>JAAVMX010000006.1:6000000-6680925 GCA_012934285.1 Ophiocordyceps sinensis | reverse complement strand
TATTAATATAATAGAGGGTATAGACAGGGTTTGTATATCTCGCAATATCTATTAGAAATACCTTATACAGGACGACGAATAAGCTAATTTAACCTTCTTTAAACTATTAGCTAAGTTCGACTTTACGCGTACTCTTTAGCGACCTTTCCTTAGGCGGCCGATCGTATCTTAAACTACTTTCCTCGCTATAAGCCTTAACGGGGGCACGACTACTACTAGGACTTTTGCCGGGTTAAGTTAACTCTTTACTATCCTTATCGATATACCTAAGAGGTTAAGGAGGTTAAAGGCATTACGTTTAAGATATTCTCTAAGGCATATAACTATTGCCTCTCTATCTATAGGAACGCTTATCCCGACGATTACTATAGTAACTTTCCCTCCTTATTTAAGACGAATTTAAGGACGACCTTTAGAATAATAAAGATATTACGCTAGGGAGTAGGAGGAACTTACTGCTCTACTGCTATATCGTAGCCTTAATATAAAAGACATTAAGTTACTTAGAATCGCGACCTTAATCTTTAGTACAATTAGTAGCCTTATATTAGCAAATATCCCGACTTAGAGGCATAGGGGAACGACTCCTAAAAGCTAGTTAAATTATAGCATACCTTTACTAATAAGCAAGATAATAATATATCTAATAATATCTTTGCTTATCTTAACGTTAAGCAACATATAGTTTTCGACCTCTTTACTTAGCACTTAGAATAAGCCCTCGACCTTAATAAGTAAGACCTAGCGCCTTTTCTTATATAAGTAGATAGGCAAGGCGGTATAGGCAAATCCTTTATAATTTACGCCCTCTATGCCTAGTTAAAGTAGCTCTCCTTAGGCTGCTTTATATAAGCGGCGCTTACGGGTATTACTACTAACGTAATTAACGGCGTGACTCTATACTCTCTACTATACCTGCCTATCTCTAAGACTCTCGAAGAGGTGCCTTTATTACGCACTATAGAGCTTAGTAACCTTTAGTCTTAGCTACGCCTTTTACGTTACCTTATATTAACGAAAAGTTAATAATTAGCCTATAAACCTTTTCTTATATCGATTCCCGCCTCCGATAGATCTTCCTAAAGTATTAAGACGAGTTCTTCGGTAGCCGTAGCGTTTTTATACTTAGTGACTTCTATTAGCTCCCGCCCGTAATAGAAAAGCCGCTCTTTACTATAGCGGCTCTTATAGCGCTACCTAAGATCGTAGACGCAACGCTTACTACGCCTTTAATAAGACTATTATATTACAGTAGGTCTTACGGCAGTAAGGTAACGACTAGGCTCCTTTCCGGATAGCTCTTTAGGCCCTACGTATTAATGCCCCCTTTATTAACGACTAAAAGCTGCTTTATACCCGCGTATAGGCAAACCTATTACTTAAGGAGGTAGCTTACTTCGACGGGGCGGTCTATATCTACTCTACTAATGCATAGGTCCGCGACTTTAATATAGACTATATAGAACGCCTTAGCTCGCTATATATCTAGGTTTAAGCGACTAATATTAGACCTAACGCGTTATAAGCCGACTCTATTACTGCCGGCAACCTATATAACTATCTACCTATCTATATTAGTGCTAGGGGTAATATTAATAGCGAATATCTAAACCCCTCTTAGCCTCGTTAATAGTGCCCTAAGGACTATCTACGACTTCGCCTAGAATGCTAATACCGACGACCCTTAAGCGTACGTACCTTTTATTATTTTAGTCCGCTTAATCGCTATATAGGGTCTGCCTTACTTCGACGACCTAAAGCTAGCGACTATTATACCTATCTTTCGGATAACGCGAGACTTCTTTAAGGGCGGCGCCTCTTACTATCGCACTTAGTTCCTCCTAACGATTGCGTATACTATACTATTTATAAGGCATAAGGTGCTACGCTTAAGTAGGTTATAGCGGATATATCCTATCGCGATTTCTAGTCTAGCCTTACTTACGTAGCTATCTTACGGGCTAAGACGCTACGTAGTATTATATTTAATGCCTGCTTTAATCTTAATAATATTATCGAGGGTAGTAACGTCTTTATACTAGCGCGGGAGGCTAACGCTATTCGCCGTGCTAGTTAGGTTATTAGGTAATAAGGAAGAAGGGTTATTAAAGAATAGCTATAGTAAGTAATTAACTACACGTACTATATCTATTATTAGTTATATTACTTCGTTACGCGCCTACTGCTCTATGCCTACTATTGCGTTCGTTACTTGCGTTTGTTGCTTTATTACGCCCCTGCTATTATACTGCTTATTACGCCGCTATTATAGTTATACTACTTTATTACGCCGCTATTATACTACTTTATTGCTTTATTACGCGCTTACTATTATACTGCTTTATTACGCCGCTATTATAGTTATACTGCTTCGTTATACTACTTTATTACTTTGTTACGCGCTTGCTATTATACTGCTTTATTACGCCGCTATTATAGTTATACTGCTTTATTATACTGCTTTATTACTTCGTTACGCGCTTACTATTATACTGCTTTATTACGCGCCGCGACTGCCTGCCTATAATAGGGTTATAAGGGGGTATTATAATTGCAATTGCAATAACCTAAGAATATAGGATTATACTAATAGTATATCGGTAGGGCGCTAACCCTCTAAGAACCGGAAGTAGATAGGTAATAGCTCTGCCTTAAGGTCTTATATTTCGAAAGGTTAGAGCATAGTGCTTACTACCTATTCGGTCTTTAGTCTAAGTCTATATTCGTATAGCTAGCTAAAGAGAAAAAACTCGAGGGTTTCTTTCGCTTAGGCGTTTACTATAATAGTAAGCCGGGTATCTAGGTTAATTAATCTAGCCTATAGAAATTAGTATCCGTTTAAGCTTAAGTTTTTGCTTATTTACCTTTTTAGTATTGTTCTTTCCTTCGTTACGGCGTTAAATAACTTTCCGTTTCGGTGGCCGAAAATGCGTAGAGTATATAACTCGTGATAATAACGCGTAGCCTCGTCTTAGCCTTATATTTAATCATGCGTAAAGGCCCGCGCGCGGGGTAAAAAAACCGTGTGATATGCCCCGCTTTTATTAAGGCTTAGGGTTCGAATCCCGCTTATAGCTAAAAAAAAGGTGCCTTAGCTATAGCAAAAAATTAAAGGTCCCCCGGCTATAGCAAAGCTTTGCTTATAGTTATGCCTTACGGCATACTCGTATTTTAGTTAGTAAGCATTAACCTAGGTATGTTTATGCTAATATCCCGCGCCGAGCTTTAGAGCTTATATAGTAGGAGCTAATAATCGTGTCTAGTATATATATATATATAGGAGGAAGCTAGCTAGCTATACGAGAGGGTAGCCCTAATAGCTGCCCCTCGCATAAGGCTAACTAATAGCGGGCTAACCGTAATACCTCCCCTTAGCCGAATCCTACTATTATATAAGGCGGGCCGCGAAGGTTATCTTAGTATTCTTCCTTAAAATCTATAGTATTTATATAAAAAGCGGCGCCCTTTACTAAAGGCTACCGTAGGTAATTCCTACTAATTAATCCTACGTATAACTTATTATTACGTTTTTATATAGGCAATTCGCGCTTATTCTTAATTTCCGGGTTCTTTTTTTATCGTTTTATCGTAGTTATATTACTATAAGAGTAGGCGGACTAGCCTCTTAGGATAGTATCGTTATAAAAGAAGGTAGATAAAGCCTCTTAGGATAGTATTCGTAGTTATATTATTATAGGAGTAAGCGGACTAAGCCTCTTAGGATAGGTTCGTTATTTATTATAAGAGAAGGCAATTAGCCTCTTAGGATAAAATCGTCGTTTATTATAAAAGAAAGCAACTAGCCTTTTAGGATAAAAATCGTTATATTATAAAAGAAGGCAACTAGCCTTTAGGATAAAATCATAGTTTAGACCTTACGGATAACTATATTAGAGGGAGTAGCTTAAGAAGACTCTTTTAGTCTCTCGGTATATCGTTCTATTCTATTAGACTTAACGGACAACTATATCGTAGGTATAAAGGCTTAAGGAGACTCTTTTAGTCTCTCGGCATATCGTTTCGTAGGTAAAAAGGCTCGAGAAGACTCTTTTAGTCTCTCGGCTTAAAGTCGTAAAAAAATACTTAAGAAGACTTTTCTTTCGGTCTCTTAGCGTAAAAAATCGATCGCTATAATTAAAAGAAGGCGAAAAATAGCTACTTAATATAATAGAAGGTCGTCTTATAACGTAAGCGGAAGCGTGTAAGCGCTTATAACCTTTAAAGCTTATATAGTAAGAGCTAATAATCGTGTTTAATATATATATATATATAAGAGGAAGCTAGCTAGCTATATAAAAGGGTAGCTTTAATAGCTACCCTTTATATAAGGCTAACTAATAGCGGGCTAACTATAATACCCTCCCTTTAGCCGAATCTTACTACTATATAAAGCGGGCTATAAAGGTTATCTTAGTATTCCTCTCCTTAAAATCTATAGTATTTATATAAAAGGCAGCGCCCTTTATTAAAAAGCTACTATAGGTAATTCCTATTAATTAATCCTATATATAACTTATTATTACGTTTTTATATAGGTAATTCGCGCTTATTCCTAATTCTAGGTTTTTTTTATCGTTTATTATAGTTATATTACTATAAGAGTAAGCGGACTAAGCCTCTTAAGATAGTATCGTTATAAAAGAAGGTAGATAAAGCCTTTTAAGATAGTATTTATAGTTATATTATTATAAAAGCAAGTAGACTAAGCCTCTTAAGATAGGTTCGTTATTTATTATAAGAAAAAGCAACTAGCCTCTTAGGATAAAAATCGTCGTTTATTATAAAGAAAGCAACTAGCCTCTTAGGATAAAAATCGTCGTATTATAAAGAAGGCAACTAGCCTCTTAGGATAAAATCGTAGTTTAGACCTTACGGATAACTATATCGGAGGGAGTGGCTTAAGAAGACTCTTCTAGTCTCTCGGTATATCGTTCTATTCTATCGGACTTAACGGACAACTATATCGTAGGTGTAAGGGCTTAAGGAGACTCTTCTAGTCTCTCGGCATATTGTTTCGTAGGTAAAAGGGCTTAAGAAGACTCTTTTAGTCTCTCAGCTCGAAGTCGTAAAAAAATGCTCGAGAAGACTTTTCTTTCGGTCTCTTAGCGTAAAAAAATCGATCGATATAATTAGAAGAAGGCGAAGAATAGCTACTTAATGCAGTAAAAGGTCGTCTTATAACGCAGGCGGAAGCGTATAAGGGCTTATAACCTCTAGAGCTTATATAGCAAGAGCTAATAATCGTGTCTAGTGTATGTGTGTATATAGGAGGAAGCTAGCTAGCTATGCGAGAGGGTAGCCCTAATAGCTGCCCCTCGCATAAGGCTGACTAATGGCGGGCTAACCGCAATACGAGCAGATGGGGAGATGGCGCTGCTGTGCGAGGTGAGGTGTAGAGTTCTAAATACTAACATGACGAGCGGGGGGGGCGAGCTGAGCGCCAAAGCCTGGTGGTGGGTAAGCGGCCACGATGATGCTGCCGACTTGTATGTGAGACATTGGCCTGGGAAATGTCTTTGCACCGGCGGCTGTAGGAGCAGGTGGCTCTGTTGAGGTGCCAAAGGGTCCTTGGTGGCTCGCCGAGCTGTCTTGGCAGATGGAAGTCAAGAAGTTCTGGCGTCTGCGAGGCAGCCCTAACAAGCTCGGCTGCCAGGACGGACAGCAGTTCTCGGCTGCATCCGCAACTGTTTGTGGAGGGGTTCGTGACGCGCCACGGGCGCTTTTGTGCATGATGAATGTGTGTTTGTGTGTTGTATTCGTACTTCGTACATACGAACGGGCAGCGGGATATGTACAGTGTGGACCGAGACTTGTTGGGACGGCCTACAAAGGGGCTGCGACCATCCGGTAGAGTCCGGGGGCGGCCCTCTGCACGTCTCCTGTCAATGTACAGTGCGTGATGCACAGTAAGGCGCAAAGATGCTGCCAAATGCTCGGCGAGTCGTGGTTGTATTTGGCTTGGAGCCATTGCGACGAGAATCGGTGCCGGCGTCACAACTACGAAATGCCGCGCCGCACTGCCTTGGCCTGTTGCTATCGGATAGAGAACGGACTTTGAAGTTGCCGTCATGCCATGTCCCGTAAGCCATCAATGAAAATCCCAATTTCAAAGCCCATGAAACAGGCAGCTTGATATTTTTCTCGTCTGATTGATGGAGTGGTGGGTGTGAAAGTGGGCTGGCAGCCCTGTCGCCTACGTCATAGGGCCCCGGTTCTTCCCCTCCTGACAACTTACGAAGTACATAGGTACTCCGTACATGCCCCCCCCAATATCGGCTCTTTCATTATCAATGTAGATGGCTGAGCCTCATCCAACTCGGTCTTTACGGGCGCGAGGGTGACATTTCTGCTTCATACAGAGGCTGCAGGCGAAATAGTCATGTCAGAGAGTCTGCAAAAAGACGCTCACGATCAGCAACAACGGGACGTGAGAGTGACCTGCTCCAAATGACGTTGTTGCGTTTAAGAATCGAACCCCCCCTGGCCTCGCCCAGCCAAAGTACCCTCCTTTGTAAGCCACCTTTCTCTCGTTTATCGTTCATCACACACTAACCTGGACTCACCAAGACCCAAAGCCATCCATCTGCCATCTCCCTTATTATCGAGTTGCTCCCGCCGCGTGTCTGTTGTACATGCGCATCCGTATCCGTAGATGAGATGCATACCCAGAGTACTCCGTATGTACCCATCGATACCGATGCCAAAGTGCACGCACGTTGACGTGTGCCCATTTTCGTGACCGACTTCTGGGGGCGCCCCATGCAACTTCTGCCTGCTAGGAGGCCGTCGCTACGAACACTACCGACACTGTACGGGTGCGGGTACCTGAGATGCGGTACCCTCCTTTGCCTCAACCCTCCTGCCCATTGCCCGCCGCCGCCGCCGCCGCCATTCTTCTTCCGCATTGACTCGCAACCGCCATTCCCCCCTCTCCGGAACGGCCCTTCGTCACGAACCTCGTCACCACTCTTGTTCCTCTTCCGCCGCACCCGCGTCGGACCACCTCGCCTCGGGCTTGCCCTCGCCACTGTGGGCGACCTGCATCTGCCCTGCGTCCCTCCGTACTTGACCCAGGTAAGGTTGGTGGTTATTCCTACCCACCTTGGCCTCTCACCTTGGCCTCTCACCCCCTTCCATTTCTCCTTCCCCTGGCATTGTATAGCGAACATGCAACGCCATCCCTTGACTGCTCTGCGACCTCTGGTGCTGACAGACAGCTCAAGACCTCGTCATCCTGCCTTGGAACAGATGGTCTAGCCCCGGACAACCTGCCTGCCAGCCGAATTCGACATCGACCGTCCCCTCCGTCCGTATGTCCGAGGCATGCCAAGGCCGGCCTCCCAAGTCGACGACGGCACACCATCATCACCCTCCCGGCCGACGCCCAATCTGACGGCCTCGACCGAGTCGACCTCGTTTTCGACGCGTCGCCCCAACCGATCCTTGGCGCCCGAATCCCCCACGACGCGCACCTTCGTTTCGAGTCCCCCCCGTCCGAGGAATGGCCGCCTGACGCTCGAGGCCGGAGCAGCAGCAGCGTCGACGGGAGGCGCGCGCGACAGCATGGCCCAACGCCTTCCCACTTACTCGCCCTCTTCGCCGCTCGAATCCTCGCCCAAATCGCCCCAGGGCCGACAGCCTTCTGGCGCCGGTGACGACGACGCCGCCCTGCTCCGCACTGCCACTGCCGACCATGCTAGAGGCCAAACAGGTGTGGCCGCGTTTCGGTCTGCCACGTCGCAGAGACAGCTCAACGACTATCGTGAGAAGCTGGCCCAAGACCTTGAGATGCGAGAGCTCTCCGCTAGGGGCTTGGTTATGAACCCCCCCGACAAAGCGCGCGTCTCGCCGATTCCGGAAGAAGCCTCGTCGGGCTCGTCTTCGCTTACAGCCGCCACCTCAACCTCGACCGAGTCCTCCCACACGGTACGCGGCGCCTCAACTCCCGGGCCCGTCGCCAGCACCCCGTCGTATCCCTTCCCTCGCATGGCCAACGCCGGCTTTGCCTCCAGCAAGTCGATGGGTTCCCAGCTGCCCCCGACCGGCCTCCGCATGCCGCAAAACACCGGCTTTGAGTTCCGTGGCATGCTTGACAAGGTTGTCTCGGAAAACTCGACCCCGGCTTCCAACTTTACCTTCCACCCTTCGGCCGCCACTCCCCATCAAGAGGCCGGCTTTGAATTCCCGAATCCTAATCTCTACGACCTTTCGCTCATGCTCAGCGCGGAGCCGGGCCTGGATGCCTGGTGGAGCACTGTCGTTCACATCATGAAAACCGTGTACAAGGCCGAGCGCGTGACTCTTGCCGTTCCCGCCGACTCTTCCGACCTCGAAAACGTACCCTGGGGCCAAAAGGCTACCTATAGCGAACACGACGGAAACGAGCTCAGCATGGGATACATGGCCCGGGGGAGCAGTGCCGTGCAGATCAGCGAGCGGGGGGACTCTGAAGTTGTCTTCACCACTGATGAAGTGGCTGAGTTGGGCACGCCCAGCCGTCCCGGCCTACCCAGCCGCCATTCCTTCACCTCGTACGAGGACAAGCGGCGACAGTCGCTCGACAGAACCCCGAGCGCGTCCCGACGCCCCGTCCACTTGGCGCGAAGCAAGTCGCAACTCCAACCAGCCTGGCGCGCTGGCGAGGCCTCCCATAGCTACACGGCGCTGAACAAGGATGCTCTGGACGAACATGACGCCGCCGAAGCACAACAGGCCATCCCCAGCTGGGAAGCCCCCTTCGTGGCCCGGTTCGACGGTCAGGGTCGGGTCCTGCCAGTCCTACAGGCTCTGGACTATGAAGCCGACCCGCTCATCGACCACACCGGCGTCATGCGGGTGTTGCAACGGGGCCGGCCGGTTGCGCTGACACGGAGCTACCCATATCTCCCGGCAAATGCGACTCAGTCCACGGACCAGGCGACTGACCAGAAACCCGGGTCCAAGACTCCCTCCTCAGAGTCCGCGAAGAGACCCAAGAGGCCGCGCGCAGAGTCCGCTTCCAAGCTCTCTTCCATATTCCCTGGCCCGACGCGAAGCAAGTCCAGCGCCAGCGACAAGGCAAAGTCGATAGTTTCTCGCCTGGATGACGAAGAGCCGAGACCTCCTACACCCAAGTATGAAGAGTACGAGCAAGCGCCGCCGTCGCCTTGGTCCCAATCGCCCGCTCCTTCGCCGGCAGTCCGCGCCGAGCCCAAGGAAAACCCCTTCTTTACCGATGCCATGGTCGACGAAGGCTCCTTCAACCCCGACTCTGCCCCGACCAGCTACTCCGGCATGCCCCCGCCCGAGGCCATTGGGGTCGAGAATTCATGGACCGTGCTGCACATACCCCTGACACACGTGCTGCTTTCGAGGACGTCTCGCCCCTTCAAACTGGATGCGTCGGCAATGGAGCAGCGGTCCCAAACTCGGCACAAGGACGAAGCAGGGGCGAATCGCAAGGAGATGGCAGAATCCGATGGGCTCTCGCCCGAGCTTCCGGGTAAGAACGAGACGGCCCCAATTGCGATACTGTCCATCCTGAGCCCCATCATACCATATCCGTCCAACCTCCGGCGCTCTCTGGAGCACCTTGCGCCTCACATTGCCACGTCCTTTTCGCTCTGCCGGCACTATTCCAACTTGGAAACCGAACTGGCTGGTATCCAGCGCAGAAGGCCGCCGACTGCTGGGTTTGGGGCCGTCGCACCGTACCCACGACACGGTGATCATGGACCGTTTACGGTGTCGGCCGGCGTTGCCCAGCAATCGTTCCTGGGCGGTAGCATGACGAGCCCGAGCGACTACTCTGCGGTTTCGAAGAGTGCCACTGGCTCTCCACTGGGGACCCCCGGCGGCTGGGAACAGGGATCTCTCAACTACCCTCGTTGATAAGCGGCAACTCGCGGGCAGCCCGGCGGCCACGTCTCAGGGCGGCGAGAGCTATTTCAATAGTAAACAGAGGCCGGGGTTGGTGAGGCCGGAGACGTTGGCGCCTGGGGCTCAGCGATCAAGGCCCGGATTCAAGGATGTTTCTCCCGCTGACAAGAGGTCTTTGCTATCGGCCCCTAGAGCTGGGCAGGAATCCCCGGGTCTGGAATCTGTCGATGACAGGCCAATGCCCCATCTTAACGAAGCGAGCTCGCCAACACCAAAAAAGGCGGCCTCCAAGACTGCTCACGTGGCGCGCGCAGACGTGTCGGACGAAAGTGCCGCGGCTGTAACAACGGAAGGGCAAGGCGAGCCCGGCAAGCTTGACATCTCCCGCTCCCACCACGGCCATTCCGTCCTTCATAGCTACGGGGCCGACTTTGCTTCGACGTTTCAGTCTCTTCCTCCGAGCTCGAGTTTACTTAGCAGACCGCCGCCGGCCTCCCCTGCGCTCCCACGCAGCGCTTCTCTGACGACACTCGGGGCAGACATGCCACCCCCCTCGGGTAGGTACTTTATTATACGTGCGTACGAAATACGTACATACAGTACGTGCAGTACGTGCAGTACATGCCAGCCCTGCCATGGGGCTCGAGTCCGGGGGGGGGGCTTGCAAGACGCCGTCTCTCCTGGCCGGCAATGTTGTCACTCGAGATACTTATATATTCAGCTTCCCTCCAGCCATGAGCTGCCCGGCTAGCCTGGACCCTCCATCGTCCCTGTCGCTGATATCTCTGACCCTCGTGGTTTAAAGTCCATCCCAAGACCAGCTTGTTGCAACGACAGAGCTCACATCCCATCGTCTTCATCTCACGCCGGACATCGGACAGCCCCAACACACCACATACTCGACGACTGCAAGCCTCACCACAGAGCGCTGTGAGGAGCTTCCAAGGCTTCCGTCCCCTCTTCTCTCTCGCTTTCTCCCCCCTCCCTCTATTCCTCCCTCTCCTTCAACATGTCCATGTTCGCCATGCCGCAACACCACTACAGCTACGGTGCTCCGCCCGCACCCACGCGACATTATTCCACACACGGTACCAGCAGCGCCTTTAGCAGCTCGGCACACCCAGACGAGGATTGGACCAAAATCTCAGACCTTGCCGAGCGCCGGAGGATACAGAACCGCATCGCCCAGCGCAATTACCGTACGTCTCGTGGCTCGTTACTCGCACCAGCCACCCCCCCCCCCCCCCCTCGATGGTGGTAGGACCAGAGCGCTAACGTGGACGGCATGTTCCAGGAAAAAAGCTCAAGCGACGCTTGGAAGACCTCGAGCGGCGTGCCGGTTCCTCGGATGAGGCGGAGCCCGAGAAGAAGCCCAGCCCCAGCAAAAGCAACAAGCGCCAGGCCTCCATCACAGCCAAGGCGCCAAAACCTCAGCCTCAGCAGCCTGCACCGGCAAAGCCTCTGTCGCAGGGCCAGTTTACGCCGCCCATGGATCACGTCGACGATCTCGTCTTCAGCACGCACGTCTACGACGACCGCGAGCGCTCTCACACGCCGCCCATGTTCCAATACCCGGCGTACCCGGCCCCAGATGAGCTACTGCTCGATCCTTACGGCTCGACACAGCCCTACCCCACCATGTCTGCCGGCACCGCCGACCCCTATCCCAACTACCTGACGGCAACGACCATGCCCGCGACGCTCCCTTCCATGACGCAGTTTAGTGACGCCATGAAGCGGGAGTCGTTCACGAGCGACGACGGGATGAGCTCGTACCTCAACTACAGCTTTGTGCCTGGCGTCGACATGAACGTGCCAAGCCCCTACGACCCATCCAACCCTCATGTGAGTTTGCGACGCTATCCCCGGCGCCGCCGAGACGTGACTTGCTAACCCGCGCGCCAGACACCACCACTGTCGCATTCATTTGATCACTCGGCGTCGTGCTCAGAGACTGGCTATGAGTACCCGACAACACCCTTGTCCATGCCCGGGTCTCCCGGCATGCTCCAACAACACCCGCAATGATGTCGACGACAGGCCACTGTGTTTGTCCCGAAGCTGAAATGAGCGAGGCCACACGCCATGACAGTGCATCACATGTTCTCTTTCTCGCGCACCCACTCCACACACATGTCCTATGTATACACTCTGATGGTGCGCGCGAACCCGATCGGTTGGACATTGGATGGGTACATGGGCGGGACAGGGGGACGAAAACTTGGCGTCCGGTCTGAGGCTTGAGACAATTGTCTTTCAAATGGGCTGGGCCACGGCGCATGAGAGACGAAACGAGATTTTTGGCTGTTTATTTTTGATGAAGCATTGCATGGCGACTTGACAGGACCTTTCCGTCACTTGGACATATACTTATATATACATTTACCTATCTACAACTTTGGACACTTAGGTTTTTCCAAATCTGAATAAAGTGCGAGACCAACGAGAGGTTGGGTTGCAACATGGGGGCCTGCTGCCATGTGCGTGTGCAAGGAGAGGAAGAGTGTAGTACTTGGTAGACTACGAAGTAGGGGTTTTCGAGATTGAGAAAGATGGTGGGGAGTGTCAATCAATGGTGAAGCGTACTTTGATTGCATGTGCTAGGAGAGTCTCGTCGCCTGGAAGGTCGACTGGAGAGGGGTTGGAGAGGGGTGGACGCCACGGCCTGGTGATTAAAGTGCAGGGTAAAGCGCGCACGGATTGCGCCTGCCTCGGGCGAAGAAGTTGAGTTGAGGGGGAGGGGTAGAAGGGAAGCCGGGCGGCGGGCTCTCGCAGAAAGAGGGACTTCAGGCCGGCCCAGGCCCAGGCCAGGCCCAGGTGTTTAAAAAAAGGAGAGACAGAGTGGTCGGCGAGCATCAAGGGGGCGGCGCGCCACCACCAGCACCACCAGCACCACCACCACCCTGGACCCGGTCCTCGCTGGCTGGCGCGCCGATGGGCTTTCGGGACCGAGAGGGTCCACGGCCACGATGATAGGGCCAAGTCCGAAAGCGTGCGTCCCCGTCAATGTCGTGGCGGTGCTTGGCGACTGCTGCCTGCTGTGCGAATACATGCACGCCGACTGTAGATACGAGCGACACTTGGTACATGTGCCCACACCCCATCCGAGAGATCTTCCGTCGTCTTCTCTCCACCTTTGGCGTCGTCAATCCCGAAGAGTTGGAGGGAGGGAGGGCGATCTTTGTCTCGGGAGATTCGGGCGTAGTCGATGATGATGGTGAAGAGGTGGTTGACAAGAGTGACAAGAGTACGTTCTCGGTTGAAAAGCCCGCCTGTTTTCGGTGTGAGTCATCATCCGAAGTCTCCTTTTTATGCTGTTGGAGCTTGTATGTCTTTACCGAGGCTATGCACTAACCGCACACTTCCCCGGATCGGATCGGATCGGATCGGGGCCGTCGCAAACGCTCTCGGCTTGGCTCAGCAACAAGTTCCGTCCCAACACTCACACTACGACGTCACACGGCCGCCTTAGCCTCGCACCAGACGCAGCAGGCATCAATCAAGGCGCACCAAGATGGTTCACGAGATTCTCTACCTCTACGGCGGCGACCAGTGAGCAGCCCCCCCCTCCTCCAGCAATGGCCAGGGAGTCGTAGGCACTGACTCCTCGCCAGGCCCTGGGACTCGAGCCTCTGGATAGACTCGGACGACCGGGTCCGTGGGGGCGCAAGCCGCTCCCACCTGAGCGTCTCGGAGCGCCAGGCCACGGCGCGCTTCCACGGCCACCTGGACACGCAGACGCTCGGCGGCGCGGGCTTCGCCTCGCAGCGCACCCGCGGCGAGCTGTCCCTGGACCTGAGCGGCCACGACGGCATCGTCGTCGCCATCGCCGGGCCTGCCGCTGCAGACGGCAAGCGCTACGCCCTGACCCTCAAGGACTCGCTCGAGCCGCCCGGCGCCCAAGGCCGTGACCAGGCGGGCATCAGCTGGGAGGCCGACTTTGTCGCCGACAGGCCGCGCGACGTCAAGCTGCGGTGGAGCGACTTCAAGCCGACGTATCGGGGGAGACCCAAGGAGGACGCTGAGCCGTTGAAGTTGGAGGGCATCAAACGTGTCGGGCTAATGATGAGGAGGTGAGCTGGCCTTTTACCCCCCTTTGCCTCCCGCCCCGACCCCTTCTTGATCCGTGCACCAAAGGCCACGGCTGATTCGTGCTTGGTGCAGCTTCTTTGGCGAACAAGAAGGAGACTTTTCCCTCGAGCTTCACGCCATTGCGGCGTGGAGGAGGCGCCCTGCTCTTTCCGGGGCGGAGCAAAGCGGAAACGAGGATGACGAGGAGGATGACGAGGAAGATGACCTCCTCAAGCATCCGCCCCGTCAAGCGAGGCGGTCGCGCTGGAGGAGCTTGCTGTGCGTCATGCTGTGATGAAGGAAGGGCAAGGGGCAGGATACACGCATAGGCTCCTTTTTAGAAGTTTTGATAGAAGTTTTAAAGAAGAAGGCTCGTGTGTCGCCGAGTAGGACGCCCCGAATCCAACCAATCTGCCCTTTACGTTATGAAGTGAATCGCGGATCCATGTCTTGTCGATGGTCTGCAATCCGGGACGTCGGCACTCGGGGCGGATCGGCCCGAACCCCAGTCGATGCCGTCACTCGGCTCCACAGCTCGGACATCGCCTGGCGCCGCGATGGCGTCAACGACTTTTCCTGCCTCGCTTCCCCTTTCTGCTGCTGCCACCACTGCGGTCGGACATGTGGGTTTGGCCGGCCGCCCTCACCCGCCCTCACCCGCCCATTTAAGTCTTGTGGCTCTCCGTCTACCGATCCGTTTCCAACGTTTCCATACGCCACCCACTGATCACTCACGTCGTCGTCGCTGTCGTCGTCGCCGTCGTCACAGCCACGACCATGGCGTCCCTGCTGAACACGCTGCTGCGCGCCACAAACCTGCGCTCCCCGCTGCTGCGCGTCCTCGTGCCCTCGGCGGCCGCCGCCCTCGCGCTGCAGGCCGCCGCCGCGGCGCCGTCGATCCTGTGCCAGACGGAGCGCTTCTACGACATATCGGGCTCCGCCACGGTGCTGGCCGTCGGCGCCCTCAGCCTCTACCTGCCTGCGCTGCGCGCCCGCGCCGCCGGGCACATTACGCGCTTGCCGGGCCTGCTGGGGGCGTTGGGCGCGCGCGGCGGCGCTGGCGGGGGGCCGGCGTTTAACTGGAGGCAGCTTCTGGTGACGGCCATGGCCATGGCCTGGACGCTTCGACGTGAGATGTCCCCTCTCCGTCTTGTTCTCTTCCCGCTCCCCGTCGTCCTTGTCCTCGTCAGACACCACGGAGCCGGGAGGAAGCGGCTGCATGGATAAGGCGAGCGTTCGAGATGAGCTGACGCGGTCCCCAGTCGGCTCCTACCTCTTCCGCCGCGCCCTCTCAGACGGCAACGACTCGCGCTTCGACAAGTATCGCACGCGGCCCCTCGCCTTTGCCGGCTGCTTCCTCGCCCAGGCCGTCTGGGTCTCGCTCATGATGGCCCCCGTCTTCGCCCTCAACGCCGCCCCGGCCGCCGCCCTGCCCGCCGCCCTGGGCGTCGTCGACGTCGTGGGAATCGGCCTGTGGCTGTTTGGCATCGCCTTCGAGGCCACTGCCGACGCGCAGAAGAGCAGGTGGGCGCGCGAGAAGCGCCTCAAGCTGCACGACGAGGACTTTTTGACGAGTGGGCTCTTTGGCAAGAGGTTGGTCTCCTCCCCCCGTTCTGTCCCCTTTCCGCCCGAGACTCGGGCTTCTGTGCCCTTTCCGCCCGAGACTCGGTCTTCTGTCCCCCCCCTCCCCGAGACTCGGTCAGAGAGGGACAAGGCGGCTAACCCGTCCGTGCTCGCCAGCCGCTTCCCGCACTACTTTGGCGAAATCACGCTCTGGACTGGCCTTGCCACCGTCGCCGCGGGCGCGCTCGCTCGCACCCCCGTGCAGCTCGGCCTCGGCCTCGGCGGCGGCCTGGCCGGCGTGCTCGCCACCACGGCGCTCGCCTTTGTCAGCCCGGCCTTTTCCGCCTTTTTGCTCACAAAGGTGTCGGGCATCCCCCTGAGCGAGGGCAAGTACGACAAGCGCTACGGCGGCCGCAAGGACTACGAGGAGTGGAAGCGCAACACGCCCCGGCTGGTTCCCAAGCTGTGGTGATACTGGGCGTGCATACATGTACGAGGCGGCAATTTGAACCGCCTGCCTCTGCCTCCACGGGCGGGAACACAGGGACGAGGGCCTCCGAGGTATGACACGATCCCTCTGGAAATGGGGTTTTATATACTCTTCACCCCGTGTCAGGCGGAGGATTTATTTAAAGAATCGCTTCACCTTTTCCACCTCGTCGTAGCTGCCCATGAAGATGCCCGAACGGTCGTGGATGTGTTCCGGGTGAACTTCAAGCATCCTCTTCATGTTGTTGTCAACTGCCTGGCCGCCGGCTACAGAGGGGGGCGCGTTAGCAGAGCCAAGACTGCCGGAGCCGTGGGCTTACCGTTTTCAAAAACCATGGCCATGGGCGCGCACTCGTAGAGGATGCGCAGCTTGCCCTTGGGGCTCTTCTTGTCGGCCGGGTAGGCGAAGATGCCGCCGTAGAGCAGGGTGCGGTAGGCGTCGGCGACCATGCTGCCAATGTAGCGCGAGCTGTAGGGCTTGCCGTCGGGCTGGGCGAGCTTGAGCGAGGCGAAGTAGTCGGCCGTGGGCTTCTCCCAGTACAGCGAGTTGCCCTCGTTGACCGAGTAGATGGCGCGCGACGCGGGCAGGCGCATGTCGGGGTGGGTGAGGATGAACTCGCCGATGCCGTTGTCGAGGGTGAAGCCGTTGACCGACTTGCCCTTCATGGTGAGGACGAGCTGGGCCGAGGCGCCGTACATGGTGAAGCCGGCGGCGACGAGCTCGGTGCCGGGCTTGAGGATGTCCTCCTTGGCGCCCCGGGAGCCGTCGGGCAGCTGGTGGACGGCGAAGATGGTGCCGACGGAGACGCCGGCGTCGAGGTTGGAGGAGCCGTCGATGGGGTCGCAGGCGACGGCGTAGCGGGCGCCCGCGGCATTGTCGAAGAAGACGATGTCGTCCTCCTCCTCGGAGACGAGCAGGGCGCACTTGCCGCAGGAGCGCATGGCCTCGATGAAGAGGTCGTTTGAGATGACGTCGAGCTTCTTCTGGTCGTCGCCGGTGCTGTTGATGGAGCCGGCGAGGCCCGTCAGGTTGACGAGGGAGGCGCGGCGGATGTAGTAGGCGATGGACTTGAAGGAGAATTGCAGGGCATGGCAGAGGAGGCTATTGAATGGTGAGCAGAGGGAGAGGGAGAGGAGAGCAGAGGGACGTACGTAAAGTCACCCGTGGCCTCGCGGTGCTTGGTCTGCTCCTCGTTGAGGAATCGCGTGAGGGTGACGATCTGGGTGTTGACCCTCTCGCCGTTGCCGCCTTGGTCCATGTCTGCGCCGAAATTGAGAGTCGCAGATGCTTCCCTCTATCGTCTAGAGTGCCGTCGACGATCAATGGCTGTGCCTCGGCAATGCGACGAGAGGAATGAGGGGCCCTGTCGGTCTTCTCGGTAGTCGCAGTCGCAGTCGCGGGGGCAGGCACGGAGGCGTGAGTGGGAGAGCCGGCAAGACTTGCGAATTGGGCGAGACGGAGAGGGCACGAAAAAGACGAGATAAAGGCTCAAGCCGGTGCGTGTTCTTGGCCGCCCACCATCCTTCGCCGAGTCCCGGGAACCGCCATCCGAGGGCTCGGCCGTGCCATCCCGAGCTGCAGCTTCCTTAGCGCCAGCCCCGTGAGGTCCGCAAGAGGATATCCCGGAACCGAGTTGCCTCGAGTCCCGTGACGGCCCGAGCATGTATGTATGTACATATGTACAGGGTCCGTGTCATTGTTCCGCTCCGAGCCAGTACCTAGGTAGGTACATACTCCCCCCCAATGCGGAAATACCAACGCCCTCCCGACCGAACCTCGGCATGTGCAACCGACGACTCCCGACACAATCTCACCCTCTACACTCTTCCCTCTCTCTTCACCCAGCAGCCGACGTCGTCGCAAACGCTCTCCACCCCGAAGCCTCTCTTCACCTCCGGCCTCGACACCGTTGGACGCTCCTCCAGCCCTACCTCCACGATCCGCTCCCCGCCCCGTCCTGTCGCCTCACCCTTCTCCCCACAACAGGCCGACTACGGGGAACAGCGCACGACGCCGGAACCAGCACCATCATCCCCCCCCCCCCCCAAAATGTTCGCAGACACCCTCGTCTACCACCCCTCGGTGGCCCAATACCTCCGCTATGTGAGCACCACCGTCGGCCGCGACAAGCTCCTCCGCGCCATCCAGTACTTTGCCCGCTTCTACGCCTGGTACCTCCTCCGCACAAACGGCACCCCCTCCCAGATGGCCCCCTGGAACGCCCTCAAGCGCCAGCTCGGCCTCACCCGCAAGATCCTCCGCGTCGGCAAGCCCGTTGAGCACCTCAAGGCCGCCGCCCTCGCCGCGGACGCCAAGTCGACGCCCGCCTTCCTGCGCTACGCCTCGGTCGGCCGCCAGCTCGGATACGCCGGCTACCTCACCTTTGACGCCCTCGCCCTGCCCGATGCCATGGGCGTGCGCAAGTGGCACCGTGCCGCCGACCTTCAGCGCCATGCCTACCGCTTCTGGGCCGCCGGCATCGTCTTTAGCCTTGCCGCGCAGCTCTACACCCTCCGCCGCCTCAAGCGCAGAGAGGCCGCCATCGACCGCAAGGACGGCGAGGGCGTCGTCGAGAGCAAGCGCATCAAGATGTTGGCCCCCCCCCCCCCCCCCCCCCCCCCCCCCCCCCCCCCCCCCCCCCCCCCCCCCCCCCCCCCCCCTTTTCTCCCGATTTTCATTCACAAAATGTACGCGCTCACTGACGCGCCACGCCAGGGAGACATCTGCCAGCCGCCTCCAACTGCTCTGCGACCTCTGCGACCTCACCGTTCCCACCTCGGCACTGGGCTGGGCCGGCTTCGACGATGGCTTCGTCGGCCTGGCTGGCACCCTGAGCAGCTTGATCGGCATGCACACCCAATGGAAGAAGTCGGTATGAGAAGCAACAAGCCATCGGCAAGAGAGCCGTCTCCGCCAGCCGGGCCTGGTCTCTCTTTACACATACGAAATATACGGAATCTTGCTGGCAAGGTAGAAGCGGGTTCTGAGACGGGCTGGTAGTTTCGAGTCTAATTTCCATATTTCTTGTCACTTCTTTCTTCTTTCTTGCACTTGTACAACAAGGTGGACGGACATTGGGTAGCGTGCAACGAGTCGCATTTGGCCGCCTCATGGCCCCTTCGTTCCCGTATGCATACGTTCCTCGCACCTCAAATCGCCCTGTACACAGGAGTCAACATCCACGAGGGATTAAACACGGGGAAACAAGGCCGGCCGGACAAGGAGATGTAGCAGGCATTCTGATGGTACATTCGGGTGTTTTCGTCTTTGCCCCCCATCCACTTCTACCGGTCCGCCCTTTCGTAGGGCGCTGTCGCACAACACACACTTTCCCCTCTGCCTCCGAACGTCAGCTACCCTGTTTTCCCTTCCCATTCGGGCGTTCTGTGCGCCGAGCGCCTATCCTTCGGCAAAGCCCTCCCCATCCCGTCTCCTCCCCCCCTTGGCCCTCCGCCGAAAACAACATCATGGGTTTGAAAGAAGAGCTTCAGTGAATAACGGAACCGAAAACGTAAGTCGGCTTTATCTCATCTCCCATCCGCGTGGGCGAGTTGAGGCGCGGATCTGTCAACTCCGGTCAGGATAGTTCTCGAGACAAAGACAGGCCACGATTCGAACATGGGAGAGTAGGGCGGAGCTGGGAATAATTACCAGTAGCGGCCGCTCCGATCGTAGTCACGCGCATACCCCCCCTCCCGCGCCGGGTACGCAGTCTCCCGCGCCTCCCGCGGCGGAAAGTCCCTCGGCTGTCGGTCGTACGGTCGGCCGTTAGCATAGGGGTTCGGCGGAGGAGGTGGGTAGTCGCGGTGGTACGGATCGTCGTAGCGGCCACCACCGCCACCACGCGCTGGCGGGTAGTCCTCCATCGGACGACGCGGAGGAGAGCGGTAACGGGTGGTTCGATCGTCGTAGTACTCGCGGCGAGGGCTTCGGTCGCGATATCCATAAGGCCCACCCTCTCGGCGAGGGCTGTAACCGCCGGCACCGGCGCCGGCGCCGCTTCCGCCACCGCTCCCGCCACCGCTCCCGCCACCGCTCCCGCCACCGACGCCGCTGCCGCCGCGGGGAGGTGCCCGGCGATCGTACTCCTCAAAGGGAGGCACATGCGGGCGACGACCAGGAGAGCGAGAGCGGCCCGCGTTCGCGGGGAGGAAAGTCAGGCTGGGTCTGTAGATGCACACAGTCAGAGGCACATGTTCATGGACCAGGCCAGGGAGTGTCGACTCACATCGGCGATGCATTGGACGCGGCTTCCCTTGAACTCTCGGCCGTCAAGTTTCTCTACTGCGGTGCGCAGGTCCGCGGCAGTCTCAAACTCAACAAACCTATTTCACCCGTCAGCCAGACCGCCGCGTCGTGGAATCGGACAGCGTCAAGTACTCACCCTCTGCCGTTGGAGTCGCGACCGGTCTCGGAGTACACGACGTCTAGGCTGGACTGGCGCGCAAAGTCTTTGAGGTCCTATTTCCAGTATCCACGTAAGTTGCTGTCCCCAGGAGTGATGTGCTTGGCGATGAGGGAAAAGTCCACGCGTCCGCCAGACCTGCCTGCGTCCTTCAGGGCAAGAATGCCAAGAGGGACGGGAGTGGGTGGTGTTGGCCAGGGGAATCGCCGGGGAAAGGTGCCATGGTGTGTCCAGTCCAAATGTAAAAATAAGAAATATGACATCAAGGAAATCAGGGCTCCAAGCGCGGCCGGACAGGTAGCTCCTCCAGGGGGTGGTGGTGGTGATGGGAAGAGAGGGATCCATCGAGTCCCGGGACGAAAAACGGGAAGATTGCACAGACCTGCCAACTGGTATCGCTCGGGAGTCCGGTGATCTGCATCCGGTGAGGAGTGCGGCGAGGTCTCGGGGGCGCGCGCTCATGGTTACCAAATCCTCCGCCGGCGCCGCCCTCGCGGTTGCGGGATCCACGAGCAAACTGGACGGTCAGGCGCTCTCCCATGAAGTCGGAACCGTCTATCGCAGGGCCAAGTCAGCCAATCAGGTCCCGTGTCTGCTCGCCCGGCGTGGAGGAGCGCTTGGGTCGTGCTCTCGGGAAGGGGCTCTGGTGTTACGTACGGAAAGCTGCGAAACCATGAAAAGGCAAGGCGCCAGAACGTCAGCATGGTCCCGAAAATAGACGCGTCTCCCGTCATCGTCCCGCGGCCGCAAGGTCGACGTACCAGGAACTACATCACGGGCATCCATGGGATCCTTGTACTCGATGAAACCGAAGCCGTTCATAAGCTTGACCTCGGTGATCTCTCCGGTGCCATGGGTCGCGAAGTGAGCCTCGACATCGCCCTTGGTAGCTGCAGGTAAAGCGTCAGTGGTGGTCAGCGCGAGGTTGGGACCGGGCTGAGGAGCATGAACCGTTTCGCGGGAGGTTGCCCAGGTAAAGCCTGGTGGCCGAAACCTCGGTCATGATTGCAGGCTGCGAGGCGGAATGATCCGCGGGCGGGCTCGAAACGTCACGATGCCTCTCTGGCGATATGGCCTCGAATCGAGTTTGCGCTCTGGGGATCCAAGGCAGGGTCGCAAAAGAGAGATGCTGATGACGAGTTCAACACCGGGGGTCTTTGAAAAAAAAAAACCGGGGTGCGAGGGGAGCCTAAACTATGTAAGCCTTGCGCCGACGGGTGGGGCGGTCAGAGGCGGCAGAAATTCCCGAAAGGGCATGGTTGCCCGCAGCTTGGCTGCCCGTTGGCGACGAGTCATCTTCATACCTCATACCGCGACGAGCTTTGATTAAGCCTTCTTTCCTCAACGACTATGGACCACGACGAGACATCGTCATGGTAGAAAACTAACGCGCGATACTAGTACATACTTCGTGCATCAACTTGATCCTCCAGCGTTACCCTACCTAGCTCACCCGCTGGTGAACCCGGTGCTTCTCGCGCTTGTCTCACGCCGAGTTGGTGCAACGCCAACACCCCCTCCTCCTCTCCCTGGGCACCGAGGTACGAGACATGCACCAAGCACAAGCTTGTATCGGCCTAGGCCTCGTCAAACAGTATCGATACAACCTCGTCGAGCACGGTAAACACCAGATGCGCACTGTCGAGACCCAGTCAGCCATCAATCTCTCACTCTCTCTTGGAGGTTTACCACTTACTTGAGCCGCGCGTTGTTAAATGTCGCAAAGATGCGCCGACTGGCCGCTTGCGCGTTGACCCGTCCAACCACGCTGGCCGCCAGGTCCGGCACCAGAGTCGCAAGCATCAGGCTCGCTTCAGTGCGCGTCTTCTTCTTCTCCGCCGCTCCCCGGGGCCGACGGTCTCGTTGAAGCTCTCCGCCTGGCCACAGGCCGTCCGAGACCATGCCTACGTATCGCAGGATCGACTCTTCCTGGACCAGCATCTTGACGTTATCGCGCACCTTTCTCTCAATCGTCCCGCCGAGCAGCTGTTGGAGCACCATGACCACCGCCCTCCCGCGCAACCAGTTGTTACCTCTGTTGAGCCCAAAGACTTCCAGAAAGATGTCGCAGATGGGCTTGATAAAGGGCTCGAGCTCCTTGTCCTCAAACGCGTTGAGCTCGGCCTCGGCCTCGGCGGCCGGAAAGGCCTCCTCGTTGACACTGAGCGGCATGGCATTCAGCTGGCTCGTCGCCGCCGCAATGAGATTCTGCCCGGCGACGGATATCTGGTCGAGCACGGGGATGTTTCCCAGGATATCGTCCATGCCGTCTGCCACCGAATCGTACAGGCGCGTCATCATGTCCTTCTTGTCCTCGCGGTCCATCAGATCTTGGCCCTGTGCAATGACGCTCTGGGACAGAAATGCGCGCAGCTCCCGGCTCCGACAAACGTCTGGCAGCAGCAAAAGCTCCCGCAGGTACTTGTCCAGCGCCGCCCTCCTCTTGCGGAGGAACTCGCTCTGGAACTTCATCACCATGCGCCGCCTGGGGAATTCGAGGTCCCGAACCGACGGATACCTCGACCGTAGTTTTTGGTGAAGATCGTGAAACTCGCTATACCTCCTCGCGACTATCCAGGATGCCGCGGGCATCTGCTCCCCCGCGTTGCGCTGGACCTCGACCACGTAAAGTGCAAATTCCCTGCCGTCGTCTTCTCGGCCCACCTGGATCGACTTGATCTTTATCGTCGAGCGTCCGTAGAGGCTGTTATCGCTTTCCTGCACCACGTATTGCTGGCGCTGGAGCTCCTTGCGCCTGATCTCTCTCTGCAAACTCGCCTTTGACTTGCGAAGAATGCGCAGCTCCGACGAGTTGTTGGTCAGCTCGGCCTTTTTGGTCAGCGAGTCCACCACGGCTTCTTGCGCTACCAAGCGGTCAATGTCGTTGGCCAGGGCGGCAATGGCCTCGGCAAGGCCCAGATCCCCGGGTGCGGCCTCGTGTACTTCGTCTTTGTCGTCCGCGGCACCTCGCCCGTCATCCTCGGGCTCCTCGGGCAGATCCTTTTCGTCGTCGTCGAAGAGATCATCGTCGACAAAGACGCCGATGCGGGATGCCGCGCTGACCAGGCCCAATGATGAGAGGCTGGGCTTCTCAGAGTCCCTGCCCAAGATGGAAGATTTGCCAGCATCGATGGAGCCCCGGCTCGAGTCGTTGTCGGGCCCGGATAGGATGCTGGAGTCGTTGTCCTCGGTGCCGAATAAAGATGCGCGGAGATCTTCGGCCGTCTGCGGCCCATTGTCGTCCAAAATGTTGTTTAGAGCCTGCTCGACCGCCTGCACGACTTGTGTGTCCAGGACGGGCCGCGCTGGCACATACGAGTCAAGGCTCTGCACCGAATCCAGCATGCCGTCGTGCTCCAGGTCGTCGTCATCAAACAGAGGGCTGGGAGAGATTTCTTCTAGTGACCGCCGGGGCGCTGCCAAGTAGTCAATTCCGTTGTGACTGTCACTCATGGCCCGCAGGTCTGAAGCTGAGGGGCAACGCCGCGCCGCCACGACGTCTGGAGGCGCAGACACGAGTCTGGCAATAGACTTGGGCTTGGTCAGCAGGGATTGCGTTGTTCGGGATGGTGGTGGTGGTTGGTGGTGGTGCTTTTGTTGTTGCTGGAGCTGCGGCTCCATGTGGCTCGAAGGCCCTTGGGTAGGAAGCATTCCCTTGGACGATTCCTGGGAGGCGAGGCACTTGTAGTATAAGTCTGATTTCCTGAAGGCCCGAAAGTAACGAGACTGCATCTCCTCGAGGACAGCGCTTTGAGCTTTAAGGATGGATCGTCGAGCCTTGTGGTACTGAGCTGGCGTCGCAGAGTTGCCGGCCTGGAGGAAGCGGTGAACCTCCTTTCGGGTCGACTCTGGCACTTTGAGTTCGGGCTTTGACAGGTAGGCCTGGTGGATTTGCTGCAGGTCCGCGCGATCTGATGAATTCCACATGGGCAGGTTGGACGAGGCTTCATCGCTTTCGTCTTCATCGAGCCCATCGTCTTCCAAGGGGTTGCGAAACCCGTCCACCACGAGCCAGAACTGGACAAGCGACATGCGGTGCTGGCGATCCATGTACTCCATGAAATATGATAAACCTGAAGAGTCCCGCAGCAGCTCGACGAGAGAAGCATTCTCCAGTCGCGAAGGAGGAGCGGAAGTCGAGAGCGACGAACGCAGTGGCGGACGGGCCCGGTGGTCGCCGCCAGCGGCAAGGAAATGATTGACCGTCTGATCCAGCAGCCGCTTTCCCATCTCGAGCCGGCGCAGATACACCGGGTCCTGGTTCTCCTGCAGCGAGTCCCGCTTGAGCTGGCTGACCACCTCGCTGCGGAAGCGCCGCGCATCGGACAGGTTGTTGACCTTGCGGATGCCGCGGATAAACTTCTCAAACTTGCGCTCGCTGTCGCCCGGGCCAATGCGAGGCGTGGCGGCTGACTTTGTCGACCGAGGCGGCGTGGGCTGGGCGTGCTGGTCGAGCGCCGCCCGGAGCTTGCGGACCGTCGACCTGTCGAGGAGCATGGAGCGGCCGTAGCTCTCCATCAGCTGGTTCCACGTGTCCGGGTCGGCGAGGAGCTGGATGACGGGGGAGAGCACGGCGCAGGCGACAAGCTCGCGCACGACTATGGAGACGGCGCGGCTGGAAAGCATGTTTTCGGGAAGCACCCGTGGCATGACGCGCGCGACGAGCGACCGTAGGTACTCTTGCTGCACCATTTTGGTGTCGGGAAAGGAGAGCGAGGCGGCCGGGTGCAGTCGGCCATGTCTGTATTTGGAGGCGATGGCGAGGTCGAGCTCCTCGGACTCGGTGACGGATCGGTTGAGCTTCCTCCCCCGGATGGACCTCTCTGCGTCGTAAAAGTCGCGGAAGTGAGTCGTCAGGATGGGCACGAGGCGGCTGGTGATGACATCGGCCAGGTCTTTTTGGCTGAGCGACGCAAGCAGGCTCGACAAGGCCATGCGGACCGACCTGTCCACCTCGTCGGGAAAGACGGGGTTGCGGCTGATGTGCGAGTACCACGTGCGCACAAAGTCGCCGAGTATCAGGTCGAGCAGGCCATCGACAGCCCGCGCCACACGCGACGAAGCGAGCTCGAGCGTCGGTTTGTTGTATGTTTGCCGGCGGCGCAAGGCCTCGACCTCGGAGCGCCAGCGGCGGGCGTCGAGGAAAGAAACACCATGGGGGCGCGAAGAGTGCCGCGGGGGCCGTCGCGACGTCAGCAGCAGCAGGGCAACGAGGCCGGCGACGCTCAGGGCGAAGCCGGCGGCAAAGGCGTAGGCTGCCCAGCGGATGAGTGCGCACCAGCTCGCAGCGTAAGCACATGCGACGAGGGCGGCCACAATGGCGATGGCCGCGTCTCTCCGCTTCAGGGCCATGGCCAGGGTCGTCGCCGGCGGTCGGGCTGCATCGTTTTTCGACGACGGAGGGAGCCAAGGTGAGGCCAAGGTCCGTCGTCAGGTCCGAGTGGAGACGAGACGGTGACAACGACCTGGAACCTGGAACCTGGAACCTGGAACTATGGCTGCCGTATTCGTACTAGCACCGATAGGTAGTAGTACATATCCGCACTAGTATTAGTACTTGTGTTAGTACAAGGGGCCTTATCGATAACTAGCAGCAAGCCCGAACAGTATGTACAATCACCCGCCAAAGCCGGACGAGCAGTCAAATCCTCGCACATGATTCCAGCGTCAGATACGACGACATTGGCGCAAACGACACCGCTACCCTCGACCAGCACCTGTCTCAACCATCGACGCGATCCGGCCGCTATAGTAGTTACACCTCCACACGACGCGTCTCACCCAAAGCATTCCGCTGCACCCTTCAGACCCCCTTTCCCCATGCGCCCAGAAGATCCCCTGAGCGCATGGCAGGTCCGCTGATGACGTGCTTGGTCAGACGCGGCGCCGGCGGACCGTTGAAACATATCCGTACATTCTCTCGAGAAGCCAATCCCTGCCTTTGTACCTTTCAAGAACCGGTTCCTTCGTGAGCTTGGACACCCATTCGGAGTCACCATTTTTTCGACCTGATAGCACTGTATAGGTGTGTGCCACCGTCGGGACGACACTTCTAGGCGAAGCCAGCTCTCCCAACTTATTGTCGACGAGACCAGCACCGCTCTCGTCGACGACATTTGTAAATAGGGACAAGGGGGAGACACGAAGCGTGGCCGCTGCCCGTCCCGCCCGGAGTTGATGCCAGACTCGGCCCCCCAACCATGGATGTGAATGTTGCCCAGCTCCGGCGGAGGCGAGTGGCGCCAAGACTGGAGTAAAGCTGCGTGGGTATCAACAAATGCGTTCCGAAATCCACTCCTTTTTGTGTGGTTGCCAGAATGTCAACCTTCGAATTCGCCTATCCCGCTCCGTCGCCATATCCCTTTTTTTGATTGCCGTGTGCGTACAATAACACGGTCACCCTGCTTTGACCATAGCGAGCCGAGATTTCTTTCACATGTTGGAGACACCTTGAGACCCTGGGTCGACAACATTGTCGGAGAGATTGATGAGGAGCTGCGCGAGACACCTCTTGGTGGCAGCGTCATCCCTGAGGACTGACGAGAAGGTGGCGTCACGGAGCGGTTCGGGCAGGCACTGTCTTAGGGCTTCGCGAGCCCTGGCATTGTCGCTGAGACTAGAGAGGTGCTTGTTAGCCTCCGGATGCCAAGCAGATATCACGCGAGTCGAGAAAACCAGGCAAGGAACGTACCGGAGGAAGCATCGGACAACGTGCTTGAGAAGACGGGCCGTCTGCGACTCAACGAGCTGAGCAACCATATTACTCAGGACGGTGCCGACGGCGTAAAAGCGCTCGTACGTGGCGCAAATGTAGTTGAGGCCATTGTCGTCGAGCAAAATTTTTTGTACAATGAAGATGGCCACGGTTTTGCTGAGCTCCGAGCCAGTCTCCATGATCCGGAGGCAAAGCGGGATGATCTCAGTGGTTAGGAGGAAGTTGATAACGTCGGACGAGTCGTTCTTGACCAGGGCGCCAATGACGCCGAGGCTGGTCAGACGCAAGTATTCGAAAGGTCGCGACTTGGACGTGGTGTTGAGGAACGGGTACAGAAAGAGGGGAATGTGTGCTATCAAAGTAAGTTAACATCCCCGCGGGCACGACTTTTGCACGAGGAGTTTAAAGGCATGGGCGGTCGTACCGTTGAGGAACAGGGCGCGAGTGTCATTGTGTGATGCCACGCACTGCAACAGTGCCAAGGCATTGCAGACTCGGTTGGAAGCAGCCGCGGTGAGCTGCGAGGGGTTGAGGAGAGTGTAAACCGAAATGATTTCCTGCAGTAGAGAGGTCATGACGCCTAATGATGGGAGGAGCCCGAGTCAGCCAACTAACACGGGCTAGGGAACGAAAGGGGGGCAGCTATACCGAATGAATGCCACAAGATGAGCGCCAGCTCGGGGACCTGCTCCCGTTTCTTGCTTAGCTCCAGCAGCGCAGCCTCCCGAGTGTTCTCGTTGAGCAGGTCCGCAATGTATGCCATGGTCCGCCGGTTCTCCTCTGAAATGTTCTCGTGGCCGCCGTCCTGCGTGTGTGTGGCAGCCATGCTTCCCGCGGCCGAGTGATTCCCAGACATGCGGCTAAAGTGCTGGTGCTGGTGCTGCTGGTGGTGCTGCTGGGCGACGGAGACGGCGCCCTGGTGGCCGCCCGGCTGGTGATGCGACGGCTGCTGCTGCTGGTGCAGCCATGGCGAGTCGCCACCCTGAAAGGGATGGTGTCCGTAAACGTGCGCCGAGGGAATCATGGCGTCAGGCAATCGGGGGACGCGGCTGGACTCGGCAGCACAGGTCCTGGCAAGGCACAGTCTTTTGCGCGTGAGTCACAGAGGGTGCCGACTGGCGCAGGTTGCGAGAGGCCGACGACGGGAAGTTGAGAGGCGGCGAGCGTCTGCCGACGGCCGTCAACGCGTGAAAAAAGACTGGATGGATGGATGGAGAGGGGGGGGGGGGGGGGGGGGGGGCCCTCGGCCTGAGGCAGCTTCTCGTCGTTGTGTCGTCGTTGGGCGATGGCGGCGCCGGTGAGGGCGAGCGCTTAAAAATCTGCGGATATCTGGGCAAGACGAGGGAGACAATCTCGGAGCGTTTTGCGGAGCCAGAATCTTCCCTCGGGCGGGATTCAGCGCGAGAGGGAGAGAGGGAGAGAGGTAGATGGGTAGAAGTAGGGTCGGCTGTCTCTGTCCCTGGGTCTCTGTGCGTGCGGCGTGTGGGCGGGCATCTTGAGCCGCACCGCTGGCAATGCACGGACCACCACCACTTAACCTTGGGGTGTGCCGATACTTTTATGCCCGTTGAGTAGATAGTTACCTACGAAGTAGTTAGGGGCGAATTGCGACACCTGAGCCCGTCTCTACTTAACTGCCTTACCAACATTGGAGGTATCCTTACCCATGTCAGTTAGGTACTTGTTGATGATGCCCATCGGCATTGGGCCTCTCTTGCTCCTAGCAGTGACTCTAGGTATCTACCTACTTCATCACTGATCAGTGGTCATGGGCGTCTCGACTCTTTTGCCCTGTGGCCTTGTTCCCTTTTGCCAAGGGAGAGCTCACGGCATGTATGTACATAGCACCCGTTGGGAGACTACCTACCTACCTAGGTAAGTGAAGTCTGCCAGCAGGTATGTACATATTGTCCCGACGCCATTCTCAGCTACGTCATGTCAGTGGCTGGTATCGTCCTCGGACAAGCCCGTCAACTTCAAGCACCAAGGGAGGCCCGCTGTACGCTTCGCAAGGGCTCTCTTGGCCCTATATTCTCATTACTGACCTTGCCCCTCGTGCCGCCAGGGGCAACGATTACACACACCCAGCCCCTAGACTGCCCTATTCAATCATGGCGCTCGCTCCTTTCCTCCTCCATCTACCCGGATAAGCACGACCAAACAGTAACTAGCTGACGATGGTTGCATCCACGTGAAGCGCCCTCTTTGCTGCATCGACAAGAAAGCAGCATGGAAAAAAAGGAAAAGGCAGAAGACAAAGAAAAGAAAAATATCGCTTCCTGTAATGCAATTTCGCTCCATCTTCGTCCGTCCCCGATTCGCAGCGAGTGCCGCCGTCGCGACATCTTTGCTCCATCAGGCTCATCCTCCCCCACGCTTTGCCTTGGCCAGACATCCTCTTAAGCCTATAACCGAAGCTCTCGGAGGATCTGGTCGGCCATGTTCTTGTACTGCCACGTGTTGCCCGTCATGCGCTTGAACTGGATGCCGTGCAGTGACAGGAGAGGCACCTTGACGATGAAAATCTCAAACTCCATGACCAAGCTGCCTCCCAAATCGCTCTGCACCTGCGTGCTCGTCTCCCCGGGCACCCTTCGCGAGACTCCAGTCTGTCTCGGGATACTGTCCACCGATGCGTCAGAGTTGGAGAAGCTCCGCTCCCGGTCCGGCCGGTCTCGGTCAGATCGGCCGGGTGTGCGAGGCGTCGTGGGCGGTCGCTCCCGATCCATTTCCCTAGTCTCCTCTCGGTCCCGGTCATCGCCTCGCATGAGCCCGCCGAGGCTGAAGCGACGCCGGTGGCCGGGTGTCTGCGCTGGGCTGCCGGGAGGGTCCTGCACCTTGTTGAGGTCAATGCTGGGCGCATGGCGGCAGCTAAACCCTCCCTTGATCTCGGTAAAGTCCACGTTGAGCCGCCGGAGCACTCGCCTTATGTCGGCGCGGATTGCGGGCACCGACTTGCCCGATGTCGTCGAAACGCTGAACAGACCCTTGAGGAACACGGGCTTGGCTAGGTCTGAACTGTCCAGCCTGTCCGTTGAGACTCCGCTCTGCTCCTGCTCCATATCCGTCTCTTCCGGTACGTCGGCCTCCTGAGCCCCCTCTCTCCGAAGTCGGCGGCGCTGGATGCTCTCTCGCCGGGCGTGACCCAGCGACTTGGCCCTCGTGCTGACTGATTTGGAATGGCCGTGACCCCTCTGCGACGCCTGTCCCTGATTTTCATTTGCGACTGACTGGTCGGAACCGCTCGTCACCGGGGGGTCCTTGGTGGCGCCCTCAGACCCCCGCTGCCGCCGTATGTCGGCCGAGTTGACGCTCGTCGATCGGCCGAGGCCCGATCGGGTACCCTTGGAGCCGCCTGCGGAGACAGGTGGACTGAGGAGCTCGTTGTGCTGCGGCTGACTTCCTCCCGAGCGGAGTCCCGACGACGGGTGGGGGCGGGAGTCGTCCTGGTTCTGCCGGCCGCGGCGAATGCTGAAGCTCTTCTTGGGAGTGATGGGAGGGACCTCGGCAGGGGAGTGGACCTGTACCATGGGCGGATGAGAACGATGCTCCTTGTCCATGCGCTCCGGATCCCGGCGCTTGCGAGTGCTGAACCGGCGCAGCAGCCCCGCAGCCGTGCCTTCTTTCTTCTGGAGCTGGCCTGCCTTGGACTCGGGCGGCTGCGGTGGCAATTGCGGCTGTGTGTGTGGTTGATTGTGGTGGCTTTGATGCGCCTGCTTGACCGTGTCCGGCGCGTCGTCCTCACCGTGAGTTCGAGCCCGTGGTCGGGTCCGCCCACCGGTGGGCCTCTCGCCCGGCATCTCGTACGCCGAGGCGTTGGTATGAGCTGCCTGTGGGGGCGCGATTGAAGGCGACGTGGCGTCGGCAGCAACCTTCTCTCGCTGCTCGCGTCCCCTCTCCTTCTCCTTCTCCCTCTCCTTCTCCTTCTCCCTCTCCTTCTCCTTCTCCCTCTCCTTTTCCCTTTCCTTCTCGCGGGACGCGCCTTGCGGCACTGGCAAATCGCCCGTCTCGCGGTCTTGCTTCTCCTTGACAAGGTAGTAGATGGACAGCAGTGGGCTGAAAGCATACAACGGATCGGACCCCAGCTGCAATGCCTCGGAGCTCGGAGCCGTCAGCGTGTCGCGGCTGTTGCCAGAGCTTCTTCGCTTGTAAAAGTCGAATCCAAACCCGCGGCGTTTCTCTACATCTCTGCTTGGCTGCACCACCTCCTTCTCACGCTGGTACGTCCTGACTGCTTGCTGGTACTCTTCGGACTCGATGATCTTGGTGAGTTGGGCCTTGATGCTCTCGGGGGTTCCAAAGTTGAAACCCTGCATCGCGTGGACGACTTCCGGGTCCAAAGGCTGCGACAGGGGCCCCCGGGCAGGGACATGGTTGTCGGGAGGGCCGTTGAAGCCCTTGGTCATCCAGGGGTGGCCCATGACCTCCTGCATGGTGGCGCGCTGCTTGGGGTCGGTCACCAACATTCTCGACATGAGATGCTTGCATTCTGGGAGCTGACCGTTAGTCAAGAAGGGTACGCAGGAGGTACAGGGTGGCAACGAGCATACCGCTAGACAGCCAGCTGGGATAGTCGACGAGTCCCTTTTTGATCTTGGCGTGGAGAGCCGGCATGCTCTGATCGTCAAACGGCACCTTTCCACAGACGAGGACATATAGGACGATGCCGAAGCTCCACACGTCCACCTCTGGCCCAGTGTAGGCCCTGGCCTGCAAGAGTTCTGGTGCGGCAAAGTATAGGCTGCCGCAAAACGTCTTGAGATGGCCGCGAGGGGCAAAGAGATTGCTCAGCCCAAAGTCGATGATCTTGATGTCGCCCGTCTTGCTAATGAGAATGTTTTCGATCTTCAAGTCGCGGTGGACGATGCTGTTGCGGTGGCAGTAGTCTAGGGCGCTCGCGATCTGGCGGCTGAACTTTCGAGCTTGCTTCTCCTTGAGCTTGCCGTGGGAGATGATGTAGTCGAGCATCTGACCGCCATTGACGTATTCGAAAAGCATATACCAGTGATAATTGGTGCGCACCACGTCCCGCATGCCGCAGATGTGGGGGTGGTGGAGAAGGGTGACGATGGCGGCCTCGCGGGCGGTGCGTACTTCCTTAGACTGGTCTGCTCGCTCCTTGTCGGCGCGGCTTTGGTGGCCATCGTCGGTCGAGCCGCGGGGGACAATCTTGCACGCGACCTGTAGTGGCGAGGCAAGCAGGCTCAAAGGTTAGTAAAAGGGACCGACGACGACGACGATCCAGGGGCGGAGAGCATCAAAGGGTCCAACAAACCTGTTCGCTACCATCTTCCTTGCGGGCTAGCTTCACCTTGCCCATGCTCCCGGCGCCTATGGTCTTGCCCAAGATCCATTTGCCAGACTGGGTGGGGATGGTTGTACGCGACCGCGTCTGCTTGGACTGTTGCTGTTGTTGAGATGACTCCGAGGGGGTGTGCGATGTGGCGGCGGCGGCTTGAGAAGAGGCCGAGGGGCTGCCATTGCTGGGCAAGGCGGAGGGAGACATGTCGGGCTGGGGCCGACGATGGCGATGGCTGGACCGCGTGCTGCTCCGACGATGCGGCGGATGGGAGGACGAGTCGTCGTCGGCGGCGCCCCGGGAAGGGGGCAGCAGGTGGTCGCGGTCTCGGTCTCGGCTTGAGCTGCGCTTGGAGTAGGACGATGCTAAGTGCGAGTTCTCGTAGTCATTGTGGGGGGGAATATTCTGGATGGAGCGGCCCGAGGACGAGGTGCGATGTTGACGGCGCGTGTTGTGGTTGTGGTTGTGGTTGTGGTTGTGGTTGTGCGGGTGGTGGGGATTGTGGCTGGGCGATGGGATGGCAGGAGCGACAGCAGCAGTAGGGGATGGCCCGGACGGTGGACGGGCGGAGGCAGCAGGAGGGGGGCGGGAGGAGCGCGCTGAAAAGGACCGGGATGGGACCGCCGCTCGGGGCGAGTGGGAATAATCAGAGCTCGCCGCCGGAAAGGCCGCGGTAGTCATGGCGAGCAAAGAGGCAGTCGAACGCAAGAGGGGACAAGGGAAATGAACCCCAGAGAGAGGGGGGAGGGGGTGAGACAGCGAACGAGGCAAAAGCTTGCTGCTCTGCGGGATCGCTCCCTCGTCGTTCGTGGCGATGCGGCCGCTAAAAAGATGTACCACTAACAAGAACCGGGCAGATGAGAGAAGGAGCAACAGGCAGGCAAAGCGCTGCAGGAAATTGGGAAAGGGGAGAATGATGAAGAGAATTGCGAGTTCCTCCAATGGCGCAGACAAGTTATTGTTCGATGCAAGGGCAAGCTACCAGAACGAAACGAAGGCGACGGGATGCATGTAGTGGTACTGAATGTATACAATGTACGAGTTAACTCGTATGTACCTAAACTCGTACTGTACGAATACAGCAGACAGCACTCTCCGTACCTGGCTGTGTCCAATCGGATGCGAGAAGATTCGCTCCTTTATCTTCCCCCGTCCATTCTCCATTTCAAGATCCCCTAAAAAAACCACCCCCTTTTCCTCGTGGATACATACATACACACATACATACTTCGTACGTGCACCTACTAGATTCGGAGACCTGGGAAAGGCGAATGGATGGATGAATGGACTGTGTGTACCAACGGATGGTGGGTCGAATGGGCATGTTGGTTGGCCCGTTTCTGCCGTTTCTAGACTCATAAGGCAACGATCTCGTTGGCAGTAGGTACTCGTACGAGTAGGTACCCGTTGACTATTACCCATTGGCTCTCTTTATGCCAACTTAATGCGGAGCTAATTAAGTTGGCATCTGATAGTCAACGGGTAACTACGAAGTACGGAGTACCTAGGTATGTATGTAACTAAAAAAGGGGAGTAGACCCGTTGGGAACTTATGTAGGTACGAAGTATGTACCTAGTGTCTTCGTCACTCCTAAATTCCCAACGGTCAACGTGAACATGCCATCAGCGGCCTCGATAGAGGTACCTGGTAGGTATGTAGGTACCTAATGTATGTACGAATACATATTCGTACCTTCGCGCGCCGGGCGGGGTTATAGTCAGTGGCTAAGTCACTATTTTAGGCGTGTGTGACTATGTTATAGGGCGCGTCACTCTATTATAGGGCGCGTTACTCTATTATAGCGGTTTAATTTAGTAATATAGAATAAACACTCTTATTTATAGCAAAATCTTAATAATATAGGAAGTCACGATCCTTCTAATATAAATTTCCTACTTATTGCGATAATACGCTTAAACCCGTATTAACGAATTTAGCCCTTTTGCCGCTTAAAGCCTTATTAGTCGCTTTAATATCCTATTAGCCGCTATTCGTAGCCCTATTAGCCGTATTAGCCGTATTGCGCAGGTACGTAGATTACCCTATACCCTAGGTCGCGCTATTACCTTTATATAGTAGAAAAAGGTTCGAAGTTTTTAACAATTAGTAAGCCCGTTTAGCTAAGCGGCGTAAATTATAGTTTATATCCTTATATTCGTAGCTCTATATTCGATTCTACCTAATGTAATTTTTTTCCTTTATAGCTTATGCCTGTCCCTCGTAGCCTATGCCTGTCCCTTATAGCCTATGCTTGTCTCTCGTAGCCTATAACCTCGTAGCCTATAGCTTGTGCTTATGCCTATGCCTATGCGTGCGCTATAGCTTATCCCCTCGTACTTAGGTAGCGCTTTACCTAGCCCCGGCCCCGGCCCCGCAGCCGGTATTAAGTACCTAGCACTAGGTACTCTTTATTTATTGCTAAAACGATTTTTATTTTATAACCGTTTTTTCTTTATAAAACGATGTGTTAGATAGGGGTCTATTAGGGTTAACTAATAGGGTCTGTATTCTATATAATGCGGCTAGCTAGAGAGGAGGCGACCGTATTATAATATAGCCTCCCTTAAGTCACGTACGCACGTAATCGTATAGATTACGTATACGCAACTATATCTTATAACACTGCATTCCTATACTAGCAGTCTTTCTTTATAACCTTAAACTACGTGCTTACAAACGCATAAAACAACCTAATGTCTATATAAATAAGATAGTACGCGGCCTTATTAAATAGGCCGGTATAGGGCAATAGCTAATATTAAATTAGGCCCGGGTTAAAATATAGCCGGGGCGTAGTAAGGCCGCATTAAGGTCGGCATAGGATAGTGCTAGTATAAAGCAGATAATAGTTAAAGCGTATCGATTACGGCCTTATAATAAAGGCATCTATTTAAATCGTTAATCGGTTTAAATTAATAAAGCGCTATAAAGACCGGTTAAGGAAGTCCTTTATTATTGCGTTAGCTAGGTTATTATTACTATTAATCTACCTAATCTCCGAGATCTCGCGCCTTTTATATAACTATCGAAGGGCTATAATATTAATTATAAGCCTCTTCTCTTTAGTTATCCTTAGCTTAACGAGGTTCTTATAAAGCGAGTATAAGTCTATATAAATCACTAGAGGGAAAGGCGTAATTTATAAGTATTTAGTAATTATTTTTATAGTTATTGCTAAGATAATACCGAGGTCGATACTATTTACTATCTTATAGATCTCCGATATAAGCACGCTTTATATTACGCGCTTATACTTAGTTAAACTTTAATAAGTAATATTGCCGGTAACGTCGAATTTAGTATTAGTCCTTTCCTTATTAATAATTACAATAATAAAACCTAATTGCGATAAGAGGTCTCTATTATTTACGAAAGAGCTATCGGTAAAGACTATTAGCTTTACTATTGCTAGGTCTATCGGGACGTATTTTAGTCTTCGATCTTAGTTATCCTTTTGCTACTAAAGACGCTTATTTAGCTTCTTATAGTCTTTCTTTTTAGGTTTATAAACCTAGGCTATAATAGAGATATTAAAGGAAGCTTTTAGCTAATAGATATACGTAACGTAGCTTCCTTAGGCCCGTTATTTTAGGTAGCGCTAAGGGCTATTAAGTGCTATCGTATTAATTATATTAATATATATAGCCTGCCCTTTTTGCTATAATAGTATATTACCGCTTTATTATAGTATTACCTTTGCGCCGTTAAAGTCTATAATAAAACTAGCTATTATTAAGGTCTTTAGCTTAGCCCGGAACTTAGCCTTTTGCAATTTATCCTCTTTAGCGGCTAAGAAAGCGGGGGTACTAAAGATAAGGGTATCGTCGGTCTAGATACCTACTATGCCTAAATTCTCTATGCCTTTATTTATAATTAAAAGGCTTAAGTTATAGGTTAAGGTAGATATATTAAGCTACTTAATATAGTAGCTTTAGTAAGTATAGAACTAATATATACTAGACTCCGCGATGCCGTAAAGCGGTGAAATAACGCGAATAATAGTCCCTTTCGGGTATTTACTTTCTAACTCCTTCGGAAAGTATATTAAAATAGTCCTTAATAGCTTTATTTAAGCCTATAGGTAGGCCTACGTTATGTTAAAAAGGGATAACGTTATACTATAGTCTTATATTATAATAGGCGCGATTATAAGTATTAGCCGTTAGCTAATGCGTTAGATTATTAGCGATACGGTTAATAAATACTACTTCTCTCAATTATTATAACCTTAAACGATAAGCCTTAATTTCTTATATAGCTTTATTTCTTATCCCTTTACTTTACGAACTATACGTAATCGAAAGATATAGTATCCTCTATATATTGCCTTATTATACCTTTCGAAGCTAAAAACTCTATGTATAAGGAGGTCGTCGATTTCCTAGTTATTAGCTTCCTTAAATAGGGCGCCGGGAGTCGTAATAACGCCGTCGTTACGTAGCTTAAGGGCTAACGCATACGCGTCTTCCTCTTTCTTAATAAGGAAGCTATACGTAAGGTTGCTTCTTAGTAAGAACCTAAGAGCTATATTAGCTATAATTAATTACTTCGGCTTATTCTTTAAGCCGGGGGGGCGTCTGCGCTTTCGAGGCGCTAGAGGGCTTAGTCGAAGGGGCTTAGCCTACTAAAGCGGGGAATCTTCTTTAAGACGTAAAATAAGAAGCTCTTTAGTCTTCTTATCTTAGTTATATAGTTATATAAGCGTAAAACGAAAGACTTAAGGTCTATTAACTATATCGATTATTATATTATAGCCGTTAATTAAAGCAATTTTAAATAGTCTTTATTAGCCGGTTTTCTCTCTTTATATACGAACTTTACTTTATAAGGGAAGAGAGAGAATATCGGACGTATTTAGTCTATTTCGGGCTTATAAAGCCTCTTTAACTTACCGCTCTATAGATAGCTAGCGTAATATCTTTATCGCTTTATAAACTACGGCGGCTCTCTTTAAGGTCGTAGCTAAAGGTAGAGAGTCTAACGTTATATATAGATATACGCCGAATACTAATAGCGTTAGTATAAAGCCTTAAGGTCCGGTAGTATTATTAATAGCTTTTACCGCTATCTAAAGAATTACCTTAGTAAAGGTTATATCGCTAAGTTCGGCATATATAATATCGAAGGTATAGCGTAATAGAGCGTAATATCTTTTAACCTTACCGATAGACTAATATACTTCTATAAGGACTTACTTATATATAATATCTATAAACTTAGCCTCGTTTTAAAACTCTATTAACGTAAAGTTCGTTCTAGCGTTATATTTAATAGTATCCGGCGGGCTAAGATAGGTATTAATCTATAAGGTTTAAAGCGTCTCTTATATATCTTTAGCGGATATTAAAGGTAAAAAGCAGGCTCTTTAGAATACTATAGCTAAGTCTACTACGTAAAGGACTAAGCGGTTATATAAATATATTATATCGATAATAATCTTATAGTTAAAGTCTTAATCGTCCTTTAACGTAAATTTAAATTAATAAAGGGCTTAAAAGTATAATTAATAATAATAGCAATACTTAGTAATATCTTTAAGCGTATTAACTAATACTATATAACCTACTTATTATAGTAAATAGTAAAGTCTTATAACTATAAGGTGCTTAAAGCGATAATATAGTATATAAAGCTCGCTTTTTACTAAGAATAAGATAGCTTATTCCGCTTTACTTAAAAAGAATTATAGATAGCCCTATTTACGGACTATAAGAACGGTAATGCCTTTAAGTTTACTAATAATAACGTTTATAGTATTATTAAAGTATACCTTTAAACGGTTTATATTAGTAAAGGAAAATAAGAATAAAGTTAAAGACTCTAAGATATAGAAAGTAATTCTCCCGACGGGTATATTAACGGCTATCAAGCTAAGGGAATAAATCGCATTACCGTTACCGAACTTAATTAATGCTTAGCTAACTATAGAGTCGTTAAGCTTTACGTTAAAGTGCTTTTACTAAAACGCGAGATATTGCTTTTAATTAGCTATAGAGACCTTCGCGGTATTAATATTAATTAAGATACTTTAAAACTCTTTCCTTAAATACCTATCGTCGATAAGGAACTAAAAAGCTAGCATAGCTTATTCTATCTTAAATATATCTTCCTTTATAAATAGATATATAAATACTTATTAATAAAGTATTTATATCGCTTACTACTATTCTATATTATTATTATTAGCACTATTATCTTAGTATTATTCTTCTTTTTAATCGTTTATTAAGCTATTAATCTCGTAACCTTTATACTCTATTACGTATATTATTAAGTTAGCGGCGGGCGTTCTTTAAAAGTAATATTAAGCTAAGTATTATTCTTTAGATTTCTATCGCTCCTTTAAGGTATGCTTAATTAACTAATAACCTTCCTTATTATATATAAAGCACTTCTTACTCTAAGGGCGGTTGCTTATCTAATAGCCGCCTCGCCCTTTATTGCTTAGGCCTTATCTACGGCCGGAGTTACTACGGTAATTACCTTAATTATAGCCTCGTCTATAGCCTTATATAAAACTATAGTATCTTCCTCTACTTCGATTATTAATATACCTACGGTTTAAGTATATTGCGTTTATATTAAATTAGTCTATATCTTTAGTTAGAAATTAGCTTAAATTGCTAAAGGTTAGGTTCGTCTTAAGGGAGGATTAAAGCTTAGAAAATAAAGTCTTAATATTTTTAGCGGATTAGAATAAAGCTTATATAAGCTTTAGTATATTATAGTACGCTTTAATAACTATCGCTCGTAATTAGTCTTTACTTACGAATATACTACCGAAAGCTCGTTAGTATAGCTAAAGCTTATCGAAGAAAAGCTTTAAGACGTCTTATAAAAGTAAGGTTAGGTTTTAGCTATATAGCTTCGTAAATAAGGTAGAGGTTTAATCTATAAAGTAATAGGCCTTATTTACTTTTATATTAAAGTATATCTTAATACTATCGTAGGCTACCTTAAAAATAGTAGTCTATATAATATACTAAAGGTAATATATCTAAACGCGGTTTATAAAAATCTTAGGAAGTAGTCTATAGAATTAACTAAGTATAGTATTAATACTATAATAAATGCTTATAAACTAATAAATCTTATTATTAAATAGGTTATAAGGCTTACTTATATAATCCTTTATATTATTCTAAAGCTTTGTAAATTTCTATTAAAGGTCTATATTAATAAGTTTATTAAAGACGTATATAAAGGGAACCTAAGTATATACCGTAAGAGTAAGATCTAAGATCGCGGCTATTGCCTTAGGGTTAAGAATAGCGTAACTAACGTACTAATAGCGATAGCTCGTAAGATAGACCGTTATTTATTATTATAGCGGAAGAACGGGTATAAAGGCCGGCGGAAGAATAGGTATAAGGGCCGGCGTAAGGGTTTATTCTGCCTTAGGCTAGGGTAGTTCTAAGGCTATACTTAAGGTATTTAGGGTTCTATCGGTAAGAGTTAAAGGCCTTACTAAGGTCGTTTTAATAAATGCTTAAGGTTAAGGTATTAAAATAAAGGTATTATAGTTAATAATAGTAGCTTTAGGTACTATTATTCCCTTATTAAATTAAATCCTCGCTAAATCCTTATTAAGCTAAGTTAGCGGATCTTTAATCGTTTACGTTATAATAAACTACTATATAAAAAAGCTATTTATCGGTCTAGTATAAATCCTACGTTAGCGAAGAAGGTTCTTTAATACTCTCTTAAAGCTAGAGTCTATATAATTCTATATATTTTCTACCTATCCTTTAAAGTAGTCTTAAAAAAACCTAAGAAGGTTATATCCTTAAAGATATAGATTATATTCTATATTTAATATAAACCTAATAATATACGTTATAGCTGCCTTACTATTATCTTCGTTATATAAGACTTTATCGTCCTAAAGGTAAACGTTAATTAATTATTTCTACGTAATGCCTTAGATTTATATATTCTTTATTAGGTATTTAAGTAGTTCTTCGTCTACTATAGCAATAGGGTTTAAGGTAGAAGAAGTTATTATAATAGCGGGATTACGTATTATTAGAGTTCGTAATATTTTTTACGAAGGTTATTAACGTTAGGGATTTATTATATAATTATCGAATCGGCGTTATAGACGTACTTAAGTTAGTGTTTTTCTTCTATTCGATAGCGGAGACTATTAATAAAAGCTTAAGAGATAATTAATTAATATTCTTCTTCTTTCCGAAAGTAAAGACGGGATTAATTAAAGACTTAATCTTAGTATAAGACCTTCTCTATATTAATATAATAAAAGCGCGGGGGCTAAAGATATATAGACGTTTAAAGGTTATAAATCTTATCTCTTTTATCTTACTATTCTATAATTAACTAAGTTAACTATTAATTAATATTAAATAAAGGTCTATTAAGGTTAACTAATAGGGTCTATATTTTATATAATACGGCTAGCTAAAGAAGAGGCGACTATATTATAATATAGCATCCCTTAAGTTACGTACGTACGTAATTATATAGATTACGTATACGCAACTATATCTTATAATACTATATTCCTATACGATGTTTTATTAAAACTGTTTTTTCGGCTATTCTTATAGTAACTAGAATACTATATTAAACCTACTACGTTAGTAATATTACGGACTAGCTTAATACAGTTTTACCGCTTAATATAGTAACTTAGCCCTTAACTATAACCCCGCCCGGTGCGCGAAGGTATAAAGTACGAATATATACCCTCCCTACCTTCGCGCGCTAGGCGGGGTTCTAGTTAGTAGCTAAGTTACTATATTAAGCGGTAAAACTATATTAAACTCGTCCGTAATATTACTAACGTAGTAGGTTTAATACGGTATTCTAGTTACTATAAGAATAGCCGAAAAAATAGTTTTAATAAAACATCGTTTTATAAAGGAAAAACTATAGGAATATAGTATTATAAGATATAGTTATATATACGTAATCTATACGATTATATACGTATATAACTTAAGGGAGGCTATATCATAATATAGTCGCTTCCTCTTTAGCTAGCTATATTATATAGAATATAGACCCTATTAGTTAACCTTAAAAGACCTTTATCTAATACTAATTAGTAGTTAACTTAGTTAATTATAGAATAGTAAGATAGAAGAAGTAAGATTTATAAGCTTTAAACGTCTATATATCTTTAGCCCTTATGCTTTTATTACGTTAATATAGAGAAGGTCTTATACTAAGATTAAGTCTTTAATTAATCCTATCTCTGCTTTTAAAAAAAAGAGTAATATTAATTAATTATCTCTTAAGCTTCCGTTAATAGTTTTTACTATCGAATAAAAGAGGGATACTAACTTAAGTACGTTTATAACGTCGATTCGATAACTATATAATAAATCCCTTACGTTAATAACCCTCGTAAAGAATATTACGAACCTTAATAATACGTAATCCTATTATTATAATAACTTCTTTTACCTTAAACCTTACTACTATAGTAGACGAAGAACTACTTAAATACTTAATAAGGAATATATAAATCTAAGGTACTATATAAAAATAATTAATTAATATTTACCTTTAGGATAACGAAGTCTAATATAATAAAAATAATAGTAAGGCAGCTATAATATATATTGCTAGGTTTATATTAAATATAGAATATAATCTATATCTTTAAAGATATAACCTTCTTAGGTTTTTTTAAGACTACTTTATTATAAAGTAGTTTATTATAACGTAAACGATCGAAAATCCGCTAACTTAGCTTAATAAGGATTTAGCGAGGATCCGATTTAACGAGGGAATAGTAGTACTTAAAGCTACTATTATTAACTATAATACTCCTATTATAATACCTTAACCTTAGGCATTTACTAAAACGACTTTAGTAAGGCCTTTAACTCCTACCGGTAGAGCTTTAAATACCTTAAGCATAGCCCTAGAACTAACTTAGCCTAAGGCAAAATAAACTATTACGCTAGCCTTTATACCTATTCTTCCGCCGGCCTTTATACTTATTCTTCCGATATAATAATAAATAATAGTCTATCCTATAAGCTATTGCTATTAATATATTAATTACGGTATTCTTAACCTTAAGGCAGTAGCCGCGATCTTAGATCTTACTCTTACGGTATATATTTAAGTTCCCTTTACGTATATCTTTAACGAACTTATTAATATAGACCTTTAATAGAAATTTACGAAGCTTTAGAATAATATAAAGGATTATATAGGTAAGCTATACGACCTATTCGATAATAAGATCCGTTAGTTTATAAGCATCTATTATAGTACTAATACTATATTTAGTTAATTCTATAGACTACTTCCTAAGATCTTTATAAGCCGCGCTTAAATATATTACCTTTAGTATATTATATAGACTATTACCTTTAAGGCAGCCTACGATAGTATTAAGATATACTTTAATATAAAAGTAAATAAGGCTTATTACTTTATAGATTAGACCTTTACCTTATTTATAGAGCTATATAGCTAAAACCTAACCTTACTTTTATAAGACGTCCTAAAGCTTTTCTTCGATAAGCTTTAGCTATATTAACGAGCTTTCGGCGGTATATTCGTAAGTAAAGACTAATTGCGAGCGATAGTTATTAAAACGTACTATAATATACTAAAGCTTATATAAGCTTTATTCCGACCCGCTAAAAACATTAAGACTTTATTTTCTAAGCTTTAATCCTCCCTTAAGACGAACTTAACCTTTAGTAATTTAGGCTAATTTCTAACTAAAGATATAGACTAATTTAACGTAAATACGATATACCTAGACCGTAGATATACTAATAACCGAAGTAAAGGAGGATACTATAGCTTTACGCGAGGATATAAATAAGGCTATAATTAAGGTAATTACCGTAGTAACTCCGGCCGTAGGTATAGCTTAAGCAATAGAAGGCGAGGCGGCTATTAGATAGGCAACCGCCCTTAACGTAAGAAGTGCTTTATATATAATAAAGAAGGTTATTAGTTAACTAAGTATACCTTAAAGGAGCGATAGAAGGCTAAAGAATAATACTTAGCTTAATATTATTTCTAAAGAACGCCTACCGCTAACCTAATAATATACGTAATAGAGTATAAAGGTTATAAGATTAATAGCTTAATAGATAATTAAGAAAAAGAATAGTATTAAGATAATAATGCTAACGACGATAATATAGAATAGTAGTAGGCGATATAAATACTCTATTAATAAGCATTTATATATCTATTTATAAGGGAAGATATATTTAAGATAGAATAAGCTATACCGGCTTCTTAATTCTTTATCGACGATAGGTATTTAAGGAAAGATTTTTAAGGTATTTTAATCGATACTAATACCGCGAAGGTCTTTATAGCTAGTTAAAAGTAATATCTTATATTTTAGTAAAAGCACCTTAACGTAAAGCTTAATAACTCTATAGCTAGCTAAGCATTAATTAAGTTCGGCAATAGTAATATGATTTATTCTTTTAGCTTAATAGCCGTTAATATACCCGTTAGAAGAATTACTTTCTATATCCTTAAGTCTTTAACTCTATTCCTATTTTCTTTTACTAATATAGACTATTTAAAGGTATACTTTAATAATACTACGAACGTTATTATTAGCAAACTTAAAGGCATTACCGTTCTTATAGTCTATAAATAGGGCTATCTTTAGTTCTTTTTAGCTAAGGTAAAATAAGCTATTTTATTCTTAGTAAAAAGCGAGCTCTATATACTATATCGTCCCTTTAAGCACTTTATAGTTATAAGACTTTATTACTTACTACGATAAATAGGTTATATAGTATTAGTTAATACGCTCGAAGGTATTACTAAGTATTGCTATTACTATTAGTTATACTCTTAAGCCTTTTATCGATTTAAATTTATATTAAAGGATAATTAAGACTTTAACTATAAGATTATCGTCGACGTAATATACTTATATAACCGCTTAGTCCTTTACGTAGTAGACTTAGCTATAGTATTTTAAAGAGCCCGCTTTTTGCCTTTAATATTTATTAAAGATATATAAGAGACGCTTTAAACCTTATAGATTAATACCTATCTTAGCCCGTCGGATACTATTAAATATAATGCTAAAACGAACTTTACGTTAGTAGAGTTCCGAAATAATGCTAAGTTTATAGGCATTATATATAAGTAAGTCCTTATAGAAGTATATTAGTCTATCGGTAAGGTAAAAAGATATTACGCTCTATTACGCCGTACCTTTAATATTATATATACCGAACTTAGCGATATAACCTTTACTAAAGCAATTCTTTAGATAGCGGTAAAAGCTATTAATAATACTACCGGACCTTAAGGCCTTATGCTAACGCTACTTATATTCGGCGTATATCTATATATAACGTTAGACTCTTTGCCTTTAGCTATAACCTTAAAGAAAGCCGCCATAGTTTATAAAGCGATAAAAATATTACGCTAGCTATCTATAAAGCGGTAAGTTAAAGAGGCCTTATAAGCCTAAAATAGACTAAATACGTCCGATATTCTCTTTCTTCTTTTATAAAGTAAAGTTTATATATAAAGAGAGAAAACCGGCTAATAAAGACTATTTAAGATTGCTTTAATTAACGGCTATAACGTAATAATCGATATAGTTAATAAACCTTAAGTCTTTCGTTCTACGCTTATATAACTATATAACCGCGATAAAAAGACTAAAGAACTTCTTACTCTATATCTTAAAGAAGATTCCCCGCTTTAATAGGCTAAGCCCTTTCGACTATACCCTCTAGCGCCTCGAAAGCGCGGACGCCCCTTTAGCTTTAAGAATAAGCTAAAGCAATTAATTATAGCTAATATAGCTTTTAGGTTTTTACTTAAAAGCAACCTTACGTATAGCTTCCTTATTAAGAAAGAGGAAGATATATACACGTTAGCCCTTAAGCTATATAACGACGGCGTTATTATAATTCCTAGCGCCCTATTTAAGGAAGCTAATAACTAAGAAATCGATGATCTCCTTATACGCGGAGTTTTTAGCTTTAAGAGGTACGATAAGGCAATATATAAAGGATACTATATCTTTCGATTACGTATAGTTTACGAAGTAAAAAGACGAGAAATAAAGCTATACGAAAAATCGAAGCTTATCGTTTAAGGTTATAACGATCGAGAGAAATAGTATTTATTAACCGTATCGCTAACGATCTAACGCGTTAGCTAATAGCTAATACTTACGATCGCGCCTACTATAATATAGGACTATAGTATAACGTTATCCCTTCGTGATATAATATAGGCCTACCTATAAGCTTAAATAAAGCTATCGAGGACTATTCTAACGTACCTTCTAAAGGAGTTAGAAGGTAGATACCCGAAAGGGACTATTATTCGCGTTATTTAACCGCTTTATAGTATTACGGAGTCTAGTATATATTAGTTCTATACCTACTAAGGCTACTATATTAAATAGCTTAATATATCTACCTTAATTTATAACTTATGCCTTTTAATTATAAATAAGGGCGTAGAGAATTTAGGTATAGTAAGTATCTAGACTAACGATACCCTTATTCTCGGTACCTCCGCTTTCTTAGCCGCCGAAGAGGATAAATTGTAAAAGGCTAAGTTTTAGGCTAAGCTAAAGACCTTAATAATAGCTAGTTCTATTATAGACTTTAATAGCGCGAAGGTAATACTATAATAAAGCGGTAATATACTATTATAGTAAAAAGGGCAGGCTATACGTATTAATATAATTAATACGATAGCACTTAATAGCCCTTAGCGCTACTTAAAACAACGGGCCTAAGGAAGCTACGTTACGTATATCTATTAGCTAAAAGCTTCCTTTAATATCTCTATTATAGCCTAAGTTTACGAACCTAAAAAGAAAGACTATAAGAGGCTAAATAAGCGTCTTTAGTAGCAAAAGGATAACTAAGATCGAGGACTAAAATACGTCCCGATAGACCTAGCAATAGTAAAGCTAATTGCGTATACGTAATCTATACGATTACGTACGCACGTAACTTAAGGGAGGCTATATTATAATACGGTCGCCTCCTTTCTAGCTAGCCGTATTATATAGAATATAGACCCTATTAGTTAACCCTAAAAGACCCCTATCTAATAAAAACTGTTATAAACTAAAAATCGTTTTAGCAATAAATATAGAGTACCTAGTGCTAGGTACTTAATACCGGCTGCGGGGCCGGGGCTAGGGCCGGGTAGGGCGCTACCTAGGTACGAAGGGACAAGCTACGGCACACGCATAGGCATAAGCATAGGCATAGGCATAGGCTATAAGCATAGGCTACGAGGGACAGGCACAGGCTACGAGGGACAGGCATAGGCTACGAGGGAAAAAAATTACATTAGGCGGAATCGAACATTAAGCTATAAGGTTACGAACTACGATTTACGCCGCTTAGCTAAACGGGCTTACTTATTATTAAAAATTTCGAACCTTTTTCTACTATAGAAAGGTAGGAGCGCGACCTAGGGTGCGGGGTACCCGTATACCCTACGCAATACGGCTAACACGGCCAACAACGGCTAATAGGGCTACGAACAGCGGCTAATAGGATATTAAGGCGACTAATAAGGCTTTAGGCAGTAAAAGGGCTAAATTCGTTAACACGGTTTTAGGCGTATTATCGCGATAAGTAGGAAATTTATATTAGAAGGATCGTAACTTCCTATATTATTAAGATTTTGCTATAAATAAGAGTGTTTATTCTATATTACTAAATTAAACCGCTGTAATAGAGTAACGCGCCTTATAACATAGTCACACACGCCTAAAATAGTAACTCAGCTACTAACTATAACCCCGCCCGGCGCGCGAAGGTACCTAACCTTTAGTCGTTAGCTGTGTTATATTGCTCGAAGACGGAAGTTATTAGATTATATAATAGAGGTTATAACGATTAGGTTAGTATAACCGCTACGTAACGTAAGGGAAATATCCCTTAAATACGGCCCCTTTATAAAAAGAGGGGAAGCACGTATAACACGCATTATTATATATTATATTAATATAACCTCTTTGCTATACAACCTATCTAGACCTATTATAACGCCTATTTAGTCCGAGCCGTAGATCTACGATCTAATAATTAAGAGTCTTAGCCTTTAATCTATCGAAAATACGATATAAAACACTAAAAACAGGCTCCCTTTAGGCAAAACCAATCACTATGTCTACTAAAAAGAACACTAAAGTTATCCTTATCGAAAATGCTAACTAGTCCGTTTAAGACAATAAGTTTAAGGCGTAGGTTCTCGATAGCAACCTATAGGAATAGGTCTTCGGTACCGAAAGGCTCCTTCCTATTCCGGATATGCCAATCGAAGACGACTCTCCGAGGGGATCTCGCTCTCGTATAGCGGACGAAGAAATAGTCTAATAGGGACGCTAACCTCCTTAAGGCAATACCTAACAATAGCAGATTTTTCTATATAAGGAGAAGAAATAGGAGAGTTAGAAAAAGGATATTAAAGAGCTACGCACTTAGATCGCCTTAACTATCTCCGACTACCTTTTCTAGACTTATTATAAGCCCGATAAGGACCTTAAGGACTAGTACGCTACGCTAAAGAAGTAGGCAAAGGGAAAAACGGAAGATATCTAACGGGCCCTTTAGGTTCGCTATAAAATAGTAGTTAAGCCTTCTCTAAGTTAGCTAAAGAACTAGCACCTTTAGCTTAAGGGCTAGAAGAAGATTATATATAAAGGGATTTAGGAAGAACTTCCCGAAGCCACCTATAAGAGTATTTAGGTTGCTAACTTTCTGGCTTTTGTTAATCTATATTTTCCTAACTAGGTCGATTTCTTTAACCTCTCTTACGTAGAGAAGGAGAAGGATTTTAATATCTATTCTATAACTAACGAATTCACTATATTTATAGATAAACAGCCTGCTTAACTATCTTACACTAAGAAAGGCTCTTTCGGCCTTTCTTATATAGGGCGAGACGTAGGATAAGACGAGAAAGGAAATAGCAGCTAGACGAATAATAAAAAGAGATCGCTACCTACCGACATAGATAAGAAAGGCAATACTAAATGTAGGCTCTGCTCTATAAGAGGTTATACTCTAGAGAATTGCTAGGAAGTTAACCCTAAAAGGGCACCCGACTAATAGCCCGGCGGAAGAAAGGATACTATCGCTAAAAATATAAAGAAACCCGAGGTTATAAGATAAGTCTAGAGATAACGAGGCAAGAAGGGAACTAAGAATAATAATAAGACGGATTAACTCGTACAGGAAAAAGGAAGATGCCCTTCGGCTTCTTTCCTCGCCCCTTTAGTTAATGCGTCTTTTAACGTCGACGTTTACCCTCTTTGCTACTTATTAATCCTAGATTATAGCACAACCCTCTATATCTTTAATAAGATCTCCCGGTTTAAGAATTTTAAAATAGCGAATAAGGGAGATTTCCTTTAGGCAGGCGCCGAAAAAGTGCCTATCCTAGGCTACGGTAAAGTTAACATCCGCCTATAGACCCTATCGTTTAAACTATAAGTATTGCGCTTGCTTAACGTTGCCTTCTATAAGAACTTTATATATAATCTAATCTCTTATAGACTATTAAAGCAGTAGGGACTCTAGTAGGATAAACGACCTTATAGGCTATTAGCGCTCCGTTCGGCCGACGATGCTATCGTCGGTCTTATTAAATAGCACTACGGCTAGTTCGTTCTCGAGTATATCCCCTACTATATAATAAGGCGGGCATTTTACAACCGCTAAAACAAGTTTAATAGCTATACTAAACGGACGCCGCAAAAGGCTATTGCTAAACTCTAGCATCTCTAAATAAGGCATCCGGGACTATAAGCCCTAAAACACCTCGTTAACTACTCTAAAGGTATTAAGATTAAAGGCATCTTAACCGTATAGTACGATAACTACGGCACCGCGAAAGTAAAACGGATAATACGACGAGCCCTATAAGATATAGGCATTATAGGCGAAAGAATAACGATAGACTTTTATAACTTCGTGCTAGACAATAAGGGCTATAACTCGCTAATGCTTTTAACTAATAGAGCGAGCGGCTTTATATAGGATTACTACCTCTAAGACCGTCTTATAGAAACTATTATTACGGCCCTTAAGTCCGGCCTCGACTACCTAAAGCACTAATACTAGTTTTACACTAAGATTATTAAGTACGATAACGAGATTACTACTTAGAAGCCGGTAGTAGAAGCATTCCTTAAGGCAAGGCTCCTTAAAATCGAGCCCTTGGCCCTATATATATAAGATTAAAATAGCGGCGCCGAGCGCTTAGGGGGTATAATTAAAGATAAGTCTAAAGCAATGCGAGGAAAGCTTTTAACCTAGCTTTAGCGAGAGATTTATAAGTCCGCTATATATCTCTATAATCTCACGCTAAAATACAGCTATAAGTAGGAATCCCCCTACGAGAAGCTAACTAAGAGAAAGCTAGCGCAATAGTATTTTCGTGCCTATAGGTATAAAGCGTTTGCAATAATAACTACGGCCTAAGAGAAGAAACAACGCCTTAGGAAGCTCGATCTACGAGCTTAGATAGGCTTCTTAGTAGGATATATATCTTCTAATATCTACTAAGTCTAGGTTCCTATAGAAGGGAAGGTTATTACTACTCAAGATATTGTTTTCGATAAGTAAGAGATTTTCGATAGAATATTTAAGAACCTTGCCGAAAGCGTTAAGGAGTATAACCTTAAGGAGCTAGCCTTAGCCCTAAGGAATATCACTCTCCTTAATAATAATTAAATTAATATACTATAAGTTCTCGATAATTAAGTATTTAACGATATCCTCTTCTACTAAGATATAAACCCCGAACGCGAGGTAAACTATAATATAGACTATGTAATAGCGCTTAAAAACGACTGGGAAAACATAAAGCAGTATACCGAAGCTCGATTTAAGCCTCTCCCTACTCCTTTAAGCACTCCCCTAGCGGCCCTATTTATAGCTGCAATCTAATTATATCTCGCTAACTAGAATATACTATAGAGCAAGCATCTTAATATAACCCGAGCAGCCTTTTAGGCAAATATAAGTCTATACTTACGAGGAATAAACCCCTCCGTAGCACTTAAGCCGTATAAATAAGGAGTAAACCCCTCCTCGGTAAGTCTATACTTATAAGGAATAAACCCCTCCGTAGTACCTAAGCCGTATAAATAAGGAGTAAACCCCTCCTCGGTAAGTCTATACTTACGAGGAATAAGCCCCTCCGTAGTACTTAAGCCGTATAAATAAAGAGTAAACCCCTCCTCGGCAAGTCTATACTTACGAGGAATAAACCCCTCCGTAGCACTTAAGCCGTATAAATAAGGAGTAAACCCCTCCTTAGTAAGTCTATACTTACGAGGAATAAACCCCTCCGTAGTACTTAAGCCGTATAAACAAAGAGTAAACCCCTCCTCGGTAAGTCTATACTTACGAGGAATAAACCCCTCCGTAGTACTTAAGCCGTATAAATAAAAAGCAAACCCCTCCTTAGTAAGTCTATATAATTAGGAGTTAACCCCTCCGTAGCCTATAAACGAGGAGTTAACCCCTCTATAGAAAGAAAAACTCGCCTATTAGCACTCTATATTTATAGTAGGCACTTAAGCCGCACCGATCTCGAAAGATATTAATACATTACGGTTTAAAGATAAGGCTTACCTTAACCGCTTAATCCTAAAAAAGCAGGTATATCGACGAGACCTTCTAGCTATCTTAATATATTATAGACAGCTTAAATAATACCTACTCGGCCTTTAATTCGAGGAGGCGGAGAGAACGTATCTTTAGAGTTATAAAGAAATAAAGTCCTAGACTAAGGTTAACTCTAAATCACTTACGAAGAAAGGCTAAGTCCTCGATTGCATATAGGTATATATATATAAAATAGATAAGCACGGAAGGCTCTCGAAGTATAAGGCAAGACTAGTCGTCTAAAGGGATTAATAGCTTTAAAACGGGCAAGAGACCTATACGGCAACCCTTATAGGACGAAGCTTTCGAATACTTATAACGATAGCTATAAGGTTCGACCTTAAACTAATATAGTACGATATAGTTAACGCGTTCGTTAACGTAAGGCTCGACGAGATTATATATATAAAGATGCCGCTAAGGTATAGAAAACACTCTATTTTCCTCCGACTTAATAAAGCCCTCTATAGACTGCGAAAATCCCTTCTTTTATAGCATCGCGAACTTACGTTAATACTTCGGGAGATAGGGTTTTAGACGGTGCTATATAAACTATACTACTTAACGTTTAACGGCATTATCGTCTTCTTCTATATAGATAATATTATCTTTATATATTATAAAAAGGATTAAGATAGGGCTAAATCTCTCTAATATTAACTTCGGGGAAAATATAAGCTTATAGGCGGCGATAACCTATAATAGTTCCTCGGCATTAAGATTCTATAAGACTATATTTAACGGTATATTTAGCTATTATAAGCCGCCTATATTAATAAGATCTACCGACTTATAAAGAAACGCCGCCCCTTCGATATACCGATAGGGGTAAAAGAGCTTCTCCCTTACGAAAGGATCGCTAAATACTATAAGATACGAGCCTACTAGGTAAACGTAGGTTCCGTTCTATACGCGGCGGTTATTACCCGCCCCGATATCGCGTTTACTACGTTAAAACTATGTAAATTTAATAATAACCCTAGACCGGACTATAAAGACGCCGTCGATCGAGTTCTTTATTATCTATACTACACCCGGGGACTTACGCTTCGTCTAAGGGGTAGGGACGACTTTAAAGTAGTAAGTAACGCCTCTTTCGCCGATAACACCGACCGGAAAAGCTCTTAGGCATTTGCAATAAAGCTATTCGGAGGCTTAATCGGCTAGAGAGCTAATAAATAAGATATAGTTATAACCTTAACGACCGAGGCTAAGCTCCTAGCGTTATTATAGGCAGTAAAGGAGTTAATCTACGTAAGTAGGCTTATTAAAGAGCTTAACGTCTCCCTCGATAACTCCTGCATTTGCATTTAATATAATAACATATAGACTATCCGACTAGTTACTACCGAAGTCGCTACTCTATAGACGAAGCTTCGCTATATAGATATTTATAACTACTAGCTTCGTTAAGAAGTCCTTAATAAGACCCTCGATATTAAATATATACCTACCGCGAAGATAATAGCTAACGGCCTTACTAAGGCACTTTAAGGGCCCTCCTTTAAGGCCTTTATCGAATAAATAGGCCTTTACGATATTACCTAACGCCTCGCCGATTAAGAACTCCTTAAAACGACCGACGAAATAATATAAACTAATATATATATAGTATAGGAAGGTTAGGAGATATAAATAGGCCGATAAAGACGCATCCTTAAGGGTAATAGTTAAGTTAGGTATAATACACACGCGTTAGAGGAAACACTACGTATAAGCGCCGGTAATAAGAAATAACCGTAGGGAATATAATTCCTTATGCGTATTACTAGGCCCTATATAAAAACGTTAGGGAGACGATAGATAAAGGGCCTCGTTAAATATCTACGAGCATTAACTAGGCTAAAGGCGTCTAAACACTCGATTAAGTATTAAATAAGAAGGAAGCTCTCCTATAGCGAGGATACCTACTATAAGTAGCGGCGGAAGGAAGAATATTAGCGTATCTCGCAATAGCGACTATTCCGTCGATTTCGGCATAACGCACTAAGGGAGTCGAGTATAGGCTGCTAAACGACTAGCCTCGTAATATCGCTACGAGCATTAGCTGCTAAACGACTTATAAACGACTACGAATACCCTTAATAACGGTAGACTAAGGAAGAACGATGCTTTTATACAGTAAGGGCATGCATCTACTATGTATAGCTAGGGAAGGAATTAAGGAAGTATAAGAGCTTATAAAGCCGTACTTATTAGAGCGCTTAAGCGTAGGATTAAAAGGGTAGGGATTAAAGATATCCCGCCCCGATGGCTTAACGATAGAACGAGGATTAAAAACTCATCGGATTTAAGCTATTTAGCGACCTCTTAATGCTAGCTTCCCTCCCTCTCGGGATTAAAGCTAGGGGGGTGTATTAGATCACATAATAGAGGTCACAACGATTAGGTTAGTATAACCGCCACGTAACGTAAAGGAAATATCCCTTAAATACGGCCCCCTTATAAAAAGAGGGGAAGCACGCATAACACGCATTATCACATATCACATTAATATAACCTCTTTGCTATGTAACCCATCTAGACCTATCATAACGCCTATTTAGTCCGAGCCGCAGATCTACGATCTGACAGAAGTAGAGATACATACATACCTAAGCGTGTCCCGCTGAGGCGCTGGCTCGCCTTAAGGCAAACCTTGGACTCCATCCATGATGGCGAGGCATTGTGGGCATTGTCGCACACATATATGTATGTATGTATGTACCTACTACCTGTGTGCCTGGGTCAGGTACTGTGCATGAATGGCCGGCCAGGCTGTTGATGCATCAACCGAGTGCATGCAGCTTAACGGCGAATGATGCCGGCTCATTTTGCACCTGTCATCCACCAACTACCTACGCCTGATGATAAGAGCAGCTCATCTCTACTTCGTACGAAGTAGACTTGAATGCTACGAATATACCTAGGTACCTACCTAATGGACAACTATGGCAAGTTCCGAGGTTGCACACGAAGTGGGGCATGCTTAGGATTCTGTATCCCCGCATAATATGAATACCCTTATCGATAAGACGGGCCATGCGAAAGCGGCAAAGCTTCCGCCGACGCCCAGAAACTATATTCAGTCACCGCAACGTCCGTCTTGAGAACGTCATTCGAAGATCTTCTGGAGCCACCCTGACTGCAGACGCGGCCCCTATGTCCCACAAGCGATCCCGCGCAGCGTTCGAGGCAGACAACCACGCTCCCTTTGCCGTCTTCGGTACTCCCCTGCCGGACGAGGCCGCGTCCCGCGACGATGGTTCCTTTCTGCCGCTTTGGAAGCAGGAGGTGAGGGACGACAAGGGGAGGAAACGGCTACACGGCGCCTTTACTGGAGGCTGGAGCGCAGGGTAGGTTGACGCCCTGGAAGAGGTTTGAGGCGCCGGCTCATGTTCGCAATGGCAGTTATTTCAATACCGTCGGCTCCAAGGAAGGCTGGGCACCGTCTACATTTACTTCGAGCCGCGCAAGCCGCCACAAGGATGGCCATGTGTCGGCACAACGACGTGCCGAGGATTACATGGACGACGAGGATCTCGCAGACGCTGCCGAAGCACAAAAGCTACAGACGGCACAGGCGTTTGCGGGGCTTGGCTCGTCTACCCAAGACCAGGTTCCCTCGGGCGGACTCCAGGGACTGCTCAGAGCACAAGGCAACACGATGGGTATCCAGCTCTTGCGACGAATGGGCTGGAAAGACGGCCAGGGCATCGGTCCCAAGATTCGACGGAGCGCACGGCTGGACTTGGATCGAGGGTCCGCAGCTTTGGGCGGCGAAACATTCCTCTTTGCTCCCGACAACGCACCGATGATTCAGTTCATTCGAAAGACCGATCGAAAGGGGCTTGGGCATCGGGGTGAAGCTAGGCTCCAGAGTCTAGGACACAATAAGGATGCAGATGGCGACAATGACGACGACGAAGGTGGCAACAGTCACGTATGGGATAAAGGGGGCGCAGACCAAAGATTTCGCGCGGGCCTCCTTACGGATGGGCCGGGAAAGCAGCAACCACCGCGAGGCGCGTTTGGCGTGGGAGTACTCAACGACACTGGCTCCGACGAGGAGGATCCTTACGACATTGGCCCAAAGATCAACTACAACCGGACCATTGGCGCGCAGAGGAAGAAGAAGAGCAAGAAGATGGCATCGGCTGTTGTCAACCCGGCTCTGGTGAACGCACCAAAGTTCGTCCCCAAACCCGCAAGGACTGGCAATGGCTTTCGCCGCTGTCACGACGGGCGACTGCCCCTTGATGGGTTCGCCCTGGCTAAGCTGACCGAGGACTTTGCTCCACTGTTCTCTCAATATGCCCCCCCGCCTATACCGTCCGGCTGGAGATCGGCGAAGGACCCATCAGCGGTCCCTGACGCGTCGCAGTACGTGTCGACTGCGGACGCAGCCAAAACTTCCAGCCTCGACCCCCGGTCCAGAGCCGCCTTGCTCGGCGAAAAGCCCCTTCCCGGCAAGTCCGTCTTTGATTACCTGTCCACTTCGACGCGAGAGAAACTCGCCGCGGCTTCTGGAAAGAGCAATCTCCCTCCGGCACGGGGCGAGGTGCTGGCTCAAAACGCCGGGACGGCGGAGGAGCGGCTTGAAAGGCTTTGGGATAGGGCCCCCAAGCTAGATCGCAACTCGGCAGCGGCGGCGCTGTCCAGAGCCGCTGGCGGACCGTATGCAGATAATGACTCCAAAAGGGCGCGATATCGGCGCTACCTGGAGCACCAGTCGAACCCCGGCCTGTCTCGTCCGGAAAAGACGGAGGGAATGACGGACGAAGAGTTTTTGCGAGAGATGAGCGAGTTTTACGAATGCGCACGCATTTTCAAGCCAATGACGGGGTTCATGGCCTCTCGCTTCACGACTTCCAGGGCGGCTTCGAATCCCTCGGGGGGGGTGGCCGGCGCAGAGCTGCCTTGCATACCGGAGCCGAAGTTGGTTGACACGGCAGAAGAAGCGGCCAAAGTGGGCATGTTTGGACACTTGACGCGCTCAGTCGAACAGTTCTTCCCATCTGCGCTGTTGTGCAAACGGTTCAACGTTCGGGCGCCGGGGCTCACGCGCGCAGACCCGGAGCCCGAGCAGAGGTCCGCCGGAAGCACAGCCGAGGCTTGGTCGGCGCCTGGCCGCGGGGGACAGCAATCGCAGCGGCACCAATGGTCGAGTTGCGCCGTTGCTGTGCCGGCTCAAGGAGAGGCTCGGGGCTCGCCGGCAGGCCTGATGCAGGAAACAGAAGTCGACGAAGTGGATCCAGAGAGGAACGAAACACTGGAGAGGGAGGTGGCCAACATGGAGATGCTGGGGGCCATATTTGGTGGCAGTGACAGCGAGTGAGGCTTCACCGTGTGAGTAATTCCACGTAAGTCGGCGTCTGTCTGGTTGAGCGTAGTGTGCGTGCTGGCGGAGATGACTGGATGTCGACACGGCGAGCCTCTGTCGTCTCCACCACGCATCGTGAAAGCAAGCACCAGCGTTCCCGATGTTCAATTATTGGACGCGAAGGCTTCGAACCAAGACACGTGATTACATGTACGCTTCAAACTCATCATTGCAAACAAGAATGGAAGCTACCCGGCATCCATACTCGTATCCATACACTCCATGCACTCGTATCCATACTGCACCTGGAGCTCGTCCTCTAGCATCAAAAAGTCCACCTGAGTTTTGTCGCGCTGACCAGCTCCGTGACGGCGGTCAAGGCAACACCGATTGGTGGTGATGGCAGTGGAGCTGTCAAGCATCGAGATTTATGTACCTGCAGGTCTCTTGGGAATATTCGGCGCCTAATCGTGGCCAGCTTTCCAAGTACCTCTGCGAGCCCACAGGGCGGCTGGCGATACTTGACCAGGCCCAGAGCGGCGCCGTGTGTGCAGGTCCCTCTACATGGGGCTTTACATGGGGGGGCATGTACCGCCGCGTGCCACCCCCGTGTTTTCCCTCGCCTCTAATCAAATCAATTCATCACCCAACCTGCACCTCATCTCTCACCCCCCCTAATCGCATCGTATCATAACCTATCCGCTTACTTCGTACCTACCCTACCTTGCCTTTGACCGATACACCAACCGCGAGAACCGCCCACAGCTTCGACTTGTCGCCGCTCTGTTCCTCTCCCATGTCGCCTTCCTGACGCACCCAAGTTCCGTTCCGTACCGTACCGGATCGTACCGTACCTGTCTGGGAAGAGCCCTAGAGACTCTCTCTCGCTGCTGCTGTCTGCTTCGTTCACCCGACCCAGATCCCCCCCCCCCCCCCCCCCCCCTTCAAACCGTTACGCCACTGCGATACTCGTTCCGATACCATATTGACTCCCATTTCTTCCTCCCTTGCGCCGGACCGTCCGTCCGAGACCCGCCTTCGAACCGCCGCATTGTCTGGAACGCGGGATCATCGCACCGGACCGTCTGAGTCCTCCTTGGCCGAGTTGGAGGTACTAGCTGAGGCCGCTCTCGACGTGCAGCATCGCGACCACGCACTCGACACCGACTCGGAGCCGCCGCAGTATCCCGCCTCCGAGGCCTCGTCGCCTCCCCGGCCTCCGCCCTTTTCGTCGCTCTTCGTCCCGTTCGCAGACCCCGGCGGGCCCTCGGGCAAGGCAATCGCCCACGACGCTTGTGCGTCTGCATCGCTCGCCGCCGTCGCCGCCGCACCCGCCTACACATACGAGCCGAGTCCCGAGTCGGAGCCCTTTGATCCCGATCAAGCCGTCGCCCGGGCCTTCTACGACCCCGTCGCCGAGACCAAGAGCGTCCTTCCCCGCGACACAAAGGGTGAATCGAGTCGCAAGGACTTCGACGCCGAGCCACCGCCTGCCTACTCAGAGGGAGACAGTCCTCTTCAGTCCTTTACATACGTCATGTCGGCCGCCGGAGGAGCCGCGAGCATCATCACCCAGGTCCAGCAGGGCGGACCGCCCATCAATGCCATTGGAGGTGAGTCGAAGTAGCTCGAGTTGGCAAGCCAGGCAGACACTGACTCTTTCTCTCTTTCCGGCACGTTCAAGATGTCGGCGCCGACGAAGCCATCACCATGGACCTGCGGTAAGTTGGCAATACCCCCCCCCCTGCCGAGACAATGGCCATGGATGAGCTGACACTGCGACGGCCAGGGGTACCCGATTTGTACTCTCGCGGGAGGAGCTATTGAAGCTTCCCGAATTCGTGCTCCTGTCTCTCTTCCCCAACGGACTTTTCCCCGAGGGGCACATGAATAGCTTCTCCGACCACGACGCCGTGCAGGTCGATGTGAGTGCATGCCAAAGGGACCCAAGGGACCCAAGGGCGCCGCCTGAGGAAGAATCGGCAGCTGACTGAGCGCGACTTGCAGTATGATCCAGCTTCGCTGCAGTACATGCTCGACTTTTTCCGCAACGTGGCCCAGCAGTCGTTTCCGTCGGAGCCATCACCCGCCACGTCGCAGGACGGCGAAACGATGCCCGTGGATTCCCCTGGGTGGCGCGACGACTCCTCGAAGCGCGCGGGCATCATCGTTCTGAGGGAAGACCTAGACTTTTACGCGATTCCACCCCGTGCCGACATCAGCCAGCCGGACATGATCAAAATTAAGCGCGCCGCGGCTCTCGCGCTACAGCAGCAGGATGGCATATTTTCCGGGCTGAAGCGAACCGACGAACCGGGAACCACCGAGGCCCATCTCATCGAGATGTTGACGGCAGGGTACGGCTCTGTTTTTTTGGCAGTCGAGAGCACACAAGACTAACTCGAATCCACGGTAGGGGCTTCAACCACGACGACCGCTGGGGTCACCGAGCGGGCGAGCCTAACAAGGCCGTCATCTGCAGTTTGGCGCTGGCCCGGCTGCGCAGCGACATACGCGGCAACGACATGGGGACGAGCGCGGTGGGCATGGCGCAAAAGTTGCTGCTGTTCTGGAGGAAGCCGGCGCGCCGCTGCTGGTGGGAGGGCATCGAACTGGACAAGATTGAGGGCGTCGAGGGAAAGCTCAAGGTATGGATTCGGCGCGTGTGGACGCTCGAGATGAGCGTCGTTGGGCTGCGGTGACGAGGTTCCATGTTGGGTTCCATGTTGGCCTGCCTCGGAGGGAGGATGGAGAGGACGGGAGAGGCATCGGCAGCGCGCGGCGGAGCATTTGATTGGGCTGGCAGGCGTCATCAGGGTATACACACGGGCTTGAGGGGCTCTGGACTGACTGGGCGATTCCCTTTGGTTGATGTAATAGCTCGTATGCATAAACACACAAATCGTAGCCAGGTACTAGGGTCTTGTCTACAGCAACCGGCTTTTCTTTTGCGCTGCCCAGCTTGCGGAAGCCGCAGCCTCGCCTTAGATGCCGGCGGCGGGCTGCTCGTTCGTGGGCGTGCTGCGTCTGGCGCTGGAGCGGGATGGGGGGGGGTAACATGTCATGAGCAGCATCCTGAGATGAGCGATGCCTGGCGCACAACTTCACGAGCCAGCATACAGATTCATCCACGTACCTGAACTAGTTACTCATTCCTCGAGACCATGACGTCTGATGCAGCCTTCAACCAAGACGCGCTTTTCATCAGGCACCGCCGCCTCGCCTCAAAACGCCTTGCAACCGTTGCCAAGAAGGTTGGCGGGGACAGAGATGAAATCAAAGGGACCCCAGATCCCTCTACTCCTCGATGGTCTTGACGCATTCCCACTCGCCCCGGAGGTTCTCCTTCCACAGAGAAACCTTGTTATCCGCTCCGCTGACGACCAGAACGTTGCCGCTGAGCGACCAGCTGACCCGCCACATGGCCGCGTCAAAGCTGAGCACCTTGCAATCCCACCGGCCGGAGCCCGACGCGTCCGACGCCCAGATGCGCACCGTCTTGTCTTGGGAGGCCGAGGCAATGTACGACTTTTGCAGCACCGTGGGAGACCAGGCCACGTCGCGCACCCAGTCGCTGTGACCCGTCAGAGGCTCACGTTCCTGCTTGTACGACTGAGAGGCTGGGTCAAAGGCCCAGATCTTGAGCGCGTTGTCGGACCCGCCCGTGACGAAGCGCCGGTTGCCGACGGAGCCCACGCCGGGGGCGCTGCTGACGATGCTGCCGGGCGATGTGGCGGGCGCCCACGAGACCGAGTTTACCCCGAGGCCGTGAGCCGGGAAGATGCTGTGGTCGAAGCTGTTGTCCTTGAACTCGAGGACACTGACGTTGCCGTCCGACGAGGCACAGGCGAGGAGGCAGCCGGCCTCGTGAGGGGCCCAAGCGACGATGTTGACCGAGGCCTTGTGGAGGGGGAAGTCGTAGATTCGCTGCCACTGGTTGTTCTGGGGGCCCTGTTCTTTCCAGATGAAGACCTTGCCATCGTACCCTGCCGACGCCAGGATGTTGCCGTATTTGGGATGCGCCCAGGCGACGCACCAGACGGCGCCTTCGTGACTTCACCCAAGCCCGATTAGCCAAGTCTTGTACTCGAACAGCGCGAGTCCCCGGGACGTGACGGGGCCCTACCCCTTGAGCGTTTCCACCAGGCGCTGCGTCTCGCCCTCGATTTCAAAGATCTTGATGGTGCGGTCGCTCGAGCAAGTCGCCAGCTTGCGGCCGTAGTAGTCGAGAACGGCATCGTGCTATGCAGATCTGGGTCAGGTGCGTCCAGCAGTACCTCGCGGGCACGGGAGAAGAAGACTGCCGCGAAAGGGGAGCTTGCGCATGGCCGACGCCGAGCCGCACGAGGGGAGCATGGGGAGGCGACGTACAATCATTTCATCGTGACCCGTGTTTGTTACGACCTGCGCCGCCTGCCAGGGAGAGTTAGCTTCCGAGGTTTCCAGTCCCTTCTCACTGGCATGGGGCCGCACCATCTTTCTCGAGCCGAAGAGCGTCGACGATTCGACGCGGAAGCGGTAGGAAGCAGGAGGGTGGAGAAGGGGTGTGGACAGGTCAATCGATGAAAAGAAGAGATGCCTGAAGTTTGTGGGGAGAGAGGGAGAAGCGACTTTTTTTCTTCATGTCATGACGATCTGCAACGTGCTGCGGCGACTTGGTGTTGACAGCTGGCGGGCTTGAGCTGCACGTGACGTGGTGGGCCGGCACCCCACTTTGCTAAACGCTATCCAGCTTGTTGAGTTGATTTTGAGCCTCTATTTTTTCCTCCTCACAAGGCTGCGACATGTCAGTTTAAACTCATCCGTCAATGAATATACTACCGGGCTCAGAACTCAAAATATCCCGCCCGACTTTCCTTGTTTCATGTTTCTCATCAAGAGCACCACTCGACTTTCAATCAGCTGTACTCAAACAGCAAGTTGCTAGGCTGTCCTATCACGGTCAAGGGTAAAGTAGACCAGCCTGGCACTTGTCGGACAAGCCTATCCGACATCACCCTCTAGAAGACGCCAATGACTCGAAAGCGCGAGCTACCTACCGCGAGACTGAGAGCAACACGTTGCAACCGCCACTCTTTTGATGCCCATCGTATCAACCAACCTTTTCCATGTTGATCATCAGTGCACCTCATTTTTGCCACGGCGGAATCCGAGGATGCCAAGGGAAACCAATGTCCGAGCAACACGGTTGAAGGCTGGCTCGTCGTCATTTGAAACCCGGTGAGTATGCAGCTCACCATCGCCCCACATTTGCGCAGCAGGTCGGCTTGACTTTTCCGTATGGTCGGCTCGACTACTACTACTACATCATCGTAAAGATGGGGCGATGGTCGGCTTGACGGGAAAGGGCTTGACTGCACTCTCTGGGGATCGAGACAGGGATCTAGCGCACGTTTCCATGACCTTGACTGCGGCCAATTGCTAATCTCGGCCTGCCGCGGGATTCGCCTCCCTCGGCCTTCCCACCGCCATCAAGGACGCGCAATCGAGGCTACCAAGGACGCACTGCCAAGCCAGTGTTGGGTGAGGCGTCGAGGGTAGTCTTTAGTCAAGGCATTGACCGATCCAACGGGCTAGCCGGCCAAGAGGTCCTACCCCTATAAGAGACCCTCTCATCGGGCAGCGGCATGTCAAGAGACTGTCTAGAGGGCGTATAAATGCAAACCAGTTTCCCCATCTTAGAGGCGCCATCCTTTGCTGCTCATCACCCTTCTTTCCGCTACACTCCTAATCTAGACAGTCCTTGCCTCGACTCACAAAATGTTCAAGTCGTCTGCCCTCCTCGCGCTCTTGTCGGCCTCGTTCGGCTCGGCCCAGTTCAGCAACCAGACGGCGCGTCCGGCCTCGTGTCAACAACCCAGCGGCGACTTCAACATCACCTCGTTCCAGCTGTACCCGGAGAATCTCGACTTTGACTCGAGCAGGTGCCGCATCTACCTGGGGTGAGGGGGCCCTTTGCAAGCGTACAGCCGCCATCACCAGCCGCTAACCCTCTCTCGCAGGGTTTTGTACGACGCCTCCGTCGCCGTCTACGACCTTGCGCAGAAAAGGGTGCTCGACGACATCATCTCAATCCCCAACATCACCAACAACCCTCTGCTCCACGCCAGCGGCATCCAGTATGACGACCGAAACGACAGACTGTCCGTCATGCTCAATTCCGGCGCTGCCTTTGACACCCAGGGTACAAACACAGCGGGTGACAACAACGTCATGAGCTACGACCTCAAGAATGGCTCCGTCAACTTCGTCGTCAACCTTTCCAACTACTCCGATGCCGAGTTCAGGGGTTTCCAGGACATGGAGCACGACAACGAGGGCAACATATTTGTTGTTGGCACCTTTGGCGGCAGCCTGATGCGCATCAGCGCCGACGGCCTCAACGTGACCCAGTGGTGGCGGGCCTCCAACTCGTCCGACAGGGGCCTCAGCGGCGCCGCCAAGTTCAACGAGACGACGCTGCTGATTACCGACAACAGCGACTCGCAGGTGTACCGCTACAGCATGACGGAGCGCAACCAGCGCACCAAGGTTGAGCTCTCGGGCGCCGACAACATCAGCGCCGACCTCGACGGCATCTACATGCCGCCCATGTACAGGGGCGCCGTCCTGCTCGTTTCTGCCCTGACCGACACCGTTGTCCTTCGCAGCAACGACGGGTGGGCCACCGCCGAGAGGCTCGGGGCTATCCCCAACAAGTTTGCCGGCGAGCAAGGACTCACCACCGCTTCGGTCGAGGCCGGAGGCCGGATCCTGTCCATCCACGAGTACTTCTTGGACAACGGCGGCACCCTGCCCGGCAACAGGTCTCAATTCCCCGTCGCCGACATCACCGAAAGCGTCGAGGAGCTGCTTGCCGGAAACTCACCCGGCGCCAACGGCACGAGCGGCAGCGACTCAGACGTCCCGGGCTCCAGCATTGGCGGCTCCGGACGAGTCATGGTTTCTTGGGGCGTCCTTGGTGCCGCCGCCGGGCTGGCGATGATGCTTAATTAAGCAGACGGCGGCGGTCTTTCACCATGTGTGAATATATAAATGCGTCAGTAAACATTAATATTTAGTGAATATTCATCAAGACATGGGTTGGAAGAAATGTAAAGGAGCCCGTCCTGTAAACTGCACCAGCCTTGGTGCACATCGAAAGCCTCGAATCGTCGTCTTGGTGATGCCAAGTGCTACGAATACACGTGCCACGAACGCAGCACAAGCACCGAGTCGAGTTGATGTGTAGAGCGTAAAAGCTGTCGATAAGCTGTCGATAGGCTGCAGATGTTGTCTCGAGCTGGACTCACATGGCGGCTCTACGAGTAGAAGTCTCAGAGACAGATTGCACGTGATCGCCATTTCCAGCCGTGATGGCACCACTTAGCGTCGGAACATCTAGGCTCCGCCCGCCGAGCCTCGGGCCAGCCGGTTCTGTTCGAGCCATGGTCACGGCATCGCCATCGTCTACTTCGTAACCACCCTTCATACCAGCAGCCATCAGAAAAACATCAGTCGCGCGCGACTTTTCCACTTCTTCTTGCGTCAAAACTTGCTCGACTGTCCTCCGGTTCGTTTCACCTGTCGAGATATCGCAAGCGCTCTACCCGTTCCACGACACCGACGACCAGCGCTGAGCTCACGCCGCCAACTTCCTCCTTGAAAAGACATTTGCACAAGCCGTCCCATATATACGACGACACTTAGAACATCTATCCAAACAAAACGTCCCAGCACCCTTAAAATTCCGGTCCACGGACACCCCTCGACCAGCCCTTGACCGTCGCCCACCTCTTTCACTCGCCCTCGCAGACTCGCCACACGAATTCTCACGACTGACTCCCGTCGGGCAATCATGGCCGAAGCATCTTGCAGCGGTGGCACGCCATTTAAACGCCTCATAGACCACCAGTCCCGCGATGTCAGCCATCACCAGGATCGGCTCGTCGATCGCTCCGGAGTCGGCCCCCCCGCTGTGAGTAGCCCCAGCGGCTTGTTCGTCCCCATCTTCGGTCCATGAATTCCTAGAACTGACTCTCCGTCCCTTGCCTCGCGCAGTCATTCCGATCCGCCCCTCGCCATGCCACGCCGGGTCAGCAGAGCTTCGGCGCCCTCATGAACGAGCCCCCGTCAGCGGCCTCTACCTTCTCCACGTTGCCCCCCGATCCCGCCGGCCGTCTCGGCTTCCATGCCGCTGCCCTGCAGTCGCCGCCAGCGCATCCCGAACTCGCCCCTGCGCGTGCATCTCCCGCTCCCGACGTGAGCGGATGGGCCGCCGACTTTAGCCGCTTCTCTAGCCAGCAGCAGATGCGCCCGACCGCGCCGGCCATTCATATGGCGCACCAACGACCTCCCTCCATGCTCAACTTCAGAGCTGCATTTGGTCAGCCTGGGCTGGCCTTTGCGCCCACGCTTGACCGTGGAAGCATGGCTCCGGCACCGCTTCTCGAGTCTGGATTTGATCAGGAGATGGCCAGGTGGATGGCGAGCCACGGCGGAGGCAACATGTCCGATGTGGACGCCGCCATGGACCAGATGGCCCGCGAGCTCGAACTCAACAAGTCGACGCTCCCGGAAACCTCGACAGTCGAGTTTTCCACGGAATCTTCTGTCACGCAAGAAGCCGCGCCCGTCACTCACTTCACCGACCTCGATACGCCCGAACTTGGCAAGCTCTCCCTACAGGAACCCGCTACGGGTCCTCAAATACCCCTTCTTGCACCACAGGTGCCAGAGCCAGCGCGACATGATCAGCAAGCGGCCGACGAAGCGGCGGCGCAGGACAAGTCGGCCGTTTCCGAGGCCGCGGAGAGGCTGCTCGAGTCGGTGCAGCACGAAGACGGGGAGAAGTGGCAGAATTCGGTTTTCCTGTCGCTGATGCGCGACTTTAGAGACGGCCGCAAGGACATTGTCGAGAACGAGATACGGCAGACGGCCGGCCCTGGCGGCGACGAGGCTGCCGAGGACCAGGCCTTGACCTGACGTCAAGAAGCAGCAGATCCAAGGTTGACGACAGCAATTCCTCTTCCAGGTGGCACTCGCAGGGACGGTTCTTTCGCCAAGCCTCGTGCGGCACGACCCTTGGCATCCCGCAAAAGGCATCCCGTTGAGGCTGCCTTTTACTGATGTTGCCGCCTCTTCACGCGCGGACTATGAAAGGGGATCATGGGCGGCGGCCATCATCCTTTACCGTTAGCATCGAGCCAGCGCTCGACTCGGCTGAGTTGGCAAAACTCGCCAAAGAGCCAGCCCTAGTTCTACCACATGGCACACATGGTCTTTTGCAAGGATTGGCCATCGCGACTCCAGAATCGCGGAGGCGACGACACATGTACCGTGCAACGTCTATATATCGTGCGACTTGATAGCTCCGTATAGTATCCGTACTTCGTACAATGGCTGGAATCCTACGAGTTACACGGATAGTGAGAAACAGTGCGAAAGCCGGAGTCGACCAAAGGAGACAGGCGGGATAGGAAGCAACACGAATCAGAGCAAAAACGTTAAACGACATTCATGTACGAAGTAGCGTCCGCTCATTTACATATGCACAGATCATATGCACAGATCTGTAAAAGCCAAGGCTGGCACGCCTGGAAGAACTGTCTATCTTCACTTGAGATATAAAAAGACACATTGAGAGAAATAGTGCATTCGTCGCCCGTTGTTGATGCCTCGTTACTAAAACGACACGACCCAAGGCCCGGTATGCGCCCCGTTGTACCAAACTCCAATAGTCTCGAAAAGTAGCAGCCCGATAACCTTTTCGCCTCTGCCCGGTGGCGGGTGCACCCTTCACGTCGACCACCAGAGACACCCGCAGTCGGTGAGCTCGAGGACTTCTCTCGCCAGCATCTCATTAAGGGGCGACCGCTTGGAGAACGTGTGCCGCTCTCGTTGGCGCTGGGCGATCTGCTTCGACGTTTTTTTCCAGTTCTCCAAAATGACAGTCTCGATGTTGTTACCGTCATTGTCTTTCAGGTCTTCCTTCTCATGCCCGCCATCCTTGATCTCGACCTGACGACAGCGAGCCGCGGCCCCAGGATCGTCACACCAGCGCCGCTCGAGAAATTTGACGACTTTTGGGTAGGCCGGCATTGGAATGGACCCATCGTCCGGCGTCGCCTCCGCAATATCAGCACCCATTGTCGGGCTGGCCGTCCTCGACGAGGTGACCGTCGGTATGCTGACGTTCTGGCTGGGGTAGATGAAGATTTCCAAAGTCGTGTCGGGCCACGTGCAGACCCAAGGCCTGTCACCCTCCTTGGCCCCTTTATTCTTCCGCTTAAACTTGGGGGGGAGCTCGGGACCGTCGTCATCGTGACCGGGGAAATGCTCGCCTCGTTTCGTCTTTCTGCCGGGAAACTTGTCCTCGGCCACAATGACAGTCTTCTCGTACGTCACCTTCAGCCACCAGGCCGGGCCACGGCCTTCTTCGAAGGCATCAACGACCAGCCTTAGAGGTTGTGGGTCCGGGACGTTTGGGGGTTGAGTGCCCCAGATGAACTTTGAGTTAGACACGTTGAAGGCACTCAAGGTAAGCTCGTAGTTGCTTGTTTCGGGAGCGTCGGGGACGGCCTTGACATTCATCGAGTAGAATCGAAACGGTATGTCGCAGCTCCATGCCTGGGCCTGTGTCGGGTTCAGGATGCACGATTTCGGGGCCTGACTGGTGTCAAGGGGAGGCAGAGAGTAGGAGCCTACGGCGAGGGGAGTCAAGTTGGGAGGCACGTCTACCAGAGGCTGGACATCTGTAGACGACGCTATCGGTTTGCTGTCAAGCTCCCTGTGAGGGAGCAGCATGTCAGCCAAGAGCCAGCCCGAAGCAGCGCCAGCCCGGATAATTACTTACCCTTCGGCATGGGGATTGGCACTTTCTTTCTTTGTGAGAAGGGTGCCGATCACGGTGCCTAGCACAACTCCAACGATGACGATACCCACGGCGAGCAGGCCGATGGCCCAGTAGGGCACAATGCCCCATAGCTTCTTCCTCGCCCTCCGTTGCCATTTCGTCAATGTAGTCTTCTCGGAGAAGTCACGGGCGGCAGTGTTAATTTCGTGCTGGCTCGCCTCGCTTCGGGAGGTGGGACGGGAAGGAGACAGAGCGGGTAGGTCGTCCTCTGTGGACGAGAACTCGGGGTTTCGGGTTGCGATGCCGAGTCCTCCGGCACCCGGGATGGGTTGCGAGTCACGGATGGTTTCGGCCGAGGACGGGGGCGTGCCATGGACGGGTTCGGGGGACTTTCTTCTCGCGTTCGAGTCCTCGGGGTACCGGGTGTAGGGCGGCAACTCTTCCATGTGCCCCAATGGCCCGATCAAATCGCCAGCTTCCTCGCCATCCGGACCTAGCTGTCGTTGATAGGCGCTGCCCATGCCCGTGAAGCCGACAGGGATTTCTTCCTGAGCAGTTTCCTCGCCCGCGGCCGTAGTTTGCGTGTAGAGTGCGTAGGGATGAGTCGGGCCACGGGGACCGGCGTAAGATTGTCGATTGGAATTGGGAGCCGTCGAGGAGGTGGCGGTACTGAATGTTCGTTGTGGATACATGGAATAGGGATGTGAAGGGCCGAGAGGACCCCGGTAGGGACTCTCAGGTTGCATGAGCGCATCGGGCGTGGCCAGATCAGACGAGACAGGAGCATCTGGATGGCGGCGGCGAGCCGAGCTTGAGCCATCATTGCGGAGCGTCAGAGAATCGTGTGATGGCCGGGGTTTGGAGGCGCTCAACGGTCGATGGGAGTCTGAAATCGTCTTGGGCGGAGCGAGAGCAGCGGACGGCTGCGGCTGTGTGGTGGGCATGAGTGGTATTGAAGCGTCATTTTGTGTCATCTCGGGGGCCGGAGATGCTTGGGTAGGGCGGAACCCGTCTGCGATGGCATATGCGCTCAAGTCATAGTCGTCATCACTGCGAGCGCTGTCGGAAAGCCTCGCTTGCACCCCCATCGACGATCTTGGTTGGAAGCCCGAGGCGGCGCCATCAGATGGGTCCATGGGGCTCGACGGGGCCGATGATGGAAGCGCCGGCAGGCAAATCTAGTCCCGCGGCATGAGAGTCGCGAGGGAGCACGAGGGAACCCTGCGGGCTCTCGAAGCCTTGTTCAACGTCGTTGGAACCCCGGGCCGGACGCTGTCGGTCGAGAAGGGGTATAGAATATGTCGGTTGCTTACGGGGCGGGGCGTAAGCGAGTCGACGAATGGAATTGACGGGCTGTGCGAAGCCGTGTCAACGAGGCCAGGAGGCAAAGTCGGGTGGTGTGGAAATGGTTCTATCGAGGAGTCTCCCCGGAGAGAATGTGTGAGAAAGCAAGCGAGGGGAGAAGGAATTGCGGGTGGTGGGAGGGCGCCTGAACCAAGCGTCAGCGATTGATTTGCGGCCAAGCACTCGAGACTCTGGCCACTGCAAGTCCAAACTCAAGAGGCAGCAGCACCAAACGCTCAGACACCAAAAGGGGAATGAGCGAGATAGGTACATATCTACATGTGTACATACGAATACATATGTACATATGCGGGTGGGCGAGGGTGAGATTGGATGCCGGCGAATCAACAAGAGCCCTCTCTGTCTTGCCCTTGCACACGTGGAGAATCACGGTAAGCACAGTGCGGCAAGCGTCTCGATGGCTATAGATGAAGCGGCAAGTTCCGTTTCCTGTTAGTGGCCAGTCCGCGTAGTGGCAGGTTCCCCAAGACGCGGTGGTTGGCACGAGATCACAGAGTTCAGGTTACTAACTCGTATATTCTTCTACTAACTCGTAGAGGAGCAGCGGATAGAATCCGAACTGTCAGGCCCCGATCGACGCATAGGTTAGGTATGTACATAATGCATAGCCAGTACTTGCATATTCCAGTATTTTCCTTTCCCGCTCCCAAGTACTTCTTACTCGCGCGCCCGACGCCGCTTCCCGGTTTATTGCTCTTGGCAATTGCCGCGGATACACACCATTCGGTTGATGCGTGCCGGAAACGAGGCCAAGCGGGCCAAGGACATGGAGCAACCTTTTTGGTCCGTCATAGAGGCTGCGCCGCTAGCGGACACGGCATGGGTGGATGCTGCGGCTGAAGGGGACGGAGAGTCGACACCAAACGTGTCTGGGCGAAACGGTGTGCTAAGCTTTGGTCGTTTCCTACTTCGTACAAAACGCTTTCTCATGGGCTTAGCTTCCTTTTTCCCGTCTCTGCTATTGTGTTGGAAGCCAAATAGCCATCCGCTTGGGGCCACGTCAACGCGGCATGGAAACGGGACTGTGGCGGCTGGCCGGCCAAGCACGAACTGTCTTCGCGAAATCCCACAATCGAGCCAGTCCGCCGCCAGAGGTTTTACATCCAGTCCTCCTGTCACCAGGCGACAATGTCGGGTCATGACTGTCATCAGCGAGCTGACGGCATCGGTGTCACAATGGGCCGCGCCTACCGTGAATCTCCTGCGTCATCTTTCCCTCCCATTTCCTGTTCAGTTCACAGTTCACACCTCTTTGCTCTTTGAAGAAGCACGAGGGCTCGTCGCCTCAAGCCGTTCGCTGCGCTCTTCCTCTCTGCGCTGTACTTCGTACGCCGTGTGCACAGTGCGTTTCTTTACCCCAGACTAATTAAGCAAAGCTTGCTTTGCGCTACGAAGAACACAGAATGTGTGCAAGTTGCGGCAAGCCGCTTTGCTTATTAAGCAAAGCTTGCTTTGCGCTACGAAGAACACACGGCAAGCCGCTTTGCTTACTTAATATGTGTAGTGAGCTTTTTTGTTGCAAGGGTCCCCTGCCAGAAAACGAAGTACGGCGATTGGCTGTCGCGAAATAACACGCTATGATTGGATAGAGTCTAAAAATCCAGTGCGCTCATTGGCTATAGTGGGGCCGGGGTTAAACCGGCCAAAAAATCCAGTGCGGCTATTGGCTACCTGTCCAATGGAGTCTAAACGGTGTTGACTAATGACATCCTTCACGGCTATTGGCTGCCTGCCATAGGTGCCCTGGCTACAGGAAAAAATAGCTTGGTGCCGCGGGCACAGCAAAGCTTTGCTTATAGGTAGTTGTGCCCGCGGCACCAAGCTATTTTTATAACTCGTAGTACGAGTTAGTACTCGAGACATTATTCCAAGCGCCCGCACCACGTCGCAGAGTTTCAGATCCTTACATCCAAGGAACAAACAATTGCCGCCCGCCGGAGCCCACACACGGTGGGCTCGGCGGGGGTCGTTGATTGAGGCCAACATCCATCCATTGATTGCGGCCTAGCTGTTCTCCGACACGGCTGGTCACTGACGTCCGCGCAGCATCATCCCGAGCCGGGCTATGAGCGCCTAATGCCAAGGAACCAGCAGCATCAATGAATGGCATTGTGCGTCATGAAAACTCTTCATCTCAGCTCCGCATATGCGATATGCGGTGGCCTTCCCCACGTTGCAGCTTGAGGCTCTGCTGCCATCGGCAAGCGCCTCAGTTGCTATCCCAAGTTCTCAACCAGTCGATTGCATTTGACCTCGCTCGCCATCGACGCGACTCTCTCGGACGTCTGCGGCGCTCTTTGTCCCTGATGCCCGAAGTGAACAAATACTCTGCCAACTGGAATCATGTATCAGCCGAAGCATATAACTACTTGGTTCTAAGCTACGATACGCACAGAACAGCCTCCAAGCAACAGCTGTCACGCAAGACTACACCTCGCGTTCATGTGGGCTCGTCCTCGCACCCCGTTGGGCCTCAGCACGAGAAAGACGAGGCATTCCGGGTTGCCGAGCCACCATACACGCCCTGTACGCACGACCAACGGCCGGTCAATCGAGTCCGCGCGCAGGTGAAGCCCGCCTGACGTGCTACAAAACTGCGGTCGCAGAGGTTGGAGCAAACAAGACACCAAGCCTGCAAGCAGCCATGGAATCTTCAGGGGTGCCATCTAGTGCCATCTACGTATGTACCTGGTCGTCCTGCCCCGTGGTATGATGTGGTCCAGCTTTGGGACCCACGAAGGGGGTTGCAAACAGACAAACAGCCTTCTGCTGGCCCCAAGACGCCCCAAACGATGCTCTTCCGCTTCTTGGCTGCATCTGCCGAGCAAACAGTCTCTCTGCTGCCGTTGACACTCGAAACAGTGCCACTGCCTCCCGGTCCCTCGCACAAACCTGTTCGTTCCCGAAGGACAAGAGGCGTGTCCCTGTTTAAGCGATCCACGGTCCAAGCGGTTTGCGCTGCTTCCCACGTCTTCCCCGGCCGCTCGTGCCTCAGTGACACCACCTGGAAGCGTCGGGTGACGTGCGGCACTGCTGCTGCTGCTGCTGTCCGGCAGCTCCTCCAATCGCGCAAACAAACGCTGGACCTTGGTATCGCTGCCATGTACGACTTGGAGGCCGAAGTTCGCGTTGGCCGAGTGTTGTACCGCCATCGGTTGCTTGCTGTAAGTAGTCAGCTGTCCAGGTGCTCTGTGGCGAGCTTCGCACGGCTGGCTTAGTTTCAAGGGCCATACAGACATAATAATGCACGCTGCCCATTCCGTGCCGATGCGATAGCTCTTGAACCTGAGACGGTACGCTGCTGGATCGCGTTCGCTCACGAAGCCAGTAAACTCAACTCAGCATCGTAACGACAAGGCCGATGCCATCGCAAATCTCAAGCCGGTAAGGAAGCACACGACTGTTCAGCCACGATGTCTTCCCGGGCCCACTCATCTGCAACCTCGTCCTCTTCGTCGTCGTCACCGAATCGCAAGGCTCGCACTGAGATTAAGTCGATTGTTCGACAGCGAATACAACAAGTACCAATACCGCGAGAGAAACCGTTGGCTTCGAGCATCATGGCATACGTTTCAGGGGCATCTCGCGACGTTCGCTTCATCAGGAAGAAGGTTACGGCCGTGTATTCGGATGGTGCGGAGCCTGTTGCGGACGAGAGACTGTACTGGGTTCGCGACAAGAGGGGTTCTTCGCGGCGCTCTTTGGTTCAGTCTCAAAAGCCGCCACCCACCCATCAACCTGGGCAAGACGGGCATTATGTTCCACAAATGGGCGGTTATTACGGGCCCTCTTACTACGGATATGGCGGACAAACAGGCGTATCCGGTGGCAAGCAGCAGCACGAAGGCGCAGTGAGGCCTCAGGGAGGTGTGTCGCCCCAAGGAGGCCCTTACGCGGCAGGCGCCATGCCACCACCGCCGCAAGTCGACGCCTAGGCCGCCTTTCACACTTGTCCATCTCTTGAGTGCCTGCTGGGCGGAGTGAGATGGGATGGGATGCGGTTGAAAGACGGTTGCTGCGTCAAAGTACTGTCCAGTGTACATACCCGTGGTGTGCTACTTGCCGAGGCTGTGCGGCGGGCTGTGTCAACTACTACCTTGATGTTAGCACGCATACGAAGTACAAGGCGATTACTTGCAGTGTTAGCGCCTTCTTTTGTTCCGTGCCCAGGCAGGTGGGATCTTGTCTCCGGAGCTTCACGTGGGTGCCCAATGAGAAGCGGTCCAGCCAAGACTTGGGCCGTGCTTTGAGTGAGCGGGGAGGTGGCGAAGAAGATTGATGGTGGCTGTTGACGGCGAGTGAGTCATGGAGGGATGGCTTGATTGGAGGCAACCCAGCGGGCTGAGTTGAAGGGCGTTTGCTGCTCCGGTTCCTGACGGTACCGTCGCTACCACCAGTGCACAAGGATGCAGGTGAGTTGGGATTCTGGAAGTCGTCTCAACTGCTGATGGACACATGACGAATAACCCGCCTTCTTTGCTTCCCCATGTGCATGGCGACGAGATGTACGAATACTTCGCACAGATATTCGTACTACCTGGGAACTGGAAAAAGAAACGGCGAGCCGGAAGTGGACGGCCGGGAGTCACCGCACCTGCCCGTTGGGCAACTTAGTGCTCCGCCTGCAGAAGAAGCCTGGAAGGACCGGCGCGGAGGCCAAGACATACATACGGCAGGCGCAGGTTGCATGCCATGTACGAGTTAGCATATAAGGACATATCTTGCTCTCTCCTTAACACGCCCTGTTCGACCTCCATCAGTCGACGCCTAAGGCCTCCTTTCTTCACCACCATCAGTCGACGCCTAAGGCCCCCTTTCTTCACCACGGCGCCAACATGGACAGCACCCAGGCCGGCTCGTCGTCATCGGCCGGCTCGTCGTCATCGGCCGGCTCGTCGTCATCGGCCGGCTCGTCGTCATCGGCCGGCCACAACGGCGTCTCGGGCGTGCCCTCGCCGCAGTTTGCCATGCTCAACTACTTCTTCCCCGGCTTCTCCATGTTCAGCTCGGCCGCAAACGCCTACTTTGAGACGGACATTAACAGCTTTCTGCCGCTGCTCCTCGCCATGTTGGGCGTCTTCTTTGTTTGGAGCCAGGCCCGCGACTCGCTCTGGAGCCTCGTCGACGACTACCTCACGTCGTCGGTCTGCATCCGCACCGACGACGAGGTCTACAACATGATGATGCTGTGGCTGTCCAAGCAGGGCTTTTCGCGCAACTCTAGGCACTCGGTCGCCAACACGGACATCACCTCGCGCCATCGGAACATCTACCGCTACGCAGACTCGGACGACGAAGACGGCGGTTCGGGCCCGGGCTCCTCCGACGACGACGACGCCAACGGGCCGGGCAGTCCCAAGAAACAGGCTCTTCACTACACGCCGGCCGCTGGCTCGCACTTTTTCTGGTACAAGGGCCGGCCGCTCTTCTTTGAGCGGCAAAGGAACCGCGAGCAGATCAACCTGCAGACGACGAGCGAGCGCGAGGAGCTCTCGCTGCGGTGCTTTGGGCGCAGCCCGCGCATCCTCAAGGAGCTGCTGCTCGACGCGCGGCAGATGCACCTGAGCAAGGACGAGCGCAAGACGCTCATATACCGCGGCAACCTCACCCAGACGTACTGGCAGCGCTGCATGTCGCGCCTCAACCGGCCCTTTTCCACAGTCATGCTCGACGAGCGCGTCAAGAAGGACCTGCTCGAAGACGCCGCCGACTATCTCGACCCGACGACGCGCCGCTGGTACGCCAACCGCGGCATCCCCTACCGCCGCGGATACCTGCTCCACGGCCCGCCCGGCACGGGCAAGAGCTCGCTGAGCCTGGCGCTGGCTGGGTACTTCCGCATGAAGATATACATTGTCAGCCTCAGCTCGGCCGCCGCCACCGAGGAGAACATGGCGACGCTGTTCCACGACCTGCCGACTCGCTGCATCGTCCTGCTCGAGGACATTGACTCGGCCGGCCTCACCCATACCCGCGACGAGGCTACTGCCCCGTCGTCTTCGTCCACTGCCTCGACTGCCCCATCGCCGGTCACGGAACCGCCGCCCGAGGCTCCCGTTGTCGGCGGTCGTCTCTCCCTGTCCGGCCTCCTCAACATCCTGGACGGTGTCGCCTCCCAAGAGGGCCGAATCCTCATCATGACGACCAACCACGTTGGGAAGCTCGACAAGGCCCTGATCCGCCCCGGCCGCGTCGACATGATTGTCCCCTTTAGCCTCGCCGACGCCGGGATGACGTCGGCCATCTTCCGCGCCATCTACGCCCCCTACGACAACGAAACCGTGGCGAGTCGCCGCCCAAGGCCGTCGGAAAAGGACGTCCGCGACATGGGCATCAGCTCCAGCAGCACCGTCTCCGACGACAGCGATGCCGGGGAAGAGCGGGCCGCGATACGCGAGCGCGTCGAGGGCCTGGCGAGGCACTTCGCCGCCAAGATTCCCGAGGGCGAGTTCAGTCCTGCCGAGGTGCAGGGCCTGCTGTTGCGGCACAAGCGCAGTCCGGACGGCGCCATTGCGGCGGCCGAGGAGTGGGTTGCGCGGATGCGCCGGGACAAGAAGGAGCAGGCGGAGCAGAAGCAAACACTGGAACGGCAACAAGAGCAGCCAAAGCCCGGACAATCGGAGTCAGGGGAGTCGGACTCTGAGACGTCCGAGTCGGAGATGTCCGAGTCGGAGCCAGAAGGGGCCGAGGGCAGGCCCCAAGGGCGCGGCGGAGAGGACAGTAAGAAAAGCACCGACTCGGAGGGGATCAAGATTGAAGCTGAGTTCCAGATCAACGTCTCTGAGGCAAACAAGCCGTCTTCGGCGACCGCCAAGGGCTCTCTGGCGGGAGTGAGGTTGAAGGGCGCATCGGATTCGGGGTATGACACGCTATAGTTTGGGGCTCGACTGTAGATGCATAGTGTCGGCGTTGCTGTCTTTTGGGTTATAGAGTTACGCGAGCGTACATGCAGAGCCTCCGTACGGGGTATGAATACTAGCTGCTAGTAGTAGAAACGACAACAGACGTTGGGAAAGAAAATGTCGCTGCGCGCTCTCGTCCGACCGCCTCGTTCCCACGAGCCAGTCACGCACATGCGTTCAGCCAACTGCCTAGACGAGATGGGCGACAAGGACAGTTGTGGAGGCATGTACGGAACAGGAGTCGCTGATCAGATTACTGCAGTGTCAGTAATATTATGTCGGCAAGGGAAATTAAATCGGTCAACGGTCCAGCTTGGGAGTCTCTTGGAGTGCGCGAGGGCGCCACCTGTGGAGAGTGCAGAGCAGAGGATGCGTGTCGGCGGCGCGATCCGTCGGCCGAGGGCATACCCGTTGGCTCCCTTAGGCCAACTTAATTAGCGTATTAAGTTTAAGTTGGCCTAAGGGAGCCAGCGGGTAACAGGATGAAGGGGATGACGCCCCATGACTCGGTTTCTACTCTGGAAGATGAGAGGATCGCGGCGCGCCCACAGGGACTTGGGCCGTTGGTCGGGCAGGTATGACAGCTAGAAGCTGATGTCTGATGTCGTGTCAGTGCAGGACTGGGCGTGTCTCGGAGCCAAGCGCGGACCTCGATCAAGGTAGGACGACGACGTTGAAGATGAGAAAGGATGGTGACTCGGCTGGTCAAAATTAGTACGTCAGAGGCCGTGACCATGACCAACACGTGCTAGGTGACCCTAGGTGACGCACACTAAGGGGGTCAACTCCAGGCCCTAGGTCCCCGCACACTAAGGGGTCACTCCAGGCCCTAGGTCCCCTATACGGATAGGTGCCCGAGCTGTGCTGCGCCCTGACATAACATATCACACATCACCGTCTCTCAGACAAGGTCGGCGCCAAGTATGTAGTACGAGCACGAATACTACCTGCTCTGCAGAAAAGGGGTTGCTGAAGAGTCCACAGAGCAGGAGAGGCCGCTGAGGAAAGAAGTCCACTTCCCACCAAGTCCACAGTACTTAATATCCCGTGCCCCTCTCCTCATGCATGGCCCCTTCACCGCGGCCAGTAGACACCTACATGGCAGGTACATACTGTAACCATTGAATTTTGGCGAGCAGACCGCCCAAGTAGGTACCTGGCTCTCTCCCCTCGCCAGTACAACCTTAGCAGAAACGTCCCGTTTATCTTGGCCGGGTCTCTCTCGTCCTCTTCCTCCTTCTCTTCACCTTTCTCTCCGTCTCTCCCGCTCTCGCGCCTCACAACCACATATACGTCCGTCACCATGGCTTCCAGACCTCAAAACGTTGGCATCAAGGCCATTGAGATTTACTTTCCCAGCCAGGTGTGTACTTGAACGTTTCTGTCTCTTCCACGGCCATCTGTGCCCGATTCCGACTCGACCCTCACCCAGTTGCTCTCCTCCCCCCTTTCACCCCCCCCCCGAACCCTGTCCAACGTCTCCTCCCACCCGTCTCTCTCTGACCACCTGTGGCTGACGTTCTCAATTCCTTATCAACCTGCAGTACGTCGAGCAAAACGAGCTCGAAAAGTTCGATGGCGTCGCCGCGGGCAAATACACCATTGGCCTCGGCCAGACCAAGATGAGCTTCTGCGATGACCGTGAAGGTGCGTCGACCCCCCGACCATTGCCATGGTATGCCCCTGTGGTCTGACACCTCCCAGATATCTACTCCATGGCCCTTACCGTCACCTCGAAGCTGCTCAGCAAGTACGACATCGACATCAACTCGGTCGGCCGCCTCGAGGTCGGCACCGAGACCCTCCTCGACAAGTCAAAGTCGGTCAAGTCGGTGCTCATGCAGCTCTTTGGGGAGAACACTAATCTCGAGGGCGTCGACACCATCAATGCCTGCTACGGGGGCACAAACGCCCTCTTCAACAGCGTCAACTGGATCGAGTCCTCGGCCTGGGACGGCCGTGACGCCATTGTCGTCGCCGGCGACATTGCCCTCTACGCAAAGGGCAATGCCCGCCCTACCGGCGGCGCCGGCGCCGTCGCCATGCTCATCGGCCCCGATGCCCCCCTCGCCATGGACACGAGCGTGCGCGGCACCTACATGCAGCACGCCTACGACTTTTACAAGCCCGATCTGACGAGCGAGTACCCCTACGTCGACGGCCAGTTCTCTCTCACGTGCTACACAAAGGCTCTCGACGCCGCCTATCGCGACTACTGCCGGCGCGAGGCCAAGTCGGCCTCCAATGGCACCACCAATGGACACACGGCCGACTCCAAGACGGCCTTTGACCGCTTCGACTACATGGCCTTCCACGCCCCCACCTGCAAGCTGGTCCAGAAGTCTTACGCCCGTCTGCTCTACCACGACTACCTCAAAAACGCCGACGCCCCCGTCTTTGCCGAGGTGGCGCCCGAGCTGCGAGACATGGACTACGAAAAGTCGCTGACGGACAAGGTTGTTGAAAAGACGTTTATGGGCTTGACCAAGAAGAGGTTCCAGGAGCGCGTCAGCCCGGCCATTCAGGTCGCCACCTTGTGCGGCAACATGTACTGTGCCAGCGTCTGGGGCGGCCTGGCGAGTTTGCTGGGCTTTGTCGACAGCAAGGCGCTCGAGGGCAAGCGCATTGGCGTCTTCAGTTACGGCTCCGGCCTCGCCTCGAGCTTCATGTCGTTCCGTGTCAACGGCAACGTGGAGAAGATGGCCAAGGCGCTGGACGTTCCCGCCCGTCTTGAGGCCCGTCGTTGCGTGCCTCCCGAGACGTATGAGCAGGTGAGCACCATAATTTCGCATCCCTGCAATGATGTATTACTGACTGTTGGCGACAGATGTGCGAGCTGCGCAAGCAGGCCCATCTCCAGAAGGATTACACCCCCAAGGGCGACCCATCGACAATTGTGCCTGGTACCTACTACCTGGACAAGGTCGACGACATGTTCAAGCGCGAGTACAAGGTCAAGGCATAAGTCGAGGCCGACTCGACGGTGGCGGGTGGGCTGACCATCTTCCCGGGGCTTGTCGTGTTTCTCGGCTTCGATACTGCACGGGGAGACGGCGCAGCGCCCCTCATGCAAGCTGCCCAGCGACGGTGGCCTAGCGGAGGAAAATAATGGCAATGATGGTTGGGTCTCTTGCGACGGAGACTTTGGGGAAAAGCATGGATCATGGATGGCCTCGGTCGCAGGGTAATCAATGCGGGCAGCTCTCCAAGGCAAGGGCCCTGTGAATCGTTGGCGGCAACATGTTACGCCTTGCGATGAAAGGTCTCTTCTTCTAGGCGTCGAGCACGACTCATCCACACGTGTTTGTGGAGTAATGGGCATTCACCAGCTGTTTGCAGGAAGAGCGAAGTAGAAAGAGGTAGAGTCGATAGAGGAAAAGATGTATTTAATTGTGCGGCTGACCAGAGCTTGCCAAGTCGTGTATACATGTACTTGTACATATGTCATGTGTTCAAAACAAGAAGCGTGGTGCAGCGGGCAAACGAGAGTCACGGCAGAGCAGCGCCTCACAGCCTGGCGGTCTCGGCGGCCTTGAGGGCGACACGACGGCACACGTCTGCGTGGGAGACGTCGGCCAGGTGGTCGAAGCGCAGGGGATACTGTCGGAGAGACGTCGCGTCGATGGCCGAGGCGGCGGACTGGATGGCGGAGGGATCGTCGACGGCGGAGCGGATAAAGGCGGCCCACGAGTCGAAGCAGCGGCGGGCGCTTGGCGTGTGGGTGAGGACGAGGGCGAAGCAGTGCGGCATGGCCTCGTACTCCTCGTAGACGACGCGGACGCCCTGGCGGGCGAGGGCGGCGGCGGCGAAGCGCACCTCCCAGGCGAGCAGCTCCCAGCCGGCGCACAAGTAGACGGGCGGGGCGCCGTGCCAGGCGGCGGCGACGAGGGGCGAGACGAGCGGGTGGGCGGCGAGGGCGGCGCGGCCGACGTAGAGATACTTGCGCGGCGGGTCGGCGGGCCACAGGCCGCAGGGGGCGGGCGGGGAGCGGGCCGTGGCCGACGGCTTGGGAAGGTAGTCGAAGACGGCGGGGAGGGGTCCGTCAAAGGCCGGCGAGCTGTGCGTAAGGTCCATCCAGGGCGAGTTGCAGGCGACGGCGGCGGGGAGCGGCACGGCGCGGGCGGCGCCGTGCCAGACGACGGACGCGTCGCGGCGGCGCAGCTCGAGGAGGAGCTGCAGGAGGGCGAGGCTCAGGTTGCCGCCGGCACTGTGACGGGTTAGCCGACACGTGCACGGAGTACAGCGCCGCAGGTACCATGTATCTATCATGCATGCGCACCTGTCGCCCGAAAACACAATGTGCTCGGGCCTCACGGGCTCGTGAAAGGCACCCCGGGGCGGGTACAGCAGCGTCAGGTACGACACCAAGGCGTCCAGCAGGGCCGCGGGGAAGACGTGGGCGGGCGCCAGGCGGTAGCGCACCGAGTAGCACCGCCCGCCCGTCAGCTTGGCCAGCCTATTGGTCGTGGGCCGGTGCGACGCGGGGTCCATCAAAAAGTAGGCGCCGCCGTGGAAGTAGAGCACCGTCGTCTCCGGGTGCCGGCACTCGCCCGTCAGCGCCTCGTACTTGTCCCGCTCCGAGAGGCCCGCCGGCGCGGCCTCTCCGGGCCTCGCGCCGGCGCGGTAGCCCGTCCACTCGGCCTCGACGTGCGCGTACTCGGGCACCGTCATCGGCTGCCGCTCCGCCTCGCCGCCGTCGCCCTGGAGCAGAGACCCAAACGCCGCCGCCAGAGCGTCCCGCGCCCCGTCCTCGGGCGGCGGCGGCGACGCGTACGTGCTGACCCAGATGCGCCCGCTGACGCCCGCGTCTTGCCTCGTGCGGCGCTGCACCGCCGAGATGGACTCGGGCCGCGCCGGGTCGGGCTCGAGAACGGACCGTATCACCGCCACCGTCAGCGCGCTGCGCAGGTCCAGGTACGCCGACGTCTCGGACAGGCCGAGGGCGTGGCGCACCGCGACGCCCACCATGAGCGGCACCCGTGGCAGCAGCAGCCAGAGGAGCCGGGCGTTGCGCTGCAGGGCCGAGGGGGCGGCCGTCGAGGCCGTGCTGGTCGTCGTCATGGTTGACTCTCTCTCTTCTGCCTGTTCTCCGTGCTCTTCTTGGTCGTCGTCTCGCCGAGGAGGCAGTAGTGGCGGCAGCGGCAGGTAGCGTCCGCTTGTCGTGGCTATCGTCGTCGATTATCGTGATGCCCAAGCAAGCAAAGCCGAGGTCAACCTAGAGGAGCTGTTTGCACGAGTGGTGAGAAGCAACCTGTCAAACAATTGGGGGCTGAAAAGTTTGAGAGGACGCAAGGGACAGGTATGCAAGAGACCATGCTTCATTCCTTTGGCCAATAGCGCAGCAAGGAAACAGGCCGGCGCCGTCCATTCCACCGAATCACGGACTGGAAACGGCGTTCCCGGACAAACACCATCGGCCCGGTTCCCTCTGTGAGCCGAGCTTGTCCATCGGCGGACCCCACACTCCCTCTGCGTAGCATGTATTCGTACATACGAATACTACTAGTGGTGCCTCCAGGGGCCTCGCTAGGGGCAAATCCGCAACCCCGGCCCGGAAGAGCATCAGAACCAAAACCCCGTGCGCTCCGCCCTGGAGAGCCGCCATGCAGTTACTTGGTCACTTGCGTCCAGGTGCTGGCGTGCCTCGCAAACATTGCATAATGCGACAAGTCGTGCGGCCTTGGTTCCTAACAAGCTTAAGTCTGATCATCGTCGCGCGTGTGGCCATGGCATGTGCTCCCGTTTCGCCCGAGCTGAGAATCCCGTTCCCGTCACTGTGCAACCCCTCCAACATGTGATCCGGCATGACGCTAGGCGCTGCCGCTGGCCTCTTGCTGCTGCTCACGGCCGTCCCCCTCTTCCGCTCCGTTGGTCGTCGCCTTGCTGCTCGCCGCCGCAGCCATCTGCCACGCCGGGATCGATGCCCTCGCCATGCCGTTGCCACTGCCGCCGCCGGATCGCGACGTCCTGCCCACGCTGCTTTGCGCCTCGCCGGCTGTCGCGTTGGCGCCGCTGTCCCCCGCCCTCTCGCTACTGTTGGGCGTCCCCGCTCGTGGAGGGTGGCTAGCTCCCGTGGTCGAGCCCGACGACATGCGCTGCTTGACGAGCGTCCTGAGGCTGGTGAGCTCGCTGTTGATTTCCAGCAGTCGGTTATCGGTAACGTCTTTCTGGCTGTCCATGGCCTTGGGAATGGCATCCTTGAGGGCCTGCACCTCGTCGCGGATGCGCTGCGCGTCGTCTTCACGTCGTCGGTTCGCCGCCTTCAGGTCCACCATTGTCATTTCGAGATCCGCCAGCGCCGTGTCCAGTCGCTCCGACCTCTGCAACTCGGCCGTCTTGAGCACCTCTGTGTCTTTGGAGAGCTGCTCTACCAGCGCAAACGCCTTGTCGAATTGCTCCTCAATCGACTTTTTGTCCTGCTCCAGCCTTTCGGGCGTGGGAGGTGCCACGAGTGGGTATACGTAGCGCTGCGCCGTCGTGTCAGCCAGGCCTCGGCCGTTCCCGACGCGCAAAGGCTGGCATTACCTTGCCCAGAGAATATAGACCGTATCCCACGCCACTGACCACCGTCGCCATTATGAACCAATCCCTCCAGTCCCTTCTGGGTGGCGCCTGCTGCTGTTGCCAAGCATACTGAGGATAGGGTTGATGGTACGACGGAGGGGACGCTGGTGAGTACTGCGCGCCGGGGGCTGGTGCCGGACTGGCGCGGGCGAGAGCAGCGTCGACCTCTGCTTGGGTCAGGTTCTTGCTTCGCAGAAAGGAGACTTTGTTCTCGACCGACGACGTGGCAACACTGGGGTCCTGCAGAACTGCGTCGGGATGTTAGCCGTATCCCATAGCCAAGCCCGGCTCAGCTCCTGGTCTCGAGGGACTGACACTGTGCCTGTGGCGAGTCAAAGCCAAGGCCGTTAGCATTGCGATTCGAAAGCGGCATGTGACGACACTGAAGCCAACTCACAGCAGAGGCCACCACGTCCTCGCGAATAGCCATGATGGACTTGGGCCGTTTGAGCTCCCCGCCGCGTCACCGAGCGGCAAACCTAGCGATGGGAGGACAGTTTGTGTGTGATGGATGGTGAATGGTGACTGACGGACAGGGTGGGCTGGACTTGGGCCGAGGCTGATGACGACTGAAAAGGGAAAGGCACAAGCCAGAGGCTCAAGCAATATCACGTGATTGGCGACATCTCGCCATGCGTTACGAAGAGGTAGTACGAAGTACTTCGTACAGGGACACACCACCAACTCAAGAACAAACGCCGAAGATTATGCCCCTTTCTGCCATCGCGATCCTCTTTTCCTTGCCGTTTCCATTGCTGCCTCCTTCGACGTCATGTCAGAGAGACCAAATCCAGATGGCTACACGGGCTCTTCTCGCAATGGGCAAAGCAAATCGGCGGCGGTCATGGTAGAAGTCGAGGCCAGCAAAAAACCCCTGTTGATGAAGAGAAGCAAATCGAAGACTGAGTGTATCGTCCGCCCCCATCATCATCCTACGCCAGCCTAATCATAAAGTTGCCACTTTTCCCGGCCCAAAAATTCAATGTTGCATGGTCTGTGTGTCTTCCTTGGCCTCTTCGACGCCGAGCTCCTTCTCCAGCACGTCCGCGACGAAGCTCTCATATTCGTGCAGGCTCTCCTGGATGTGAGTTTTGAACATGATGACGTCGTTGAGTATCCGTGCAATCTCTGTGTGCAGCTCCTCCCGCAGAGAGCTCGCCCGCAGCACCATCTGCTCGTACTCAATCGTCGTGTTGATCTCGCGCTGTTCCATGAGCTGCACCGATTCGCTCAGCCCTGCGCGCATTCTCGAAATCTCCTTTTCCATCTTTTCAATCTGCGCGTCCGACGCCATCTTATGCGCCGTCGTCACCTCCTTGGTCTTCTCGTACTCCTCCTGCGCAGCCCGTACCCGGTGTTTCAGGGCCTCGACTTCGCTGCCCTTGTCTTCGATTGCCTCCTTGATGCCCTCCAGTAGCTCGTGGTCTTTCATCATGTCGACCATGGCCGCGCCCCGACGCTTCGAGATTTCCTTGCGCAGCTCCGGGCAGCGGCTCCGAAGCCGATCGATAACGTCCAGGTTGATGATGTCCCCGGGCTTGTAGCCGGTTGTGGCGTCCGCCAGGGGGCGCTCTGCCGATGATGACGGTGTGCCGCCCGAGCCTTTGAGGCTTCCTGAGTCGTCCATGACCTGCAGCTCGTAATCTTGGCCCTTGGCGTTGGCGGCCGTCTCCGGAATGAGCGCGATCTGGTAAGCCAAGTTGTTGCACTTGTCCACCATTCGCTCCACCTCGTCGAGCTTCCGGCCTGCCTCGCCCTCTCTCTCGCCCACCTTTGTCTGAGCCTCGTCCAGCCTCTGCATCGCCGAGTCGATGCCCTCTTGGAGACGCTCTCGCTCAGCCGTCATGCGGTCGATATCCTGCATGCTGATGCCTTGAGCTTCGACCGCCCGTTGAAGACCATCTCGCTCCTCGCGCGCCTCCTTCACTTCCTCGTCCAGCTTGTCCAGTTCCTCTTGCAGGACCTGATTGCGGGCTTCGTACTTTCGCATCTTCTGCGTGGCCTGGCCACTGAATTCTTCCAAATAGATCCTGTCCTCGTCCAAGATTTTGTAGTGGTCGTCCAGGGTCTCCAGGACGGCGGCATGGTCAGCCATCAACTTTTCCTCATCCTCAATCTCCTCGAGCAGCCTGGCGTTTTCGGCTTCGAGCATTTCTAGCTCGGACGCGTATCGTGACCTCGAGTGCTCAAAGGCCGTGGCCATTGCTTCGACATGCGGCGCCAACGCCCGCTCTGCGTCTTCGTCGTTCATCTCTTCGTCCAATGAAAGGAACTCCCTGTACGCGTTGGTGAGGAAGTCAAACATGATCTTGTCGGCACTGACGTCGACTCCCGCCTCCATGCAAGCCTCGTCGTACTTGCCGGCGGTGTAGCCCTCGAGCATCTGAGCGAGCTGCATCATCCAGTGCAACAGGCCGAGAAAGGTGCTCCAGTTCTGTCCACCGACGGCGGCAAGCTGGCTCTTGGTGATGCTCCGCTCAAAGGGATACCTGAGCTGCTTCAAGATTGGCGGCACCTCCTGGTCGATGTTCTTGAGGAACTTGTGGCCGGGATCGATTCGGTGGTAGAGCCATTGGAACATGTAATTGAAGTCCTTTTGGGTGGGCGACTTGATGACATTCGGCGACAAAACGTGACTCGTCTCGGCCTCAAAGTCATTACTGGCCATGTATTCGAGCAATTCTTGTCCGATGCGGGCCTGGAAGGATCGGTCTTTCAGAGGACGAGGATCGCGGGGCACGCCGGCTGGCTGCAAAGTGGCCTGGAAGAAGCTCTGGCGACGAACCACGGCGCCGCTCGACGACTGCCGTGGCGGGCAGACGATGCTGCGCCTGTCGGCGCCGTCCGTCGACGCTCCAGGAGTCTGGCTGGGTCGCGACATGGCGTCCTGAGCAGAGAAATGCTGGAAGGTAAAAAAAGAAATGAGCGTAGAGAATGTAACAAACCTGCAAAGTGAAAAAAAAACGGTTGATGAAAAAGGCTCAAGAGATTGGGACGCAGCCCCAGCCAAAACATGAGTCCTGTTGTCTTGGCCTCATTCAAGGCTCAACAGCGTTCCTTGCTCTACTAGGGTGCATCTTTCCACAAGTGGTGGAGGAGAATGTGCGTTATTCGGCGGGAAAGTAAACAAACGAGGGTCTGCGAAACGTGATTGGACAGGCTGCGGGGACTTGGTGACGCAGTTACTATTGATGGACCATGACGCGTATGTCTTAAGCCCGTGTGTGCTGGGAGCGGGGTAGTAGTTGCACACGGTGCCAAATGACTCCACTCCCAGGCATTGGGGGGCGCAGTACGAAGTACCTAGAGGCGGCAGGCAGAAGGTTCGCAGGGACGATAAGATTACCTTTATGAGTTTCTACGAAATCACGTAAGCTGGGCAGGCACCAGGATAGCCTCTCAGCCTCGTTGTAGTTATAATGTGGAGAATGTGGGGTCTCGTCCCTCTCTTATTTTTCATTTTTTCCCTTTGCGCTTCCTCTCGTCTCTCTCTCACCACCAACCAACCTTTTCGCCTCACCCATTCCTCACGGGCCGTGAACCTTTTGCAGGCGAGCCTTTTGGCAAATAATTATCATGGCGGACGAAAACGCGGGTAAGGAATCCATGGCCTCCCGTTTTGCCAAGGTGCGGTGGTGCGGTACTGACTTGCTGTCCTCAAGCTTGGCCCTTGGCCGACAACACGCTGACGCAGGAGATTCTCGATCTCTTGCAGTCGGCGACGCATCTTCGCCAGGCGAAGAAGGGTGCCAACGAAGGCATGTCCCCCGCCGTCCCGGCTGCCCCCGCCGAGAGCATATCAAGATGCGACGCTGACGGTCGACGCAGTCACCAAGACGCTTAACCGCGGCACCTGCGAACTCGCCATTTTGGCTGCCGACACGGAGCCTCTGGCGATTCTGCTGCACATTCCGCTGCTGTGCGAGGACAAGGGTACGCCCTACGTCTACGTGCCCAGCAAGACGATGCTGGGCCGTGCCTGTGGCGTCAGCCGCGCCGTGATTGCCGCGAGCATCACCTCCAACGAGGCCAGCGAGCTGGCGGGCCAGATCAAGGCGCTGCGGGACAAGGTGGAGCGCCTGGCCATCTAACGAGGGCGGGTTTTACTCATTGGAGCTGCTCGAGCTAAATATGCTGGAATTGGTGGTGGCTTTGCATGGACAGGCGCGGGTATCCTTGGACTTGCTTTTGTCATGGTAACGGTTGATGGAACTACGGATACCTAGGGATACAGCCCTCGAAATGATTAGCCCAAGCGGCTGAGTCACGGAACTCGTCTTCTGCTGTGATGGGTGCGTGCCTCGGCAAATCCCAGGTGACTCGGAGCAGCATTCATGTCCCCTGCGCACAGATGGCAACAACGATCGGGGTCAAAAACAAGGCCATCGACCGACATGTCGTCATGTTCCTCTTCCATTCCGCCTCTCGCAGCCCGCAATGGGCAATGGTTGGTTGTTCGCCTGGTGAGATTATGTCAGACTCTGAGACGCCACGACGGACCCCGTCATCGCGGCGGCTCCGCTCCTGGACCGATGAGGCAAGGGATACGCTAGAGCATGCTTTGCCGGCGCATACAATAGTCTAATTGCAAAGGTTCCGGCCTACGCCATCGCGAGACGTCGTCTTCCGGCACGGCCGGCACGGCCGGCTCGACCAGGCCGAGCGCTGCTACTCTCTCCTTTCCATGCCTCTTCTTCCGCTTCGCCCTCCGGCTCCTTGGATATCTGTGCTTATCCCCGGTGGCTTCGTCTGTCCTTGTCCCGGCTTCGTCTGCCCTTGATCCCCCTCTCTGCATATGCCGCGTCTTGTGCGCCGGCAGACGGCTTGGCTCTGGCAGAATAGGTCACCCATGGCCGCGCCCGGCACGAGCGTCCCCATGGAGTCGTCGACGGCCCTCGCCTCGGCCTCTTCCTCGTCGTCGTCCCAGACCAGGGCGACGGCCATGACCGTGTCCAAGGTTCCGGGCCGGACCAACATGCCCGACGAGGCCGCCTCGAACCCTCACCACGTGGTCAAGCGCGGCGCCGTAACGGGCTTCCGGAACCCGTACCCGTCATACTCGAACTCTGTCGGCTTCCTGTCGCTGTTCCGGAACCTTGTCTGGTGCGCGCGCAACTCACTTGTGTCAGGGAGCAAGCAGCTGACCGAAACACAACACCCGCAGGCCTCTCGTCACCGGGAACCTCGTCTGGCCCGACACCCGGCCGCCCACCGCCCCCGTGGTCAAACCCGAATGGCCCCCCGGACGGTGGCGGCCGACCGACGGCCCGGGCAAGCTGCGGGCGACGTGGCTCGGCCACGCCTGCTACCACGTCGAGTTCCCCTCGGGCCTGCGCGTCCTCTTCGACCCGGTCTTCGAGGACCGGTGCTCGCCGCTGGCCTTTCTGGGCCCCAAGCGCTACACCCCGCGGCCGTGCGACCTGGCCGACATCCCCGTCGTCGACGCCGTCGTCATCAGCCACAGCCACTACGACCACCTGTCGCGCTCGTCGGTGCTGGAGATTCAGCGGCGCCACCCTGGCGTGCATTTCTTGGTCGGGCTCGGGCTGGAGAAGTGGTTCCGCGGCTGTGGGCTGGAGAACGTGACGGAGCTGGACTGGTGGGAGGACGTCGACTTGACGCTTCGGTTGGGAGAGGAGGAGGAGGAGGAGGAGGGAGTGGCGGCCCATCACCAACCAGGGGAGACTCGACGCCGGCGCGAGGCCATATCGGCGCATATCTCCTGCCTGCCGTGCCAGCACACGTCGGGCCGGTCGCTGCTGGACCGCGACACGACGCTCTGGTGCTCGTGGGCAGTGCGCTCGGGCGACAAGTCGGTCTGGTTCGGCGGCGACACGGGCTACCGCGCCGTGGCCGCCGCCGCCGACGACGACGACTACGGCCCCGCGCACGAGGCCCTTCCGCGGTGCCCGCAGTTCCGGCACATCGGCGAGCTGCGCGGGCCCTTTGACCTGGGCCTGATCCCCATCGGCGCCTACCGCCCGCGCGCCGCCTTCTCGGCCGTCCACGCCGACCCGCACGACGCCGTCGACCTCTTCCGCGACACGCGCTGCCGCGCCGCCCTCGCCATGCACTGGGGCACCTGGGCGCTGACCCTCGAGGACGTGCTCGAGCCCCCGCGCCGCCTGCGGGAGGCCCTGGCGCGCCGCGGCATCCCCGAGACGGGCGTCTTTGACGTCTGCGACATTGGCGAGAGTCGCGAATTTTGACGTTCCTCCCTCGCGGTGGTCCCTCCTCCTGTCTCACCGGCCCTTCAGCCTCCCCGTCCCTTCTCCCTTGGCGCCCCGTCTCACGAGACCCACACGAGGGAGCACCGCGTCTCGTGCGAGCACCGCTGCCGTCTCTCCCTCCCGTGTGGCACGCGTCTCGAGTCACTCAGCCCGAGTCTCGGCACTTGAGAAACAGGAGCAAAGCGGGGCGTCGTGGCCATGGAAAGACTTGACTCGAGGTCTACACTCGAGTCTACGCTCAAGTTGTCTGGTGGACGAGTCGTTTCCCATTTGTGCAATTCCTCGAGGCAGATTATCACCGCTATGCAAGATTTCTCCTAGACGAGACGATTCTAGGGTTTCTTCCCCTGCCCGCTCATCGTCAGTCTCCTTCACCCACGGATCCGAACGGGATGCGCCTCGGTATTGTACACAAACTTGCTCTTGCCGCCGCCCTGCAGCTGCAGCTGCACCTCGGACTCGTCGGCAAATATCAGGTACAGATACTTGAGAGTCTCGGCCATCCAGAAGCTCTGCATCTGGTCGTAGTAGCCCCCGCCGTTGGGCTGCATCACGTCCCGGAGTTGCGCGTACCCGCTGCCCGTGCGGCACGCCTTCTTGATGCTCTCAAACGCCTGCCACGCCATGTCCTGCCACTTGCGGTCGCCCGTCAGCCGATACGCGTAGTAGACGCTCTCGAGTGTCTCGGGACGCAGGATGTACGCGCCCGCGGTTGTGTAGAAGCCCGACTTTTGGTAAAACTTGCTCTGCGAGTCGGGCGGCGGCCCATTGTTGCCCTCGCCTGGCGCCAGCGCTGCGTCTACCCAGCGAAAGACCTCTGGCCCGATGCCCGAAGGCGACTGGCGGTAGTTGTTGAAGTAGGACTCGGCCAGCTCAAGCCCGAATTTTTTGTACTTGGCTTCGTTGAGGAGGACGCCGCCCAGGATGAAGCTGCCTCCGGCGAAGCTTGCCACTGTTTTTCTTGTCAGCGTCTTGATGTGCGGCCTGCCTCCGATGGCGAAATCAAGCGGCACTTACAGTGAGTCGAAACCGGTTCCACCCTCTGGCCGGAAAACTGCGACAGAAACGTCAAGTCCTTGCGGCTGGTCGGGTGGGATGCCAGGTGCTTCATTGTCGAGTCCGCCGCCAGCACCCACCGCTGCTTGTAGTGGCCATAGGCCTTGGGGTCGTACTGGTACATCTTGATGAGATACTCGTAGAAGCTATCCGTGCCGCCCGACCAGCCGCCGTCGCTGTCCAGGAACTCGCCATTCTCCGTCGACACCGTGGTCCCAACCAGGCCGGGCCAGGCCTCGGGGCTGCCGCGGGGCCGGAGGAGGTGCGACTCGGCCTTGTCGACCAGCTCGCCATACTTGGGGTTGCCCGTCAGGTCGCTGAGCCGCGTCCACTCCAGCACCAGCGTGCCGACCTCGGCGATGCTGTTCTCTTTGCTGCCACTGATGCGTTTGGTGGGCTTGAGGAAGACGGCCGAGTCCGGGACTCCGCTCGGGGTGTCAAAGGCAAAGCTGAGAGTGTCGGCGAGGCTTTCGGCCTGTTTCAGGAGTGTTTCCACCTTTCCATAATCAACCTTGAGATTGCTCATCGGTCCCTTGAGCAGGTCATAGCCTGCCGCAGTCGTCAGCGGGCGCAACAAAGGGAGGGCGCGCAGGCACGGGGACCATACCAGAGATTAGGCCTCCGAGGTAGCGGATGTTGGTTTCGAAGACGGAGATGCGGTCGTCGGGCATGGCCGTGGTGGTGAAGTCAATCTTGGCGATGTGGTCCAGCATCTGGTTGATGATGCCCGTCTCGCGCATGACAATGGCTGTCGACAGAGCATCCACCACCGTCACTCCCCAGCCGTTTCTGTTGACGGCTCGTCAGCTATGCTGCAGCTTGAATGGCCACGTGCGAGGGCCAACGCTCACCGGTCATCCTCGAAGCCGTTGCTCACTGGGTGCAGAGTGTCGTGAGGGAACGAATGGTTGTAGTAGCCCTCCCAGGAGATCTCAAACGCGCGCTTGACGGCGTCGGCTTTTCTTCTATCTTGCCTCGGCCGGCTTTCAGCAGCGTTGGCAGCCGGCGGAGGAGCGGCCAGCACGGTGCTGGCCAGCTCGAGGAGCAAAAGGGAGCCGGTGGTGAGCCGCATGATGCTGCAAGGCGCTCTGTGGTGGGCTCGTTCAAGCAAAGGTCCGGTCGATGAGAGCGCAGACGAGAGCAAAGACGACAAGAGCACATACGACGAGAGCGCAGGCGACGAGACACGGCCTTTTATCCAAGTCAAGGGCGATGCGTCGGGGGCCCCGACGAAAGCGGCGTTGGCATTCAAGAGTCTAATACCTATCCGTACTATGAGTTCAAGACATTGGCGGGCGACCGAGGAATTGAAGAGCGTTCCTACTGCGACTTACCTAGTCCTACTGCGACTTAGACTTCCCGCGCGCGGCGTCGCACCTGCATGGAGTAAAGCCCTTGTGCAAGCGGCACAGGGAGGTGGCAGGTGACACCACAGTCTCGCAGCACAGCGGCGCGCATGCCGTGGCGGCCGTCCTTGGCGGGGACAAAACCGGACAAGACGGCGGCAGAGATGGCTGCTCATGAGCGGTGCTTGTGACGACGTGGACCTGCCCGCCGAATCCTTGGAGGGGGGCCCACGTTCTGCCAACCGGCACTTGTGTCATCTGATGAACGACATGATGTCTTTCCACCAATCGGGCATCGCGTCGACGGCAACTCTGCCGCGAGCTCCTGACGATCAAAACTTGCTCGCTCGGCCCGTCGTCTTTGGAGGTGGCTGTCGAGTGTTGCCTCTCCCCTCTCGAGCAGGGCGGAAATAAAAAAGCGCGCCAACGTCACACGACGGGCGGGGGGGCGGTGTCGCCAACAAGCAACCACGAGCGAACGCGTGCTGTAGAGTTTGTGGGCGCCTCGACACACAACTTTTGCTTTGCGGAACCTGCCACCATGTCGTCGATCTCATGCGTGCGCACCAAGCACGCCCGAGACAGGCGCGAAAGCCGCATGAATGGGTGAGAGCTTGTCCACTCATAGGTAGGTACGTATTGGTCGATCCCGTCGATCCCTCGCATAACCCTCATTGCCCGGACGTCGCTCGGCCCTTAGCCATGCAGTCCGTGTCCCGTCCGGCCCGCCGGGTCCAGCGGAGACGTGGGGCAGGCTTGAGAACAACCGCTTTGGTCATCGCGCCATGCCCGCCGCCGACAGCGGACCGACGCTCTGAAGTGCGGTTACCCTTCTCGAGCAGGTCGACTGCTGTTACTCAGCCGTTCTCGCGGAGCTTCGCCAAGGCTGCTGCAATGCTTCCGCTCACGGGTTCCTCCATGCCCGCGGCACGCAGGCCCGCCTCGTCATCTTCGCCGTCGTCGTCGTCGAGGAACTGAAACTGCTTCAGGGCGGCTCCGTCCCGCGTCTCCTGATCCGCCGGTACGCTTGCTGACGGCATGTCCCTCAGGGGGACCCGGGACAGAGGCACGGCTTGCTCCAACCTCGAAGCCCCCTCCCCCGCAACTCGGCTGCTGGTTGCATCTCCCTGGTCTCCATCTCCAGACTGCTGCAGGCCCCGTTTGGCCGCCTTCTTGGCCCGGAACGGCTCGTCAATGGCGGCGCACCACTTCTTGACCTTGACCCCACCCCACCCGTTGAGCATGCCGAGCTGCTCGGGCTCGGCATTGACGGCGTTTTTGAGGCTGCCAAAGTTGGCGACCAAGGCGACGGCATCCGACTTGTTGAGGCTTCTGGGCACCGTGACAAAGTCGACGAGCCTGTCCGCGTAGCTGGACGCCTGCTGGCCACGGATGGCTGCAAAGCTGGCGTTTTCGTACGACTTGTACAGCTCAATGTACCGCGCCGCCTCCGCCGCCGACCAGCACAGGATGATGGTGGCATTGTTGACCATGGACGTCTTGGAGAGTTCGCGCAACGAGTCTTCGTGGTTCGGTATGTCCACCATGGTGAGGAGGACACGGAGGTTGTATTTGCCCTGCAAGTTTTGGATTCGGGTGTAGATGTACTCGGGATGCAGACGGTGATATTTCAGACTGCCCAGATACCTCGTCAGTGCCACACCCCGTACCGTTGCAGTCGCATCCGCAGGACGAGGTCGGAAGAGACCTCACCTCAGGAAGAGCGCGCAAGTCGTGACTCCCAAAACGTAGTCGGCCGGAATGTCGCTGTACTCCCACGGCATGGACCTGATGCAAGTCAAGACGGGATTGCCGCGCTGACGTGGAGAGACGAGAATCGTCGTTCCAGACTGCCTCTTGGGCAGAGCCTGCGGCACCGGCTGCACGACGCCCTTGCTCGCGGGAGACTCGCTGGGAGGTGCCCTGTCGAGTCGCTGCATCTTTTGCGGTACAGGCTGTCGGATCGTCGTCGTCGTCGCCGCCGGGTGAGCTGCTGCCGAGGCAGGCGGCCGTGACCGTGGCGCATCGGCGGCGGCCGCCATGGCTGCGAGGAGCGACTCGTCGGCGCCATAGTCGTCGTCCATCTTGTGTGCTCGCGATGCGATGGCGGGTTTGGCGTGGCGGAAGTGTAGTTGTTAGGGTAGCCGGTTGGAGGAGTGGAGCGAGCCAAGTTTTCACTTGTCATCCACGCCCATTGCGTGCGCCCGTTGCGTAATGCTTACATACCCTATAGTAACATCGATCACCATAAACTTGTCGTCTTTTTATGGAAAGCCACCACAAATTTACTCCAGAAGGCTCAAGTCATCGATGATACAGATACGGCATATTATTCGTCATTGAGCCAGCGTCCTCGGCTGAAAATCCAGTGTCTGTGCTGCTGTACAATGCCATCAAGGCCTGGTATCCCAAGGTATCTCCCGCAATTCTGCGCTCTCGCTTTCCCCACCAACATCGTCGGCCTTCTTTGGCACCTTTTCCTTGCCCACGCAATACGAAAAGTCAATCACCATACTCGCTCTCGCTCATCGCCGCCTCGTCGGCCAGATCCCTGTGAATGGCATGCAGTGCCTTGAGCCAGGAGTCAATGGCCTCCTTGGCCTCCTCGTTGCCCGGCCCCGTGGCTGCAATCTGATGTCGCAGCCGCTCGTAGGCCTCGATCATGACCCAGACCTGCAGCCCCGAGGCGTCGGACTGGTTGGCCATGGCGGATGACAGCTCCCGCGTCAGCAGGTCCAGGCCGATGCTGAACCTCAACGCGGCCGGGGCAGTCATCTCATCCTCGTCTGCCTCTGCCTCCATGGCATTTGGTGGCGGCCGAGGTGCCAGCGGCGACCAGGCGCAAGACTTGCAATATGCCGCATCGTCCACCATTTCCTCCTCCAAGGCGACCAGCGTCCCGTCGTCGGAAACCAGCGACGGGGCCAACCGGCTGCATCGGCGATGGTCATCCGGAGTCTCGAGCGACGTGCTTCGACGGTGCTCTTCGGAAGTCTGAAAGTGGGTGCCGAACCCTGGGCTGGCCTCGAGCTGGCTGTCGTCGTCGTCGTCTCCCCGGACGTCTGGGTGGTGCACCAGCTCCCGATACTGGCGTGCAATGGTGCTGACGCTCGACATCCTGTTGAGACCGACGGCGCCTTGTTGGCTGTGCTTGGCTGCCCGCTCAAGCTGCCCGATCTGGTGGACGGGGGTCTTGGCGCGCCTTCTGAAAATGGAGATTGGTCGCGCGGGCGGAACGGCCAGAGCATGCTCTTCCCCATCCTCGTCATCATAGTTGACGGGCGAGAGCTCGGGAAGAAGATGAGGTGGAGGGGGCGGCGCCCTGTTTGGAGACGGAAACGGGGGCGATGAATACAGATGGAGTGAAGGAGAACGAGGTGCCCTGTCCGGTGAAGGAACTGACGGACGCGAATACGGAGGATGGAGTGAGTGAGGAGGGCGAGGAGAAGACGGCGGCGGCGGCGGCGCTCTGCTCGGTGGAAACGCCACGGACTCAGCTGCATCCTCCAAGCAGCCCTTTTCGATGCCACCGTCCCGAGCCGGATCTTGGCCTCGAGTCTCCCACGGGATGGGATTCGCCGGGTTGCCGAGTGCGCCCATTTGAAAGCCCGCCAGGCGAATGACGGCGCTGAGATCGCTCTTGCTCCAGTCCTTGAACTCGGACGTCGGAGACGACGGGCTTTTCGACGACGACGACGACGGCCACAATTTTTGCAGCTTGCCGAGGCTGGCTATGCTCATGATGGATCGTCGGTGCTGGCTGCTCTTGGTCGTCGTCGGCGTCGTCGACATGGTGTAAGCGGGGGACGGTGAGTCGGCCTCATCGTCCGCCCGGGTCAGCCCGCGGCTGTGCGTGTCCAGCGATAGCATGCTATTCCTCATGATGCAAAGCAAGAGGTGATACAAGCGTATGATGTGAAGAAGGGAAAAGGCTGGACTAGGGAAGCAGGGCTGGGTCTAGCGATATCAGGCCACGACGGCGCCCTTGAGAGGGAAAACGTCAGTGAAGAATGAGGGGAAATTGGCAGGGAGACGCCGACGGAATCGGAGAGGAAATAATCGGAGAGGAAATGGACAATGAGAAGCAACTCGTCATCCAACAATACGGGGCGCGTATTCGCCTCCCTGGCGAAGCTCGCCTGCCTGCTCCGCCTCGCTGCTGCTGGGCGGCGCAACGGCGGCGGCTGTATGCAACCGTGACATCAGCACAGGCTTCCAAGTCGTCGGATCCGCTCGTGATTCGTACGCAAGCCCTGGCGCTCAGCCCCGACACGCGAAACCCGATGCGCCCCTTCCCCAGCTGGCGCCGAGGCCCTTGCATGGATGCCGCCGCCACGGGGCGAAACTCATCAGGGAAGCGGGGGCGGGTCCGCCCTCCGGCGAGCAAGCTGATTTTCCGCAGTGTTTCTAAATAAAGAGCGAGAGAAGTGGGAGCAAAAAGGAAACGAGCTATGGAGAAAAACAGGATCAGAGTTGTTTGATTCGACGACACCTGCAGACAGACGAGGTGGCAACAGATAAACGCGTATTCGTATTCGTACATACGACAGACACGCACACCGCGCACGCACTCACACTAAAACACGACAAAACAACTCGACGTATCACGAATTCATGTTCACCTCCCTCGGACCTCCCTCGCCATTGCCGAAGCCGAGCGTGGCGGTGCTCATTGGCCGTTTGTATTGTGGCTTATTGTTCGTCGACCCGCCCAACAGGGTGCTCCGCTACTCGCCCCGTGACCGGCTGACAAAAGCCTTGTTTTGTAGCCTCGGGGTTTTCCGGGCCGTCGACTTGACTTTTGTCGACTTGACTTTTGCCAACTTGTCGCCTCTGATGACTTCGACTACGACTTCGGGACTTTTTGTATACGCACAGCAGCCCGACTGGTTCGTCGTCCGGTCATGGTGGCCGGCGACTCCTATAGCCTTGCCGCCGGGAAGGATCACGCGGATGAGCAAGACAGATTCCAACGTCTACAAGGACGCCAATTGCTGGCCCGATGTGCCAAACTGGGACGATGGTTACGTTTTCGGGACCGACGTTTAACTTTGGCAATGACATCTTTAAACGCTACGCCACTGGAATGATGTACTTTTGCTACAAGCCGGACAAGGAGATCGAATCGAGTATGCATTGAACTGTTCACAACCAGTATGTCATTGAGTACAAACACTCAGTGGGAGCAAGTACAGTCCTTGTTGGGAGGTACATGAGTGTGGAAACCAGTCGACCTTGAATTGCTTTCATCATGATAGCCGCTGATACGTCGCAACAGGCCAAGACTTTAAATCAGTCGCGCCCTAGCTCAGGCGCATCTGGTGTCGACCTTTTCAGGCTCAGGCCGGTTTGGCTTGGAGACGAACTTGCCCGTTTTCTTGTCGCGGTACGTTTGGGTCTCTGGGTCGTAGGTCTCGCCGGTGTCGAGCCGGCAAAGTCCGGAGTCGTCCTTGAACAAGGCGATACTGTCATCGGTATCCTCCTCGTGTTCCTTGCCTGAGCCCTCAGAGTTTTGGTCCGGGGTCGTTGTCGCAGTTTCGGTACACTCGGAGAGATCAACCGGCTTGGGCAATGTTGACGCAAGCTGGTCCCCTGGGAGTTGGGCAAGAGAGTACTCGCCCCGCCCTACATCGATGACATGATAGTTTGCAGCTGAAGCCATGCGAGGACGATAGGAGCAATGCGTGAACGGGCAGCGATCTCGAGGGAGACGGGCTCAGAATGGGAGGGCTATGCTGGCAGCCGCGCGCAAGTCGTGTACATGTAGCTATCGCGGCAAGCGGCAGAGTCCCTCGTCTGTACATATAGCTCTCGCGCGTAATAACATTCGCGGCAGGCGGCAGAGCCAACTGTTACATCTCGCGGCAAGCGGCAGAGGAAATTCAGTGGCGCCAAGACAGGTGGGGGCCCCACTTCCCCAGACGAAAATCCCCTAGACGAAAAGTCACTTCTGGACGAAAAGTCACTTCTAGACGAACACTCTAGACGAAAATTTCGATCACTTTGTTGAATCACCGGTACTGATCTTGAAGGGACAGGACCCTATATAAAGTGACAGGAGCAGGCGAGAGATTTTTCTACTCTTCTCTACTCTCTTCTCTACTCTCTTCTCTACTCTACCACTCCAGAGCCAGCACTCATACCTACGGTCATACCTTTTCACACATCCACTTTCTCTCTACTCTGACCTCACCTGTGCCATGGCTCACCTTCCCAAGACGAGTGCGATGCCGTCGTCGACCTCACCCGAGCAGTCTCCCAGCTCCGACCATCCTCGGACACCTCCAGCTCCCATTCATCCGCCTCGCTACAGAGCACGACGGAACAGACGCGGGCCATGGAAGACGGCGTGTTCCAAGAGATTCGCCACTGCACGTACCGCTCGGTCCTTGGATTCCACAAGAAATATTTCGAAGACAAAAGATGGTCTAGGCGAGCCAAGCGAATCTGGCGGGCCGCCAAAAGCCACTATAGCGACCACGATCAGAGATGGACACAACTCCCCGATGCGCCCACCGAGAATGACGTGTGCGCCTGGTGGCTCGGTCTGCAGCAAGAGCTGTTGGCCAGCGAACGAGCCGCCTACTTCAGGAGCCCCCAGGGCGATCAAGTTGGTGCTGAGACCGAGCGGCAGCTGGGCCTCTTGGTGAAGAGGAAAAGGGACGGGGCATCCGACGCGAAGCACGACTGGAAACACGTCTCGGTCGTCGGCGAACTCAGGACCAGAAAAGACGAAGCCGTGTTGCTTCAGATTGGCAGCGCTGTGCGCAACCTTTTCGCAAACCAGCCCTTGCGTCTGTTCGTACCCGCCTTCACTCTAGCTGGCACGACGATGGAATCATGGGTCTTCGATCGGTCTGGGCCGTATAGCGGAGCCACGTTTGACATCCACGAGGAGCCCGAGAAGTTCATCCAGGTCATGTGCGGTTATCTCATGATGAGCGACCAAGAGCTAGGCTTGGATACAGTCACCACGGGGAAAAACGACAGGCTATTCGTCACCATACCTGTCGAGGTCCGCGGGAAGATGCGGAACCGGGAACTCGAACTCGACCCCGACCCCATCGCCTTTCAGCGAGCGATTGTCTGTCGCGGCACATCCTGCTTTCTTGCCAAGCCCAAGAGCCCATCCAGGCATGACTGGGTCGCGAAGCTCCCTTGGACCTCCAGCATGCGACCAGCCGGGTACAACTGGGTCGTCAAGTTCTCTTGGACCTCTGGCATGCGACCAGCGGAAGCGGACCTTCTCCGCAAGGCCAATAATCGCGGCGTCAAGGGTCTCGCGAAAATGGTTGGCTACCATGAAGTAGTCACCAGCATAAGCAAGCTCCGTCAAGGCCTTGTCTTTCCGAATCCGCACAAGTTTCGCCGCGCCCAGATGTCCTCACAATCACACTTCTCGCCGAGCGAGTTTGGCGGTCTTGGCATGACCAACAGCAGACTCGCAAAGCGAAAGTCTACGGATGGAGGGAGCCTGGTGTCCAAGAGATGCCGGTTGAGCGGCCAGTCTGCCCAGGCAGAACACGGACCTTACTCCGCACAAGAACCGGAGAACTCTGTACAAGAACCGGAGAGTACTAGCCTCATCCAATACCGGCCGTACGAAAATCGCATCTTTCGCGTACTGGCCGTCTCTCCGGCGGGGCGATCCATCAGCCAGTTCAGGTCTATTGTCGAGCTCCTTGAAGGCCTTCGTGATGCTATCAAGGCGCACCGATCACTCTTCATGGATGGGAGGATTCTGCACCGAGACATCTCGGAAAACAACATCATCATCACGGACCCGGACATCGCCGACGGCTTCAAGGGCATGCTCATCGATTTAGACCTGGCCAAGGAAGACGGCATGCCGGGCGGCGGCGCGCGCCATCGGACTGGTACCATGGAGTTTCGTCCTTCGAGAAGCTACGGTCAATATCCCTCAAGCATTCCATACGCCTAGACGCCAACCTTAACTCAAAACGTCGGACGCATTTCACCCAGGTATCCCGGCGGATGCGCGAAGCTTTTGTCAAGGCGTTCAGCACCTCTCGTTCTGGTTTCGGCTTAACACATTTGGGCCAAGGCAGCCGGGACACTAGGGCCCAGTCCAGAATGAGGGCTGCGATGATTAAGGCGTACGGTGTCGGCACCTACGCGCCCTGGGAGCCGGTTCTTGGTCGTATAGTGGATTCCGCAGCCGTCGTTGCGGCTCACCTTTACCCCTATAAATCTATGGGCTTTATGGATGCTATCTTTGGGGAGGGGTCTACCAAGGAGATTTTCTCTCCTCTAAATGGCCCTTTACTCCATAAGGCTATCGAGGATGCTTCATGGCGATTGAAGTGCTTCTCCAAGTATCGCACACGTATCGTCATGATCTTGAATCATTCTTCTATGTCCTGATCTGGCAATGTGCCCATCGCGGTTGGGCTTTGGCTGGTACTTATAAAAAGCCGCCAAAAGGGCCTGTACTTTCGCATTGGTACACCGGGACTTACGACACCATTGCGCGAGGCAAACGTGGTGATATGGATAAGAATGGATTCGAAGCCATATTGAGAGAGTATCCGCCGGCCTTTGAGTGTGTCAAGCCTTTGTGCAGGACAATCAGGGATGTCCTGTTCCCGTATTTTGGTGGTCTGTTCACTGGCACTCCTGTGGACCCGAAGATAATGTACGACCCCATCATCAAAGCATTCGATGATGTTTTGGCGAGATTAATTAGGCAGAAAAAAGCAGAGACGTGATTGTGCCTTGCGAATCCCATGACTCATATTGCCTGGCTTCTGGTTCACTCGTACGAGGGCTGCTTGCACCGATGTTGCGAACGGTTACTGCCCACCTTGTCATTAGCCGTCTTCAACGAACTGGCCTATAACCTAATACCACTAATATAACAACAACTTCATCCGACGGTATTCCTCCTCTCCCGTGCAGGCAATGTTGAATCAAGGTCGGAAAGGGGAGACTGGGGCCATGTCTAATTTCAAGTGCGATTCTGCGTCCATGCGTAAACATTCATCTATTCGTGACAGCAAAGCCAAGGTGCAGTGCTCTCTCATGTATGAACAAGTTTGAATCTACAAGGCCAAGCCAAGTCAAGCGACTTCTCCCCCTTTTACTCCATTGCCGCTGCCCCCTGCGCCAACAACGTCCTTGTATGCCCCCCCGGTCGCTCAACTCGGCAATTCTTACGTCGATTTCTCACAGCGGGGCATCATCGTCGTCCGAGTCCCAGATCTCGGGGGGCGAGGGTGGGCTGTGGTCGCGGACGAGGCTCTCGGGAAGTAGCTGGCTCCCGGACAGGAGCTGCGAGGCGAGGGCTGACGGGAGCGGGGACGACGGGGGGGCGCCGCTGGTGTTGCCATGGCCGAGCAGGGCGAGCACGCCGGCGCCGTCAAGCGAGTCGTGGTGGTGCTGCTCGGGCGTCGACGACTGCGACGCCGTGGTTGCCTGCGAAAGGCAGGGGACGGGCTCGATGGATGGGCGGGCGGGAGGTGGAGGAGGGGGAGGAAGATGAGGAGAAGTGGTAATGGTAATGACAGAGGTAGCAGCAGCGGCGGTGGCGGCGGCGGCGGCCTTGGTGTTTGATGACGAGCGAGGTTGGCTTGAAAAAATGACGGGAGAAAGCTGCTCCTCTGCGATGTCGAAGCCATCGTCGTCGTCATCCTGGGTCGAGGGGATGACCTGAGTCGAGTGGGCAATGTCGCTGCGGATCTGGGCGGCAACCTGCTGAGAAACAGTCGTGCCGTCTGCAGCCGGCGTCTCGTCCTTGGCGAGTCGTCGCTGCTGCCGCCGAGCGGGCCGGCCATTGCGAGGAAGTTCGTCGTCAGCCTGGGCCCCGTCCACCTCGCCGGCGTCACCACGGTGCGGCTGCGCGGCGTCCTGGGCGTCCCTGAAGAGTGCGTGCCGGAGGTTCCAGAGCAGCTGCCCGACCACGGCGGGCGGGAGGTAGACGTACTTGGCCACGGGGCCGTCCAGCCATCCCTCCTCGCGCATGTCGTCGTCCTCGAGGGGGTTATTGAGCTCGTACACCTGCTTGACGTAGTACCGCCAACCATGGTTGCCGTCGGCGTCCCGCGAGGCGTCCCCGGGTGGCTCGACGCAGGCCATGTAGCGAAGCAGGGCTCCGTCAAAGAGCCAGAAGCGCACCACCTGGTCGGGGATCTTGAAGGGCGCGTGCATGTGGACCCGGTGGCCGCCGAGCAGGGCCGCGAGCGAGGGGTCGTCGACGGGGAGCAGGATGTCGGACCGGGGCGTGTGCGGCGGCAGGGACTGCAGGATGGATATGGGCACGCGCTGAGACTCGAGAGGCTGGCTTGGGAGCGGGGACGAGGACGGGTAGTAGAGAGGCTTCCGGATGGGTTTGCCAGGCTGGGACTTGGGCTTGGGTGTGCGCAGAGGCGTGAGAGCGGGCTGCGCTCCTGGCGATGGGGTCGAGGGGATGGGGGCGGTGGCTTCGAGGGCTTCTGGAGCCGCGCTCGAGGCCCGGAGAGCTTGTGTCGAGGTTAGCTGGACTGCGTCCGGACACGGTTTGTCGAGTAACAACTCCTCGTCGCTGTAAGCCAGCGCATTAAAGGCGAGCAGCGTCTCCGCTCCCGCGCCGTAACAGTGGTCGTCATCATGGTCCCTCGCGTCGTAATCGTCTTGCCCGCTCTCGTGCCCAAAAACACCGTCCTCGTCGTCCGAGTCAGGAATCTCCCGAATACCCTTTTCAGAAGTTTTCGGAAATGGGCTCTTCTTCTTTGGGGACGGTGTTCCTCGACGAGAATTTGGGGACGGTGTCCCTTGACGAGAATTTGGGGACGGTGTCCCTCGAAGAGAATTTGGGGACGGTGTCCCTCGAAGAGAATTTGGGGACGGTGTCCCTCGACGAGAATTGGCAGGCGTCCTCCGCGCCGGTTGACGCGGCGTCGGCGTCGCCTCTAGGTGCCGAGGCGTGCCCGTCAGTTCAAGCGGCAGCGGCGCAGCGGGCGACGAGCGGTCCTTTAGCGGAGAGGTGAGCATGTCCGGGGGCCCGTAGCGCCCCATCCTGGAGGCGAGCCCGCCAGACGCCTCGGGGGACACGGCAAAGCGGATGGTGTGAGTGCGCTTGACGGGGGTCTGCGGGATGACGGACTCCTCCCGGGACTGCACCGATGGCGATGCATCTCGCCCGGAAGCAGGTACGGTAGAGCGAGCGTCGTGCAAAGGCGAGGGCCGACTGGCAGTCTTGCCGCGCCCGAGGCTGGGACTGCCCGGTCCGCCCAGCCAGTCAAGAAATCCGTCGTCTTGGTCGTCGTCCGAGTCGGCGATATGAGAGCGGTGGCCGAGAAACTGCGTCAGGGTCTGGGTGTGGAACTTGGACGCGGCCGGCATATCGCCCATGGTCCTCCGCCTCGAGCTTTTATCGTCTTCAGCCCCTTTGGTATCCTTGGCGTCACCCAGTGTGCGTCTCCTCTTGCTCTTGTTCCCCTTGTTGGTCGAGCACGGCACCGGCCTCTTCCGCCCACTGCCGACTCTCCGCCTAGACGGAACCGGCTCCGCGTCCTCGTGCTCCTCCGCCCTCTCGTCTATTGCGCGTGTCTCCTCACCTCTCTTCAGACTTTCTCCGGGGGGCGGCTCCGGATCCCTATTCTCCTTGTCGCGCGCCTCCCCCTCGCTGTCCGTCAGGACAATAACGCCGTCGTCGTCATCGTCATCGAAGCTGGATGCAAAGTCTATCTGGGTGAGAGTCTGCTGGCGCAGGCGGTCCGACGTTTGCCGCCCGTAGGTCCGGATCTTCTTGCGCCGCGAGGGGAACTGGACCTGCTGCAGTACGGGCTCCGTGTGGTAGACTCGACTTGGCGGAGCGACGCCGCGGGAGCGCGTCTCGGGGGTCATTTTGCCTCGAGCCACAGGCAAAATTCGTAATGCCCGGTGTCGATACTCGAGTGCGGGCCAGCAGGGGATGCTTTCGAGGCGGACAGAAATCAGATAAAATTGAGCTGTCGGTCGAGATGGGTGGTCTCAAGAGTTTGAGGTGGCGCGTGGCGCGTGGCGCGTTAAGTGAGTCGCGCTTATAATCTACAGGGGGCGTGGCGGCTTATGTAATCAATCGCCCCTTTCCATCCCCAAACATCACAGCTTAATAAGACCCCTGTGGGCCCGCGCCAGAGGGCGCGATCAGGATGACGTCAAGAGGGCACGAATTGACGAGGGAAAAGACCGAGGATGTGGTCTCTTGCATGCCACAATCAACTCAACACCGATATGATACACATCTTCAGCTTTTCTCGCCACCTCTTTATATATCAAGGACGACAAACCGCACCAATGCAGATTGCGACACGTCCAAAGCTTGTCGTCTTCGCAGACATTCATTCACCTCACGCAAAGATGGCTCACCGAAGCGACATCATCATCATCATTGCCACCTCAGATTCCTGTAGTCACAGCTCCACAATCGCTTCTCTTCGTGACTGCCGTAGACGCTCGGCCGTGATAGTGTACAGAAGCGCCGTCGCGCTCTCGCTGCTGCTGCCCTCGGCCGCCCTCCTGAGCGCCAAAGGCCGACATTGTACAATGTCCGTTGAGAGGAAGAATGACAGTGGAAACAAGTAAACACACAAACACACACATCCTCAAGGTGCCGGTTTGGGAACACGGTCCCTCAAATCGCCCACTTCCATCGAGCGCCCATCTCATCGAAAGGCCGCCTTGACATCTGCCCTGGGCCATTCAAACGGCACCTCGCCCCCGTAGACGTCCGTCGTCACGCGCCCTATCCTACTCTCCACCTCGTTGTAGAAGATCTCGCACTCCCTCGTCACCTTAAGCAGCAGACCGCGGCTCAGCGCCGGGTCGTCGGCGTCGCCAAAGTGCTTCTCCACGCGCTTGCGCAGCGCCTCGATGCCCTTGCGGACCTCCTTGGAGTCGTGGTAGCTCAGCACTTTATTGAAGATGCCTTTGCTGTTCGACGGTTGTCGCGCTATCGCCTCGGCCGACTTGCCCGTCTGTAGCTGCGCCTCGATGTTCTCCAGCTGGTCCAGGAGCTTGCCCAGGGGCCTGCGCATCACCGCGTTGATGTAGAGGCCCATGTGCTCGTGGTACTCCGTGTTAGCCTGCTCCTTCCACTCCTCAAGCAACTCGAGCCCGCGCGTGTCCGTTTCCTCGAGAAAGTGATTCATGTTCTCGATGAGTAGAATGTGAAAGTTAAGCGCCTCCTTGTCTTCCGGATCCGCGGCTCCGCTCGTGACGCCCACCGCCGGATGCTCCCGGGCAATCACCATTAGTGAGTCGAACATGGACTTCAGTATGCGATCGTACTCGCGATCCACGGTGCGCCGCAACCCCAGGTTCGCATCCATGCCGACGAGCATGTTCTGAATGGCAGCCGCGAACGCGGGAAAGACGCGAATAAAGGAGATGACGCCTCTGCGCTTGTTGACCTTGACCTTGGTCTCCTCGATTGCTCGGATCTGTTCGTCGACAAACTTTCGGAATCGTCCCTCGAGCAGGCCGTGCAACTTCTGCAAGAGCGTGTTCACATAGTCTTGGTTGGACTGACCCATCTCGGACAGCTTCTTCTCCAGAACGGCGAGTACGCCAACCCCTTGTCTATGCTTTCCGTCAGTCGATGCCATACCGCCTCGGCGAAAGACAACTTGCGTGGCACTTACAAGGCATCTTGCCCAATGACCCATTCCATCAGCCTCTGCAGCTCCGATTCGAGAAAGGCAAATATGACTTCCATCGAACGTGTTACGCGCCGAGCCAAGTCCCGGTCGGGCTCCATCAGACGGTGTCGCCTCAGATCCCCCCCACGGCGATCCCGCGGAGAGCGCGCGGCAACGGTGTCCGGAAAGTCGACTTGCTCCAGCGTCGTGGCATGGAAGAAGTCGATGACAAAGTTCTGCTCCATCTCGACCAGCGGTAAGACGTCGTCCAAGACGCTGCAAAAGACCTCGTACGAGTGGCATCCGCCATCAGCGCCCGCCTTGTCTACGTTTGTCCGGCTGCCACCGTCTGTCAGCGGCGAGCGCAGGGCCCTGGCGAGCGTCTGGCTTCTCTTAACTGTCAGTTTGCGGGCAGTCATCGCCACGCCTTCTTGCTGCTTTTCAACCTGTGACGAAAAGAGCAGCTCCGCTTCCTCGCCTGTTGGTTTTCGAGCATTCCTGCGCAGAACAGCCACAACGTTTTGAACCTGGCTCTTGTAGAGCGGACTGCCCTTGTCTTGGTATATCTGAAGGAGTCGGTTCCAGTTGTTCAGATCGACGTCTCGGGCGTAAAGCATCAAGGGACTGTACTTCCAGAGCAGATCCCTTCCGGCATCGTAGTTTGACGAGTCACCCTTTTTGGATAGGGCGCCTTCCAGAGAACGTTTCGTCACGGTGAAAGCCTCGTCGAACTGCCTGGCCATGAACTCGATGAGCCGCCGCATAAAGTAGGAGCTCTCCTGCAGGTACATTTTCTTCTTCTCCTGCACAATCCTCATGTTGCCATAGTCGCTATTGAGCCCAAGGGCCCGCTCCGAGTCCATGGTGGCATCCGCAGTTGGTGCGACTTCGCGACCACCAAGTGTTGGATCAATTTTAATCATGGCTTTAAAGAGGGTCACGAGGGCAGATTCAACGTCTTCCAACCCGCGCGTGTTCTCCAAGGGAGCCACTCGTAGCGCCTCAAGATCTTTGGAAGTGATGGCGCAGGTCTCCAAAAGAGACTCAAGCTCCTTCTTGAGTAGCTTCTGGTTGGCCGTCTGCACCTGAAGGCCTTGGCCTTGGGTCTCAATGTATGCAATGTCATCCGAAAGTGTCTGTGCGAGCCATCAGTAAAAGTCCCGTCAGCAATGAGAATCCGCCTTACCGAGAGCTCAACCGCGTAGAGGGTGAGGAGGTTGTCCATCTCCTCGCACTCTGAGATGGCCAGATCGATGCCTTGCTTGATGGCATCCACCCTCTCATCCTCGTCTTGGAAACGAGCAAGCCAGCCCCCGGCTTGCGCCTTATTGAGCTCTCGCTCAATGTCCGCCCTAACCTCGTCCATGCTCTGGGAGCGCATCTGCTGCCCGGGAACCCAGCCAAAGTAGTCTAGCCACTTTCCAAACTCTTCGCTCCTGTCGTCCAGCACACTCGAATCGATGCCGAGAGACTGAAGATATTTGACGTCGTTTCCGGCGACCACTGATCGTCGAGGTTCCTCCTTCCCAGGCTCTTCCCTTTTCTTCTTCTCCTCTTTGAGTGATAGATCGGCGGTTGCCGGCAAGCCGGGGTCCGATGCTGTAACTTTGACTTCGGGAACGTTGGAGTCATTGTCGTCCGGTGTTGCAACATCGGGAGTCGCGGACCTCAGACCTCGCGAAGCCGGTCGAGGCGGCGCCGGGACGACGCCGGTAATGCCGTCGGGTCCGACGCCCACCTTGCCCTGTGGCTGCCGCAGGCGATCGCCCGCACCACCAGGGCGTGGACGAAAGGAAGCTGCCACAGACGCGGCTTTCCAGAGGGCGCCGGCGAGGTCTCCTTTGGATTTTTTGGCCTTGATCATAGGCCCCAGGCCAGGGCGCGAGTTGTCCTCGGCACGGTCTTGCCCGGGGGATGCCTCTAAAGGGGTCGTAATATCGATGGCGGGTGTAGTGGGCATCGACGTATCCGCTGCGCGATCCGGCAGAGGCTCCGCTGCCATGTTCGTGTCCAAGGGGGCTGGGGCGTCGCGACCCTTCAGCCCACCGGGCAAGGCTGCAGCTCCTGGACCGGTGTTTTTCCTGGAAGATGCTCGGTCTGTGTTCCGCGGAGGCAGAGGAACGGGCTCTCTCCTGACGTTGGGACTCATAAGGGGCGGCGGTACAAGATCCCGATCCTGGGGGCGAGACGGATCCATAGGCGGGCGTCGCCTCTCCGGAGGGGGTTTTTCTTCCAGGTGCGGGGCGGACTTGTCTTGAGGCAGCTCTGGAGGTTCCCTCGAGTCGCCAATTCTTCCATATGTGCCAGGGCCGCCCATCCCATTGCGGGAGCGAGGCGGGAGGCTTGCATCATCGCTCCTGGCCGCAAATGAATTGGCCACCGAGTCCTGGCTCCTGTTGTTCTGAGCTGTCCACCGTGGCGCCGGTGGTCGTTCTCTCGAGGTAATAGAATCGGAGCTTACGGCAGGAGAGCCGCCGCCGTTTAGGGGAGGTCGAACTGCGGGGGGGAGATTCTGAAACCGCATCGGCTCGGGAGTGCTAGATTTGGACGGGGGAAGTATTGTCGACGGTGAAGGAGCTGCCGACGTCCCTGACGAAATGCTTTGGTGGCTAGGAGCTATCTCGGTGATGGGCGACTTCGAATTGGCAGCAGGATGGCGGCGGCCTGCCCCAAGGACTTGATCCAGCTCCTTGGGATCGAAGCCGGCTAGGTCAGGAAGCTTGCCCCCCGTATATTTGCCATAGATTTTGATTAAGCTGGCAATGAAGAATTTCTTTTCCTTATCCGTCTGGGTGTGCCAGAAATAGGGCTTTCCAAGGGTCACGAGGAAGCCGGTCTCACCCGCCCACTCGCGGTAGTTTGGGTTGACCTGAGGGCCGGTGAAAGACTCGATGTGGGATAGGTCATCGAGATTCCACGACTTGCCAATGGAAAAGGTGCCGCTGGTGTTTTCCTTGGACTTGTGCATACGCACTCGACCAGACTGGCGGACGGCGACGATGATGACCCGGGGCTTTTCGGAGTCGGAGGCTCGTGCCTGTGGCGGGGGTGGCGACGAGGGATGTGAGGCATACTCGGTGATTCGAATGTGAGTGATGTAGGTCTCGAGCACTGCGGGGAGGCAAGGTCAGCGTCTGTCTGTTTCTTCTTCGTCTTCCTGTCCCGCGTGAACCGGCACACCCCCTCCCGCGGGGGAGACTAGCTGGGCGGCGTCCATGACCAAACCGAGGGGTTGACTCACGCGAGCCATCGTCCTCCTTCTTGTTGAAGCAGCTCTCGATGATGCGGCGCTTCTCATCCTCGAAACGCTCCGCCCGCGAGGCGGCCGGGCTTAGTCCGGCTCCATTTGCGCGGTCCATCTGGGCGAAGCCTACGGGGGCTCATGAAGGAGAGTCGAGTCAGTCGGGCGTGGGAGGATGCAGCTGGTTCATCGTTTGGCGAGGCGCAGACGGGGTTAGGCGTGCCTGGAGGACGAGGGTGTCGTCGACAGTCGGGAGGGTATCGGCGAGGGTATCGGCGAGGCCGCAGAACAAATGCCGTGAGGAGGAGCCGCGAGGTTTTGATCAAAGATAGGTGGGCGGGCTGGTGCGTAAGAAATCCGAGGTGCTAGGGGAGGCATGTACCTTCGTTCGGTGGCTTGGGAGGGGCGTTATTTCGTACAGGTACCGGTACCTCACCTCATGCACCGGACCGCTACTCGGTACAATTCGAGTTGCAACTACGAGTTACGAAGTGCTATCATAGAAACATATATGCCCGGCAGGTCCTCCATTACAGGCGGTAGGTACGCAAGCATCTTGATCACATCTTGGCCCTACGTCGTAGACTCCGGACCCCCGAGGCCGGGCGGATGAATGAGTGGCTGGCGGCCGGGGTATATTTTACGAGTGCTAAGCCACGAGTACTTCTTCGTTGCTTTCATCAACATGAAGCACCAGGGGGGCCGTTCATTGGTGAGCCTCTATTCGTGCATTGAGAAGGCAGAATGCGGCGTTGGTCCAGAGGTTCTTCAGTGCAATTGGCCTGGTTGGTGTGAGATGGTCATGTTGGAATGATGGCGGACGACTGCCGACTTGTCCTGTTTTTTAAAAATCACCTTGGCGACAAGAGTTTCTTCGCAAGTTTTCTTTCTTTGTGTATCCACGTTATGACATCTAATTCTGGTTGCCTTTGGCTCGACAGACATCCTCTTGCCCACGCATCTTCATCGTCACAGCCGCTGCTCGACAATCTCCTTGACCTTGTCCAGATCCAGCGCCTCGATAGTCCTGCCCTTGAAGCCCGTCATGGTGGTGGCCATGAACAGGGAATTATAGATGGACTCCTCCACCGCGTCTGCCGAGGCCTCGAACAGGCGGTTGATGGTGTCGTTGTCGGTCATCTCCACGGCCCGGGACTGGGGGTAGCCGGGATCGATGCTGGACCCGGGCGTGGCCTGCGACATGATCTGGAAGGGCAGCTTGTTGCCGGTGGAGAAGGCGAGGAAGATGTCGCCCGAGTCGTTGTTCCCGTAGCCACCCACCTTGGCCAGGCCGACCGTTGCTCGCTTGGCCAGTCTCTGGAGCTGGATGGGCAAGAGGGGTGCGTCGGTGGCGAGGACGATGATGATGCTGCCGTCCTTGCGGGGCTCTCGCGCCGCGCCTTTGCCGTTGGCTTCGGGGCCTTGCTGGTCCTCGAGAATCTTGCCGACGGGGATGCCCCCGACACGGAGGTTGTCCTTGGTCCCGTAGTTTGCCTGGACGAGGGCGCCGATGGTGTAAGTGACCTCTCTGCCGTCGACATCGTATCCCTGGATGGTGCGGCTGCTGGAGCCGGTGCCTCCCTTCCAGCGGTGGCAGATCATGCCGGTGCCGCCCCCCGTATTGCCCTCGGGCACCGCGTCGGCCGAGGCCTTGCTGATGCCCTCCATGACGTGCTTGGGGGTGACGGCAAAGCGGCCCGGGTCGCTGAGGAAGCCATCGTAGGTCTCGGCGACGACGGGGAGCATGAAGAGGTCCACGTCGCCATTCGGGTTACGATGATGGTTGTAAAAGTACTCGGTCACGCCGCGGTAGGCCTCGCCCACCGACGAGGTGGCGGTGATGACAATGGGCGAGCAGAGAATGCCCGTCTCGTTGATCCAGTGGGCGCCCGTCATCTCGCCGCAGCCGTTGAAGCGGAAGACGCCGGCGAAGCTCGAGTAGTTGAACCAGTCCTCTCTCGGCAGGATGGTGGTGACGCCAGTGTTGACGTGGCCGTTGGCATATGGCTGCACCGACAGCGTGTGTGCCAAGACGCCCGGCACGTCGGTGATGGAGTTGAGGGGCCCCGTAGGCCACTTTCCAAGATATAGCTTGGGCAAAACCTGGCGGACGCGGCCGCGTGCCGACTGCTTTTGGGTCGGCTGCGACATTTCCAGTTTCCAAGGGTGAAATGGAGCTATAGAGGTCGTCGTCTGGCACCGTCTGTCAGGGGCAAAAGGCGAGGGGTAGACGACATATATTTATACATCTCACCGTGGTGTATGTATGCTTCACCAAACATGTCCATCGTCTCCGTGGGCGGCTGGCGGAGTGCGTTCCCGGCGCAGCATTGACGCTCACGGCGCCCTCCGTATCATGGCGTGTTCGTTTTACACACACACGCAGCACGTCTTGGGTTGCTGTGTCACCGGGTCAACCCGCCTCGGTTGAACTGCAACGAGGCCAAGGTCAGCAAGCCGAAGTGCCGTCTGATTTGAGTTCGGGGCCTTCATGCGATTTTCCGCCATCCCGATTCAGGCTGCTATTGCGGCAAAACGATGGTCCCCTCGAATGACTCGCGCGGGCCAATAAGAGCGCAGGCCATGGCAAGCAAGCAGCTTGAGAAAGGGGGCACGAAGAAACGGTTGAAAAATGCTCCTAGAATAAATCCTTGTCCGGATTGAACTTTACCTTCCAACTCGGGCATGGCGGATGACTGCTTTGCCGACACCCGAGGCTAACCGGTCGGTGTGTAAGTTAGATCCGCCCTACGTAATGGGTGGAAGCTCCTCCCTTTCGGAGGTACTTCGTACAGGCGAGCACCTCGGAACCTCTTCGTTAAACACCCCCCCCCCCCCCCAATGCCTACTCGCCCATTGACGACGGCCCGTTACAGAGCAGTCGCAACAGCCCGGTCAACATGGTAGCCCCCGTCAGAGCCATTCCCAATGTAAAGTCTCCCCTCCACTGCTGCCTTCCTCCTCCTCCGCTCCCAGACTTCTAACCGACCTCTTCATCCGGTCAGGCGGCCAAGCGGGCTTCCAGCCTTCTCCGCACCATCCAGTTCACTCATCCGCCGACGTGCCCATGCCATTCCACGCCGGGATGCCACCAATCATCCCCGAGCCTCATCCCGCGCATCGCCGAGTCGGGCGCGCGCCGCTATGCCAACTCCATCGGCAACCACGAGCTCAAGGAGTATGCCTTTGAGATGGCTGCCTCGTCCATCCGCTTCGGCCCGGGCGTCACGCGCGAAGTCGGCATGGACTTCAAGAACATGGGCTCTAAGCGAGTCTGCGTCGTCACCGACTCCACCGTCGACAAGCTCGACGCCATGAAGCAGGTCCGCCAGGGACTCTCCAGCGAGGGCATCAACTTCAACGTCTATTCAAACGTGCGCGTAGAGCCCAAGGACAGCTCGTACGTCACCTGCTAGCCTGTCTTGCCGACGGGTGCTAACGCCTGCCTCTTGCTCCGCCCAAGCATCAAGGAAGCCATCGAGTGGGCAAGGCCCTACCAGCCCGATGCCTTCCTCGCCGTCGGTGGCGGCTCTGTAATCGACACGGCCAAGCTCATGAACCTCTACTCGGCCTATCCCGACGCCGACTTTCTCGATTTTGTAAACGCCCCTCTCGGAAAGGGACGTCCCATCGACAAGCCCCTCAAGCCCCTCATCGCCGTTCCCACGACAGCCGGCACAGGCAGCGAGACGACTGGAACCGCCATCTTCGACCTTGTATCGAAGCGGGCCAAGACAGGCGTCGCGCACCGCAACCTGAAGCCCACACTCGGCATCTGTGATCCCATCAACACGAGAACAATGCCCGCTGCCGTCAAGGCCAGCTCCGGCCTCGACGTCCTCTGCCACTCACTCGAATCCTGGACCGCCATCCCCTTCAACGAGAGAACGCCTCGACCGCGGAACCCCATCATGCGGCCCGCGTATCAGGGCGCGAACCCCATATCCGACGTCTTTTCCTTCCACGCCCTCCGCAGCACCGTCAAGTATCTGCCCCGTGCGATTAGGGATCCGGATGACTTTGAGGCGCAGAGTGAGATGCTGCTCGCTGCTACTCTTGCCGGCGTTGGTTTTGGCAATGCAGGCGTACACCTATGTCACGGTACAGTCGTCTCTGGGCGCCGCTGAAGACTGAAGCTCATTTGGATACTGTTAGGCATGTCTTATCCCATTTCCGGCCAGAACCCGGGATACAAGCACGCAGGTTATGACGTGGATGTCCCTTTGATCCCGCATGGCGTCTCCGTGGCGGTTTCGGCCCCAGCCGTGTTTAGGTTCACGGCGGCATCCAACCCGGAGCGGCATCTTCAGGCGGCCGAGGTATTCGGCGTCGACGTCTCCAACGTGAAGAAGGAGAGCGCAGGCGAAGTCTTGGCCGAGGCCCTGACCAAGTTCCTTGCCGAGCTCGGCGACCAACCCAAGGGGCTGAAAGAGCTAGGATTCAGATCTGAGCATATCGACGAACTCGTCGAGGGAACGATTCCGCAGGCGCGCGTATTGATGCTGGCTCCAGGACTCTCCAAGGAGCTCGAGGCCGAAAAGGATCAGCTGAGAAGGCTCTTTGAAGATGCTATGAGCCACTAGGATGCGGCAGTGTGTATAGCTCGATGGCGGCAAACTGGCTTGCACCTCGTCACGGTTCAAGACGTTGGATATGATGAAGATGTCGAACCGTGAGCATTCATTTGAAATTTTTCTAGGTTGCTGGGTATCATCTTCTTTAGTACCGCGATTTGCTTGACCAGGCCATGCTTTCGCATATCGGCCACGCCACGCTTGTCTGTTCGACGTAGGCCGTTGGAGTAGACAGTGGTGAAGTCGGGCACCACCTCTCCCGGAGAAATTGTCGACATGTGCGAGATTGTGCAATGCTATCATCGGTTAGAATGTTTGTTGAGCGTTCTCGTGAACAGACGGCCGCCGTACCTTGCCAATCTTGGCTCCACTGCCAATTCTGGTTCCGACTTGCACCGTGGTTCCCTCGCCAATCTCTGTGTCCCCGGCCTCGATCCTGGAGCCGACTTCGACAACGACGTAGTCCCCAAAAATGACGCCGCCGGGCTTCGCCCCCGCAATGTCGTCAGGGCGGGCTCCGATGTGAGCTCGCTCGTGGATGATGCAACGACGACCGATGAAGATGCTGCCTAGATGGGACTCGAATTTGGCGCGAGGGTGGACCACAGTCTCGGTCTGCATGGTGATGGAGTGGGTGCCTTGGAGGATGGCGTTGTCGGAGATGGTGAGCGAGGACGAGAAGTTTACGGGTGGCTTGGGACCGCTGCGGTCGACGGCGGGGAGGACCGAGTGCCGCTTGCCTGACATGGCCATGAGAAAGAAGGCTGCGGCGGGCTTCGAGATGGGTGAGTGTGTTGACTTGACGGTCTCGTTGGTGGGAGCAGCCAGAGCGCGGCTAGTGGGGAGAGAGGGTTTAGAAGGTTTGCGTTTGGTGTTGGCGGTTTATCACCAAGCAGGCTTGTTGTTTGTTGGTCGGTACCCGTTGGCCCTGGGGCGCGGGGCGCAAAAATGACTGGTCGACACAGTGCATTGGCCAACCACGACAAGGGCAATTCTGACGCTTACATCCGCCACCCATCCCGAGGTTATAAATACCGACGGCACCCCCAGTGCCTTGGACACTGCCCGCCCGCCCGCCACACAAACCCGCCGCCTAGAAGACACCGAATACAATGCTGTCCACGAGAGCGGCGCCGAGCAAGGCGGTCGGTCTTTCGCGGACCGCCGTTAGGGGCCTGGCCACGGTTCAGGATGGCACCCCCAAGCGCTCCTACGGAGGCCTCAAGGACCAGGACCGCATCTTCCAGAACCTCTACGGCCGATACCCTGCCGACCTACAGAGCGCAAAGAAGATGGGCGACTGGCATAAGACCAGGGAGATTATCCTCAAGGGCCATGACTGGATCATTGGCGAGGTCAAGGCTTCGGGCCTGCGAGGACGAGGTGGCGCCGGCTTCCCCTCGGGCCTGAAATGGGTACGTCTGCCCTCCGGCGGCGTCTGTTGCCTGAGTCTTGCCACTCAACTCACACGTTGCAGTCTTTTATGAACTTCAAGGACTGGGACAAGGACACCAAGCCCCGATATCTCGTTGTCAACGCCGACGAAGGCGAGCCCGGCACCTGCAAGGACCGAGAGATTATGCGCAAGGACCCACACAAGCTCATCGAGGGCTGCCTCGTAGCCGGCCGAGCCATGAACGCGACGGCCGCCTACATCTACATCCGCGGCGAGTTTGTCCACGAAGCCACCGTTCTCCAAAATGCAATCAACGAAGCCTACAGGGACGGGCTGATAGGAAAGAACGCCTGCGGATCCGGCTACGACTATGACGTCTTCGTCCACCGCGGTGCCGGCGCCTATGTCTGCGGCGAGGAGACGTCCCTCATCGAGTCGCTCGAGGGTAAGCCCGGAAAGCCGCGTCTCAAGCCCCCCTTCCCCGCCGCCGTAGGCCTGTTCGGATGCCCCTCGACCGTCGCCAACGTCGAGACGATAGCCGTGGCCCCCACCATCTGCCGCCGCGGTGGAAGCTGGTTCGCGGGCTTCGGTCGCGACCGGAATCAGGGCACCAAGCTGTTTTGCATCTCTGGCCATGTCAACAACCCCTGCACCGTCGAGGAGGAAATGTCCATTTCCATGCGCGAGCTCATCGACAAGCACTGCGGTGGCGTACGCGGCGGCTGGGACAACTTGCTTGCCGTCATCCCCGGGGGCTCGTCGACTCCGATCCTGCCCAAGCACATCTGCGACGACCAGCTAATGGACTTTGACGCCCTCAAGGACAGTCAGTCTGGTCTGGGAACCGCGGCCGTGATTGTCATGGACAAGAGCACCGACGTTGTGCGCGCCATTGCCCGGTTGAGCCACTTTTACCGCCACGAGAGTTGTGGCCAGTGCACGCCCTGCCGAGAGGGCAGCAAGTGGACGGAGCAAATCATGGCACGATTCGAGAGGGGGCAAGGGCGAGAGCGGGAGATTGACATGCTTCAGGAACTGACAAAGCAGGTTGAAGGTCACACCATTTGTGGTAAGCATCGCTGACAAGCGCCGACTGCCTCTACCATGGATCGAGACTGACTGCGTGGTGACTACTAGCTTTGGGAGAAGCCTTTGCCTGGCCCATTCAGGGTCTCATTCGTCACTTTCGGCCTGAGCTCGAGGCGAGGATGCAGAACTTTGCGAAGCAATCGGGCGGCTCGGCGCTGGCCGGTGGCTGGGAACACGGGGCCAAGACCGAGGGGAAGCTGATTTCTCCCGGTCAGTGAGGGAGGGGGATGGGTGTCACTTCAAGTAGACAAAACGGAGGGGAGTTTGTTGGCGCTTTGAAGCGTGAGCTTGGGGCTCGAGGCTCTGGTGCACCTGGGTACGGCCCAAGGAGGGCCGACGTACAGACTTGGATTGTATTTGTATCCATCTACTAGGTACTCTGTATTCGTTTTATCCATTAATCATTTCAACATTTTTTTAAAACTGCACCATGATTTGCTCCGAATGCTTGTTTTTCTGCTCGCACGAGGCAAGTTCCCGCTGGTTGGGCCGGCGTCTCGGCAATTGGGCACGTCGCCCCCTCGTCGGCCCTCCATCCTGGAACAACATCTCACATTCGCCAATTTTCCATCTTGACAAGAACAAGGCAACACAAGGTACTTCGTAGGTAGTAGTAGGTTTCCGAACCTGTTCCATCTTCATCAAATACTTGACCTTGTCGCCATCATCAATCGGAGAGACCCCCCACCATGGCAAGCATGTTGGAGCAATTCGTTGCTTTCGGGACGGATATAGGTGCGAGCTCATCCTTTTTGTCCCCGTGGGGGTGGCGGTGACACGTCGCCTGTTTAGTCATGCCTACTGTGAGGCTTGGCGGCGGTACTTGCAGAGACTGAGGACTCCTCTTTACCTTGCTTGCCGTCATGACGCTCATCATGGAGCTTCAATCATCTAACCAGCCCGGCAGTTGGCCTCGAGCGCCTTCTCCGCCTCCTCCAGGCCGCCCTCCTCATCCTGACATGCTACCCTTCGCTTCTCGCCAGCCTCGTCACCCTTGCCTCTTCATCTTCACCGTCCGCCGTCATCGACGTCGTCTCGACGGCAGCCTCGCTGCTCCAACTTCAGAACCAGCTCAACCTGGCGCGGCGCACCATTCGCCTCTTCTGGTTCCTCGGCAGCTTCCAGTCCAGCTGGAAGCTCTTTACCTCGCGCGACAAGGGCGTCGAGGCCTGGCTCGGCGTGCTGGCGCAGTCCGCCTTTGGCATGTTCGGCCTCATGGAGTCGGTCACGCTGCTGGACCTTGCGCGCGGCGGCCTGACTCTATTTGGGCCCGTTGAGGCGGCGAGGCTGGACCAGGAGGCCCAGGTGCTGTGGCTCGTCGCGCTCTACGCCTCGGCACTGGGCTCTGGCGCCAAGATGCTTGCGTTGCTGGCCTCCCGGCCCGTACCGTCGTCGGGCGAGGGCTTTGGTGCCGCGCTCGACGGCGGTCGGGGAGCTGCTCACGAAGGCGAGGCAAAGGAGGGCAAAGACGGGCAAGTCCGGGCCAAGGAGCAGGCGCGCAAGCACAAGGAGCAACAGCGGCGAGCGTCGGCTGACGGAATCAATGCCAAGGCGGGCGCCCTGGGCTCGAAGCTGGTCGCCGACTTGCTGGACATGGTGATCCCCGCGTCGAAGCTTGGATGGGTCAAGGTCGACGGCGGCCTTGTTGGGGTCGCCATGGTCTGCAGCACGCTTCTCACCGGCTTGACGGTCTGGGATCGGTGTCGGCGGCGGCTCCAAGAGCTCGAGTGAGCGTCTTTGAGCCGACGGCCTTGAACGGCCGGATTTCTGCAGTATTCTGGCCACGCCGTCTCTATACGCAGGCAAATACACAAATATATTGCTGTCTTCCCTTCTTGCTATAAAGGAGGAGTCGAGCCTCTTATATCAAGACATTTTACATGAGTTCGACAGGCTATACAAGGTATCAATCCATCGATATTCCTCCCCGCCTCTCATGAGATTCCGATAACAGCTTTCCAATCATCAGATCTCACCTACACTGGCCCTCGGCCCATCAGCGTCGACCGCTGACAACAAATTTGCCAGTCTCGACATGAAGCTTCCACCCGTCCTGCAGCAGAGCCGCCACCACGGCCTGCCGCATTTGCGAAACGCCGCCGGCGCTGTGGCGGCCGAGCCCGGTGATGACGGTGAAGCCCTCCTCCTTGGCCTTGCGGGCTCTGAACTCGCCAAGGCCATTCCACCAGTCTTGTGTCTTCTGCAGCGCAATCCGGACGCCGTCGTGGACGAGGACGCCGTGCAAGTCGACCGAGCTGGCCGTCGTCTGCTGCTCCACCAGCATGTCGGCGGCGGCCGAGGTGGCTTGCTGCGCCTGTCTGGCCTGGTCCCGCGCGCGGTCAGTGTAGAAGCTTGCTGCTTGCCTGTATAGCGGGTTCGCCGCTCCTTTGCGGTGGAGCTGCGCCGCCGTCCCCAGCGTGTCTCGCTTGGCCTGGTGGAGCTTGTTTGCCGTCTCCAAGGCCTGACCTAGGTCCTTTTGGCCTGCCCGCGACTTCCTCGCCGACGCCCCCGTCGCCAGCTGCCATCCGCCCCTCTCGATACCCTCTTGGGGCAGCGGCGTCAGCCGATAGTCGAGGTCTAGCTTGTGGCCCTTGGACTGTTTGGAGAAGTGCTTGTTCAGCAGAGCCGCCAGATCGTCCGCAAACTGAGGGATGGAGCCGACGACGTGAACAATGGTCGGCATGTACTTGCCGGGGACGTGTCGATACTTCCGCGCGAGGCTGGCGGCGTGTTGCTTGCCCTTGTCGTCCTTGGACTCGACGCCGTGGGAGATGTACTGGTTGAGAAGTTCCACGACGGTTGCGCCGCCCGAGCGCTGGGCCTTGTGATAAATGTCCGACACCTCGTTGGAGCGGATGCCAAACCTTTCAGCGATAAAGTCGATTTCATCTTGTCCTGCAAACGACCACGAGGTTAGCGTCCATGATGAGAGCCCGGCAGAAACCAAGTGGCTTACCATCATGACAGCCAAGTGATTCGTCCTGAGACGGGCTTGTATCCGGACCCGTCCCATTCCTCTGGCTCTTCTTCTTCTTCCTGCGCCTGCTCTTCGACAGCGGCGCGTCGTCGGCTTGAAAGAAGCCATCAATGCCCTTGAGCTCCTGACCTGTCGACTTCAAATACTGTTTGTTGAGCAAGTCATCCAAAGCGGCTTGGAAATCGCCTTTTGCGTTGTTGAGGGAATGGGAAACGTCATACGCGCTTAGCTCTGCGAACATGGATTGCAGCGAGAGTATCTTGGACTCTTCGCTTTCATCGTCGAAGGAAGTGAGGCGCGGAATGTCGGATTGGGGCTCGGCAGCGGCAGACGACGAGGCATCCGTGCTCGAAGGCTCCGTCACATGCTCCCGGGATGAGGTACCCGATTCATCCTTGGTTTCGTCGCTCTCCTCGTCGAGGACGGGGATACCGCCGGGGTTGAAGCCAGTAGCCTCCTCCGAGGGGACACTTTGCGAGAGGTCCCGAAGCGTGTCAAAGGCCGCGTCGTAGGCCACTGGGTCCTGGAGGTTATAGTCGTTGGCTATGGCGACTATGAGGGCCTCATCCAGGAGCGTGTGGAACCAGTCCTGTCATTTCGAGTCAGCAAGCCGTCGCCTTGAGAGCGTGCCTTTGGGTTTGAGTTTTGCAATACGCCATGCAGGGACCTGTCCGTGAACCTGTCCGTGAGTTCACAAGTCGAAGACAAATCTGCACGGTGATTCCTAGGCCAGGGATTCAGGCAACCCACCACCAAGTGTTGAACGAGGCCCGGCTCGGCTTCACCGGCAATGCCGTCGCTGCCGGGGGGGTATACGGGGGCCATGGACTTTGCAAGTAGTGAGGGGCTGAGTGATTCTTGGCTGTATCCATTATCCAACGGAGCTGACTGGCCTTGTCTGTGGCCTGGCACGTCGTGATGCGATGCGCCGGGCTCGAGACTGCAACGGGGTGGGCAGAAGTCTCGAGGAGGGCGATGATGCTTCGTCGCTATTCACCAGGGCGCGTGTCGGCGAAGAGAAGGGGTGGGTTGCCTGGTGAAATATGGGATGGGCAGTGAGAACGGAGGCGCTTCAACCAGGTCGTTGGGTCGACTGATCACGTGTAGCGCATGTTCTCGTGATTCACAGCAGTGTCAAACAGAGCACGTGCAAAGAGTGTGAGCTTTTGACAGTTTGGTTCCTCTTCCAGTGACCTGTTTGACGCTTGTTTCGGTTGACATTTCTGGCAAAACCGTGAATTTATTAGGCTGATGGCGAAAGCACTCGCGATGCCCTGGCGTGAAATGAATGACGCGGGTCCACCCACGGCCAATGTCCGAAAACGTTACGCTGTACTCCGTGTCCGCACTGTACCAGCCCTCTGCGGCTTACCAAGCAAGATGCCAGATCAGATAAGACACAGACAAGGTACCGGGTAGGCACCCACCTCCGTAGAGCTCCAGCTAGCTACAACTCCGCTCCAGACATCATCCATCGGCCCTCGCCATCGCCGACTCCCCAGTTCAATTTTCAACACTGGGACTCGCCCTCCCGCTTGGCTGCTACGAGGAACTGGTATCCTAATTAGGCAGCCTTTGCGCCATTGCCTCGTCGCGGCCCCTCAAGGCCCCCAGCCGACGAGATGCGTCATCGGGTCTCGCCTCTGCTCGGGGCGGCGTCTCTGCTGGTTGCCGGTCTTGTCGCCGCCGCCGACCCCTACACGCCGAAACATGAAGCGGGACGGTGCGCCTTCAGGGACCACTGCGGCAAGAAGAGCTTGTTTGGCAAGGAGCTGCCATGCGTCGACAACGGGCTTGCAAAGGACCCCGATGCCGAGCTTCGAAAGGAGCTCGTCGACTTGTGCGGAGCCGACTGGAGCGACGGCTCTGTCTGCTGCACACTGGATCAGGTACCTTGACACTGTTGAGGCTATCATCTGCCGAGCCGGAATACTAACCGGTCGCCAGGTCAAAGCGCTCAAGTCCGAACTCGGCACGCCGAGCACCCTCATCGGCTCGTGCCCGGCTTGCAAATACAACTTCTTCAACCTGTTCTGCACCTTTACCTGCTCTCCCGACCAGTCCCTCTTCGTCAACATCACTGAAGCCGCCGACAAAAATGGCAAGCAGCTCGTCACCGAGCTCGATCACCTGGTATCCGACGAGTACGGCTCCGGGTTCTATGACAGCTGCAAAGAGGTCAAGTTTGGCGGCGCCAACAGCAGAGCCATGGACTTGATTGGCGGCGGCGCCAAGGACCATCACCAAATGCTCAAGTTCCTGGGCGACGCCAAGCCCTTCCTTGGATCTCCCTTCCAGATCAACTTCCCGGACACGTACAGCCAGCCTGGCATGGGCCCACTGGACATGCACCCAAAGATGTGCAACGGCTCGGACCCCGACTATCGCTGCGTCTGTGTTGACTGTCCCCAAGTGTGCCCCAAGCTTCCTGCCGTCCACCAGGCCGGCTCGTGCAAGGTCGGGGCCCTGCCTTGTCTGTCTTTCGCCTCCATCTTCACCTACTGCGTTCTCGTCTCCGCCTTGGCAGCCTTCATCTTCGGCCACGTGGCTTGGAAAAGGTATGCGCAGCACCGCGTCGAAAGAACGAGGCTCCTCCACGAATCCTCTCATAGCGACGACGAGGATGAGGGCGGCCCTGTTTTGACCGAGGCGATGCGCGACCGCCCTACCAAGCGCTATTGGCTCAACGATAAGTGCGACAAGGCCTTTAACAAGCTTGGCCACACCGCGGCCCGCTTTCCCGGCCTCACCATCGGCACCAGCCTCTTGCTCGTTGCGATCCTGAGCGCTGGGTGGTTCAGATTCGACTTGGAGCGGGAGCCCGCGCGACTCTGGGTGAGCCCAACCTCGGCCGCTGCCCAGGAAAAGGCTTATTTCGATTCCCACTTTGGCCCCTTTTACCGTGCCGAAAAGGTGTTCCTTGTCAACGACACGCAGCCCACTGGGCCTGGCCCTGTCCTGAGCTACGAGACGCTCAAGTGGTGGACCGAGGTGGAGCAGAGCGTCGAGAAAATCGTGAGCCCAACATTTGGGAACAACCTCCAAGACCTGTGCTTCAAGCCCATCAACGACGCTTGCGCTGTGCAGTCTGTCTCGGCGTACTGGTGGGCCAAGGGTGGCTTCTCTCAGAGCGCCTGGAAGGAGCAGCTTCGGAGCTGCGCCAAGTCTCCGGTCGGCTGCCGCCCCAAGTTTGGCCAGCCCATTGAACCAAGCATGATATTGGGTGGATATGGCTCTGACGTGGCCGACGCCCGGGCAATCACCGTCACATGGATTGTCAATAACGCTCGAGAGGGCACCGGCGCCTTGGCCAGAGCAATTGACTGGGAGAACGCCCTCCGCGATCGCTTGCTCGAGGTCCAGACCGAGGCAGAGAAGCGAGGGCTCCGCCTGTCCTTTACCACTGAGATCAGCCTGGAGCAGGAACTCAACAAGTCGACAAACACCGATGCCAGGATTGTCGTCATCAGCTACGTCGTCATGTTCATATACGCGTGCATGGCGCTGGGCACGCCCCTCAAGCACATGTTCCGCAACCCGGCCTTGCTGCTCGTCGAGTCCAAGGTGACGCTCGGTCTCGTGGGGATTCTCATTGTCCTCATGTCGATAGCTGCCTCCATCGGCTTCTTTTCGTGGGTCGGCCTCAAGGCCACTCTCATCATTGTCGAGGTGATACCCTTCATCGTCCTGGCTGTCGGCGTCGACAACATCTTCCTCATTGTGCACGAACTGGAGAGGGTCAATGCCAGCTGTCCCGACCAAATGGTGGAGGAGCGAATTGCAAGGGCACTCGGCCGCATGGGCCCGTCGATTCTCTTCTCGGCCTTGACGGAGACGGTGGCATTCGCCCTGGGAGCGGCCGTCGGCATGCCTGCCGTCCGAAACTTTGCGGCGTACGCTGCCGGCGCCGTGCTCGTCAACGCCGTGCTCCAGATGACCATGTTTGTGTCGTTCCTGGCCCTCAACCAGATGCGGGTCGAGGATCACCGCTGTGAGCTCTGGCCGTGGTGGCAGGTGACCAAAGCCCGCATGCACCTGGACGGCAGCAACGGCTTCGGCTCGGGCGGACGGGGCGGGGCTCACGTCGAAGAGGAGAGCCTGTTGCAAGTCTTCATCAAGAACACGTATACCCCTCGTCTACTCGGCAAAAAGGTCAAGCTGGCCGTCGTCACCGTCTTCCTGGGTGTCTTTGCCGCCGCGCTGGCCCTGCTGCCCAAGATGCAGCTCGGGCTCGATCAGCGCGTGGCCATACCCGACGGCTCCTATCTCATCCCCTACTTCAACGACTTGTACGACTACCTGGAGACCGGGCCGCCCGTGTACTTTGTCACACGGGGAGTGGACGCGTCGCGACGGCGGGAACAACAGGAGCTGTGCTCGCGGTTCACCACGTGCCAAGACCTCTCCCTGACCAGCACCCTAGAGCTCGAGAGGCAGCGTCCTGATGTTTCCTACATTTCGTCCCCCACGGCCAGCTGGATCGACGACTTTCTGCTGTGGCTCAACCCCGTCTACGACCAATGCTGCGTCGAGAATGGATCGCCGTGCTTCGCAGACCGAACCCCTGCCTGGAACATCACGCTTTCGGGAATGCCAGAGGACGGAGAGTTTCTTCACTATCTGCACAAGTTCCTCACATCTGCGGCGGATGACAACTGCCCGCTGGGCGGCCAGGCCGCGTACGGAGAAGCCGTCATCGTCGACGATGCAAACACCAAAGTCCAGGCTACCCACTTCCGATCCGCCCACACGCCGCTCCGGAGCCAAAGCGATTTCATCAAGGCGTACTCGGCTGCTCGTCGTATCGCATCCGACATCATGGAGAGGACGGGGGCGGATGTTTTCCCGTATAGCGTCTTTTACATCTTCTTTGACCAGTATCTCACCATTGTCTCGCTCACGGCGGGTCTGTTGTGCGCCGCCGTCGGCATCATCTTCGTCATTGCTTCGCTGCTCCTGGGCTCGGTGCTCACCGCGGCCGTGGTGACCGTGACGGTCGTCATGAGCGTCATCGACATCATGGGGGCCATGTCCGTCTTCAACGTCTCCCTAAACGCCGTCTCCTTGGTCAACCTCATCATATGCGTGGGCATCTCCGTCGAGTTCTGCGCCCACATTGCCCGGGCCTTTATGTTCCCGTCCCGTACGGTCATGGAGGGCAACAACAATGCCTTCCGTGGCCGTGACGCCCGTGCCTGGACCGCCTTGGTCAACGTCGGCGGGTCGGTCTTTTCCGGCATCACCGTCACCAAGCTGCTCGGCGTCTGCGTCCTTGCCTTGACGCGGTCCAAGATTTTCGAGATTTACTACTTCCGCGTGTGGTTGGCGCTCGTCGTCTTCGCGGCCCTGCATGCCCTCGTTTTCCTGCCCGTGGCCTTGAGTCTTGCCGGGGGGGACGGCTATGTCGACCCGGAGAGCGAGGGGACGGCGGCCCAGGACCTTACAGACCGAAGGTGGAGGGCGATCAGGGTTCACGATAATAGCGACTCTGAGGAAGGTTTCTAGCTCAAAGGGTCACGTTGATTTCGGCTCGATGCCATTGTGAGCAAAGTCCAGCGATCCGAGGTTGGATCACTGGTTCGTCTGGCGTATGGGATGCTTGGGTTTAGTCGTATCAAAGGGAGTCGTGATGGGATTCGGGCAGATTCTGAACCGTCATACGCAGGCGAAGCGCACGTACATGGGTTAAGCGTTGGCGTCCTTACGAGAATCACATCCAGCCAGTTTGGGGAATTCATCTTTTATTCACACGTCTCCGGTAGCAGGACTTGCCTTGGCTACTCGCGTGCTTGGTTTGCCGCCATGCTCATCATGTGCGCCATGTTCTGCCTGGTGCGACCACTTTGCTCGTGGCACAACAGAGAGGAAAATAAAGAATCAACGGAGAGCAATGCAAAGACAAAAAAAATACGTGTCACCCCTACTCCGTATACCCCACATGTCCTGTCCCATGGAGCTCCATCTATTCGTACGCGAGGCGCATTGGCCGGGCTGCCTCTACGCATCTCGCCTCATCGGAAGTCAGCAGTCGATCAGGTTAGGAATCTCCTCACGCGGGGACGGCTCGGCGGGGGCGACGGGGGTCGTGGGAGCGGGCGGCATCCGGGAGGCGCTCAGGTCTGGCTGGCGCCTCCGCCATTGGGAGGGGAGGCGTGCCCCGTCGTAGGACCTGCGCGGGGACCTGCCGCGGGCGCGGGCCTGCCTGCCGTGGTCGGCGAGAGCGAAACGGGGAGTGCCGGCCTTGCCGGGCTTGCGGACGGCAGCCGGGGGGGCGGTTCTGGTGGCCTGGCGATTGAGGAGGGCCATCATCTTGCGGCCGCAGTCGGGCGAGTACTCTTGTCCGTCTCTGCCGACGACGACGGAGCGGAACTCGTTGAGCGGGTTCTTGAGGTCGCCGACGCTGTCGAACTCGGTCTCGGCCGTGCTGATCCACTCGATGCGGAAGGGCTCCGTGACGGCTGAGAGGTTGATCTTTGAGATCCAGTCCGGCTTGGGGAGTGTGGCATCCGGTGCCGAGGTCATGCGAGCCTGGGGGCGTGTTAGCTTGACATAGCTTCAGGGGGAGCGGTGCAACGGGACTCACAAAGCCTTGGAATGCCCGGGACTTATTGATGGAGAAGAACAAGACGACGCTCTGGCACTCTGCAAAGGCCTCGGTAAAGATAATGCCGTTTTTGGCCTGGGTAGCCCAGAGGCCCTGATGTTTTCTGTCAGCTTGTGCTCATTCAAGGGGGGTGAGAGTCAACTCACGTCTCTCTGGGACATGTAGATGTTGGCCGAGTCGAAGCACTTGACGAGGAAAAAGCGCGTGTCGGCGCGGCCACGAGCAGCAATGCCGGAGCCAGAGCAAAGTCTGGCCTGGGCCAGAGGCGACGGCACTTCTTCCGGGCCCGTGCCGCGCTCCTCGGTGCGCTCCTCGGCGCGCTCCTTGGAGATGGCGCTGACAGAGTCAGCAACGGAAGACGTGGCCGTCGAGAAGGAGTCGCTGGGCGCCACCTGCGCGAGACCGTCGGGGGTCAAGCGCACAGCGGTGGCGGCGGCGGCCGTGGCACCGGCGTCGAAGCCAGCACCGGCCGACGTAAACGTCGAGAGCGACGAGGGCGGGGAAGGGAAGGAGGGGGAGAAGGAAAGCGGGGAGACCTGAAAGAGGCCACCGGTAGACTCGCGCAGGTCGAGCACGAGCTTGTCTCGCTCCACGTCGACGGCTCTGATCTTGCGGACACTGCGAAGGATCTGCTGGCGGTACTCGGGATCGAAGAAGCCCGTGTGCTGCAGCCACAGGCGTAGGTCGGTGTCGTCCCCGAGTAGCGCGCGCAGACGCGGCGTGATGGCGTCGTGGGCGGGCTCGTTGTTGGCGGGCGTCGTGGTGGCCATGGCGGCAACGGACGTCTCGCGCAGAGGCTTTGTGACGACGGGCTTGGCCGTGTCTTTCTGATGGGTGGCTGGGTCCATGGCTGCAGGTCTTTGCGGCGTGGGCATCAAGCGCTGTCCTTCTCTCAAGTCCTTTTCTCAAGTCCTTCTCTCAAAAATCGATCAGAGACTGAGGGCTCTGGGACTTCTTTTCTTGGACGACGGAAGAAGATGGATTTCGTCAATGGCCCTGCAAATCTTGACGCGAAAAAGATGAGGGCAGCAGGTTCGAGTCCTCGTCACGCTTCCTCGCTTGCGTGTCCCAACCGAGATGTGTAAAAGGATTAAAAAAAGAAGACGGCACTGTGAACTGCGAGAAAAGGGGTTCAGTATCGTCTCAAAAATTTCTTGGTGCGTGTGCGTTTGCTTGTGTAGAAACAATGACGAGTTGAACGTTTGCGAGACTCAAAAGCTCAAAAGGGGGGTTGTGCCGTCCAGGCAGTTTATATAGGGGAGCAGCAAGTGCCGTCGTTATCGGACGGACAGCGGCGACAACGGCGACAGCGGCGACACAGGGCCCACGCAGCGCTTGCCTCGCCACTGTAGAGTGTGTCTGTCTGAGGAAAGAAGGCGACGCATGTCCTGTCCTCCCCTCCTCTTCACGGCCTTGTGCGAGTTCGGAGGATGATGTGCTCTCCGTGGCAACCAACAAACTGGGGCCTTGAAGGTGAATCAGTGACGCTACCCGGAGAGTGCTACAAGCCTGTTGCAATATGCTCCTTTCGTGAGTTGAACAATGGGTGAGAAGATGGCAGCTGGTGAAACCAAGTCAAGCTTGGAGCGGAAGCCGGTGTCGGCCTGCCAGAGAAAACTTTGGTGGGTGATTCAGTGTTTCTGGCAAGCGCGCACGCGCTTGAGTCACGGGGCAGCGTCCCTATTGTATTCCCTCAAAAGAAGACGACAAGGGATGACCTGATCAACCGGTGCGAGTGTCGGCAGAGCGAGGTTGGTTGTCTGTGTGTTCGGACAAAGGCGTCGCCAAGGCCTAGCTTTGTCATGCTCTGTCGCTACCCGCTCCCTCCCGCGCAGCTGTCGATTCTGATGAGGCCTTTTTGATAAAGCAAGGTACTCGCTCGGCTTTCCGCGACGGCTCGGTGCATCCGACTCATCGCAACCCGTGCGTTGGGGTCAGCGAAAAGACAGACGGCTCGGACGACGCGTTCGAACCGGTACAAGGGGGGGGGGGGGGGTCAGAGCGGCATAAAGAATCTCTCATCACCGAGGGGTATTTAAGCCGGCAAACCTATGTAGCACTGCCCCGGGCCTCTTCATGCAGGGGGCAGAAACGACGCAAACAGGCCGCCCTGGACGCCGGCATACATGACCATGAAGACGACAATGGTCTGGCCCCTTGTCTGCCGCTTCGCATCCATCAGCAATCCCGCTACCCACATATACCACAGCGGATAGCCCGACGACAGGCGGGTGACGACCTGGACGTGATAGTTGGTAATGGCCAACAGGGCCACCAACGCCTGGCTTGCCGCCGTCGCGCGCGCGAATATGCGGTAGTCTTCACCGGGGCCATACTTTAGGGACTTGAGCCCCGACGCTGGCTTTCGCAAGACTGCGAAGCCCGATACGATGAGGATGGCGAGCATGGGGCTGGCAAGCAGAAACAGTGGCAGCTGGTTTAGGGTCCAGTATCTTAGGAACCCGACATCCCTAAACACGCATCGGGTGAGGACGGGGCCCCAATAAGAGGCGTGGAACTCGACTCACCAGTACTCGCTCTGAACAAACGTGTAGATACTCGGGACTGTACGCGAACACCACGGCCGCGGCTCGAGGCCTGCCGGGGCATCGCGGCAGAAGCGCCTCCAAGCCGCGGCCTGCGGGACGACGGAGCCTGCCGCGACACACAGACCGCCGACGACGGGAGCAACGAGAGCCAGGAGTCTTGAAATGCTGGGCTTCCGCACAAACACGTCGAGGCATTTGAAGGCCCCAACGGCAAAAAGCAAACCATTGGACAGGCCATTGCTCCGAAAGGCAGTCGCCAGACCAAAGGCAACGCCGGCACCGACAATGGCCACAGCCCGCTTGGCCCAGTGGCGCTTGTGCTTGATTCCCAGCGCAAAGAGCAAGCTGCCGACAAAAGACAGGGCAGCAAAGGGGCTCTCGGCGTAGGGTGCGGAGAGGAAGAGCCCAGCAGGTGAGACGACATGCAGCGCCGACGCGACGAGGGCGAGCTTCGCATCGCCACATACAACCATGGTCAGGCGGTGAAGGGCAAGAACGGCGACAAGGTGGGAGGCGTGGACGATGGCAATGGCCACCACAGGCTCCCACGCGGCATCGTCGACGGGCAACGGAAGAACGGAGAGTAGGCCGCGGACGACCAAGGGCAGGGCGGCGGAAAACGCCCACTCCTGCTCAAAGACGTAGCCCTCGCGCGCGTGGTGCATGAAGTAGAGGGCGTCCCATCTCGTCAGCCTTGTGGCCAGCGCCGACACGCGCGTCCGGCTGCCGTAGAGGCGGGCGAAGAAGAGCGACGTGGACGTGTCGTAGTCGGCGCCGAGGGCGGCACCGAGGGCGACGAGCAGCAGGAAGCCCTTCCACAGCACGAAGAGGGCCGTTAGAGACGTGAGCGGCCTTGAAGCCGAGAGGAACGTGCCCATTTCCGGGGCTGTGCGTCGCCAGCTTCTGTGTCTTCACTGTGTTGCGAGATGAGGCCAGCTTTGCGGGCGAGAAATCATTGGCTCTACCTCGCCCATGGAGACGACAAAGGGCGCGAAGCTAAATGCAGCGGTCTGTCTACAGTCAGCCAGAGAGCGAGAGACGGCGAGGGAGGGAATTGGCCTGCTCGGTCAATCCAAGGACGGGGCGTGGCAGCTACATACAACGTGAGGTGCCGATGGAGGAGAACCTTGGAGAAGAGCTATGGAGAGGTACGGGTGGGCATGACTAATCCGCTCGACATTTGTGGGGGGTGACTCCATGTACATATGTACATATGTATGTATTGTTGGGCTGAGAGCCCCCTTGGAGGCCTCTTGCTATCATTCTGGTTTCTGGTGCATCAAAGAGGGACTCAAAGGGTGAAAACAAGGATGATCTTCCTAAGGTAGGCGTGGGCCCGGGCAGCTAGATCTAGCTGCCCGCTATCTAATCTATGCTGATGTAATCAGCCCTGGCACGCCTGCCAAAGGAAGCTCTGCTGTCCCTAGCAGAAGAGATATCTATCGTACATTGCAATAAGTCACTAACTAAAAGTCTATCCTTAGTGACCTTTCTCAATCTTTGCATCTATTTGCAGCTGCCGCACACGGATAAGGGCACAGGTGGCAGGGCGGTCAAGTGGGGCAGAAAAAAACCCACTAGATTCGTGTTTTCCGTAGGGCCCTCCCTGCAGAGGGATTCTGCATCCATGATCACTTCCTTTTTCAGGCCCTCTTTAAGCCTTGTTTTCTATGCAACGTCACACAACATCGTGTGTGCATTTAGTGTATGTATGTACGAATACATACATCGGAGCAAAGGCGAAGAAGGAGTCACCTGTACTTCGTACGCCTGTTATTTGCAGTTACTGAGCGCAATGCATAAAGTCTTGTTGGTGTGTGTGTATTGATTGCAGAATGATCCCTCAATCTAGCCCGTAGCTATGAGATTTGGCACAAAAAAAAGCCAATAGCACCTTGGTATCCCAAACGCCAATGCCGCCAAACCGTGCCAGTTACGCCCATTGGTTTACAGGTTGCACTGCTCGCCGACGTTGGTGATGCGGCGCAGTTCCCACTCACGAGTAAATTCTTGGTGCAGCGACTCGAGCTGGCTGATGAGTTTCTCGCAAACGGCGCAAAAGACCTCGCGAGGCGTCTTGCTGCCGTCTGTCTGGACGCGAATAAAGAGTCGCGGCACGTTAGGGTGGCCAAGTTTGTATCCGGCCATGAAGACGTTGGGGTGGAGCTTGAGATGCTCAGAAAGCAGATTTCCTAGCGTATGGTCCTCCTTGTTTAGGGTGAAGTCGGAAGTGTTGGACATGCCAGAGTAGACATTCTCCTCGATCTTATTCTCGCCCTCGCCGAGCTGAAAGAGCTCGAAGCGATCCGGGGCGTTCATGGTTTAACCGTTGTTGTTTAACCTTGACTGTGGTAGCAGCTACAGTCTTTCTTATATCGAGGTAATCCACGCCACGGGCGGCCAAGAAATCCGGACAATGATCCAAGCTGTAAGCGCGGCGTCAGCTTCTCGTGGTGATCATCCAAGAAAATTCAAGGAGGGACAAAGGTCTGGGGTCTTTATAGGTATCGAGACATTGACCGTAAAAGTTACTTCCCCCCATCTTTGGCCTCATCCAGCCACCATGAGGGAGGTGACTACACAAACGCCGCAATGATGCCCTCATGCATTTCTGCATGCAATGGTAGTAGTACATACACATGTGGCCATCCCACGAGGCCATCACGAATTCCTGTCCAGCTCGCATGGTTCCATCATGCGTCCCATCTCCGTCATCTGCTCGCTTTCTTCTTCTTGTGGAGTTGCCGCTACAGATGTTCATCGGCCTCTTCCTCCTCAACCCCGTCATGATCCGTTTCTATTTCCCTGTAGTCTTGGTGGCAGCACAAGCTACATGTCCTCCGTATGACCCCTTCCTGTGCCAGCGAGATGAAAGTTTTGAATTTCATGTCCGGATACAGAGTCTTGATTTGGGTCCAGCGAACTTTGCATTTCTCCGCAAGGGTTTCCAGGTCGAATTTCCTGGGATCGAGGAAGAACATGACGCGGATTGTCTCTTCGACGGTGGTTTCTGACACTTCGGCAGCTGAGTCTCTGATGAGCTCCAGCGTCTTCAGCGCGGTCGTCTCCTCTGTCCAGCCATTCTCAAAGACCGCCCTCTTGAGCTCCCTTGCGATGGTGAGTAGAAGAAATCGAACGGCCCTCGTGTCGTCATGGTTCCATTCGTTCAGCTTATCCGCCCCATGCGAGAGTCCTGGGGAGGGACTTTGTCCATTGATGTGCCCGAGGAGGCCCAACGCCTTGAGGCCGACGGTTATGTCGACGTACCAGGCCTTGTAGTGCTCAAAGTCGGCGAGCTTCTCGATGGAGCAAATGATCCGATCATCTTCTGGATGCTGCGCCATTTGGACCATCTGGTCTGGGGGATGTTGTTGCACAGGTTGTCGGTTGCTGTGAAAGGGTGAGCCCGGTGCATTTTTTTCGAAATAGAGCCTGAAACGCGGGTTTCCTTCCACTTACCTCTTCAATGAACGTGAACCAGAGAGATGCGCAGTAAGGATTCTGCGAGGCAAAAGCCGTGCGATGACGGCACTCAAAGTTCGCCTGGACGTGTTGTGATAGAGGACGAAAGCAACTGCCCCCCAACAAAGAGGTGTGCCCCACAACAAGTTGATTGGTCCACGGCACTAGCAGGTTAAACGCGCTGTAAACTAGCAGGTCAAACGCGCTGTGAACTAGCAGGTTAAACGCGCTGTAAGAATTCGGCCATTGTCCACTCCCACCATGGCGCGATCAAAGCCGGAACACGACGAGAGACTACAAGACACCAAACACCAAACCGTGTCAAGCAAGAGGGCCAGTCTGCCCTCTCGCTGCTGCCCACGAGCATCGCCAGCGTGCTTCCAGCGGGTGTCTCAAGAACAGCGCTCCACGATATTCAGTGGCGTCTTCGAGCCGACCATTGCCACCATGGGGAGCGCATTGCCGGTCACGCTGGCGGTGGCTGCAAAACGCAAGCAAAGCCATCAACCCAGTTCAGAATGCTGCACGAGTTGCTCACACCTATAGTCAACGTTTATTTGACGTCCTTTCGCGTCATCTTTACACCATGACGGGTTTTGTCACTTGATCACGGAGGAGAGCGTCAGGCCGAGGGAACAGGAGCCCCCCCTAGACCTTTGGGCCCTCGAGAATGGGCTTGGCCTCGTCGCTCCTCCACCAGCTCACGCCCGTTTCCCCCGGAAATTCATACTTGTCCATGCTCTCGGGCTTCATCTCAACGCTGTAGCCCGACTCCAGCGGGGTCTGGTAGTAGCCGTCCTTGATGGCGGACGGGTGCAGGAAGTGTTCATGTAGGTGATCGACGTACTCGAGCACGGACCGCTTGCCGCTGACGACGACGTAGTCGATGGTGCTGAGATGCTGGGTGTACTCGGGCAAGCCAACGCCTCCCGAGTGTGGCACGACAGGGACCCCGTACTTGGCAGCCATGAGAAGGACGGCAAGGACTTCGTTGACGCCCCCGAGGCGGCAGGCATCGACCTGGCATACGTCGATGGCGCCCGTCATCAGCAGCTGCTTGAAGATGACGCGGTTCTGACACATCTCGCCCGTGGCGACGCCGATGCCCAGCGGCTTGAGGGCTTCGCGGATCGTCTTGTGACCGACAATGTCGTCGGGCGACGTTGGCTCTTCGATGAACCAGGGTTTGAAGTCGCTCAGGTGGCGTATGTGCTCGACTGCCTCAGGGACTGACCAGACCTGATTGGCGTCGACCATGAGGACGTTGCCCCGGTCGTAGCCAATGATATCGCGCGCAATGGAGAGGCGCCGCCGGTCCTCGTCGAGGCCGCCACCCACCTTGAGCTTGAAGTGCTTGTACCCTTGCTCCAGGGCCTCGCGCAGGAGGCCTCTCATCCTGTCCTCGTCGTAGCCCAGCCAACCTGCGCTGGTCGTGTATGCGGGGACGGCGCGATTGTCCAAGGCGTCCTGCAGACGGGCCACCTTACCGTCCTCGCGGGCCCGGAGCATGGCCAGGGCTTCCTCCGGGGTGATGGCGTCAGTAATGTATCGAAAGTCGATGCAGTCGACGAGCTGCTCGGGCGTCATGTCGGCAACGACGCGCCACACGGGCTTGCCAAGGACCTTGGCCCAGAGGTCCCAAAGAGCATTGACGACGGCGCCGAGGGCGAGATGAATGACGCCTTTTTCAGGGCCGATCCAGCGCAGTTGGCTGTCCGAGACGAGGTAGCGCCACGTCTGGCCCCAATCGGCGACGAGCGAGGCGAGTGTCTTGGCCCGGACGCGGTCGGCAACGTGGTTGATGGCGGCGCACACAAGGTCGTTGCCGCGGCCAATGGTAAAGGTCTGTTCCTCGACCAACCTTTCTTCAGCGCATAACGTCTCTCTCGCATGGGCGGCCGGCACGGGGACGCACCATGCCGTGGCCCGAATACTGCGCGTTGGTCTCGAGGATGCAGTAGGCGGCCGAGTAGTCGCCGGCGGCGTTCATGGCGTCGGAGCCCGTCTTGTCGAGCGACGTGGGGAAGCGCACGTCGCGCGACACGAAGCCGGTGATGGTGATGTCGCTGGACATGTTGGCTCGAGTGAGGACGGCAGACGTGTCCTTGTTGAGGCATTTCTAACATTTCTGACGACGAGATCAGCAGGAGCTCATCGTGTTGAGAACTGCCGAGTGCAGCCCTCTTAGTCAGCAGCCTACGCCTATTTAAGGGCATACCTAGCTTCTTCCCCCACTAATATACACATATGCCTTTTTGCCTCTCTTTGCTCTCGCCCTAGCCTTTCAATAGGTTATAAGCGCCGTGCGCGATGCGTAAGAAAAAGAAAAAGAAGCTGCCTTTTGGCGCTTCTTAATCGCATACGCTAATTAATGCATACGCTAATCATTCCGCTATTTCGGCGTGTTAGCCCGCTATTCTGCGAAACCTCCCGTTAATTTAATAAAACCCTTAAGATAAAATTTTTTAGCTACCTAACCAGCTAGTAATTTTACGCAGCGGATGTAAATCAACGATATCTTTCCACAACGGAAGCGCACTAAACGATAAAGCCTGCTTAAGATAAGCAGCTAAGTAATAAAGACTACTAAAAGGGATTAGTCCCCTTACCGGAATAGCGAAAGCGCCCTATTTAGGAATCGCTAAAACCACTAAAAGGGATTAGTCCCTTTGCCGGAATAGCGAAAGCTTCTTAAAAGCTATAACTAAGGGATTAGTCCCCTTGCCGATATAAAATACACGGCGAAAGCTATTTAGGAATCGCTAAAACTACTAAAAGGGATTTAGTCCCCCTAGCAAAGATGTTAAAGGAGCGATACGGTAAGGGCGATATATAGTAAGGAAAAAGGGCACGGTAAAGAAAAAGGGCAGCGGAAAAGAGGACCGCGATAGCAGAGAAGGGCTTTTTATAGCGTTTTCAGCAGGTTGCTGCTAGGGGGAAGTGTGCGCTATGCTACTGAGGGGAAGTGTTAAGAACTGCCGAGTGTAGCCCTCTTAGTCAGCAGCCTACGCCTATTTAAGGGCATACCTAGCTTCTTCCCCCACCAATATACACATATGCCTTTTTGCCTCTCTTTGCTCTCGCCCTAGCCTTTCAACACATCGGTCGACCAAGGCATGTGTACTTGGTACCTTGTCGTCGAGGTACCAATGGCGGGTCAAAGATTTCACGGTTTCGCATGGGTCAAGGACGGCTAGCATTATTGGAGAACTACGAATACGAATACCTGTTCGAAGTATTCTTGAGGAAACACTTTGCCTTGTGCGTTCGCTGGTTGTCTTGTTGCAAACCTCTTGTTGCAAACCTCTACGGCAACAATGGTAGCTTGACCTCCTGTGATGCACGGCTTCCTGTCTGTCTGCGTATCGTGCGTCACGAACACTTGTTGGCTAGTATCAAATGCAAATGGCGGTCAGAGCTGTTTGCTACAATCACAGCTTGCGTCTCACCAAAACTCGCTCCAAGCCACGCCTACTCTCGACCGTGTGACGATGCCACTGGCCAAATCATTGTCAGACTTCTCTACCCCCGAGTTGGAGGCTGAGGGAATGGATCCAGCATCCGAACGTAGACGAGCCATTTGTCATTCCCACCATCGCGGAAAGGGAGGCAGTCCAATGACATTGTCTATTATTATTTTTCATTCTCCTCTCGCTTCCCTACTTGATTCTTCAGACTTGACCCTCGGGCTCCTCCTTTGTCCCTGGTCATATCGTTGGGCGCGTCAAAAGTGTCGTGTGTGTGGGGGGGGGTTGCGCAGCAAGTGGCGCCGCTCGTGGTTTCGCAAATGCATATGAACAAGCGCTCTTTTTTTTGGGTTTAATACACATACCTAGGTGACTAGCACCTGGTAAAGCTCTAAGCCTTCAGCCCGCTGGGACCGGCCAGATTCCATGGCCGGGGTGCGTTGCGAAAAGTCTTCCAAGACGCTCACGACAGGTGGAAGGCCCCTTGACCCTCCTTCATAGCCGTGAACAGCTGCTTCTTCATGATGCCGGCGGTGGTGTAGTCGGGCAATTTCAAGTAGTTCACACACGTCATGACGCTGGGGAGGTAGTCATCAGACATGTAAGGCGCCTCACTGGGCTTGCACACCACGGTGAACATGGGAGTCAAGCTCCTGAAGCCTATTTGGTGAGAGTCAGTCGTCAGCCATGTTGAATAATGGCGGCAAAGAAAAACAACGTACCTCCAATGGGAAGCTTGGGGCTGCCGGTAGTGAACTGCAAAAATTCGCGCCGTTGCAGGGCGTCGAAGTCGCTCATCGACTGCAAAAGGTTCCTCACACTTCGGCTATCCATGTTGTAGCCATGGTCAGCCTTGATGGAGTCGGTGAGAGCTACTTGGGCGATTAGCAATAGGTTCATCAGCACTCGAGATGCAACCTGTTCATACTCTCAAGAGACCAGTCCTCGTTGACTTTGCCGAACAAGCTAACCAGCTCGTCGGGCGTGAAGGCGCTGAGGGCGGAATACGGGAAGACCTGCGAGAAGCCCGCTCGGAAAGCATCCACTTGATGGCGCACACCCGACCCCAGAGTCATGTCAATAACATCGTCGAGGTAAGAGTCCACGTTCTCAATCGTCACTCGCTTGTGGGAACCGTTGACCCCCAGCTCAATGCTCGGGTAGCCGGGTAGAGTGAAGTCAAGACAGAGATCCTCCAGTCTGACATTATCCACGACGAGGTCTGTTGTGTCGGCGACTTTCTGAGCAGGCGAGCGGCTGGGGTCCTCGTCAATCTCCTTCTTGGCCAGCGAAAACTTCTTAATGACTTTCAACGAGCGCGCCAGGCCTGGATCGACCATTTTCACGGCGCCCAGAGAGGGCTTGACTCCTGTGGAAGGTCCGTCTCCAATCCGGAAGAAGGTGGGGTTCAAGTGAATATCGATGATGCGAGAGTCGATCATGGATCGTGCCACAAACTTGCCGAGCATCTTGAAGAGATGAAGGATGCGTTCTCCGTTGGGCGAACCAACTTCTTCCTGGCCGAGAGGACGGGGGAAGAGCCCAGTCTGACCGAAGACGAACTCATCTGTCCCCATTGAGTCCACCTCGCGCCAGAGCTTGAGTTTCTTCTTGGAGAATTCTTGTGACACTGTCGAGTAGAACTCCAGGGTCGGCCCCAGCCCGGTGCCCACCTCCTCAAAATACTCGACTTCCAGGATACTCTGAGATGCTCCGTACAGGTCCATGACCTTGAGAGCCGACTCGAGAATTTTCTGTCGCGAGATCCGCACCTTCTGCCGCTGGAGGCGCCCGAGGAAGGGCCGATCGTTGTTACGATCACGGCGATTGTCGTCCGCCGACTGAGCATTCTGCCACCTTGCCATCGATCGCGCATATCCGAACGATGTTGACTGAAGAAAGAGATGCCTGGTTTCAAAAGGGAAGAGGAATGGATAGAGACGGGCGAGATCTTCGGACCAGCTCGGCAGGCAGCTGCTCGCCACAATGAGGGGCTCTTCGAGCTGACGGTTGAGCTTGGCAGTGAGCTTGGTATTGACAAATTGAGACGGCGGCTCGACGTTGACGTTGATGGAGCTGGTCCCGTTCTCCACCAGAATGTCCTCAATGTTGGCGTTGAGCTCGTGCAGGATGTTCAAGAGGTGCAGGATAGAGGCCGTCGTCGGGTACTTGGCGAGTGAGGCAGGGATCCCGCTCTCGGCATCCGCCTCGGTTTCAGAAGTGGAACCAAACGCCTGCGATTCCGCCGGTGGTGGTCCGGGTACTCGCCTAAACTTGATCGGATGTGTGGCAGACCAGATGCTACGGCTCAGCAGATCATCCGGGTTGATCGAGGTCGAGGTATGCACGGCGCGATAAATAGTGGTCTCATTCGGGATCACCCTGTTGTCGAAACTGAACTCGATATGCCAGTCCTGCGGCACAGCCTGGAGGGCCGAGGCATACGACATTGGTGGCTGCGGCGGCCTTGCCGCAGTAGTCGAGGGCGTCGGAGTGCCCCGCGTGGACCCAGAAACTGACGGGTCGCTGCTACGAGTAGCCAGGCTGCTTCCTGCCGGCGTAGGAACCCTGGTTCCGTCGTCCTTGCGAGCAGTGATTCTACCGCCAGTGGCGACCTCGAGATTGACAGCAGATGGCTCTGGTGCCGGGGTGTCGTCAGCCATGTCCTCGTCCAGCTCGCCAACGATGGCATCCAGAGCGCGACTGTCATCTTCATCTTCCTCTTCGTCCGACAGTTGCCTCTCATCGGCGCACTCTAGGGTGTTTTGGGGCGCATCGTCTTCGGTGGTTGGGGGGCGAGGAGGTGGAGGGGTCTCGGTCGAGACGACATGGCGCCGAGAGGAGCGTCTCAAGGTGCCTTTGCCGCGAGATGGGCCTGCAGGCTGATCCGACGTCGACGCCTCATTTGGTTGCGAGAAGCTCCTGCTCTTCGACCTCCGGGAATACCTAGAACCCGAAGGTGTCGAGGTCGCCGGGGGCGGCGGCGGAGGGGGCGGAGGGATCGGACCTCCCGAAAAGGGCGACCTCTCGACAAGCCGGGCAGCCGCCGCGCTGCTCAAGGGTAGACCTCCTCCCGCGCCGGATATCGCCGCAAATGCTCTGGCAAGACCGTCCCGTCGCGAGCCATGAGGGCGTTCTGCCAAGCTGATACGGGGGCGCAGGTAATCGTCCAGAGACTTGAACGTGGCAATCGCATGGATGGAGACCATGATGTTCCTGAAAGGGCGAGGAATGTTGGACTCGTCGTCTGCCACCAGTCGAAGTCGAATCTGCTTGCCAAGCATTGAGGCGGGGCTGCTCCGATTCCCATCAAAGGTGTTGTGATGCACAGTGATGACTTCGAAATGCTCCGACCTACTGAGCAAGTCTTGCAGTTTGTGTATCATCACGCTAAACGGAGTCGCAGGCGACTCTGCCGTGGTGGTCTTGGGCCTGGACTTGAGCGGACGGCCCATGAAGACTTCCAGGAAGGTCGACTGTGCTGCGCGCGCGAGTTCTTCGTCTGGATTGCTAAACACGTCGAGAAGAGCACCCACAAGCCCCGATGCGAGAAGCTCGGCGCTGGTGACACTCTCCAACACGTCGGTGTCAAAGTAGGCGGCCAATTTGTAGAAAAGGCCTTTGGCCTTTTGAGCCGACAGGTCGCCCGAGGTCCGCTTTAGGTAAAAGGTGTCCAGCTCTCCTGCCAATTCCGAGAGGTCGTTGAGAATAGCGGCGGCTTTGGCCCTCATGACCTGGCCACGGCCCTCACTTTCGTGGGTGTCGAGGAATCTCTTCGCAACATCGCGAATGCGGGACTTCATGGACCGGATATCGGAATCGTACCGATGAGGGGGCATGTCAAGCGACATGGTAGATCCTCGGGAACTCACGGGCGACATGTCGCCCGGGATCTGCCCATGTTCATGATCCCCTTGTTCCTCACCGTCGTCCTCTTCCTCACCGTCTTCGTCGTCGTCCTCAGCCGAAGTGTCATGTTCCTCGCCTTCGTCGTCGTGGTTCTCGTGGCCTTGATCGTCATCAACCGAGTCGCAACCCGACGCATGGTCGTCGGCCCCGCCGGAACCTTCGTGTGTGGCAAGGTTGTCGCCGGGTTCGTTTGCAGGCTGCCGAGCCGCGTCGTGCGACTCTTCTTCCGTGGCAAGCTTGTTGATTTCGTAAATCACGCCCTCGCGATACAATTGATAACGGTAGATGTTGTCCAGGCGACTCGAGAGAAGCTGAGTGGCCTGGAGACCCAGCATCACCAGAGAAGGGTGGTCTCGTTGCGAGAGAATCGATGCCAGAAATGAAGCATACGGGACAGGGGTCAGAGCTTCTGCAAGGATGGCCTCGTCAAGGTTGGAGAGCATCTTGAGCTGTGCTGTCAGAACCTTCTGGCGGACGCTGAGATTAACAGTGCTGGAAAAGGCATCGATCAAGGTCGGGAATATGATTAGTGCGAAGCGGCGCACTTCCTCCTTGCAATTCTCCAAGAGCTCGAGCCGCTTGTCGTTGGGGGTCCGCCGGCTCCTGCCGCCCACAGAAGATGGGGTTATTGGTTCGGTCGAAGAATGCAGCTCGATGAAGTCCCCGAAAGACATATCTGCATTGCGTGGCAGGCTCGGCAGCAGCTCGCAGATGACGTTGAGCGTTTCCACAATCTGTTCTCGCGGTCGGTGGATGAGAGCCTGCATAACAATGACACTGTCCAGCTTCGATGCCACATCGTCGGTGCCACCTGGCGGGGATACACCCGTCAACATTTGGTAGAGCGTCTCGACAACGTTGAGCTTGAAAAGCTCGGCGGAGAGTCGCGGGCTAGCTCGTGCCGTGAATGCCAAGACGCGGAGAAACGGGGTGTGGATGTTGGACCCGATGAGATTGGTAGTGCCTGGGACCAGAAGCTTCAGAACCACGCGGAGTAGATCGACGCTTACCAGCTCTTCGAGCTTGGCAGACTGGTACTTGAAGCTTTCAACAATGCCGGATACGCAAAGAGAGGCTTGCTCAACGACACGTTGATCGCTGCTACCGAGAACGTTGAGGAGAATGGGCATGACCTCCTTGACGACGGGGAAAGAGTCGTCTGGGATGTTGCGACAGCAGTTGGCAGCCGTAGTAACTGCAGTTCGCTGAGTGCTGGTGGCGAAGAAGTCGAGGAATGAGAGGCACGCCGTGAGTCCTCCTTCGCGAACAATGCTCGACGGGTACTCGGCTGAAATCTTCTCGAGCGTGCTGAGGGCTTGCTCAGCCAGATCGATGAAGGAGATCTCGAGGAGCTTTTGGCAAAGGACAGGGACCGCATTCCCATAGACGACGTTGGCCACGCTCGCCGGCAAGGCCTCCATCAAGTTTGCCAGGCAGCGACAGGCCAAGAGCATGACCTCCGGGCTCTCTTCCTTGTTCATCAGAAGCACAAGCTCCTTGACAAACGCATCGGGCGAAAAGTGTCCCGAAAGGTTATCTTCATTGGACACCAAGAGAATCTCGGACAGTTCCTGAAGAGCAATGACTTGGAGCGAAAGGTCGTCCTGTCGAATATTGTTGAGAAGCTCTCTAAGCCGGCCAGAGAGTCCCGACATCATGCCCGTCAACGCCCGCAGGGTATTGGACAAGCCCGATCCAGGGCCGCCAAACCCGCCGAATGGGTCGTCGTCTTCATCATTTCCATCGAATCGGCCACGTTCTTCGACGCCCTCGTCATCGTCATCGTGACCCTCGCTGTCGTCATCGGCAGGACTCTCTACGGGGGGGCGTGGTAGCGGAGGACCAGGGTCGACGTTCTCCTCTGTTCCGCTCATGGTGGTGTCTGGGTCGTCGGGATTGTTGGCAGCTCGCCTGGGCCTCCGCGAGGCAAGTGTCTGGGCAGGCCCCGAGTCTGGATAAGGTGTCAGACACTTGTTTGCGAGGGAAGAATAGTGGACAACAAGATGGGACAACGAACCTTGTGCAGCAGGCACCGACTTCTTGCTTCGGCTAGACATTCGCGACACTTGAATGTTGTTTTCGGGCGCGTCTGGGGGAACAGGCATGCCGTGGCTACATCGGCGTCAGTATCGAATATTTCCCTGCACCAGTGCACGAAAAAATGCATGGATTTGAAATGCAGCAAACGCGTTGAACGCACTCTGGGCTGTCCATTTCGGCCGATGTCTTTCCCTTCCTCCTCGGCCTCGACGCGAGCGAGTTGGCAGGCGCAGGCGGGGCAGGAGCAGCGGGCTCAGGTATCTTCTTTCTCTTTGACCGTCGACCAGAAGAGGTGGAGTGTGAAGCTGTTGGGGGGCTGTTGTCTGTTGACGAGGCCTTGCGCTTCCGAGGCAGTTGAGGAGTGGCAGGAGCACTCGGGGCAGAGGCGGGAGCGGCCGGAGTGTCTGGAGCTTGAGCTGCCTGGCTCGCTGCTTGGCGAGCTGAGGACCTGGTTATTCTGGGAGACATGAGTGGCCTGAGATTTCGTAAAGAGCTACGAGAACCATCGGTGCCGAGTTGGAGACGAGTGACAGAGGTGGGAAGTGGAGGGTATGACAGGGCACAGGAAAGCTCGAGCTCGAGCCCTATGACCGAGAGTAGGAGGGGTTCTTGGTTTGCACAGGCGACTGGCTGCACGACGGCCGTGTTTCAACCTGGGTTGGTGACGAGCCACCAATGGGCCAGGCAATTCGGAGCGCCGACCACAAAGCAGGCAAGGGAAAGTGAAGAATGGGGGGGGTTGAAGATTGGGGGTAGCAACCGCAGACGAAAACGAGAGACTGGTCAGGGAGTGGGAGAGATGAAGATGAGGAGACGAGGTAGAGGGAATGATGGGACAGCGGTAGCCAGGTGCGGCGAGTGAATCAGGGACCGGCCAGCTTGGTCAGGCGGTGGGCCAGGCGGTAGGGCCAGGCGGTAGGGCCAGGCGGTAGGGCCAGGCGGTAGGGCCGCAAGAACTTCTTGCCTGGCAGCTGGGGCGGGTGGCGGCGGGACTGGCAGCCAGCCGTGAGGGGAGTGACAGGTCTGACGTGACGTCCTTTGGGTTTGCCAAAATGAAATGCCCAAAGGCATACAGTGCATGTATTCATAGAGGCCGACGGCAACGAGCCAAGCGGCACGGCAGCTTCGAACTTCGCGGCGACAAAAGACGGGAGGCAGGGGGGCGCAAGGCAAGGCGTGACATGAGGGAGGGGGCGGAAATGGGGAGACGAGCCCGAGAGAGATCTCGACGTACCTTTGGTGGCCGGCAGCTGAAGCTGTCGACGGTGATGAGGCAAGTCGCACTTCGTTCTCGCCTGCCGATGTTCGTTCTGCCATGCCCCAAACTACGCCATGAGGAGGGCAGGTGCGGGCGCAGCGTCAGGGTCGGCGGCGGAATCGGGGCTGGAGTCGGGCGGCGACGACACACGGGACAGGCGGGCTCGGGCACGACGTCGACTGTAAAGAACAGGCAGGCAGGAGCCGGCGAGGCAAGGCGAGGCTATCAATGCGAGGGGACGGTCGAGACGGGATAAAATCAAACGTGAAGAGGGGAGAGAACAAGTTGAATACCGAGATTTGAGGAGAGGCAGACGAGCCGGTGCGGACGGGACGAATCGGCCGAGTTGATTCCGGGTGGCGTTGGGCTCTCGCTCTCGCTCTTTCTATGACTCGGTGCCGTCGACTGGCCTTGCTGAGTGGCTACTGGATGGGTTCGAGCATCGACGCTCGTCGCGGAGGCGGGCCGAGGGTGCTTCGGCTCGGCAGTGATGGGATGGGATGGGATGGATGATGGCCGGTCGCAGGAGGTGCGTCAGGCAAGCGTTTCGAAGCGGGTGAGCTGAGGTAGAAGCAGACGACTTGGGGGAGAGCACAGTTGGGGGTTACAGGGTAGAGAGGTACCTGAGGCTGGAAGCTTCGGCGCTTGCTGCTGCTAGGTACCTCGACGTGGCTGTCTCCACTAACTACTAACTACCTGTCCCGGGCGGCAAAGTGTTTACCTATCCGTGGCTTGATGGGATCTCCTCCCGCGCTTGTGCAACAAAGGGTCATGAGGACACCTCAGTTTATGAACCAGTGTGGTTCTTGCCCAACTATGTCTTATCTGTCCGTGTGCGTTCCGTCCGCGTGTGGCGCTACATGCTTAGATGCCCGGGCATGTACATACTGTACGAAGTACGAATACTACCTAGGTACCTTCGCGCGCCGGGCGGGGTTCTGGTCAGTGGCTGAGTCACTATTTTAGGCGTGTGTGACTATATTGTAGGGCGCGTCACTCTGTTGTAGGGCGCGTCACTCTATTGCAGCGGTTTAATTTAGTTATGTAGAATAAACACTCTTATTTACAGCAAAATCTCAATAATGCAGGAAGTCACGATCCTTCTGACATAAATTTCCTACTTATCGCGATAATACGCCTAAAACCGTGTTAATGAATTTAGCCCTTTTGCCGCCTAAAAGCCCTGTTAGTCGCCTTGACATCCTGTTGGCCGCTGTTCGTAGCCCTGTTGGCTGTTCGCCGTGTTGCGCGGGTACGTAGATTACCCCGCACCTTAGGTCGCGCTATTACCTTTATATGGTAGAAAAAGGTTCGAACTTTTCAACAATTCAATTAGTAAGCCCGTTTGGCTAAGCGGCGTAAATCGTAGTTTATATCCTCGTATTGGTAGCTCTATGTTCGATTCCGCCTAATGCAATTTTTTTCCCTCGTAGCCTATGCCTGTCCCTCGTAGCCTGTGCCTGTCCCTCGTAGCCTATGCCTGTCCCTCGTAGCCTGTAGCCTGTGCCTGTCCCTCGTAGCCTGTAGCCTGTGCCTGTGCCTGTGCCTGTGCCTGTGCGTGCCGTAGCTTGTCCCCTCGTACCTAGGTAGCGCCCCACCCGGCGCCGGACCCGGCCCCGCAGCCGGTATCGAGTACCTAGCACTAGGTACTCTTTATTTATTGCTAAAACGACTTTTATTTTATAACCGTTTTTCCTATATAAAACGATGTTTTGCTAAAACTATTTTTTCGGCTATTCTTATAGTGACTAGAACACCGTGTTAAACCTACCACGTTAGTAACATCACGGACTAGCTCAACATAGTTTTACCGCTCAACATAGTGACTCAGCCACTGACTAGAACCCCGCCCGGCGCGCGATGGTACCTACCTACCGGATAGGCACCTAAAGACTTGTCCCCCGTTTACTGTGGAGAAAAGCAGCTACGGATCATCATCACCAGTCGATGATGGCTCTTACAGTGAGTGCAGCTACGAACTACATACACGGCTATCTACCTGGTGATAGATAGGCAGGTACAGACCTATCTACCTACCTACTACTACTAAGATAAGTATGGGCCAGTTTTTCATGGACGGAGTAAACTGGCCGGTTCTTAGACCTAATCCCTACCCTTTTAATCGATCTTGTTCTCGTCGTCCTCGGCGTACTTGACTCTATGCTTGATGTTGTTTTGCTGGAGGAGGCCGATAAAAGCTTGAGTAGCGGTCTTGCCGCCAAGAGTCTTAAAGCGAAGCTTTTGACGATCGTTATAGATGTCCCTCTGCCTGAAATAGGTCTGTCCAGGCGTTTGATCCCGAATAATCGACCCAAGCTCTCTCGCCGGGAGAGCTTTATGTTTCGAGAGGGTCCGCTCGAGTTGCTGCTGCGGTACGGTGCGCCGGCGATGTATTTCATGCGCAGAGGGATCAATTGACTGCCCATGGTTATGCTGACCTATCTCCACGCGAAAAGTCCATAGAAAGTCGGCCTTTTCTGACGTTGAGGCGACAATCTTGACAGGGCAGTCGATTTTCACGGTCGAGGTGCGCCGGAGACCAGTGCTCGCCGTGGCTCGCCGCGGGCCTCTATCGCAAGCAAAGACAACGTGGGTTGGGCTCTCTTGGCCATTGAAGGCGCGCTTGCGATTACTTGACTTTTTGACGATCGCGGCGCCGTTATCGCGATGCCAGCCTTGGAGGAATTCGTACAGTTCATCGAGGGTTCGGAAGGTAGGCGAGGGCGGCAGCGAGGGAATTTCCCGGCCGTACGCAGGCGCAGGCGCGGGCTCGTCGGGAAGAGGCTCGTCGGGAAGAGGCTCGTCGGGAAGAGGCTCGTCGGGAAGAGGCTCGTCAGGAAGAGGCTCGTCGGGCGCAGGAACAAAAGGCTCATCGTCGTAGTCCATCGCGGCGATCAACAGCGAATAGCTTCAATCACGTTGCGTGTTGTGTTACGACGGAAATTGTATTAGGCTAGACGTAGTGACTTCTTGTGACTCCCGGCGGCGCCAGGCTACCTGGGCCAAATCGTGTGGCGGGGCATGGCGGGGTTGGGGCTGAGAATAAGCGGGGATGTCGTGCGATTAGACATTTGGTGTCGTGCGAATAGCAATACTCTTAATCTTCTTAAGAGCGTTCTTAAGATGCTTGCAATCTTTATACTAAAAGCCTTCCAAAGGGATCGCTAGAAGGTAGGTAGGTAGGTACATAATAAGGTAGTAGGTCAGTAACCCGGCAGCTTTGCAATGTCACGGCTTCAAACTGTCCTTGCCCCCCTCAAACTCGGCCACGTCGTACTCGTCCGGATACTTGTCGAGCATCTCCTTGAGCTGGCCCATCTGATCCCGAAGGTCGTCCGTCAGCTCCTCGTATACGTCCTCGAATATGGCCCGCAGCGCCGGCTTCTTCTCCTTTTCCGCCTCGGCGAAACCTTTGAGAATCTCCCTCCGCAGGCTGTCCCGGGCCTCCTTTTCCTTGCTCTCGTCCCAGCAGCCCTTGGCCTCCATCCACTTCCTCAGCCGCGTAATGGGGTTGTCGCGCCTCTTCCAGTCCTCCACCTCGACCCGCGCCCGGTAAGCAAATGAGTCGTCAGACGTGCTGTGATGGGAGACGCGGTACGTCATGCACTCGATGAGCACGGGCTTCCCGCCGTCTTGGAGCGCCATCTCGCGCGCCTTCTTGACGGCTTCCCGCACCGCCCAGATGTCGTTGCCGTCGATGCGGATCGTGTCGATGCCGTACCCGATGCCGCGACTGGCGATGCCGTCTCCCCGGTACTGCTCCGGGGTCGGCGTCGAGATGGCGTAGCCATTGTTGCGACATATGAAGACGACGGGGCACGACCGCGTGGCGGCAATGTTCATGGCGGCGTGGAAATCGCCCTCACTGGCTGCCCCTTCGCCGAAGAAGCACACGGCGACCCGGGGCTTGGATTTGGGGTCCTGCATCCTCTGTATCTTGAGTGCGTAGCCGGCTCCCGACGCTTGCGGCATCTGCGTTGCAAGAGGCGATGAGATTGTGTGCTGTCGAGTCAATTCCCACGTCAGCCTGGCACGCACGCGTAGTCGGCAGCCGCCAAGGGGAAAGGGCACAGAGACTCACAATGTGCAGCCGCCCAGAGCCGTAGTGGATGGGCATGTTTCTACCCTTGCCGGTATCATTCTTGTTGGCAAACAGCTGCGACATGAACTCGTTTGTGGTGAAGCCCCTCTGCTTGAAGAAGCCCTGCTCCCGGTACTGACAGTAGACGGGATCCTCCGGGTCCAGCACGCTCGCGCTGCCCACGCTGACGGCCTCCTCGCCGGCGCTCACCATGTAGAAGCTGAGGCGGCCCTGGCGCTGTGCGTCAAACATGATGAGGTCCATGATGGATATGTACAGCATGTCCTTGTATAGCTTGACGACGTCGCCGTCGGAAATGTCGACCTGGAAAGAATGGTCCACGACCTCGCCGTGCTGATCGACGACGCGGTACGTGGGCAGCGCCGAGTACGAGGCCGGGGTTTCGAATCGCAGCTCGCTCGCAAAGGCGCTCTTGAGGGCGCCGGGGAAGGAGACGTAGTCGGAGTTTGGTCGTTGTGAGACGCTGCTGGCTGCGCGGGTGGCGGCGGCGGGCGGCGGCGGCGGCGGCCTGGCCATGGAGGCGGCCCTCCGCAGAGGGAGGCTTCGCAGAGGGAGGCTCCGCAGCAATGGGGACTTCATTCTTGTGGGCACGCGTTGCAGCGTTCGCTTTTCTTCTGAAGACAGATATGGAGTGCAGGTTCGAGGGAAACAGGCGGTGGCTTTCGATGCCTGGCGGACGTTTGAGCCGACAGAAGCCGCGCGGGTCAGCGTGCACCGAGCTAACGACCGGGCTGGCCCCTTTCCCCAGAACCCCGCCAATGGCCAATGAGAGACACCCACGGGCCAACTCTCTCTTACTTGAGCCTCATCTAGAACCGTCACCTTAACTCGTACAGATGCAGCGTACATTCACCATCAACGAGGCTCCTCCACAACATGTTTCGTTGCTTCGTCGTTGACGTCCTTGCTGACTGTCTTTTCCCGCCTTCGCACTCTTCCTCTCAATTCACTGCGCCTTCAATCCCCATCAGTTGCCCGGCTACCACAAATGGCACCCCCCCCCCCTCGTTGCCCGTCGCTCAGCGACCGCAATCTCGAGAGGCAGGGTTCGTCCCGTTTGCAACTTGCCACACCCGTCTTCAGTTTCTGAAACGCCTTGTGATTATTTTTCTCGTCTTCCTCTCCCTCGACCGAGGATCAACACCGCCCACACACACCCCATTCACCATACCGCGACAAAGTCTCAAAGCAGTCCGCCAGAAAAGGAACCAATAAGAACAGCCTTGCCCTATCTGCAGCTCAAACAACTTGAGGAGTAACCCGGCGCATATCAGCAGGCCCCATTGGAAGCCATGGTGTCCAAAGCGGTGGGCATCGCGCTCATCATCCTCGGCCTATGCGCGGTGCTCGGCGTGCTCTTCTACGCGGGCAAAGGACAGGTCCAGCGCTTTGCCCAGCAGCTGTTTGACTACCACACGCAGAAGCGGCAGCCAGCAGCCCCAGAGCCAGCCCCAGAGCCAGCCCCAGAGCCTGCCCCGGAGCCAGAACCCGAGGCCGCGCCCTCTCAAGCTGCCACCGTAGGCGCCTAGAGTGACGAAAAGTTGCGTTTGACGGCTTCGGTTCATCTACAACCAATCATCATGTCACAGGAGAAAACAGTAGAGGAGATAACAGAGCCTGGATGGGAAAATGGGTGATAGAAATCAGCAATGAGCTTTCGACCCGAATTCAAATATTGTATTTAAATAAAATCATGCCAGCCACAGTGTGGCGGCGTGCAGTTCATGGCCCCACATTCTCCGTTCCCGTCCCGCTGTCAACCGCAGTCTCCCTTCTCTCACAGACGACAGACGAGCGACGCAGCCTCGTTGCCCATCAGCGCTTGTCATCCACCCGCCAATCCGGCTCCCACACACCAGACTGCCCTATCATGGTGGCGCGCGGAGCTCTGAGGAGCTGCCCCAGCACCCTCACCCGAATGTCCGCCCAAGCCGCCGGCGCCTCGCGCTCCTTTTCCGCCGCCCATGCCCGCCTCGCCTCCCCAAACCACTCGAGTCCCACGTCGGATCGCAAAACGCACTTTGGCTACCAAACGGTTACCGAGGGCGAGAAGCAGGAGCGCGTCGCCGGAGTTTTCAGCAGCGTCGCCGATTCCTACGACAAGATGAACGATCTCATGTCCCTGGGGGTCCATCGCCTATGGAAGTGCGTCCCCCACCTCACAATGGCTCCTCGCCCTTGAACTAACCCCCCCCCCCCCCCCCCTCTCCCCAGGGACCATTTCGTCTCCTCCTTGAACCCTGGGGCCACCAACCCCTCTGGCAGGCCTCAGCAGATCCTCGACGTCGCCGGAGGCACAGGCGATATCGCCTTCCGCATGCTCCGCCGAGCCCACGACCGCAACGGCAACCCAAACGTCCACGTCACCATATCCGATATCAACCCATCCATGCTCGCCGTCGGCCGCCAGCGCTCCCTCGACCTTCCCGCCTCCCATCAGTCTTCTCTGTCCTTCCTCGAGGCCAACGCCGAAATCCTCCCGTCGTCCATCCAACATGGCTCCCTTGACCTCTACACCGTCGCCTTTGGCATCCGCAACTTCTCCAACATACCGGCAGCGCTACGAGAGGCGCATAGGGTTCTCAAGCCGGGCGGCGTCTTTGCCTGTCTGGAATTCTCAAAGGTCGACAGGTACCCGCTCCTGAACGCCGTTTACAAGCAATGGTCCTTCAGCGCCATTCCCCTCATCGGGCAGTTGGTCGCCGCAGACCGAGACAGCTATCAGTACCTCGTGGAAAGCATCGAGAGATTCCCGAGCCAGCAGGACTTCCGGGACATGATTGTAGACGCAGGCTTCGCCGTGGCTGGCGACGGCTACGAGAATCTCACCGGCGGGATAGCCGCCATTCACAAGGGGATCAAGCCTCTGTAGTCACGCCTGAGGCTCTCTCTGTACCAGGCATCATGTAATACAACCGTTGGGCGAGCATGCGTGCACGGAAACGTAGAGGCACTCGGGCGAGGGCATGGTCGTGGCCAATAACGGGCACGCAGGCGGCTCACATGAAAAAGTGCTTCTTCTCCCCTTCTTCTCAAAATGTCTCGGCGGCGCAATTCCCTTCAAATCAAGGCCCATGCCAAATCCGCAACGCCGAGGCTCGGCAGCCTCGAAGACTCCATTAGTACACGTACACAGTAACCCAGCTGCACCAGGCTTCGGCCCCCAGCTTCTTTTCCCAGCCTTGATCCAGAGTAAGGATCCGGTGCGACGAGAGGGGGGTGCCGGAAATCGCAGCAAGCGTGCTAGGTCCGTGTTTGCAATCGCAGGCGTGGGATTTGGCTCAATTCGACAAGACATGGGACAGAATGCGATTTGTTGCCTGTCCTCATTCTGCAGCGGGTGTCGACGACGCTGGCGCCGGCGACGACGTGCCCACATCTCCCTTCATCCCCCCGCGGCCACGACCCCCACGCCCTCTGTCACCACCACGGCCGCCGCGACCGCCGCGACCGCCGCGCCTGTTGCTTTCCGAGTCGCTGGCGCCTCCGGCGCTGCGATAGCCACTGGCGGAGCTGACTCCGCGCGCACTTCCTCCCCAATTGCCAGCGCCGCCACGGTTGTTGTAGGATTTGCCCTCACGAGGCAGGAAGACCCTGACCAGAGGCTTCGATCGGTCTTCCTGGGCCCTCGTCTTGACATCATCGGGCAGGCGAGCAAAGGCTGCGTCTCGATCTTCGGTCGTCTTGAACTGTACGACCTTGTTCAGGGGGCCCCATTTCTCCACCTTGACAATTTTGCTCTGGTCTTCTTCAGCAAACATGTCCCGGCACTGGTCCTCGCCGCCGCCAAGGTTCATAACGAACAAGCCGATGGTAATGTCGGAATTGTTTAACTTGGGGGCAGGGGAGGCGGTGAGCTCGGGACCGTTCGCAGATCCATTGGCTGCTGCCGGGGTCTTCTCGAGGTCTTTGCCGGCGCCGCCGCCATTGTCGAGTCCCTGGCTTGGTCCGGGCGTAGCCGGCTTCGTCGAGCCGGATGCCGGCGTGGCAGCCGACGCCTTAGGCGGCTGATACGAGGGAGGTTGTCGGCCGGATTGCGGGAGGGCATTGGAACCCGTCGACGTCGGCGCAATGGAGGGTTGGCCACCAGTGGACGCCGACGGAGGAGCAGCCATGGCGCCGGGTTGTTGCTTTGCTCCGCGGTGCGAGAAGTTGAAGCCCTGGGCACGCATCTCGGTGCCAATGCGGCCATCCTGAACCTCTAAAACAAGGTATCCAAATGCAGCATCAGCCAAGTTGAAGTTCCACATGTTCTTGAAAGCACTCTCGTCCACTTGGCCAAGGGCAGCTTGCCCGGCGACAGGTCCGCCGAAAGGGTTTCCGCCGGCGGCCGTGGTGGGCATCTTCTCAACAAGCTGCAGTGCGTTTTTGAGGAGGTTCTGTTGGGCCTCGTTCTGCTGGATGGCAGGCTCGACCTCGCCTTTGACCGTTTCCCACACGTCGTTGAAGGACGCCTTGGACGCGGCAAGCTTTCCACGGTAGTGGTCCAGGGTCGGGTTGACGCTGAACTCGTTGTAGGAGCTCCCGTACCGGAAATGGAGACCAGCTGATATGGAGAAGTCGGCCTTGAGTGTGACTGAAAGCTGGTTCAAGATGCCCTCGCGGGCGGGGGACGCGTGCGTGATGAAGACACGGGTCTCGGTGGGGTCGTAGACTCGATGGGCCGTATCGACCAGTTCCCCCATCTGCAACAGAGTAGTCCACATGGTACCCTGCCCTCCAGCGATTGTGGTGCGGCCCTCGCCATTGTCAAAGAGCTTGTGCATGACCACGGCGCCACCGAGACCAAGCAGCCTGAGCTTGACGCCGCCGACCTCTAGAAGCATGGAGCGAGCTTCATCGATGATGTGCAGATTGGGAACCTTGTACTCGGAGGATCTGAACTTCTCCAACACCCGGACATCCTCGCACGCACCCCAGACAGTGTAGACTGGCACGTCGAGCTTCAGCTGCCCGCTGAGCAAGAGAGGCAATTCCGATAGAGGGAGCTGGTCGGGAGGGAACCGGCCCTTGACTGAGCCGCCCCCCCCCTGTTGAATGGCCTTCTTGACGGGTTCAGAGATGAGGGGCGAGTATTGAGCCACATGCTTGAGAGTCTTCTCTACGATTCGATCCAGCGATGAGTCGTCGTAAAAGCCAAAATCACCAGTGTGGATGATGTGGTCGGCACGGGCCTGCTTTGCGAGCTCGTTGAGCGATCTCAGGTTTCCTGTTGCGAATATGAGTCATGACGCCCTGTCGTTTGGTTGCGGACTTGGGCATGATACGGACCTCGAACATCTGCAATGCAGAGGACTCTAATAGGGCCAGATTGAATGACGCGGCCCTGATTCGGCAGGAGAGGCGCTGCCCCAGGCTTGGGGAGGCCCGTGGCGCCGTTTTGGAGAAAGCCTGGACCAGCTGTGTACGGTGGCGGCTGCGACGAGTCAGTCAAGCTGCGTGTGCCCTGGAATGCGATGGAGTGCGAAGAAGGTTTGCTTGTGGCAAACAGAGAAGCCATGGTAGAGGGAGGTCTCTGTGCAAACGCTATTCCACAGGAGGAGCGATGCTGGGGATGGTGCTAGTGCTCTCCTGGGGAGGAAACGAGCGGAAAGTGGGAGAGCAAGGTTGACCCGCGTCGCGATTTCGCGCGAGAAGAACCCGCAGCAAATGAGCAGAAGCGGACGACGCCTTGCAGCTGCCCAAAGCAGGGATTCGGCGGTGTCACTCAGCAGGAGCCGAAGGGTGGGAGCAACTCACAGCAGCCATTCTATCAATGAATCAAGCGCGCTCAGGACCTCGGGGGTGTTGCAGTCGCTATCCTGGGAGGCGCGGGCGAAGGCGATATTAGGCGAGACGAAAGAGAGGCCCGGGAGGAGATGGGACGGGTATCGGGTGGATGGCGGCGAGGAGGAGGATGGAAGAGATGGTCGACGGCTGCGAGAGGTTCGGGTTTCGCAGCTAAATAAAGCAAGGCTGGCTGAGGATAATTTTCTGGAGGAATCAAGCCATGCGCGAGACGACCTACTGAAGTACCCAGGTACCGATTTGCGAGGTACATTGTCAGCTTTGACGACTTGTGGCAGGCTCTATGGGGCGGCCCTCCACATCGGAAAAACAAGGATCCAGCCGAATTACTACCCTAGAAGCGGTTTGCGCCATGAAGTACTCCGAAGTGACTACGAAGTAATGATACAACTCCGAGGTGACTAGGTATTCGTACGAAGTAATAAAATAGCTTGGTGCCGCGGGCACAACTATAAGCAAAGCTTTGCTGTGCCCGCGGCACCAAGCTATTTTTTTCCTATAGCCAGGGCACCTATGGCAGCCAATAGCCGTGAAGGATTTCGGGATGAGCCCCACGGGACGCACTACCAATAGGAACCGGGGGATTTTTGGCCGGTTAAACCCCGGGGGAAATGTAGCTAATTGGCGCACTGAATTTTTAGACTCTGGCCAATCATAGCGTGTTATTTAGGGCCAGCCAGTAGCCGTACTTCGTTGATATAGGGGACCCCTATAACAAAAAAGCTCACTACATATATTAAGTAAGCAAAGCGGCTTGCCGCAACTTGCACACATTCTGTGTTCTTCGTAGCGTAAAGCAAGCTTTGCTAGTGTAAGAAAGGAATGCACTAGGCAAAGGGTGTATATAAAAGAAGAAGGATAATAATTTTAAGGTGGCCTAGCCTACCCTACGGGAAGTAGGCTAGCCGGAGCCCGGACTAATGCTAGCCCGTAGGCACCTATTAAAGGTGCCTACCTAATGCGTATTATAATAAGGGCCTAAAAAGGAAAACCCTACTGTCTTTAGCAGTATAAAAAACTAACGTATAATAATAGCGTAATTAATTCTTTAATTCGCGTTTATTCGCATCTATGCCTATAAGTTATATATTTTAATCTTAACTATGCTTCCTAGATAAATTCCTTCGGAGGGCCGCGTTAAAAGGCATTTACGGCTAAGCGTATAACGCGCTTAGTAGAGAAAGCATTAATAGCTTCCTACGAGACTAAACCGGCGGGCACCTATTAGTCGTAGGCTATACCCTAGCCTTTCTACCGTACTTAATATTCGGTTATTAAATTCTTAAAGCGGCCTATAAAGCGTTACTGTATTTTTATAATTCGTTTAACCTCGTAGTGCTAATCGCCCTCCCGTAGGGTATCGGTAAGATCTTAGGCTACTTCGACTACGCTTAGCTTATCTTCCTTAAAACAGCCGTCGTAGGCTAGTCGGAGATGCTTAACGGAGATTATAGGATGGACTTTAATCTACGGTAGGAGCTTAAGTTCCGCGGTAAGGTCGTTTACTATTCGGATAACCTAAAAGGGTCCTTTACGCTACTAAGACTATTTTTTCGAGGGTTTAGTCGGCTTGTAATATCTATAGTATAGCTTTAAATATACCTTATTACCGGCTAAAAAGACGACTTAGCGATGTTTACTATCGTATCGGCGTTTAGCACGTATTACTGCGAGGTCTATCGCTAGACTAGCCTATCGTCGCACCGTTTTACAAAGGTACGGGATGTTATCGGCAGCGGCTAGGTTATTAGCCTTAAGCAGAGATCGGAGGCCGTAGCTAAAAAGATAGTTATAGGCTAATATCCGGGTTCTTACGTTAAATACCGAGTTAAGGTTTTATTAAAGACTAGGAAGCAATAGCTTTTAATCGAGATTAAGATCCTCGATATAAGCTATACGAATAGCAATCTCGACTATTTAATTACGTCGTTCTACGAGGCCGTCCGCCTAAAGGTAATAGGCGGTCGTTATTGCGATTTTTATCTTAAATGCCTTTTAGAAGGATCGCTAAATTTCGCCGTTAAAACGACGATCCCGATTACTAATAATAGTAGACGGTATCCTTTAATCCGCTAAGAGGAAGAGCCTCGAAAAGGATGCGCTTTAATCCGTAGCGGTATATTTAGCGTTCTTAGGAATTAAAAGGCAATGTTTACTAGATAAACACGTTATAGTAAGCAATTAATTAAAACTATCGAAACTATAAATAGCCTAAAGAGAGGAGGCTAAAGGCGTAATAGGCATATCCGTAATAAAGTCTATCCTAATTAAACGTATAGGTTAAGCTAAAGCCTAGATAGGCTTATAAGCTCCTACCGGCTACTAACGATTAGTCTAGCCTAAGCAATAAGCTTTATAACCCGCGATATGCTTTTTAACTTTAGCGGTTAGGTTTCGAATCGAATAACGCTTAAGATCCTATAACATCCGCGTAGTCTTAAAGTAGTTTTTCGCATTATAGGCTACTACTAATATAGGTAGGACTATAGTAGAGGGGACTTAAAGACGAAGATAACTATTACGTCCTTTATAATAGAGCAATTAGTCTTATAGAAGAAAAGGAACGCCGCGCTTTTTAAGGCGTAGTAGGGCTGCCTTACGTTCCTCTTAGGTTAGGGCGATATTAGTAGTAGGCGTAAGAGCGACGGGAGAGACGCTAGCCGTGCTAAGGTCGGGGGCTATAACTATAGAAGGGTCGTCTAAAAGCATATCGATAATCTTCGCAAAATGCGAATCCGCGGCGTAGCCGGCTATAAATTAGGCCTTTATCTTAAGGTCTATAACTGCTTTAAAAACGAGTAGGATATCGTCTAACGTAGTATAGTTAGGGCGCTATCGTTCGGCAATTATATTAGTCTTAGGGACCGCGAGCTTACTAAGGGCATCCGGAATTAGATTATCCTTTCCGGGTAGGTAGTAGATCTTAAGGCGAAATTAAGAGAGGTAGATAGACGTAACGACTAAGCGCCTATTTATATAGTCTATACTTAAGGTATTAAGAGTTCTCTTCTTATAGATTTACTTTATAGCCGAGTAGTCGGTAAGGACTACTAAAGGCAGCGTAAAGGACTAAATAACTATCCGTATCTTCTTAATAGCCTAAATAAGGTAGGCTACTTCTAGCTCTAAGGGGCCGTAACTACGCTTAGCCTAGGTAAGAGTACGGGATAAAAAATAAATCGGCATTATTATTTTCACTAGGATAGGTTAACCTAGCTTTTAGGCCGTATCGTCTAAGATATAATAGAAAACGACTCTAAATCCTCTTTTAAGAAAGGCATCGGTCTAATAGAATAGCTTCTTCCGAGGGTTTATATAATAGAGTATACGACCGGAGGCGATCTCGGCTTAAAGCGCTAAAAAGGCTAAACGTTCCGCTTACGTTAGGATATACGAAAAGGAGCGGGCGAAAGCTTTCCTTCGGTTTGGATTCCTAGGCATAACCTTGCCGATTTATCGACTAGCAGCAAGGAGGGCAGTTTTCCGTGCTTAGAGAGGCTCTATTAGTTAACTATAGTATAGAATCTTTAACCGTAGGTAGCTAGCTATACCGACGTAGTATTCTAGACTCTATAAAGAGTCGGGGAAGTCGAGCTTCGTAAAGGCGGTATTGCGATCCTTAGAGGTACTAAGGCCGAAAGCGTCGATACGATAACCTAATAGATATACCGAAGGATATCCTATCTAGCTCTTAGTAGGCGATATCGTAAGGTTAAGCTTTATAAAAAGCTAAAAGATAGTACGGAGATGCTTAAGATACGCTGCTTTAGACTTAGAGTAGATAACAATATCGTTAATAAACGCGTGAGAAAAGTCCTAATATAGACGTAGAACGTAGTCTATAAAACGTTAGGCGTGGGCGGGGCTATTACGGAAGCCGATAGGCGCTACGGTAAGGTTTTTAAGGCTATAGTAACTAATAACTATAAACCTATTCTAATACGTGCGTCGAATACTAAACTAATAGAAGAAAGAAGCCGTATTAACGACCGTAATATAGGTTGCGCTAAGGAGTTCTACGACGATGTCTTCTTAAAGAGGGAGCGGGTAGGCATTAGGGACTATAACCCTATTAATGCTACGTATATTAATTACTATACGTCCTTTAGTAACTCTACGGGAGGTACGCTAAACTATAAAAACTAAGGCGGTAAAGGGCGTCGGCTAGGTAGTCTACTCTATGCGTTTCTATTAATAAAGCTTATCGAAGGTTTTATTAATAATCGCTTAATCCTAAAGGCCTTACGGATATAGTCGCTGCGAGATCTTCTAATTCTACTAACCTTAAATAAGCGGGACTAATAATTCCTAGCTAGGTTCTACTATAGCTATGCCTATATCCTTCTAAAGAGATAGGTAGCGTGCTAATAGCTTTATTACCTTAGAGATAAAAGCAAGGTCTTTAGCGTAAATATAAATGCCTTCCTTAGTAACACGCTCTAGCAATAACCTAGGCTTTTGCACTTACGGTTAAAAGGGAACCGCATTTAGCTTAGGGAAAGGAGCAGAAGTAAGGAAAGCAGACTACGGGATAGAGGCAGCTTTAGCGGGCGTAGGGGCGATGGCTAGGGCTTAACCGTTAGCTTTAAAGGAGAATATAGCTATAGGCGAAACGTTAAAGATACTACCGACGGCAGGAGCAATCGATTTATTAACGGGCGGCCCTAAAGGGAGTATACTCGCTATAGCCGTAAAGGCTACTATTAGAGTTTTAAGGGCCGACTGCTAAGAAGGAGCGATAAAGAAACCGGAATTATAATATTCTAAAATCTAGCCGAGGCGCTATTTACGAGAGATAATAAGGTCTTAATCTAACCTATTAATAACGGTAACGCTAGAGAAGGTCTTATCGTCTACGATAGTATAGGCGGTAAAGTCGGAGGCTAAGTAGAAGGCAAAAGCTCTCCCTTTAAGGACTTCCTTCTAAAAAGCGGGGACGATTATTATCTAGCTAGTAGGAACTACGGTCTTTCGAACGGCTTAGACTCTTCGTACTACGTCGCGCCCCGGGCGGTATAGGTTAAAAAGAACCTTAAAGTCCGTAAGGGTTCTAAAGCGAATAACGTCTTTTCTAAAGTCTACGTTTCCTTAGTAAGGTTTAAGGAAAGCATTCTTAAGAAAGGCACCGGCTTCTACCTTAGTAACCTAAGCGGAGTAGATAAACTCTATAAGACTAGCTTTTATTCTATCCGTGCGGAAACCTCGAATAAAAAAGGAAAAGGTTGCCTACTTATCTATAATGATATTTCCTACGACTCCTTTAATAATAATAGGAGGCTGCTTCTCGAAAGAGTAAAGGAGCTTCTATAGTAGGTCTAGGTCGATTAAGGGTCGACTATATCTAGTATTAGGGTAGATCTTAACTTCTTGCCCGTCCGGGGAGCCTATGATTTTAATCCTTATAAAAGAGAAAGAGATAGGTATACTATCTTAGTCTCGGGCGACTAGAAGAGGAACTAGCTTAAGGATAGACGGGGAGTCGAGAAGCGAAGTATTTGCCGAAAGCTATAGAGTAAGAAGCGCTAAGGTAATAAGGTACACTATATCGGTAGAGATATCCTTAGCCGGAGGGGGTAGAGTAGCTATTTCGCTAATAGGTATAATAGGCACGGTTATAGGAGCAACGGTTACTTACTTAGCTACCTGTTTTCTTACCTAGGTGTAACTATCACCCGCTAGATGCCGGAAGAGGAGGTTACGCAAAGGAAAGGTCGTCTTATATCTACGGTACTTTATAGGCTTTAGAGTAGTAGCTTCGCGGACAAGCTATTGCGTAGTAACGTAGCACTTAGCGCGGATATACTCCTTTAATATAAAGGCTAACGGAAAACATCTATTATAGATACTATATTTAAAAACCCTTTTAGATAGGAGATTAAACGTAGTTATATAACTTATAAAGTTAACTTCGGAAGGGCATAAGTCCTCCGATACTATGCTTTATTTAGAGTTAGAAGCTTCGTTACTAGCTTTACTACTACTTAGGGCGGGTGCCTCGCTTATCTAGTATTTCTCCTTAAAGCGTACTTTTTTCTTACCTTTCTCTTTATCCTCTCCGTATATATCGCTTTAAGGAGCGGGGCGACGATTACTTTAGTCGCGGCGGCGATTATTCGGCCGGTTTTAGCGATCGCGATTTCGAGTATTATTACGTCGGTTACGATCTCAGTCGTCGTTATAGCGATAGTCGCCTTAATCCCGATCTTAGTTACGGTTACGTCGGTCGTCGGCGCGCTTATCGCAGCGGTCTAAGCCTTAATATCTACCGGTACTACGGTCGTCTACGATAAATTAAAGGAGGGCAGCTATAATTAAAGGGCGACGCTGCTTAATTTCGTAAATCTACTTATTAATAGTAATGCGTTTAGTAAGGAGAGAGAGAAAAGTCGAGATCCTAACTATAATAAGTAGGTAAAAAGCCTAAATAACCTAAGAGTCTTTAGTAATTCCTAGCTACCGGGCTAAGGATACTTTTCTTTAGATCTACTAGGCTAGGGAAATTTCCCCTACGTTCTATATTAAGATAGTATACTTTATGCTATAAAGCTCTTTCGAAATCTCTACGTTTAGTCGGCTAAATCTACGCGTAATCTTTTTTATAAACGTACTAAGTAAGGAGTAACTAAGCCGGTAACGTTATTCGTCTATTAGCTCGCTTATATACTAATTAAGCGAACTCCCGGCTAGAAACGATATATAGAAGGAGTAGAGGGCGTAAGGATCTTTATCTTAATAGAGCTTAAAGCGCTCGTAAAAAAGATAGACGTCTATATAGATATTCTTCCCGTCCGCCTAGGTAATTAGACTAAGATTCTTAAGGTCCCTTTTATTAAGGTTAAAAGCCCCGACGTTATCTCTTTTAAGACGTTTCCCTATAGCTTTATTAGCAGCCGATATATCCGATGTTATAACTAAGGCTTAAGTAGTATAAGAGTTATAAGTACCCTCGCGATAAATCCGACGGTTCTAATAGAAACTAGCGCCGTTAAGACTACTATTAACGCTAGAGTCGGAAGGATAGCTATTGTCTAAGTCGTCTAGGTCTAAACGCTAAGGAATATGCTTTTAAGTCCTTTATACAAGAGTAGTAGCAGCTTATTAAGCAAAAGGGCGCTTTATAAAGTATATAATCGCCGGGCGAAAGGAGCGAGCCTAAGGTATAACTATATTTTCGCTACCGGAATAAACGGCTAGTATATTATAGTCCGCGAAGACTAAGGAAGGAGACTAACGTAGAGATATAGGATAGCGAGTCTTAATTAAGAGAGTCTCTTCCTTAGGGAAGTTATCCGGCTTATTTAAGACATCGCGAAGGATTATTCGCTATTTATCGTATATCTCTAGATAGGCCTTTTAGGCAGCCTTAGGATTATAAAGCGGACGAAAAGCGGTATTACTAATCGCAAGACGATAGACTAAGCGGGAAGCGTCCTTAAGATATAGGAGGTCGCCGTTAGTAAAGGTACGGAGAACTACTTTAGTCGGGTTGCCTATAACTAACTTATAGAATCGCAAGCTCTAGCCTACGACCTTAAAGTATAAGTTATTTCCGAGAATAGCATCGACTATTGCGTTTATAAGGTCTTTTTAATTAAAGGAGTGCCGATTTAGTCGGCGTCGCTTAGTATATAGGCGAGGAGGAAAAGAGTCTACCTCTCTACTAGGAAGATAAGATAGGAGCTTAGGATACTAATTTTCTAAAGAGGACTCCTTTTCGCAGCCTACGTAATCGCGGTCGCGATTATCTAAGTCTTAAGCTATAATAAAGGGGTTTATAAGATATAAGATAAGAAGAAGGTAAAGAGGGTAAAGGAGGATAATAGCGAAAAGTAAGGGCGAGGGTAAGGCATATATAGTATACGCGAAAAAATTCTCTACTACCTAAGTTTGCTATAGGAAAATTCTGCTAAATATAAAAGAGAGAAAAGGAAGATATAGCTTATCGGCCTCTTAGTAGTACTAGGAGGAAAAGGACGAGAGTATCGTAAACCGCTAAGACCGCTAAGATAATATTAGTTAATAGTAATTAGGCCTACTATCTACGGATAGACGTAGGTCTTACTAAAAATAGCGGGGTAACTATCTATAACTAGACGAAGGTTTTATAGGGAGCTAAAACGCTTTAGAGCGACGCGGGATACGCTACTAGTGCGACTCGTAAGGCGCTTAATTAAGGGCTTATTAAAGGCCTTAAAAAACTTGCGAAGGCAAGGTGTTACTACTAAATCTAGTGTAAGAAAGGGATGCACTAGGCAAAGGGTATATATAAAAGAAGAAGGATAATAATTTTAAGGTAGCCTAGCCTGCCTTACGGGAAGTAGGCTAGCCGGAGCCCGGACTAATGCTAGCCCGTAGGCACCTATTAGAGGTGCCTACTTAATACGCATTATTTGCTTAACTAGGTAGGTACTCTATAGTGACTATAAAGTACCTTCGCGCGCCGGGCGGGGTTCTAGTTAGTAGCTAAGTCACTATATTAAGCGGCAAAACTATATTAAACTCGTCCGTAATATTAGTAACGTAGTAGGTTTAACATAGTGTTCTAGTTACTATAAGAATAGCCGAAAAAATAGTTTTAATAAAACATCGTTTTATAAAGGAAAAACGGTTATAAAATAAAAATCGTTTTAGCAATAAATATAGAGTACCTAGTGCTAGGTACTCGATACCGGCTGCGGGGCCGGGGCTAGGGCTGGGTAGGGCGCTACCTAGGTACGAGGGGACAAGCTACGGCGCACGCACAGGCATAGGCACAGGCACAGGCATAGGCTATAGGCACAAGCTACGAGGGATAGGCATAGGCTACGAGGGACAGGCATAGGCTACAAGGGAAAAAAATTACATTAGGCGGAATCGAATATCGAGCTACGAGGTTACAAACTACGATTTACGCCGCTTGGCTAAACGGGCTTACTAATTGTTGAAAATTTCGAACCTTTTTCTACTATAGAAAGGTAGGAGCGCGACCTAGGGTGCGGGGTACCCGCGTACCCCACGCAACACGGCTAACACGGCCAATAGGGCTACGAACAGCGGCCAATAGGATATTAAAGCGACTAACAGGGCTTTAGGCGGCAAAAGGGCTAAATTCGTTAACACGGTTTTAAGCGTATTATCGCGATAAGTAGGAAATTTATGTTAGAAGGATCGTGACTTCCTGCATTATTGAGATTTTGCTATGAATAAGAGTGTTTATTCTACATCACTAAATTAAACCGCTGCAATAGAGTAACGCGCCCTACAATAGAGTAACGCGCCCCACAATATAGTCACACACGCCTAAAATAGTGACTCAGCCACTGACCACAATCCCGCCCGGCGCGCGAAGGTAATACTACGAAGTAGGTACTACTACGAGAAACACGACACACAAGCCCGCAACCATCATGTCATTTTAGCAAGGCTTCATGTCCAAAGTCCGTCTTCTTCGTCGGGCTTGAATCCAACACGTGTGTGTCATGCCGATTTCGACATCGTACTACCGTGGCGATGGTTGTCGAAGAATATCGTTAAAAGAGGCAGTAAGATGGCAACGAGGATGGACTGACTGGCTGCTAACTGAACGGACCGCAACACGTATGTACATAATGACCAAACAGAGTTGACGCATAGTACATATGCAGGTGGTCTACTTATCGTCAGCTGTGATACAATTCCTGTCCTGAACGCGGTACGTACGAGAGCCCCATCACTACAGTGCCCTGACGCACATGTTGGGAACAAATGACGAGATCGCGACACCCTCAAGTTCTAGACAGCCGGATGAATCAAACGTCACAGGTCAAGAAAATTGTTTATAATGTCTGAGAAACGGCGCCCATGAGTGATTCTTTGTTGTGTCTCGGGCTGTTTCGGTGGAGTCTGGGGATGATGTAGGAGCGGAGCAACTATGCTCCGAACCAAGGTAAGCTGAAAACTTCAAACCAGGCACAAGCCCCTTGCTGAACTCTCCACCGCCGGAGACGGATAGCCAAGTCGCTGGAGAGTGTTGTTTACAACCCTCTTAACTGATGTAGTGTATGTATATCTGGTAATTTTACCTTCGTGATCTTTAGTGCGAATCACTAAGTTGGCCGCGTCCCGTCCGTCAGGCCAACGGGTAGTTGTACATACTACATACAGGTGCAGGCTGACAAGCGAATGGCGAATGGCGACGCGGGGCCAGTCCACGTGACACCTCGACCAACTGGTTTCCTAGCGCCTACTACTACAGTATCCCTAGGTACTCCGTAGTCGACTGGTAGGATTGCCTTGGCACTGGGGGCTTTGCTGGGGGCCTCCTAGACGACGGGTGCCCTACTCTTTGATCATCCGAGTCGGAACAAAGACGACGAGCCACGACGCTGTCGGCCGCGAACCCCATCCAACCACTCGGCAAGAAACAGGCAAGAGACTTCAACAAAGACGTCGACCAGCCCTTGGAGGAGAAGCGCGTACTCACCGAGATACGCTCGCCCCGTACGCCTCAACCTCCCTCATGCGACGATAAACCCCCCATTCCCGGCCTACAACACCACCCGGAATCAGGAGGTGCATGCTTCGCCTCCCGCTGTCGACGAGCCACCATCAATCCCGTCGTGCCCACGCCTCCACGGTGTCCGCACGTCCATGATAGGCCTGCGAGCCTGCTGATACTGGGTTGGCTGGCTACCCGACACGATAACCCAAATCGTGCTTTTCGGCGCCTCGGCCTCTGTTGCGCCTGTACTCTGCCCTCGATGATGGTGCGTTCTCTCCTCACCCTCTCGAATAGCCAGGCCGTGACCGGGAGGACTGGCGTGGGGTACCAGGGCAGCCATGTGAGCCGTCTATTGTACGACGGGCCCTGGTCCGAGGGAAACCCCGCGCCATCTTCCACGTCAACCGGGCTCTTGCTCTGGCCATGTGCGATTTGGCTGCTAACCAGACACTGCGACCAGACCTCATCCCGGCCCCGCAACGAGATTCCCGGCGGCTTTAGCAGTCGGCGCGGTCACGCCAGCCAGCTTTCCATCTCCGACCCGAGTCACCATGTCACCGAAGCCATCGGTACCCTCTATGGGGACGAGGATGATTCAGGCTCCGAAGGCGGGCGGCCCTTGAGTTTCGTTGGTGGATCTTCTTACAGTGAGCAGCTACAGCGGTCATCGTTACTCCCCGAACCCCACGAACAGGATGATTTCCGTCAGGCGTCGAGGCGGCGATCCGTTCCTCACCCGTCGCCCGACTCGCCAACATCCCCAGCCGAACATGGCAGCCTCAACAAAACACACACCCTCCACACTCCCTCTTTCTCGCAGCGAACCGGCGGCCCTCACAAGCACGGCGCCAAGTCGTCTGCCTCACCGACTTTGTCGCTGCGTGACATGCAAGCAGACTCGACTGGCTCCCAGTTTCCCTTGACCAATATCGACAACCCAAGCGACATCGCTCAAGAACTGAGCAACCTCCAGGCGCTGAGGAGACTATCCATGGACGTTGGAAACTACATTGACCCCGACATGCCCCACACGACTCTTGTAGCGATGCCCGCGGTCGCCCCCAGGGGTGACGATGACGAAAACGACCCCTCGAGGCTGCTCTGGGTCCCAGCCAGGGTCCACCCGGAGCTGGCCCCGACAGAGTTCAAGTCGTTTTTGGAGAAGCGTGTCCAATCGATTAGACGACGATCCGGAGACTCTTTTCTGGCCGTCGATGGTGATCCGAGCTCGGGGTTGTTGTCCCTGCGGAGAAACAAGTCCACGCTCTCCCGTCAAATCGACAACACTGGTGGGAGAGGTGCCATTGATTATGTTGACGGTGCTGAGCGACTCGAGAGGCATCGTTCGAGCGGAAGTCAGCACAGCCCGGAACTCAGTCTCGACGAGCTGGCAAGGGATCCCACAAGAGCGGTTCAAAGACTTGCACAAGAGTCACAGGGAGCGTCAAGAGGCATCGAAGGCAGTGCTGACGACATGCCCATTCTCCCAGTGGCCCCTGGGAAAGGTCTACGCAGGTCCACGCGAACCACGTATAGGAAGGGCGGCAGTTTCCGCTCGGGGGACCGAGGTTCACACCCCAGGCGCCTCATGCAGCGACAGTCAGATAGTGATTACCCAGAGACCAGGAGCACGTCTCCTCCAGAAGGAGTCGATGCTCTCCCACCTGCGAGGGTGCAGCCCGAACCAACTGCTGAAAACCACCCGAGGCCCGCACGACCCGCTCGGGGACACAACAACTTGTCTAAAGAATCACTTCCAGCCATGTCGAGCGCGGACGGTCCTTCAGAGACTAGTTTCGAGCCTCGTTCGTCTCCCCATGCTCGTCACGACCAGCTTCCCGGGCGTACACATACCAACGCAACCAGCAGAGAAACACCCATGCTCATGGAGCGGCCGGAGCGGCCGGACAGTCAGAATGCTATGTTCCCCCATAGGTCGTCCTCCCAAGACACCAGATCATCTCGAGACCAATATTCCGAAGTTGTTGAGGAGGCTTCCACTCGCTCAACTCGACGCCCCGCGAATAGCACCGTCACCAAGCAACATTCGCAACCCCAGTACTCGCCTAAATCTCCCAACACGATGCAGATGCAGACGGCTAACGACACGCTGGCCTCGCCCTCGTCTTTGTCGGGTGGCGATGCTTCTCGCACCGACAACCTCACCTTCATCCCTACGCTAACCCAGCCAGAGCAGAAGCCCGACAAGAGGTCCAAGAAAGACCGAGATGACGATTCGGCCAGCACCTCGAGTAGGTCTGGCAGCGCGTGGAAATGGTTCAAGGGCGTCACGGATGACAGAGAGAAGAAGAAAGATGAGAGCAGGAAGTCGAAAACACGGGCTGCTGCTGAGAAGTCTCAGGACAATGTCAGACTGGACGTGATACAGACATCCATCGACAAAAACCACGTCAAGGGCCGTGAAAGCCTTGTCCTGGATCGTGAAAACGCCGACAGCAAGCTCACGGAGGAACGAAAAAGGGAAAGCAACCGCAAAAGCGATTCCAAGAAAGACAAGGACGGCAGCATATTCTCGTCAATCTTTGGAGGGAGCAAGAGGAAGGAGGACAAGGAAAAGGTGAACAAGAAGAATCAACACTTGCAAGTCCCAGAAGACATTCCCTACAAGCCTCTGACGCCAGACGTGGACTACAACTGGACCCGATTCCCGCTACTCGAGGAGAGGGCCATCTATCGAATGGCCCACATAAAACTAGCCAACCCGCGGCGGTCCCTTCTCAGCCAGGTGCTGCTCAGCAACTTCATGTACAGCTATCTGGCCATCGTTCAGGCGATGCACCCGCAGATGAACGTGCCCACTTCGCCGCAACAGAAACGGCTGGAAGAGGAGGCTCGGCGCCGCAGGCAAGAACAAGAGTATCTGGCGCGACAGCAGATGCAGGGAGACCAGGATGCCGACAACAGCCTCGACCACTACAACCTTGACTATCACCGAGTAAGTGTTTATGTGAGGACGGCGCCAGACTTGAGATGTTTGCTAATGTTGCCCCCAAAGGCTACTGTTCAATACGCCGAGTCCGACGGGCAGGTGGATTACGTTGACGACGCTCGGATCTACGAGGACGCGCATGGAGACGAGCGCCACGAAGACTACGGGTACGAGGGCATCGAAGGCTACAGCCGCGACACGAAGGATCAGCAACACACCCGCGACAGTGGCGACGATCATCGGCGCCACGGACAAGACGACATGTGGTAGGACGAGCCGCGAGACCGCACGAACATTTAGTCCCGATATTCCTATCATCTACGTAACCGCCACCATGATTACGGGACAAGATGGGGAATGCCCCGCAGCGACACGCGTGTGTACGATGCTGTTGACAGGAAATCTAGCATATGGCGGAGTTGATGAGGATGCAGGAAAGCCCAGGCCACGCTGCCTAGGTTCGCACAGATCATGGCGGAAGGCCTCGCGAGATGCGGGCAAGTCACGGCAAACTACAGAGGTGTCGATACCGAGACTATGGCTTCCTTTCAGCTCGATCGCCGCGAATTTCGCTCTGTACATAGATGGGTGTGTGCCACCAACAATCAGACTTGCCTCAAGCGCATCTGACGAGGAGGAAGTCGTTTTGTCTAGGATTATATTATGGATTGATGTAGTCGGGCCAGACATGGCGTTTGCTCAGGGAAGGATGGAGAATGAGTCGCGAGAATCGTAGGCGAGCGCGCATCACGGTATAATACCAATCTGGCATTCGGCGAGCGACTCATGAGACCATTATACCAGTTTCATCGGCTGCGTGTGGTAAAGATCCGGGCGAGAAGCTGTGCCGGTCAAATTCGACGGCACGTCTCTCCTTAAACGGGTGCCGTGTCGTGATTGACGGCCTGGCACGACTTAGTCTAGCAGACGCAGACGATGGTGTTTGAGCTGCAGGCAACCAATAACGACGCGAAGACAGCTCACAGCTGAGTTGGGACAAAACGGATTGTCGCGTACAGTACACATGGCCCTTCTATTTCTTGGGCTCTTCCTTCTTTTCTTCAGGCTTGGGCGTCGGTAGCTTGAACGACTCGGGGGTGCGGTCTTGACCCGGCCCGACCTGTTCCCACGAACTAGATCCACCTTCAAAGTTGCGGAACGCCTGCGTGAGTTCCAACGGCTCCGTGACGATGCGCTTCTTCTCTTCATCGTAGCGAACCTCGGTGTAGCCGGTCAAGGGGAAATCCTTGCGCAGCGGGTGGCCCTCGAAGCCGTAATCTGTCATGATTCGTCGCAAGTCGGGGTGGCCAGCAAAGAAAACACCGAACAGGTCGTAGACCTCACGCTCGTACCAGTTGGCGCCGTCGAAGAGACTTGTGACGCTAGGAATAGGGGACGCCTCGTCGGCATACGTCTTGACCCGTATGCGGGAGTTGTGGCGGATGGAGAGCAGGTTATAGACGATCTCGAAGCGGTTCTTGCGCGTCGGGTAGTCGACAGCGGTGATGGCGCTGACCTGAGTGAACTCGGCCGCCGTGTTGTCTGGAGAAGATGGCTGTTTAGTCAAGACCCTTTTGGCGGACGATGACCATATCGCGGTGCGTACACTTGAGGAAAGCAAGGACTGGGAGGACGCCGGACGGCGAGATGTATATGGTGAGCTCGTCCTTCCACACAGAGAACTGCTGGATATACTTGGGCACGCAGCCCATTAGCCAAGCTCCGTAGCGATGAAGGTTGTCGGCCTTGCTCTGATACTTGTCGGCTGGGTTGACGAGTGGCGCCTGCAGAGATCCGATGTGGTCCCGAGGAGCCTTGCGCATGTTCTCAGACTCCTTGGGCATGGCGACGAGCGCGGGAGCCGAGACGGAGAGAGCGCGAACCGCATGCTCTCCACGGCACGACGCTGACGGCCTCGCGGGCCTCAGAGCTGAGAGAAGCGTCCGGCTGCGTGGGATTTTGGTCGCCATGGCCGATGTCGCGCCTGAACGGGGCCAACTGACGATTCGAGATCAGGAGGGTTGGTTGCCAGCTTCAGCTCGAGGTGCGATGGCTTCCTCGGCTGAGGTAAGCAGATACCCGGACATCTACCGATGGGTCCCTCTTTTGAGTCACGTGATGTACTCAAAGCGGCTAGGCTCCTACAAGTCTACCTAAGCAGCCGGGAACTTTCTCTTTCCACATCTTGCATCCTGAACAGCATCTCCTCGCGCAGCATTTCTCCCTCTTCCCCCCCACGCCTCCACCCTCTTAGTTACCTCTATCCTCAACAGTCCCCATACCTCAGCTCTCCGGAAACCATGGCTCCGCAAGACTCTTTCATAGAGGAAGAGGAAGATGTCTGGTATGTCGCGTTTCCCCGTTCGCACCAGCCTTCAGCCGCAGCCCAGGGTGGTCGTCAGGCCTTGATGGCCTGAACACTAACGCCTCTTCCAGCCCTCTTTGCATCGAAGACCTTGACTTGTCGGATCGGAACTTTCGGCCATGTCCTTGTGGATATCAAGTGTGTTGATCCGTCGAGCTTCCTGCCCGGGTCCTTCTTGGACTCACCCGACATGTGGCTGACATCGGCTCTCAAAGGTCTGTCAGTTCTGCTTCAATAACATCAAGAACAACATGAACGGCCTGTGCCCGGCGTGCAGACGACCCTACGACGAGAAAACAATACAATGGAAAGTCGTAACCTCGGAAGAGTAAGTGGTGGCAAAGCCTCTCCGCAAGTGAGGCAACGCTGACCGACACAACGTAGGGTCGCCGAGTTTCGCGCCAACATTCAAAAGAACCAAAAGAAGCGAGCTCAAGAGCAAAGACAGAAGGAGGTGCAGAAACGCGAGGCGGAAAAGGAAAACCGCAAAAATCTCATCGGAGTACGCGTTGTCCAAAAGAATCTCGTCTACATAACTGGCCTCGCACCCACGGTTCGCGAAGACGAGCTGCTCAAGACTTTGCGGAAACCCGAGTTCTTTGGCCAATATGGCAACATCCAGAAGATTTCGATTAGCAATCGAAAAAGCTCGGATGGTCAACATCACTCCCTGGGCATCTACGTTACTTTCGAAAGACCAGAGGAAGCCACTCGGTGCATCCAAGCCGTGCATGGATCCCAGAACGGCGACCGAGTCTTGAAGGCACAGCACGGAACAACAAAATACTGCTCGGCTTGGTTGAAGAACGAGAAGTGCAACAATCCCGGATGCATGTTCTTGCATGAGCAAGGCGACGAGGAGGATAGCTACACGCGTCAGGATCTGTCGTCGATGAACAGCATTCACACCCAAAGACCGCTGCCAGGTGGCGGCGGTGGTTCGTCGTCTCGCGCCGCCTCCCGTCAGCAGCCCGCCCAGCCAACACCCCCCCCTGCGGCTCAACCAATGGCCCGCTCGACTAGCAAAGAAGGGTCCGAGAATGGAGTGGACACGTCGGCGTTGCCTTCATCGGCGAGCTGGGCTCGGAATCCGCAGCGGAGCCGTAGAGGCAGCCACGCCACCAGCGGTGCTGCATCAAGCCCGGCTGTCTCCACGTCCTTGCCTGCGGCCGCAGAAACCGCTCCTCAGGTCGGAGAAGACGCCGAAGCATCGCCTGCCGGCCCGGTACCGAAACACAAGCGGTCAGGCAGTTATCCGGTCGGGAGCCACGTTACGGCCGCTCTGGACAAGTCTCTGCGGGATCTGCTCAAAACGCTGGAAGCCTGCACGTTGCCCCGGCTCGACAATGGCCACGGCGGTGAAGCAGATCCGCCCATGTTCGATGTTCGAGGTGGTGAGAAACGTAGAGCTGTTCGAGAGGAGGAGGATACGCGAGTTGGAGACCCCGAGGAGCCGGCTGAAGTGCAGATGCCTTCTGAAGCAGAGCCTGAAACGGGCGGCGGTAGTCTCGCGCTTGGCGGCGAGCCTGAGGAGCGGGACATGGTTGGTGATGGCCACAACTTCGATCAAAGGCAAGCCAACTCTCAACCTCCGATCCAAAGGGCCAGTATCGACGGCCTTTTCGGTGCTGGTCTTGGCAGCTCCAACTTTGGCCAGGGCTCTGGCAGAGCGATGACCCCGCAGCACCTGGCTTCCCTAAGGTCTCAGCAAGGCGGATTCGGCGAGCAGATGCCTCAGGGGATCTCCAACCAAAGCAGCATGTTCCAGGGACAGGGCCACAACCGCCAAACGTCCCGTTTCAGCTTCGCCAACGACAATGCGAACTCTGTGACGAACGTCAAGCTTGCGGCAAACTCGAGGATCATGGCCCAGCAATCCTCGATGATGCCAAACTCGTTCCAGTCTCAAGGGGGCAACCAATTTTATGGAACCTCGATGCCGGGGCCCCCTCCTGGTCTCAAGTCAACTGGGACGCCTCCAAGCATGTTTGGCCAACCATTTGGCGGGTCGGGATTTGGCGCTGCCCCTAAGGATTCCTCCAACGACTTGCTCCAGAGTCTCATTGGGCGGAACCGGGGAGGCGGCAACCAACCCCATGATGCAGGAAAGCGTGAGTACATGATTTCTTCTTTCTCGAACCAGTACCTACCGTCCTCAGCCTCCACCCCAGCTCCTGCTTCCGGCCTCCTGGCATCGCTCTACGGTAACCATGCCGGGGCATTCCAAGACTTGGGCTCGAAGCAGAAGAAGAAGGGGAAGAAGCACAGACATGCTAACACTTCCTCCTCTGGGGGGAGTGGCTTAGTAGATCTTGTGGACCCGAGTATCCTGCAGGCCAGAATGCAGCACCAGTCACAGAGCAATGCCGGAGTCGGTCAGGGAGTGTTCGGTGGCCAGAGTCAAGGTGGGTACAACCCCAGCATGATGTACAACACCAACTACGCACGGTGGTAGTTGCGGACATGTTGCCGCCCTTCACTCTATAACGTTGCACGTTTTCATTTCCCTTTGCTTTCTTTCCTCGAGTGTGCGGTGCGGCGTTTGTGGGCATTTTGGAACCAGGCCGATCAAAAAGGGCGACATGACTCCTTCGCGGAGCACGAGATTTGCATTTCGATCAAGCAGGCATTGGCAGAACCTTTTCCGTTCAGGGGAACGGGTGGCAGGCTTTCTCTGCCTCAGGCGCTGGCTCGGTCTTTTTTTCAGGGGACCATACTTGTCGACCTGGTTGTTTTCATTCTACCTGCCACTTTCACTTTATCTGTTCTCACCGGTCCCCCGCGGCGCCGTCGCCGCTTGGGTCGGCTGGAGGGTCAATTCAGGCAAGCCATCATCGTCTTCCACACAACTCCCCATGTACGTTAACATATCGCACCTGTGCGCCCCCAGGCTGGGTGGCATCCTTATGGTCAGAATAAAGCCATCATACCCTCTATTCTCTCCAAGACTGCTTTCTTTCCCTCGTTATCCGCCGTGGAAGACGATGATGGAAGCCGTAGCATGACCTGTCGCTCTGTTGCATCCTGTATTACAGTTTTGTCGTAGCCCGTGTCGTCGTCATCGCTTACCTTGTTTTACTTCATTGGGTGTTGTTTCAGCCAGCTAACGCGCTCCTTCAGACGACGAATTGCCCTCGCTGGACGAAGCGGCGAATTCGGTCGACGCCTTGGTTTCCGACGAACCCCAGGGCGTCTTCGCGCAGCCTCAGCACACCCGCACGGCGGAAGCTGAGTCGTCTGCGCTGCCCGGCTTCGCCCCCCCTCACAGACACCCAGAAGCCTTGTCGAAGCCTGGCACTGCGCCGAGTCGCTCACGGCCTCCCAGCCTCGTCCCTGCGGTGCCCAAGTTTTCGGCATTGGGTCTGGAGCACGGCGCGGTAACCCCCGAGCAAACGCCGCGAAAGGCAGCTCATGGCTCGACCTTTGCCGTCGAATACAGGCCGTCAAAGGCCGCCTCATCCCAGGCTCAACAAAGCCAGTTTCGAGGATCCGCCACCTTGCAGGACGAGGACTTCCCGGCCCTCAACGCGCCGAGGGCCAGGGAACCGCAGCCAGCGTCGCCCGCGATCTCGTTTGTTCCGACTCCCAAGGGCACACCCGCACCGAAGAGGTCTGCCGACAAGGTCTCGGTGAAGATGGACAAGGCAGTCTTGAGCCCCGTCGCCTCGCCTGCGCCTTTTTTTGAAAATTCGAGCACGAAAGATGGTCTTGCCAATGATGATACTGCCAGGTTCGTTGCTGGTCTGGCAGAAGATGCTTGGAAGTCCGAGGGATCGGCAGACCACTCATCCGCTCCACCTCCACTTCGCACTGTCTCGGCCGGAACGGCTTCATCGCCCATTCAAAGGGCGTCCCATAGATCGATACGAGTAATGCCCACGGCCAGAGCCGAGGGGCCTGCCTTGCCATCACCTGCTCACTCAGTCGCCTCCAAGTCTGTTTCCCTCCCGCACATCCCGGATACGCCATGGAGCGAGATGATCAGCGATACTGCGTCGCTATTGTCCGCATCGGTGTCGGCTTCCCGGGTAGGATCACCGCCGCCGAGCAGGATCGGCTCCGCCAGCGTTCGGTCCACGACCAAGAGTCAACTGCGGAAACAACGCAAGGAGGCTTTGAAGCTAGAGACCAAGGTGATGAGCGAGGCTTCCAAGGCGGAACCCGAGGAACATGCTCCTGTAATTGGGCGCAAGAAGAAGCAGAAGAAGGAGAAGCCTGCAAGGGCATCGGCTAGCCAGCCACGCCCCGACCTTACCCAGGAACCGGTCCCGGATGACAAGTCCACTGTCAAGAGTGTCGTCCAGGAGGAGGCCGTCATGGACAAAGTTTCGTCGGAAGAGGCCGAAACGAAGCCAAAAGCCTCTCCGCAGAAGAAGTCCTCCAAGGGCAAAGGAAGGGCAAAGGACAAGGATCAAGAAAAGGAGGACAAAGCAGCCCCGCCGGCGGCCTCATCCCAGCCGCCGCCCCCTCCTCCGGTCGAGCCTGCACCGCCCCCGCCTGCTGGGTTTGAAAAGCCACATCCCGGTCCCGCGTCCGTGTTTGCGGAGATACGGAATTCTATGTGGACGGCCGCCATTGACAAGCTTCTAATGCTCAGACCCCTCGCTAGCGGCTCGTCCCGTCAAGAGCAAGGCGGTGCTAGTAACGCTCAGGTAGGGGGTAGGTCGGGATACTGCAAGGACTGCTCGTGCAAATGCGGTGAGATCCACGACGACGACCTTGCCGCCCTCCGTGCCGGGAAGCCGGTGCGGAAACAGCTCCACGTTGACGGCAGCCGCATGCTCATCACGCCCAACGGGGACTGCATCCGCGGCCTGACGCCCTACGAGGAGGACGCGTTTCTCGACCTCCAGGCCGCCATTGCGGCGACGGCCGAGAACCCAGGCGCATTTGTCGCGCCCCGACACCAGCCCGGCAGCGGCGCCTTTTCCCTCATCAAGGGCCGGGCCGTGCCCAATGGACGTCCCAACATATTCCCCGCCACGGCCCAGCCGCAGCCGCAGGACCCCATAGGAAAGCTGCAGCGCGAGGACGCGCTGAGCTACATCAATCAATACGTGCTGCCGCGCCTCAACCTGGGCGCCGGCAGCATGGGGCTGCCCAAGGGGGCGTCGCCCATGCGCGACTCGGCCGCCGCGAGCCTCAACTCGCTGGCGCCCTACTTTTACGGGCCGGACGCGGCGGCGGGCGTGGGCATCTACAGCGCGCCAGACGGGGCTCGCGCCATGCACGACTTTGCCCCGCCGACGGCCGTGGGGCCGGCATCGGCAGCGGGCGTGGGCGTTGGAGTCCACAGCGCTGGCGGCGGTGGCGACGTGGCCAAAATGCCTGGCGGCAGCGGCGGCGTGGGGGGGATGCCCCTGATGAGCGTCGAGGATGCCGAGATGGCCCTGATCACGGCGCGCAAGGAGACGGACAAGCTGGAGAGAGGCCTCAACGCGGTCATCAAGCGCAACAAGAGGCTGCTCATGAGCGGTGGTAACTGACGTGCCACGCCCCCATTCCGAAAGATACAAGGGTTGCTTCAAGCGGGAAGGGCGCGGGTCCCCCCTTGGCCAGTGACTTTCGCCCCTCTCTATCATTTTTCAGTGTTGCTGTTTTAGACATCAAGAGTTCGTTGCCGTCGGCATGGGGCTCTATTATCGTGTACAATGGCTTGACGACGGACACCGCAAGCTAGTGCCCCGAAATCATAATGGCTTAGTCTTTGTTCCTAGTCACTGCATGGTAAAACAATGGGATCGCACGTCGTGTGTTATTTGTATTCAGGTGCCGTCATAATCGCTCCAGATTTCCCGCGTGCCGCTTGTGGCGGGCCGTGAAGCTTTCGACCCTGCTCGGGTGGATGGGATCCAGGGGGGGGGGAAGGGGCGTCCGCGCCTACTGCTCGTCTTCGTTCTTGGCCGCCCACAGCGACTCCTGCAGCCGGTCCATCAGCCTCTCCATGATCCACTCGCTCTCCTCCTGCCCGCCCATGAGCGGGCTGCGGATCCCCACCCACGACCACTTGAAGCGCTCGTCCTGGTCCGCGGGCTCTGGCGTCGCGCGGCACTGCTGCTCGGGGTACTGCTGCCCGGGGCACTGCTGCTCGGGGCACTGCTGCCCGTGCCTGTGGTGTTTGTGCTTGTTTCGTCTTTTATGCCTTTTCCGGCGCTTCTCCTTAGGTTTCGCCTTTCGGTGCGTGTCCGGGTCACGCTCGTCCTCGCCTATGAGGCCCAGATACCACGCCCACTCTTCAAATGCGTAGCGCCGCGGCTCGGCTTCCCGCACGTGCTTGCTGAGGCTCTGGATCTCGGATATGAGGAGCAGGCGGAGGTCGTTGCCGGTGGGCAGGGCATCGAGCCTATCGCGGACGCGTGCGAGCGAGCGACGGTGCGAGGTCGTTGTTGCGATGAGGGCTGCTTGATGGTTGTGTTGAGTCTCCAGCAGGCGAGGCCCTGACTGGCTTGAAAGTTGGTTCGAGTGCGACGCTCCACCCTTGCCCGTAGAGCTTCTCGGCGGCGGCCTCTCCTCCGTGTGATCTGGTCGCTCGAGATCCCGCATGCGTTCACTGACGTCCTTGAAGGCTCGGCCGCACGTGAGCCGACGGGCAACGTGCTTCATGTTTCCGCTGAACCCCTCGTCGCTAGGGAGGATGGTGACGTTGCCGAGACGGATGGTGCTGTCCCGGACAAACTTGACGACGGTGTCCCCGGCATTGGAGATGAGGACTGTCATGGTTGGCAGAGCCAGGAGGGACCAGAAGACGAAAAACGACTTGCCGGCGTTGGAGACTGGAGTTCGGTCACCGTAGCCGATGGTGATGAGCGAGACGAAGCAAAAGTAAATGGAATCAAAGTACGTCCAGCGCTGGTATGACGCTTCGCACTCGAGGAAGACGGCGGCACCGACGAGCCACAAAAGGATCCAGGAGCCCGTTGATATTGCCATTGCCATCCACCGTCTTCGGGACGAGGCCTTCTCTTGGATCTTGCGCATCAATTCGAACTCGCACCGGCGCCGTTCAAACTCGCCCGGCGTCTCCGCGTCGAGTTCAGTCTCGGCCGTGTTCATGCTGAGCTCGCGCGGGAGGGGGGTCAGGATCTCCTCGTTGCCATTTCGCGCCAGGGTTCGTATCACCCTGCGGCGGTTCTTCTCCTCCATTCGGGCATCCAGCCGTCTCCTCCCGCGCTCGAGGATCAAGCTTTGAATCGAGCTCACGACCAAGCCGAGGCTGAGCACACCGACGAGCGCATATGGAAAAAGCAGCGCCCGTCCGAGGTTGGTCGAGGCCGCAAAGTCGCCAAAGCCGACGGTAAAGAGCGTCACGTCGGCCCAATACACGGCGTCCAGGTAGCTCCAGCCCTCGATTTTCGAGAAGACGAGGGCGCCCAGGAGGAGATACATGAGGAACATGATGGTCTGGAGCATGAGCGTTCGCTGGCTGGCCGTCAGGTGAAAGTCTTTGCTGTAGTGGCCCGACGAGGCGCCCCAGAACGTCACCGCCATCAGGGAGGCGTCGACAAAGTAGAGAATTGCAGCCCAGATGCCGTAGTAAAAGGCTTGTGACCAGACGTACTCGTCGACGGGATGTTCCAGGCCCACAAGTAGCGGTCCGGCGGCAGTGGCATCGAGAGCCAGGAGGCATAGGGCGGAGATGTACCTAGGGACTCACGGTCAAGAGCTGGTCTAGAAAGGTCGTGGGAGTTTGCTTACCAGCCAATGATTGTGATGGGCTGGGCAATGGTAAAGCGAACTCGCTTTGCCATGTTGAGGAGGAGAAAGGCATTGGATATGAGTGCCACTACCAGCTGCACCGCGTTGATGATGATGAGCCTGCGGCGATGCGTGTCAGCGGCAACAAGACGGTGTCTGCGCCCATGTCTGCTTCGACTCACCAGGGAGGGTCGGGAACAAAGATGGCCTTGGCGACATCCGTGCCGGGAGGAAAGTGCTGGCGCCATTGCCGCACAAGGGCACATATGCTGAAAGCCGAGGCTACCGGGCCCAGGGTGCCGGCAATCATGGGAAAGGCCGACGAAGTAAACCACCAGCGACTGACCATGACAGCGTTAGTAGGCACGAGGCCTTTATCCTGTGAAGAGGTTCATCCTGTGAAGAGTGAAGAGGTCATTCATACCTGGGGTCGAGGTGAGCATCGTCATTTTGGAACCGAGCTTCCCGGAGAGCCTCGGACTGTTTTCGGTAGAGCTCTGGAGCCGGGCTCTCGACGGCTTGGTCGCGGCGGTCGATGGTGCCCAGGTCGTCGTGGTCCATGATGGAGGAGTGGACGGTCTCGGGCGACGTCGGGTGAGTCGCACACGGCTCATGGGCAGAGAGGATGGCGTCGTCGGATCATATGACGCCAGAAGTCAGTCTCAAGAGTCTCAGTCTCAAGACATTCGACGACTATGGACCACGAAAGTCGGCTCGCGATAGTATCGGACGACGAGGGTGCATCGACGCGGGTGCGGCGGTCACAGGCAGCCTAGGGGTTGGTGGGAAGAGAAGAGAAGAGGGGAAGGGAGAGTTCAGATGCTAAGATGGGATGGCGTAGGCAGAGAAAGGGAATGGTTGTTTGAGGATGGCCTTGGGGTGGTGTGGAGGAAGTGGTGGTGAGTTTCAACAGGTACTTTGACATTTCATCTGCCTAGGGCTGGCTGGTGACATTTCCTAATCCGTGAGGTCGGGCTCGGTTTGCGCCAGTGAGGTGGACGGACTCTCACTCAGTGCGGGCTAACCTGCTGCAGTGAGTGCACATGCTGCTGCAGGCCCTATATTATGCATCGCTGAACCGCCGGGCTCCACGTCGGACGGGCCTGGTGGAGCCCGGTCACGTCAAATTCTACATGCATCCATCACCGACCGACCTGATGCGCGACGATGACCCGTGGCCGGCACTGTACCTAGTTGAGTCGAGGTTATACTGTAGTGCCTACGAATAGGAACCTGGCAACAGTGTCACTGGTCACTGCCGCGACAAGCCCTTTGCAACGCGTCTATCCGTACTTGCCCGCGGTATGGTCGAGGATTCGAGGTGAATGGCTTGTTGGCATGACGGGTTGCTGTGCTGTGCTGTGCTGTGCTGATTGATTGCCGTCACCAGGCCGTTGGACTGCGTCGGCGAATGACCAAAACCTGACCCCCTTCCAGTTGGATAAATGCGGCGGCTGCCCTGGCAAGTCGCGTCTGGGATAGGGGTCATGCCGCCAGTGATACGCGCCCTTCGCTCCTCGAGAGCTTTTAGCAGCCGCCGCCCGGAGAGGGTTCAGGTTCCGTGTGGTTCCGCCGGCCACGTATCGATAGAGTCGGTTCATCCCTTCTCTGTCCCGTCCTCTCGCCCGCCGTGCCAAGCAGGACGCGGCCGGCATGGCTGACACGTTGGCTATAGCCTCTTCAACAGCCCCGGGGACTCGCCCCAGAGTGCGCTTCTGGTCCATCTTCCCGCGTTTCCATCCGCCGACGAGTTCACCGACGGGCCCGCCGTCAGAGTCCCCCAATTCCTCGAGGACCTGCCCGTTGCCAGCATCAACTACCGATGGCGTCGCAACAATGGCCCGGTTTCTCTCTGTTGGCCGACGCCTATTCACGACACGGCCTATGCCTTTGCCTGGCTGCTCGAGAACTTGGCGCCGCTCGGGAACTCCAAGCGCGACATTTACGTCTACGCCTCTCACCTCGGCGCCAGTCTGGCCACCTCCTTGTCCCTGACTGAGACGCACGCCCACGCCAGGTTCGGCGTTCGCGGCCTCATGGCCTACAATGGCATCTACAACTGGACCATGTTTCTCCCCGACCATCGCATCAACAAGCCACCCAAGAGAGCCGCGGCCATGGCAACTGCCCCAGGGCTAGACGAGGCCTCTCATCTGCACAAGCTGTGGGAGCAGATGCCGGCCCTGTTTGATAAGCCGTCGAATCTGTTCGACCCCTTTGCAAGCCCGAGTCTGTTTTTCCACGGCCCGGGATTGCTGCGACCTGAATCCTTTTACATGTCAATCAACGACGCCGCCATGATCGACGCCTTGACGGCCGACGACGACGCTACATCCGCGCCCCCCAAGGCGCCGCGCAAATCACGCCTCATCTTCCCGCCTCGGAAATCGACTCTCAAGCTCCCGCCAACCCTCCTCTTGCACGATTCATCACGGCAACGGCCCGGGCCATCAAAATCGACAAAGGGCGGGCAGACGAAGAGGAGGACCAAGACGACGGGTCACTCGCTGGCGGCACAGGCACGGGAGCTCGCGGAGATGATGAGGCGCAGCGTCAGCGCCAGCGAGTTGAAGGACGAGGCCGTGGTTGAGGACGACGAGGTGCACCGGCGGGTGCGGGTGGTCGAGCTGGGGCCGGAAACGGACAGCATCGAGCTGAGCGACGCCGGACAGGAGATTGCGCGGGAGTGGCTGGAGGAGAGGATGTGAGCGCATCCAGTGGAAGTGGAGCGCCTCACGACAGGCTCCATAATAGACAATAGCCGAGGTATTCTTCCGTCAGACATCGGCCAAATGGTCTAGCGGTATGATTCTTGCTTTGGGAATGGCTTGCCCAGCTCAACTGCAAGAGGTCCCGTGTTCAATCCACGGTTTGGCCCACGATGGAGATTCATGTCTGCACTTTTTTTTGGCCTTTCCATTGATCCCTTTTAAGACTTACATTCCAGTTTGCATTTTGGCAGCATTTGTTTGCAAGGTCGGGCTCGAGGTTGCAACGCGGCTGAGAGGCTTGTTCGGCTGTCACGCGCCAGGTTGCAGGTCCTCCCAACGGACAAACACCCACCCTGGGCCCCTTTTTCCGGCATGTACGAAGTATTCGTAGACTTTTTGTCTCTCCGCCTTGGAGACATGACCACGCGACCGACGACGGCCTAGAAGAGGTCTTGATTAATTTAGCACCTTGACCCGACCGGGCACATGCACACATATACATACACACGTAGCAGTAGTATTCGTATGTATGTACATGCATACCTACGAATACGTAAATGAAGCAGTTCACGAGGACCCCTGGCCAGCCCCGCACACGCATCCATCTCGTGTGTGCGGTGTAGAACAGACAAGTTGATAGAATTACCATAGATGGCATAGGCCATACAGATATCCTGCCACATTATTGGCCTTTATTAATCAAGTTCATAAATGAACCTACCAAGTACAGTTTGTCCATGGCTGGCAGTGCTGTAGGTATCTTACCTGCACCCCCCCTACCTGAGACAAGCTGACTGGCAGGTGCCTGCCTGTTGCCTCTAATTTACTACCTGTCACGCACCCACACCCACACGAGCTTCTTCCCCCTCTCCAACGCGTCGCCGTCGTTGGCCTTGCCGGTGCAGGGTACATACATAGTCTCTCCACCCACTCCGTATTCGTACACGCCATCGGTTCGTTTCTTTTCCCCTTCCTCCTCCTCCTCCTCTCTCTCTCACTTCCTCTTCTTTTCTTCTCCTCCCATCGCCTGCCAGCCAGCTCTCTGCATCGCCTTTAGACCTCTCCCTGCCAACCCCATTATCTTCCTCTCCTCACTCGTCAACGGCCGACGTCGCATAAAAAATTCATCCTCAAGTCTCCTCGTCCATCATCCCTGTTTGGTAGAGGTGCGTTTGCCTGGTTTTCCCGCCGTCGCCGTGCACCTGTCGACCCTCGACGTCGCCCAGCGCCCCTCAACATCCCAACCGCTCGACCAGAGCCAGCTCACCATCTGGAGCTGACGGACTGACCGCCCTTTGCAGAACATACTTCGTTGCTGGACGCTGACCAGCACCCGCTATTCACTATGCCTGGCATTCGTGAGTCCCCTCGCCCCTTGCACTCTACCTGCTCTGTTCCTCTCTATCCTTCTTTTCTTTTCTTGCAAAGCCAACCAGTCCATCACTGCCGCATCCGTATTGCTGACGCCAGGTCCACAGCTCTCGGTGCCCTTGATAACCTCAAGGCCAAGCTCAAGGCCGCCTTCAAGAAACGGATGGAAAAGAAGTCGACCCAGGACAAGCCTGCCGAAGCTCAAGCTGCTCAGAAGCCCGCCGAGGCTGCCGCCGCCACCACTACTACGCCTGCCGTTGTCCCTACCGCGACCAAGCCTCAAGAACCCTCTCCTGCCGGTGCGTGTATCCCTGATGCGATGTCGCCGTATTGCTGTCCCAGAACCAATGTCTAACCCGGTCTTCTAGCTGATCCTACACCTGCCACGGAATCCGCCAAGGCAGAGGTCGCAACCGAGGCCAAGCCCGTAACGAAGCTGGAGGAGGCCGCTCCAGGTATGTGATTCTTCTTGACTCATGCGTCGTCCGAGCATATCGGGGATGAGGCTAATGTCGCGACAGCCCCAGCTCAGCCGGCCGAGACAGACGCTACCCCGACCGCTACCGCCGCGCCTGCTGCCGTACCTTCTGCCGGGCCAACCGCCGTCGGTGACAAGAAGAACGAGGCCTTGGCCTCTGCTGCCGCCGCTGTCCCCACTCCCGTTCCTGCACCAACTGCATAAGGGGTCCCTCCTGCCCCATAGCAGCAGTCATGTCAGAGACTGGCCGTCAACGTCAAGGCTTGGCCGATGAACTAGCCAGGACGAGGCGGGCATGGGTCCCGAGAACGCTATGAGAGGGGAGCCGATTCATGTTCATTCTGTTCTGACTTCGTTTGTGTTCTGGTCGCTGGATACCCTGGAGAGGGGGGCGGCGCGATGCGCTCTGAGTTTTATACCCCCACGCCTCGCCGTCGTTGCGTCTTCATCCTGCTTTTTGTTTCTGTCGCCTTGACGACCGTGATAGGTTAAGACATGCATTTTTCTTCCCAACGGGGCCATGCAGTTTTCTGCGCAATAAATGCCGTTCAACAACGTGCATCAATGCTTTGAAGCTATCTGGCCCAGCAGAGCAGGCAATGCTTTGAGCAGGGCGACATGCGCATACATCCTTGCCGATTCGACGATTTGGCGGTCCGACGTTTGGCATGAGATCCGATATCGTTCCGTGTCTACGAATAGTCGCCATCACTCTTATGCAAGGCCGGCCATCGTCAACCGCTCAGCCGCTCTTGGCCGCCTTTGTCAATGTGATTTGCGCGGCTGTAGATCCCGACCTTGAAGCGTTGCCCCGCGGTGGTCTCCAAGCCAAGGAGCCGGCGCTGGGGCCAGGGGCGGCTCGAGAGTAGGGAATTCCAGGGCCGGCAGATGGCGGCGGCATCCTTGTGGCCTGCGTCCACGGCGTGGCGGTACCCGTGGCGGGCGGCGGCTGCGTTGCGCTAGCTACCATGGGCTGGTTGACCATATGCACGCTCTGTGTTGGGACTGGCGCGTCCGGGTCTTCGTCCCATGAGAAGAGCGAGCCAAAGGGAAAGTGCTGGACGACGGGGAACTTGGACAGCACCTCTGCGTTGAACATTTTGATCATACCCTTGTTGATCTTGCCCCACCCGTCGCGGATGCCCGAAATGTCGAATAAGATGGGACTGTGTTCCCAAAAGGGGCCCTTCTTGACGTCATTGATGAAGCCGATGGCGGAGAAGTACATGTTGGTGGCTCGCTGGTCCTCGACGACGGCCGAGTTGGTCACGTCGCTGGGCTTGGGGGCGCCCCGAACGGACCCCTCGAGGGGTATGGGGTCGGCTTCGGAAATGGGGCGGGTGTACTGCGCCGAGCCGAATATGTAGGATATAAACGAGTGGTCGTCGAGGCCCCAGACGCCGTGGGAGCCGGCAGGTTCGAGGGTATATGTCAGGATGAGCTTTCGGACGACTCGCAGATATCTGGCATGACAAGTTAGCTGCCCCTTGTCGATCCCCATAGAGAAGTTGCTGGTGCACTTACGGCTCAATGACGCTCAGGACAATTTCTCGCTCAATGTCGCCGCCCTGCTTTGCGTCCTTGAAGAAGCCTAGTTTCCACAGGCAGCCGACAAAGGCCAGGAAGCTGAGCTCGTGGCCCGTTCCATAATCTAGCCGCTGGGGGCTCCCGAAGGCGCCAAGCAGATAGCTCGCCACTTCTTGCCTGGCGGCACCCCCGCCCGTCTCGAGTGTTTTACCCAGCAGGCCCGCGCTGAGCATGTCGTCCAGCTTCTCCTCCACCAAGGCATACCACCTCCTGAAGCTCGTGTTGCCAAACCTCCTGGGGCCCGGATCGGGCGGCGCCTGGGAGAGCAAGCTCTCAATGTCCGAGAGAAGTCGCTGCAGGGCCTGTATTGACGGCGTCGACGACGGCGAGCCGGGGACGAGGGGAAAGAGGCGGGGGAGGGTGGTGGCGGGTTGGTGGCGCGGGCAGAGGGCGCGGTTGAGCTGGAGGACAAAGGTGCCGATATCGCGATAGGCGAGGCTCCTGAGGAAGCGGGCGACATCGTGGCCCTCGTGGATGCGCTTCGAAGGCTTGGAAAAGGGCGGCGGGGAGGAGTGGTCGATGGTGTCCAGGATGGGGATACGGGATGGCGGGGTAGCTCTCGGAGGCGCGTCGGACGACATTCTCTGAGCTGGTGCGCTGACGCGGGCGAGGAGGTAACGGCGGTAATCAATGAGATTGCTGTCTGGAAACTGTGAAATTGCTCGGGGGGGAGGCACAGCGATGGAGGTGAGGTCCACAAAGGGTTGGGTTTGTTAGTCAGCGGTTGCAGTTACCGAGACTGGAGCCTGTACGAATACGGTTAGTGTTGGAGTGGAGACGCGGTACTACTTCCTTGCTCGTCACTTTCGACGTCCACCCGAGAAGAATATCTGTGAGGGTGCTGCTGGTCCGGGTCCCAGGCAAGGAAGGGTCCATTATCTTGAGGATCGATTGTCGGCCTTTCTCAAACAGTCTCCCGCCGTATCACTGCCGCCCACGGGCTCGAATCGACGTGTCTCTTGCTCATGACCAGACTTGTTGACTTGTCACGGTGGTGGGATCAGCAGGTTCCGCGTGCCCAACGAATGGTGGCCACATCATCATGGACAGACGGCAAGCTCGAAATATGCAGGTGAGAGCTCGAGGCGACGAGGGGCCGACTCGCGACACATAATAATGACGTGAGAAACCGGCTGCGTCATGACCACTCTCCTGACCACCATGGCAACGGCGCTACTTGAGCGCTGAGAGAGGACCAAGTGCTTGTCAGGACGGCGAGTCTCGAGAGGGAAGAGCAAGAATCCGAAGGATGTACGAGTTGGAGTATCTTTGCTACGCAAGTACAAAGTTCGTAGTACTGTCAATGAACAATAAGTCCTGATTACTGATTGGATTTATTAGCCTCTCGGATTACTATCACGAGCCGACCGACCTGTTGAGACGCGACGCGCCTGCATAGGTACCTAGGTATGATGCCAGTGCCCTGCAAGCGACATACGAAGTACATCGAGATGTATACAGTGTGAATATAACGATTCGCAAATCCCGTGCTCTTTCAGTAACACCCGGCGGGGAACACAATGCGAAGAAGGGGCACCACAACAGCCTAGGCTTGTCGTGCAAGATTGGGCACTCTCACGCTAATAGATACCTCATCTTGGGCCTTTCGTCTCTCTGGCCACGTTGCAGTAGTACTTGTAACTCTCCCAATGGCGAGATGACTGCGGAGGGGCAAGGGGGGAGAAGAAAAGAAAGGGACAGAGGGGGGAGCAAGTCCGAGTACGAAGTACACAAGTGGTATGGTACAGAGCAAGTTAGGTAAGTTAGTACCTCGTTTTAAGCAACCTGTCTCGCGTAGTACTTGGGTTCCGACATCTAACAGCTTATTCGTACCTCATGCGGGTACTGCCCTGGTGGCACACCCTCCCAACCGTTAGCGTACCAGGTTCCTGACCAACCCCCATCCACCCCTTTGCTCATGTCCCCCCCAACCTCCACCGCCGATTGCCCCCCCTGGAACAATTTTCTACCCATTTCACCAACCTCTCTCTCCCGCCTCCCAACGTTCTCCCATACGGATAGTCGTCGCTCTGTTGCTCTCCGAGAGTCCAGTCGCAACGACTCAGATACCGCTCGCCTCCTGAATCCGCATGTGTTGCGTCTGTCGCAGTACTCTTCCAGCGAGTTTGAAACAAACCGTTTTGCATTGACACCAACACCCGGTAAGCAGCAATTATTGATTGGCCATCCCCCTTCCCCATCACCCCCTCCACCACGGCCATCGACTATGTTGGCCACGAGTGCCAAGCGTTGGGCAGCTTCAGTGTCAATCGTGACACGCGTTCATGCCCAAGCCCTGGCGACCAATGGCCCTCCACTGTGTGCGAGAGCTTAGCGCTGAAGCCATCCCCCCCCCCATCTAGCACACATCCGTGATATCCCCCCGTCAAGAACATCATGTCGGACAAAGAGAACGTTGTCACCGCCTCCGTCGAGGCCTCTACCTCCAAGGACTCCAAGGAGTCGACCCCCGACCCTATCGAGGCGTCGCCCAAGGTCAACGGCGAGTCCAAAACTCCGGCACCGGCTAAGCGCCCCGGAGCTACGACGGCGCCCTCTGCCACCGCGTCTAGGCCTGGCGTGTCTGCTTCCACCACGCGCACCACTGCTGGCGGCTTGAGCAAGCCGCCCACGCGCCCACCCACGACGACGGCCTCGGCCCGCCGACCCACCGCGGCATCCGCCTCGGCCTCGACCCACCGCACCCGCCCCAGCGTGAGCGCCAGCGAGGATGAGAAGAAGTCGAACTTGAGCTCAGGCGTGGCAAGGAGGACAAGCGCCGTCATGTCGAGTCCCGGCAGGTCTGCCGACAAGAAGATGGCTAGCGCGACAGGCACCGCCGCGACAGCCCGCAGACCTACTGCCTCCAGCAATGCTGGTGCTAGCCCACGCACATCCGCCGCGACCTCCAGGACGGGCCTTTCCGCTACGACCACCTCGGCCACTAAGACTGCCGCAATGGCTCGTTCGGCGGCGGGTCCCGGTACCACCGAAGCGCGCAAGAGGCTTTCCACGGCTGGCGCCCCGTCCACAACATCTCGGACGCCCACTCGCTCAGCCGTCAAGCCTGAAGCAGCCTCCGGCGCACAGGAAGCTGAAGAGCTCAAGTCTAAGCTTGCCGAAGGAAACGCTGAGATTGAGTCTCTCAAGGCCCAGATCAAGTCGTACGAGGAGGCAATTTCGACTCTCCGGGAGCAGGTGGCGAACGCTGCCGTCTTGACTCAGGATACTGAGCAAAAGCCCTCGCTCGAGGGCGAAGACATGGCCAATATGAAATCCGAGCACGAATCGAAGGTCATTGGCCTCGAGACCAGGCTTTCCGAGGCCAACAACAAGATCCAGGCAGCTGAAACAGAGCTAGGTGAGCTCAGGACGTATCTGGCCGAGGCACTGGCCTCCAAGGACGCTACCGAGTCGGAGCTTGAGGCCATCCAGAAATCTCTGGAAACAATCGAGGCGGAGCACTCTGAGAAACTCAGGGCAAGTGAGAACAATCTCCAGAAAATATTGGGCGATCATGCCTCCAAGATTGAGGAGCTCCAGGCCTCCCTCGCTGGGCAGCACAAGGTTGCCGTTGATGAACTCGAGGCGAAGCACAAGGAGGAGCTCGAAAAGGGTCTGGCTGACACGTCGTCCCATGAAGCCGCCCTGGACGAGCTCAAGTCAACGTACGAGTCAGCCCTGGCGGAATTTCAGCAGAGAATCGACGCGTTGACCGCCTCGCAGGCGGCCCTAGAATCCGCCAGCAATGAAGAAACAGAGTTGGAGCATCAAGCCCACAATGCCCAGATTGCCTCGCTTGAGGGTGAAATTGCCGAGCTAAAAGCTAGGCTTGAAGTTTCCGGCAAGACCGCCGAGACGGCCAGTGCGGAGATGGAGTCTGTCAATGACCGATTGGCCCAAATCCAGAGCGAGCTGGCCGGCAAGGAGTCGGCGCTGGTCGCTGCCAAAGACGAATTGGCGTCATTGCAAGCCAAGGCGCAGAGCGCACTCGCGGACAAGGATAGCGAGATCTCGAAGCTCAAGACGATGCACGACGAGCGCATGAAGAACTTGTCACAGGACTACGAGAACGAGATTGAGAGCCTCCGCGGCGATGCCTTTTTCAAGCGCAAGTTTGAGGAACTCGAGGCACAGCACAACGATCTCAGGACGTCGTCCGAGGAGGCCACCGAGAGCCACGCAACGGCCCTTGCCACCGCAAAAGCAGAGCTCAATGCGGCGATCGAGGCCCTTGAGGTTGCTGAAAAGAGGCACCAGCAGAGTCTGGATGCTCTGCAAACAAGCCACGCCGAGGCGCTCGAGTCGGCAAAGACTGGCGCCTCGGCGGATAGGGACGCCCAACAAGGCCAGATGGAGGACCTAAAGTCTCGGCACGCCGAGGAGCTCGAGGTTCTCAGGAAGGAGAGCGAGGTTGCTTTCGCCAAGGAATTAGATGCGCTCAAGGCTTCGCACGACTCGATCCTAGAGGCCCTGAAAAGGGAGCACGCCGACGACAAGGAGAAGTCGGCGGCTGCCCAACAGGCAGAGCTGACATCTGCCAAGGACACCGGCGACGGCGCAAACGCCACCGAGCTGGCAAGCGTCAAGGCGGAACTCGACACCGCCAGGTCTGAACTCGCGCAAGCACTGTCGGACAACTCAGCCATCGAAGCTGCCAAGCAGGAGCTGGAGGAGAAGCACGTCACGGAAATTGAAAAGCTCATCGCGCTAAACACGGAGGCTATTGAGAACGTCAAGAACGAGCGCACCCAGACCACCAAGGACCTCGAGGAGCTGACGGCCGCTCACGCCAAATCCCTCGAGGACACGATTTCCGAGCACAAGAGCAGCAACTCGAGTCTGGAGGAAAAGCTCGTCCATCACGCTACGGCGAGTGCTGAACTCGAGGCGGCTCTGCAGAGGACCCAGGAGGCCCTCGCCAATGCCGAATGCGAGGTGACGGAGTTGAGCCAGCAGCTTGTTCAGGAGAAGATGGAGCGCATGACTGCCCTCGCTGACCTGGACGCCACGAAGAAGGTCAAGACGGACACGTCGGAGGTTGAAACTCTCAGGGCAGAGCTCGCATCGCTCAAGATGGCCCAAGAGGAGGCCAACATGTCTGTCTTGGCGAGCCTCCAGGCCAAGCAGGCCGAGGTGGACGCAGGCAAGGCGGCTCTGACGGCTGCTGAGGAGAGGCTGGCGGGCATGAAGCACGACCTGGGACTGGCTCTGCAAGATCTGCAGGAGCAGCAGGCCGAGGCCGAGGCCAAGCACAAGACGGCCCTCGCCGATTACAAAGACCTCAACGACAGCATGACGGCCCTAGTCGAGGAGGCAAACAACAAGGCGAAGGGGCTAGAGGCCAAGCTGGAGGAAGCCACGCGGAGGCTGGAGGAAGCCACGCAGGAGCTGGAGGAAGCCACGCAGAAGCTGGAGGAAGCCACGCAGAAGCTGGAGGAAGCCACGCAGAAGCAAGAGCAAGCCACGCAGAAGCAAGAGCAGAGCGAGATGAAGGCGGAGGAGTATGAGGCGCAGCTCAAGGTCAAGGAGGCCGAGTTGGCGGAAGCAACGGTGAGAGACCAATGGAGCTCTATTGACAGGCAACTAAGGCCATGGACTGACATGCTTCATTTCATGGCGCTGGCAGGCCAAGGCTGCAGCAGGCAAGCCCAAGGGTCTAGCCTGCAGCAAGTTTGCGGATGCGGAGGGGGAAGACGACGCCGCAGTCGCAGCCAAGGATGGCGCGCCGGAAGGTGAGGACGACAAGGATGACGAAGAGGATCAGTCTTTAGCGGCGTTGGCTTTGGTGCGAGAGCCCCTTGCTTGACGCGGCCGTACCTTGACGGTTTCCTTGCCTGCCCTGTTTTCCACACAGCTAGGTGGTCTAGGAAGCTAACCAGCGGCACTTGTCACAGCTCAGTAAGTCGCGGCTCACGGCGAAGCAGATGGATGCCCTCGATTGTGAGATGAGGGATCGCAACCTGCAGTGAGCAAACATGATGGCCGATGGATGACAGGCGGGCTAATGGAGGATGCAGGCTACTGAACTCGATAACGAACCCGAATACGCAGCAGTCGGTATGAGGGGCGGCAGGCTTGCAGCCGAGCCGGGTAGGTACTTGCTCGTGTGGGATGCAGGAGTGTTGTTTACGACCAGGCCAAGGCTTCTTTTTAATACCCCTTTCGTTTACGCCGTTGCTGGGTTGAGCGTCCATGAGTCCGGCCCGATGGGCACGCTCGCGACCAGCTGGATGGACTGCTGTGTTTGGAGTGGTTTATTAGTGATTGCTTTGAGGGCCTTTTTGTAGGGACTACCTAGTAGTACGAATAGGTACTACTACCTAGGCGTCTGTGCCCGCGTCTGTGCCGGAATGACACCAGGGCGAATGCAATAATCATGTTGGTGACTGGTGGGGCCTGTCAAGCTATTTTGTTGTGATGTACGAAGTACTACCAGATGCTGTCTCGATATCGATGACTGCAGCACAGTACAAATGCACGTTGAGGTTCGACAGGAGCTATGATATCATTTGGCTGCTTCCTTCCCGCCGTCAGCCAGCCAGCACTGGCCGTTTCATTAGTCACCCGCGCAAGAGGGCACAATGACGTCGCCAGCGCGCGGTAACGCCAGGAACGTCATCGCAAGCTTCCCGTGTATGACCGCTCTGGCCAGCCACATGACACTCTGGCCAACCACCCCCTGAGGTATCCATCCATCCCTCTCCCCAAGCCGTTGAATTCTCCGGCCGGCGACGCGCACTGTTCATTTCAAGACATTTCCCCCTCTTGAACATGTCATCATTGCCGTGGTGAATGAAGCTTTGGACCATCAAGCCGCCGCACTGCCACGACGTGCGAGCAGCGACCTAGCGACAGCGTCTAGTCCGACCGACCAAGCGCGAATCACGCTTGCAAACAGCGACAGACGACGACGGCCATCTCCCCTTCGTTTGTTTTTCGCAAGCAGAAGAAGAAAATCCAACAAGCAGCCCTCCTTTCTCTCCCTTTTCGCTTCTCTCGCCGCGGCGAACCCCTCAAGGCCAGCGAAGCGCAGGACGAGAGAGAGGGAGACGGACGACCAGGGGTAGACTCGAATCCACGACGACGACCCACGACGACGACGACGATTGTGCTGCCACGATTGGCCGCCATGCCCGAGGTTTGGCGCGGCAGCGCGAGAGGGCACTCGGACTCGGCCCTCTCGAGCAGCACCGCCTCGAGGCTGGGTGGCGACCCGCCCACCATCACCGTCAGCAGCACCTACGAGAACGACGCACATGGCAAGGACGCCGCCGGCGTTGCCAATGGTAATGGCGTGACGTCCCGCGCGGCCAGCGATGGCCAGGTGCCGACACGGGCCTCTGTCTCAGCCCCGGGGCCGACGGAAGCGCCGTCCCATCAACTCGGCCCTCACCCGCTCACGGGCAACGCGGAATCCCGCCGCAGCCTGTCGTACGCGCTGCGACCCCAGGCCGAGGCCTATTACGACTCTCGCGCCGCGACGCGCGCCGAGTGGAACCGCCGAGCCAAGACGCTCGACGAGTACTACGACGACAACCGTCACCTTCTGCCCCAGCTGCCCTTTACTTGGCACCACGGCCGCCGGCGATGGCGCCTCTTCTTCTTCGCCTTCTTCGTCTTCGTCGACGCCTCGGCCGTGCCCATTGCCCTCTACTATGGCATGCACTACGCCGGCCATGTCGAGGGCTGGATCATCTTTGCCATCGTCACCACCATCTGGGGCGGGCCCACGTACCTCGAGTTCGCCGTCCGCACCCTGCGCCTCGTCAAGCGCGAACGATTCTTCCGGCCCCTCGGCACCCAGAGCCGCTGGTGCTTCGATATGCTCAACTGGGCCTCGGTCCTCACAATCACCGCCGTCACCGCCCTCTTCATTGTCGGCAGCGCCCCGCACGTTGTCTGGCTCAGGGTCCTGTGCATGCCCGCGCCTGCCATTCTCTACTGCCTCGGCGGCGTGCTGGGCTTGGTGACGCTCTACCACCAGATGGGATGGCCGGCGCCGTTCCGCATCAGCTCCACGGCAAAGGGCGAAAGAGTAGGTCGCTTCTACAACGCGTTTATAATGCTGGGTTAAGCAGCGTTGCTGACAAAGGACGTGCCTCAGGTCCTACCGGGTGCCTACTACTTCGTCGAGGACGTCATCGCCGTCAACGCCGGCGCGGGCCGCCCCTACCGCGAAGCACTCGCCGCGCGGTACAAGGCCAGCCCGCGGTTCCGGCGGATGCTGTATGTGCAGAGCCTCTTCTGGTCGATTCCGGCGCTCCTGCTCGCGGCGGCGCTCACGGTCGTGGCCGTGATCCCACAGGTGCCGGCGACGGGGGCGTACGGCGTGTGCTGGGCGGTGCCGTTCCTGTGGACGGGCCTGTGGGGCGGCATCACGGTGTGGTGGTGCAAGAAGGACATGGTGCGAGAGAGGCTCGAGTGGGAGGCCGGCAGCGGCGTGGTGAACAAGGGCGGCGCGCGGAGGGCCGAGGCGGGAGAGGCAGAGACGGCGATGCCGATGGCGTCGTCGTAACAAGACGACTCGCTGGCGACGGGAAGCTCCGCCGTCGCAAACAAAATGTAAGGGACATGGACATATTAGCTCTACCAAGTAGAGCTGAGCGTGGAACGCGACGCGAACAATGGGGATACCATGTACGAATACGGATACAGCTGCCAGCGATAGAACAACATGGGCGTCTGCACCGCTTCAACTGTTGGTCGCGGCTGGGGAGCCGTGACGTGTTGCTCGCCTCTGGTTTCGTCTGACGGTAAGCCACCCCCCGTTCCCTCTTGCTGTAGAGTCTGGATAAGACTGTCACAGCAAGGGCTCGCGGAAACGCCTTGGCCACGAGCAAGGCCTGGAACCGAGCCCGGAACCCGCAACTCGCAACCCCCACGGGATGAGGCTGAGTCAAGTCGGGCGCACATTGCCGCCGCTCTCTCTCCCTGCTCTCTCTCCCTGTCCATCTGTCTCTCCCCGGATGACGCGCACGGCTCGTCGACGGGGAAGGCAGGCTCCAAGTTGCGCCATCAGCAGCAGCGACCCTGGACCGGGGTTCGATGGCGATGGGGAGACTGGGGTAAAAATGGCTGTTTTTCTTTTATAGCGAGGGAAAAGAAAGGCGGACTTGCGAGAGAGAGAAAGTGCCTTGGGCTTTGCTTTGGGGACCGACGCGTGAGAACAGGGCCCTTGGGAGCCAAGATTTCCCCGGGGGGGGGGACTTGAGCATCCAATGACATAACATGGATATGGGAGAAGAAGGAAAGAGGGGAAATGTCCCGAGGAGAAATGCAGGAGAGGGATGGGACAGGATCTGGTGTAGAGTGCGGATACAGATACGAAGTACGAATACTCAGTACTTCGTACAGAATGAAGAGTTTCCTTTTGCTTACCGTCTTGCCGTTGCTGCTCGGTCCGGGATGCATCGGCGAGAGAGGCTCCAAACGAGGGACTTTCAGGACTTGGGCTCTTCTTCCTCGTCGTCGTGGCCGCCTTGTGCGTAGACGAACGGGGCCGCGGGCCCCTTTTGCTGCCGGGCCGTGCGTGTGGTTGTCGCGGCGATTCCTTGACCTGAGAATAGACGGTGAGGTCTGGTCTTGGCTCGGACTTGGGCGACGATGCGCGTACCTATAGCACGGCACATATAGCATCCAGAGCGCAGGCGTGAGGGTGACCAGTAACTCGTGTATGTACACTCGAGAGTGACGCGGCAGTGCGCTTGGAGACGCATCCCCCCCCTGGGCAGACACGGCACATGGGACGCGGGCCCAGCAGGCGGCGATGCAAGCCCTCTGAATCTTGGAACCGAGGGGCGATATTGATTAAATGCCCCAGGGGCGACCCGCGAGCTTGGCTCTCGGCCGAGCCCATAAGGACAGGCGGACACGTGAAAGGGGAAGGGGAAAAGGGAAAGGGAAAGGATGGAAAGGTGAAAAAAGGAAAGAAGAGAAAGGGCCGATGTACATGCATACATAGACGAGTACTAACATTTTGCTAGGAGGGTCTCTATTGGGGGCATTTCTCGTCAAGCATGTACAAGGCACAGCGCGGATGTAGATATTCGTACAGTGTATCGTATAGATACAGTCAGTCAACAAATCTTTAACGAGCTGCATGCTGCGTCAGATTATGTACACGGACTGTCATTTCTTCCTTTTGCCAAAGGTGTGAAAGAAGAAAGGGCTGCGCATCGTTTCCCCCCGAGGCTGACGTCTGGAGGCGATCTTTTGGACCCAAGGAGACAACGAAACAAAAAGCTCTCTCTCTCTCGCTTACAGACTTTGATCTCTCGCTTAGACTTTAAACGTCTCTCGGTCTTCTCACCGCTTCTGGCGGCAGGCTCTACGAGCGGGGGCAAGGTTCTCTTGGCAGGGCAGGAGCTGCAGAGCAGTCGTCTAGTCGGTCTGACCTTTGCTGCCGATATGGATCATGATTCATATAGGAGGTACCTGTGTACTAGGTAGGTATGTACCTGTATTCGTACGGAGCTACTGTATGTATCTGTACCGTTCGTTGGGCATTCCCGAGGCCTCTCCTCCTCCTCGTCAAGGCCTTCCCCATTCACTCGCTGCAGGCGCCCATGTTTCCTTTCTTTTCCCGTCCTGATCCTGCCCCCGAGTATCACATTATGCGGCATCATGGCCAACATATGTACCTATATAAAGTGCAGTGCTCGGCTCCTCGTCGCAGATAAATGTCATTGAATATTCGCAGGTCCCCTTTGCCCCGTCTTTCCGACCCCACCCACTCCCTGTTTTGACGGCAGGAGGAAGGACCTGCTTGCTACCCTGTTGGCTGTGGCCCTGGCTGTGGCTGTGGTTGTGGCTCTAGGTACGAAGAGGTAGGTAGCCACGGAGTAAACGGATAGTATCTGTACTCTGTATCCGTACTCCGCACACTGTACATACAGTTCCGTCCTTATACTCGACTCGACTCGATGGAAGGTGTCATGGAAGATCTCGTGGAAAATGCAGCCTCGGCAAGGCAAGGCAGCTCCGGGCCATGGTTGACCTGCCTGTCCGATAAGCTAGGTATGTTACTTGGCCCGTTGCGCGCGAGTATAGATGCATCATGTAGGTGATGAAAAAGGTGAGGCCGACGAGGACGCTCTCCCCCTCCGACTTGTTGCTCTCGAGACCTTACCGACTGCGCGTCACCCATGACCATTTAGGCATTCCAGACTTTCCCATGTCGGAGACTTGCGGCCGCGCGGAGAGCAACCGACAGTACATACGAATACGGATACCAAGAGCCATTTAGCAAGGGTCCCCTACTAACCCGCGCTGCTATTGCTTCCACTAGAGGGCTCCGTGAGGTAGCGATGCATAGTACTGCTAGGCATCACGTCAGACAAAAAAGGTCGCCGTCTCTTTTGTTTTGACCGCAAATTACCACTAGTGCCCGTTGCGGATTAGCTAGCTAGCCTGAAGAAAAGCCAGCCTGAAGAAACGGTAAGTGGAACGTTATAGCGCGAGCCACGTACCTACTACCTCGCCCCAAGCACACGCACCAGCCTGCCGCGCTCTACTCCCGATGGACAAGCAGGTTCTCAGTACTATTCCTGTGCTAGCGTCCTCTCCCATTTTGGACAGACCTTCTTTACTTCTTCCTTTGTTTACCCTCTCGCCTCGTCCAATCCTGCTTCTAACCGGCTTGCCCGACCAATCGCGACGTCCGGCGGGGATCAGGGAACCAACTCTCCCGATGCTTTGACAGCCAGCCTGCTCTTGGACCTCACGTCAACTCGCCTGACGTCTGGCGGGGCCGGGCCGAGAGTCATTTGCAGGCCCCGAGCCAAGACGACAAAGGTCTTGTCGCCGTCGCCGTCGCCGTCGCCGTCGCCGTCGCCGTCGTCGCCGTCGACGCCGCCATTTGCCTCGCTGACCCCGAAGCCCTGCAACGCCTGACCTTGATGAGCGGACGGCAATGCCACCAGCTGGCAACCGAGGGCGTCGTGTTGCGCCGCAACCAATGGGGAGCCTGCGAAGTTGCTGGCAGACTCAGTGATTTCAATATCGTCAGCCGCTACGGCCAGCCGGCCAGAGACCAAGGAGATTGGGAAATGAATCACGCATTTCTTCGTTGAAGCCTGCAAAAAAACAAATCCATACATGTACGAGTTACGAAGTACGATATGTGTGTACGGATACACCACAACGAAAAAGCCGAAAAAGCCGAAAAAGCCTGCACCGGCGCCCCCCCCGGTCGATAGTCGGCCTCCGATATAACCTCGGGCTGGCCCTCCTGATTCCATGGAGCACGGAGCGACGCGACTGTCCAACGTGGCCCACGAGCTACGGGGCGGTATGAGCTACGTTGTATCTATTATAACCGTCCAAGCCCATACCATGCCTCTTCGGAACGGGGAACTTTGGTGTGCAGATACGCCGCACGTTGGTCTCTTTCTGCTTGCCGCCTTTGCCCATGTCCACTCCAATGGGCACTGCGTGGGATGTCCTCAGCCAATCCGTCGTCCCCCTGGCTTCCCCGGTGACGCGACCCCCCCTTGGGCCCCGTCTGTTCCCCAATCCGGCTGACCACCTCCTCTGGCCGCCTCTGCTCTCGTCTCTCAGGTAGATGGAGAGGGCCTTCCTGCAGGCGACCCAGGCATATACCCAGTCAGTCTCCGTGTACGGAGTCGGAGTACGGATACACATGAGCCTGATATTGGGCGACGAGGGGGGGGGCCAAGATGGGCTGTACTCACGCCTGGCTCCGCCGATCCGCGGCTCTGGGCCGGCTCGCTCACTGGAGACGCCGTCTGCATCCCAAGCCCAGTTTCATCGGCTCTTGGACCCGTCGATGAGCAACAACCGAACCGCCCTTGCTATTGTCCTGGGCCAGCCTTGCCCGGCAGCACCCTACCAAGTACCCAGGAGGCGCTACGGGACTTGGCTACATGGCATTTGCCCCGACTGGCCCACGACCTCTGTCCATTTGCTGTCACCATCGCCCTCGGCTGGGGCCGTCAGGCGGGACGAGACCTGACACCCCCCCAAGTCTAATGCGGGCTACACTCTGCCCCGGACCCCCCCCCCCCCCCTTGCTAGGGTTTCGCTGCCCCGTCTTGATCCCGATTGTGCTGCAAGGGTATGTACCGTGATGGGCCCCCTCTATTCGTAAGTAGCTCTAGAAAACCCGAGTCCGGGATTGACGACTCCAGTCCCCTGAATCGACGCCATGGACAAGAGCAGTCGTCGAAGCGTCCGACGTGAGGATGGACGGCCTATGCCGGTTGGGTCATGTTTTGTTTCTTGGCCCTCCCGCTTGGTTCGGAGGGCACGATACAACTCGACGCCTGTTCCACCGCTCTTCAACTTCAGGTCCCCCTCCCCCACCGTGGAGTCTCCCAAGCCTTGGGTGACTATTTCCTAATCTCAAACCGCTCTCTTGCAGCGTCGACGTTTCTTTGTTGGCACACGACTCCCCCTTCATTCATCTTCTCGCCACCGCCACATCGTCCTCGTCTTTGTGTTAATAAATACCCGTGTCTCTGGATTGCTGTGTGCTGGCCGCTACAAGCTTCTTCACCACACTCCCACCCCCCTTGACCACCCCCCCTGGCAAGGGGCTACCAGACGATAGGCACGTTACCCAACCAATCGAGGTAATTGCTCACCTTGGGCGAGAAAAACTACCGACTTATTTGGCCTGGTCGTACCCGAGTAGCACCAACGCATCTTGCAGCTCGCCCGCATAACGGTGGTGTAGCCTTGGGGTCGTGTCTGTGCCGGGAAACCCATTCCAAAGGTGGCTTGATCTCTTCCAAAAGTTACCATTGTCCGGAACCGTCCCCGGCAAACCACTCTAGCTGTTCGTCATTCATTGTTCCGCGGGATATCTGAGCCGAGTTTCAGAGCCACTTGTCTCTCTCTAGCCCGCCGACCCCCGCGTATTGGCCCGCTCGACGTCGTCGACGAGCGCCAGCACCAAGCATCACGCTCTACAGCCTCAACTTCAACATGGCCAGCAGCACCGGAAGCTATCTCGACATGCCTTTCCTGCAGTCCGGCCGGCACTCGTCCAGCCTACCATATCTGGGCGGCGGCGAGCTGCCTCTGGCTGCCCAAGACTCTCCGCCGCACCATCACGCCGAGACCTATGGCGATCCCCAAAGGCAGCTAACGCTTCGGCAAGCGCCAATGCATGCCCGGGTTGCGATAGGAAAAGAAAAGGGTACGCGCTCTCTGATTCTCCAACGGCCAGTCGTGGCGTCCGAGGCTGACGTGGAACGCCTCCAGACCGCAAGCCGATCGATCCCCCTCCCATCGTTCAGCTGCTGGACAAGCGGAACCATGGCAAAAGCGGCCTCTACGACAGTAAGTCTCCCCCGCGTGCGCTGTTTCTTTCGGACTCCCATGTTGGCGTGGACACGATCCTTACTCCGGGGCAAACCTGCAGGCCCCTACCTCTTCATGACCTCTTCGCTCGTGTCGGAGAACTACGGCGAGTCATCCGACAAGGACCAGGAGCTCCCTTCAAACTACCTCGTCGGCTCCCTGGTGTCGTCTATTCATCGCCTGAGGGACACGGACAATGTCGAAGGCGGCTTCTTCGTCTTTGGCGACCTCTCCGTCAAGCGCGAGGGACGGTTTCGTCTTCGATTTACGCTTTACGAGCGTGACGAGAGCAGCTCCTCGCCCAGCTTCTACTTTGTCTCTGAGCTCATCACCAACGTCTTCACCGTCTTCTCCACCAAGCTGTTCCCTGGCATGGCCGACTCGACACAGCTGACGCGGACCTTTAGCAACCAAGGCGTCAAAGTCCGCCTTCGCAAAGACTCGAGCGGCATGGCCGCCCGGAAGCGGAACAGGGGTGTTGCCGACGTGACTGATGAGTTCCTTGACCGACAGGCAAAGCGCTCGTCGTACGATCGGGAACTGCCCTTGAATAACTACGCTGTCTCTGACCTGGGGCACATGGACCCTCTTCACGGAGTCGTGAGCACGGCCCCGCCGACCAGCTTTCTCGTGGCCGCCGACGCCATGTCTTCGTCGTCGTCGACGCCATCGAGGACTGCTGGCCTCGGCATGCCGCTGTCGGCGAGCGGCTACTACTTTACCGGAGCCCACTACTATTAGTCCGGGGCGGGGACTCGCAGCTTCAAGCCGACGAGGAACGAGGGGGGAATTTCAAACGGAGCAACGGAGCCACGAGACGTGCGTGCTCGTCGGAGCAGGGCTCTCTCGTGCATAGGACCTCGGGGTTCTCGGAATCACGCTCCGGGGCATGTCGCCCAGGGCGCACGCAGCGGTTCCGGAGAATGGCCACGGCAGCTTCGATGCAGGCTGAAGTCAGGCTCCCTGACCCGGCCTGATGGGTGGCCTCGCGGCTACACCTCCCCTAGGGCTGTTTAGCCACTTTGGCGTCGGATGCTGTCCGCAGCGTCAAGAAGATTTTCAGCAGGGCCATCCTCTCGAAAAGCCAGCTATAGCTCCACCTAACTGACCGAGTCCGTGCTTCTCATACCGGCTTCTGACTGAGGCTCGGGGCAAGGCGAGAGGCCGAGTCCGTCAGCCTCGCCACTCCTTGCCAGAGCAGCATGGTACCGCGCCCCGTCTCTGGTGCTGAGGATCGTGTGCAGGGACATCAGTTGAAGGCGGGATGGCGGGATGAAGACAAGAAGACGAAAGAGTTATGGATTTGCAGACATGCGGCTTGCCTTCCATATGGGCCTTGGATAACTGGCACGCCTACGCCCAGAGTTGTCCAACATTGCCACGTTGTTTTGGGACCCGGCGCGTGAACTCGAAACAGCACACGGCTTACGCAGTCACGGACTTTTTGCCAGCGGTCTCGAAGTCGCAGTCACGACTTTGGCCGAGCGGCAGGCTTCATCGTCCCGTGGCTCGTCGACGAAATTCCTGAAGCGGACAGTTGAAAATCTCTATTCGCACAGAAGATGCACTTTTTTATTTACTTCCCAGAACCCTTTGTTCCGCAAGGCATGTCATTGTCTTTTGGTCAAGCCGTTCCCTGCTTGACATTGACCTTGTAGACGTTCAGTCCGAGCGGGCGACTTGCTCTTGACAGAAGCCCACTCTCCCGCCATCCAGCGGCTGAAGAGATCGAACATGGCGGCCGGCTGGTCCAGGGCGGCGCAATGGCCTGCGTTGAAGATGCGGACAAATGCGAGGCCGTTTGCGGCTTTGATCTCGCCGTAGTCTTGGGCGGACCCGTTGGCGCGGAGGGCCTGCGGCTGGGAGCTGTTGAAGGCATCGTGGCCTGACCAGTCGAGGGCGTTAGTCCAGGCCTGGTTGCCGAGCCAGCTGCAGATGAAGTCGCCGTCACCGGCGTAGACGAGCATGGGAATCTGCTCCAGGGCCTTGGCGGCCTGGCGCTGGAGCGGCTTAGAAGCGTCGCCGGCCTTGCTGAAGTCGGCCGAGACGCCCTCGCTGCACACCTCCCAGCGGCCGACGTCACCGACACCAAGCGTCTTCAGAACCTCGGGCTTGTTCAGCCACTTATCGATGGGCGGGACAGAGTCGGTGCAGAAATTGGACGTGTCGCCTTGGCACTCCTGGCGGAGGTTGTATATGTTGGCCCCGTTTTCCGCCACAGGATCGAGGAGATTTTTGTCACACACGCTGGTCGCCTTGACGCAAGCTGCTGTCTCATCCGTGTCGTAGCAAGACTGGACTAGGGCCTGGCACTCCGGCATCGCGGCCTTCATGGCCTGGCAGGTCGCGTTGTCGACGACGGCCGGGACGCCGCCTTGGCCGCAGGCCATGGGCTGAAAGAACTGGTTTTGAACCAAGGAATCCGTTATCCCGTCTCCAATGATGGTGCTTTTCAGATTGATGATGCGGTCTTGATGCGACAGTATCTCGGCGGCGATGGCGGGCACATAATGACCCGAGTAGGAGCTTCCCGCGACGTGGAAGTCTTGCTTGGCATATTGGGGGAACTGCTGGAAGAAGAGCGTCATGAGCGAGTAGACGTCCTTTGCGGCATCGGCCGTGGTATTGACGCGCCCGCTGCCAAACGAAAAGCCCGTGTTGACCGGTTGATCAAGGAAAATCATGGAGGCACGACTAGTCCAAGAGAAATTGTTGCTTGTGATGTCGAGGTTCTCGTTGATCTTGGCCGGGCCGACCTGTTGGAAGAGGCTAAGCATGGAGGAGCATCCAGGGCCTCCTTCGACCCATAGGACGACAGGATCTGTAGCCGGGCTCCCGCGAGACTCGAAGAACCCTGCTCAACGATTAGCCACTGCAACAGCCATGGACAACGCCTAGGAGAAGCAACCGACAGTAGAAGAGATGCTTGTCCTGCTGCTCATCGTCGAGGTAGCCGGTGAACTGCGTGACATTATCGACGCCTAGACTGGAGACATCGAACTTTCGGATTTTCGAACTGTCGTTGTTGGCCGGCCGGACATCTGATGCTTCGAGCCCAGAGACGTCGACTGCGGCGGCCAGCGATGCTGCGCCTACGAATAGCGCGAGAACGAAGGCCCGCATCGTTCCGTGATGGGCGAAAGTTGGTTCTACAGCACAGTATCCTCGAGCGCCAGCGCACAACGACGGTTGGAGAATGAGCGCCGTTCACAGAACGATTGCGGTTGCGGCATCATTGACGGTGAATGGAAGGCCTGATTATAAGTAAACGTTGTACTAGACATTCTCACCGAGTCGCGAAACAGGTTATCGGACTGGTAAAACATGCCCTGTGTCGCCAGGGCTGTTAAGGTTAAAGTCTAGTTGCGTCACTTATGCGCTGGCGTCAACGTCCTGAACGGTGTGGCACCATGGCGTGTAACAGTTCTTTGAGACGAGCAAACCCCTGCCGCGTTTCGTCCGCCTCATGACTCCAAGCATACGCTCTCCTCGTACTTGCCAGGTGGTTCCTCGGACAAGTGCCAATTCTCGGCGTCTATACTACGGGGCACGGGGTAGTGCCAAGTCTCTGCTCCTCGATGCTTGCCCGCCAGGCAGCATGAGACTTGGCTACTCGATGGGCCTCTTCGGGCATGGTGGCTGCAAGACGAAGCCATGCTCGGTGGCGAAGCAGAGTTCTTGTCCTCTCGTCGGGCCCTTTGTCATGACTCTCTAGGCCCCTTGGCCATCCAAAGACGGCCTTTGTCCGTCGATACACGCAGAGTTCCAAGCGCTGGTCGGCGTCTCCATGGCCGGGCAGCGGTTCAATGACGGCGGCAAAGCGCGGGAGGCCCGTCCTGGGGTTTGGCGCCGACCTGTAGCAGTCACCGACAAGAGTCAGATTGGAGTTGGCCTAAGGGAGCCAACGGGTTACTCGCTGGTGGGCTGGCAAGCCGCGAGGGGAGACAAAAAAGTCTCTCGCGACTTTGCACTGGCTGAAAAATAGAGCGACCAAGTCCGCCGAGTAAGAGGACACTGGTTTGAGGTTTGAGTTGGTCGTGCTCGCGTACAGTGGGTGGACCGCTGGCCCCAACAAAAAAAAGGTGGGCACCACTCCAGCCATCACGTTGCCTTCCCCCCTGGGCCTAGTGCCTAGTGCGTGGGCGCGTGACTTGTCATATGATTCACACCCCATAGTGATTATGTCAGATTAGGGTTAGGATTTATGCATGAAATGGACCCGCTTACATAGAGATGAGGATCCCATTGGTGGGCGCTATTGCTAGTTAGCGCACCGCGCGCCTATAACTCTACCGTAGTAATTTAATAAATCGAGCCGGAATTTTCGTCTAGGGAAGTAGGGGCCCTACGGGTTCTTTCGTCACCTAATTTATATACGAGAAGTACCGGGCTATACCCGGCCTAGCTAAATCTCGCTTATTGCCTACTTTTTAAGCCTATTTTGCATTTTAAACCCGTCGCCTTATATAAGCCGCTTTTAAGACTATCGTCTAGCCGTTATAGTTATACCGCTACTAGTAGAGCTAAATCCTAATATTAAGCCCGGCCCGAAGAAGAAGGCGTTTAGTAAGCGGGTCTTTAAGTCTAACCGTATAATTCGATACGTTAAGAGAAGCTATTTAAACCGCAAGCGGGAAGAGATTATAATCTTCCTCGTCTACTACCGAGTTTTTAATCTAGACTTAAAAAGGTTAGACGAGTAAGGCTATCGTAAGCTATATTATAGTAAGGTTGCCCTTTACTTTAAGATTCTAAAGGCAATAATTAGCTGCTAGGCATATATAACGGAGCTATCCGACGAGGCTAAAACGAGGGTATTTAACCCGCGGTAGCCCGCCTTAAAAGAAGAGCTAATCCGGCTCTTTAAAGCCGCCTATAATATTAACTTAATCGTTACCGTTGCTTAGTTTAAGCGATATGCCCGATGGATCTTTAAAGAGTAGAACCCCGGCCTTAGGAAGCTCTTTACGTTCTTAAACGGCTAGTAGCGCCTCTTCCGCCGGCGATATAATATCGTGCGTCGCCGAATAACTAAGCAAGCAACCCGCCGCCTTAAGGAATATATAGGCATCGTTAATAACTTCCTTCGTTATATACGCTGCGTTAGTCGTCGCTACGAGCCTTAAGCAATTAACGCTATTCTCGACTCGCTAATACGCCGCTTTAAGAAAAGCCGTATCCTAAACCTCGATAAAACGCTTATCCTATTCGAATACCTCGACGGGTATATATATAAGTAGCGTAGGAGTCGTACCGTTGCTAGCAAAAGTAATCGTAGCGGGTAGAATAAAAGGCAAGCGACCTTAATACTATATATCTTTGCCGATAAAGTCTAGCGGTTAAAGCCGAAGATAATCTTCTATAGGGCGCCGCCGCCTTACGGGAGAATTCTATAGGATAAAGACTATCTCTATTTACTAGAGGTTACTATTAAATTTAACGAAATAGTATATAATAATAAGGAGCTTTTTACGCGCTAGATTAATAAGGAACTTACTAATTTAGCTAGCAAGCGGGATAAACTTCTTCTCGTAATAGATATAGCCTCTTTTTATAAGACTAGCGATATCCTACTTTAACTATGCTAATAGAAGATTATTACCGCCTTAATCCCGCTTAGCTATATAAGCCTGCTTTAACCTCTCGATACTATAGTTAATAGACTATTTAAAGACTAGCTTCGTAATGCTATTAACGAATATACCTTAGAACGTAAGGCTCGCGGTCTAACGACGTAGTTAACAAGCGATAAGCGCATTATAATAACCTTCGTTATTGCCGACGCGATACGTAGGCTTAAAGCCTAAGCTAAGCTTATACAGAAGTTATTTATCGACTACGGTATTAGCATTAGGCTTAACGGCACGTAAGATACCTAAATCCATATTAAGGATATCCTAGCCGAGGCGATCGACTTTATAAACTAGGAAGCCGCTTAAGATATCGTCGCTAAGAACAAGGAAATCGTCTTTAGGCTCTATAATAACGATTAAATCGTTTATTAAGCCGACGAGGTTATAGAATAAGTAGATCGCGAGATCGGTATATTAGTGCTTCGCTATATAGAGTTAAGAGCGTTGCTTAAAGAGCGCGGCCTTATAGTATTAAGGAATAAAGCTGCGTTAGTTTCTCGGCTTTTAAACGCTGATTCTATAGAATAGGTATAATTTCCTATTAAAATATAGTATTGTTATTCCTTAGGCTAAAAGAACGCTTCCCCTTCCTACTACTCGCGATATATACTAAGCCGATTATTAAAGTTGCTTTAACGCTTCCTTAAGCGCTTAATACGGCACTAATATATCTTCCCTTACTATATAGCGGCCTCTATATAATTACGACTACGCTCCCTTACCTAGCCGTAGTAGGTAGTGCCTTCTTTTGTAAGGGAAATGCCTATTGTAATACCTAGGCTCGAGGGATCGTAGTGCTAAAGTCGGTATTCTTACCTAACCTTAAAGCAAGCGGCGTTATTAAAGTCATCCGTAACGTCTAATTAGCTAATTAGCTATCTAATAAACTTAGGCGCCTTTAATACCTATAAACAACGTCGATAAAGCCGGGAATAGGCATTTTTCACGCGTGTAATAGCTTTAAAAATTAAGTGTGCGAACGTTTTATACGAGATAGCGGGGTCGGGTGTAGCCCGGTACTTCTCGTATATAAATTAGGTGACGAAAGAACCCGTAGGGCCCCTACTTCCCTAGACGAAAATTCCGGCTCGATTTATTGAATTACTACGGTAGATCATCAGCAATCCGAGGACAAAAAGCCTCAAAATACGTATTTTTGAGGAGACAACCTCAGCTCTTTAGAAGTCGGATCACCACCAAGCCACATAACGCACACACCCGGACAGGGTCTCGCGTTGCACAAACCCACCAAAACTCCATAACGAATCCCACCCTACGCACCGAAGATGTCAGGTATCACAGGCGCTTTCCCGCCCAACTCTCCCGGCTCTGACGACGAGCTCGGTGGGGAGCCTCGCGGCACCCGATAGCCCTCTTTGGCCAGCGTCAGTTCGCAGGGCCCGGAGCCAAACAAGGGAACCTTAGTTTCCAGCATTCAAACCAGCTGGAACGGCTCGAAGAGTGTCTTGGCGCCCAGATGGAGCGCCTCATCTCCAGGATTGCTCCCCAAGCCCAAGTGCAGCCCGCACCTCCTCCCGCCCCAGCCCGCACATGCACATCATGCCCAGGTTGTTGCTACCGGCGAGGCCGCCGCGAAGGCACTGAGCGATTACCTCGTCATCCATGGCTCAAACCCAACTGCGGACAGGGATCCACACGTAAGCAAGCTTGGCCCACGCGAAGAGTCGAAGATCGTCTGCTAATCGGTCGATGTTCGCAGTTTTCGAGGCTTGCGCGCGCGGCAATTGCCTAGAAGATCAAAAAATATTAAGACCAACCTAAAAAGGACAAATAGGCTCGATACGCCAAGGATCGCCCCCGTCCTACCGCTACGAGGCCGCCCCCAAGCACCACCGGCCTCGAGGAACGTCCGGTCAATGCACCAGGCCCAGCGATACGGCGGCAACGAGCAGCCAGCGAGTCTAATAATAAGGCCTAGCCCCTCACGGCCCTGTGACACAACAGCGGCTGCAAAGCAGACCCAGCGTTCTTCGACCGTTGGCCTGGACATGTGCCCGGCGACGACAATCGAGGCCCACGAGAACGAACCACCATCTCAAGAGTAGGGTTCGTTAGGGTAGCAGGGTGCACGCTTGAGCAATACCAGGTCCGTCGAAACGGAGACCTCGTGGCGTGGTTGATGGCCCGTCTTATGTGGCCCCAAGAAAAACTGGCAACTGGACGCGTCTTGTCGGGACGGGTTTCGCCCCCACCCAGTCGCTCGCCCCCAACTCCCCAGCAGCCGACGACGCCTGGGTCACGGTGGCAGCTACCCCGGTGCCGTTCCCCTTCCGGTGCAAGTATAAACACTCGCTCAAACGCCCTCGTCCACACACATCGCGACGGAGGACTCCCTCGTCCACACACATCACGGGCTCAAGCAACACTCGCTCAAGCAACACTCACTTAGACGGCAAACTCCCTCGTCCACATACATGGCGACCGAAGACTCCCTCTCCACATACATCGCGACCGAAGACTCCCTCGTCCGTACACATTACGGGCTTAAGCAACTCTAACAAATCACGGCTATTAACACGCATCACTCGCATCCTTTGACTTGGCCAATGAAAAGAGTCGCCCGGGTGTAGGAAGAACGTTCTGGTGCATTTTGGTGCGTCTCGTCGGGCGCGTCGCCGAATCACGCTGAGTAATCGGGTCTTGGCATATATATATCTCTCCAAGCACCCGGTACCGCCCTAGACTCTTCCTTTCTTTCTCCTCTTCTCATCACACCACTTGACAAGAATCGTTGACAAGAATCTCTCATCATACACCAAATCTCTCATCATCACACCACAATGGTAAGTATATGTCTTATCTATGCATGACAGCAGTTTCTAATAACACATACAGGAAAGGACCATCACCCTCAAGCTTAACCCAACGCCGTACTTTCCGTGCGTGGTTGCTGTTCTCTGTGGGTCGCGTTCCGAGTACAGGGACGGATGTTAGGGCGAGGTCCCGTATGATGCCTGCCACGATTGCAGGCGCCGCGGGGAGACGTGCGAGGTAAGTGTCACTCTACAACCAAAGACCAATTGCGTACTAACTCTATACAGCCGATGGACGACTACCCAGAGCTCTCGCAACTCTTGCAAGAGCTAAACGCTCTTGTGGCCGGAAGGACTTATGACGAGTGCATCGCAAACTTCAAGGTAAGTCTATCCCATTCCCTTTATAAAGTAAGCAGCCTAACTCATTGATATCTAGTTTCCCGGTATCGCCGGTCAAATATTATGCGACCTAGACATGCTCCCCAGCCTGTATGGGCTGCAATCACATAACCGCAAGCAAGCGCGATCTCGCCAAGCATGAGAAGACGCACGACAAGAACAAGCCAAAGCCTTTCCGGTGCAAGTACTCGGGTTGCAATTACGCAGCCGTAGACGAGCAACCTCACCAGGCATGAGAAGATGTCGCCTCGTTCTTAACGCGATTTTGCTGAAATACGGCGGAAGCATGGTCAGCTTTGGCGAACAAGGAGGCGACCGCGAGGAATACCTGCAGATTGCTGCCAGGCCCTCCTAGCGCGAGTCATCTCAGTGAGACAACTTGGATGATGACGACCCTCTGGCACCAAAGCACCATCCCCAGGTTGTCCAGTAGGTAGCACCAGCACATTGTCTGCAGACGAGGGGACTCATACTGTCAGAACAGCGCACATAACCAATTGTACCGCCCGTATCGGTAACGTGGTACGCGTATCATTTTGCGTGGTCGAACGGGAATGTTCTGACACCTGCGATTCGGTTTGTCCTTCTGTGTTCCCGGTGGCTCCGTCACGAATCGCTAGCTCATCACTTGGAAAGATCTAAAGGTATACGCTGACAGAGAATAAATATGGCATGAAGGGAGAGACGCATACCTAAACGAGGCCCGTATTATTGAAGACATCGCTCGGCTTATCGTTCCCCCGGCCGAGAGCCTCGTAACATTCTTGGCTCTAAGAAATTCGTGACAGTTATATATCTGTAAACGCCGTCGTCTGTTGCTTGAACCCGCTTCCTTGGAGGGTCATGATGAAGTATTCGCCCTTCAATCGCCCCCCATTCCACTCATTTCCTTACCGATATCCTGGTCCTCTGCCTGGCGTCAAACTCTCGGTAGCCGGAAGACGCAAGGCGCTCGTCGCGAAAGTGAAACGGAAACGCCTCGTCGGTTGGCTGAGCGTAGTTGGCGATACTACGCTGTTGCTCTTTTTGTCGTCCTCCTACGAGTTAGAGAGCCATCGTCTGCTGCTCACGTCCATCTAAAGACATCTCGGTCTCGATCGCGCTGGCCTCGCCGCCCTCATCATTATCGCCACCCGAGCCTTTAACGTCGTAATCGTCGTAATCGCTTACTGCTTCGCTGCTTGTGTATAATCTACCCGGTAGAGCCACAGCTCAAGTACGACTAGCACACGCCACAGACAGCGACATCACCTTTCTGTCAAAGGTCTCTCGTGTCAGCCCCTAAACCTTTCGTTTATTGTGCTTATTGACAGACATCAAACTTGAGGATAAAGACCTCAATGCAAGAAAAATTCCAACTTTTGTCAGAAAGCAACCTCCAATGAACTTGCTCCTTCCGTGGCTGTCGAGGAATCCGAGTGACTCGTCCAATTATGTCTCGGAATGGACCCTCCACGCAAAACAGCCCTCCCCGTATCTCGAGTCCCCGCCGCGCCTTCGTGATTTACCTAGCGGCCAGCCCGGCCGCGATCTTCACGGCGCGGTTCACATCTCTGCGTCGAACCCCTGGAATCTTCCCCAGGCAAACCGATCTGTGCACCATTTCTGTCCAAGTTAGCTTGGCGCTTCCCATTCTGCTTCGAGTTCGCCTTACCGTCGATCATGATGTTGACATCAATCGCAATCTTGGCGCGTGGCCAGTTGCCGGTTGGTGCCCACATGCCGTCATTGCTGGAAGAGCACATGCCAGGGTTGAATCCCCCGTTGACGTGGCTTAGTCCCGGCGTTCCGCTGCCACCCATTGCTGTCGCCGCCGGTGGGTGACCGTTGCCAGCTCCCGCTGCCGGTGCCGTTATTTGTTTCTCGGCCTCGAAGTCACTATGCGGCCACATTCTGCTCGCAGTGCCGCTGGCGGTACCAGTCATGGAGTCGGACGACTGAATTGGCGAATTGGAAAACGCTCCGATTTTGGCCACCTCGGGCTCATCGGCAAACGGAGACCACGGAGGCGAGGCTTCCTCAAGGTTGCCGAGATCAACTTCTGCCTCGACGAACTCGGCGTTTTGCGGTATCGAAATGCCGAGCCGGTCTAGATAGGCCTCGACCTCGTCTGCATTGAAAAATTCGCGTTCGAATCCGGGGTACAGCGTGCGCATCCGGTGGTCCAGCCGCTCATCCCGCATCGGCATGACTTCACAGTTGAAGGGCCCTGCCGAGAACAACTTCAGGCGACGGATGATCGTCTCTCGCGACTCAAAGAAGAGACGGAAGCCAAAGGCGGCCGCGTATCGCTCTGCTGGCGGATTCGCCATGGTAATCAGCCGCCAGCCGGCCTCCATGCTGGCCCGTTGAAGGCGTCGGCCAAACGACATGTCATGTCCCGTGTAGGCCATGGGGCTCACGGCGGTCGAGTTTGAGCTCATGTTGTAGTATGGCCCCGTGACATTGGGAGACAGCGACTCCATGGTGGCGTAGAACGGGAAGCTCCCATTCTCGGGAGTCGGCTGCGTCACCATCTCGTAAGACATGGACAAAGGGAAGGGGACGTTCTGTCCAGAGGAGGTGACGGCCCCGCTTCCCGGGAAATATCCTTGCTGAGGGTGGCCGGTGGACGAGGGCCTGTGCATCTTGCTGGGCAAAGCAGAGCTCGATGCCGTCTTACGGCGAGTTTCATTATCAGCATCTGAGGACTGCGAACCGCTGCTGCCGCCCCAGACCACAAGAGCAGATGCAACAAACCGGTCGGCGATGATCTGCAGCCGCTTGGCGGCCAGGGGGTGGGCGTCAAGAACGCATTCGGCACGAATAAAATCGTGAAATTGGGCGAACTCAAGGCACATGCTCTCATTGACGCTTTCGAGCTCGACGACCCGTCTCTCCAGACTTTGGAGGTGCTCCTCCTTGCGCTGGCGGAAGCCTCTCTGGGCAAGCCGAACCTGCGTGCGCCGACGCTGTCATCATGTTAACGGAAATTCGAGTCAGGTGTGCAGTACTCAAGCTTACATCAATAGGGGTCTGATCCCTGGTCTCGAGGCGCGGCCTGCCCCGGGGCCGCCTGGCCGTTGGGGCCGGGACGTCATCGATGGTAGTGCACGGTGTGTTGGGTGCGCTATCGGACTCATCCATAGAACCATGCTGGGGGTGGTCTAGGACCATATGAGTGGGTTCCTGGGCACCGGTCGGGCCAGGATGGAGACGAGAGCCGAAGGCGGGGCCGGGGCGCAATACGAGGTTGGTGGTGTATTCAGCCGTTCGCCCCGGGGCTTGATCTGATGGTGTGGAGTCCCGGTCGCACGATGCCGGCCTGGACGAGCGAGGAGCGGAGCCAGTGTCGTCAACGTCGTCCATGCAGCCCTGGAGCAACGGGTGAGGCCGGGGTTGCTGGTGGTCCGTGGCAAAGGCGAACGCGGCCCCGGAGGACGCCGACGACTCGTGGAAAGCGGGACTGGGGCGACGGGGCTCGGACCCATGGTTCGGCTGCGGGAACTGGCCGTGGCCGGTGGAGAGGGGAGGATATGGGGTGACGGGGGTTGTTTGGGAGGAGCAGCCGTCGTTGTCATCCTCCAAATCGGGAGCCGCGGCGGCGTTGACGACGATTGGGGATAAGCGGTGTGCAGAGTGGACATGGTGAGGGGCGAAGGCATGAGGGTCATAAGGATGGTAGTAATGAAGGTTCGCGCTGAAGCTCTCATGAACCTGCACGTTGGAGTTGGCGTGGAGGCGAGCCGGATGCTCCATGGCATCATGGCCGGCGCCACGACCGTCCTGACGGGAACGGGCGGCACCACCCACAGCCTCGGCAGGCCTTGTTGCGTCTGCGGCACAAGCGCCCCAAATCTCGCCCATGATGACTAGAAGCAACGGTGCGGTTTGCTTGGTTGCAGATGACAGGAGATGGAGCAGTTGATAAATAATCCACCAACCTTGTTGAAGCGGTCAGACGTTTGACAAAACCGATGGGGGACGCACAGCCGACTTGGCGGGTGGCCAGGGGAGATTTAATAAGCGGCAATGCAAGATGTCAAGGACAACAATGAGGGGGGATGCCCAAGGGGCGAGGTCAGGGGAAGAGAGACTGAAGCAGGGCGCGCGCGCAGTTTGTCTGAGCGGTTGGCTTGACTTGCTCGTCACTCAGCATCGCCCATACCTATCAACGGGGCCGAGACGCTGTTGGGAGTTTTGGACAAGAGAGGGAGGGGGATGCCAGTCAGAAGCGCAACGAGAGCCGGCGAGATCGGGCCACCAACGAGATGAGAGTGAACAACGTCAACGAGGCGTTTGCCGGACCTCCTCGCTGCTTTTAAGTCAGGACCAACGGCCGCGGCATGCAGGTGAGGCCGAGGGAGGCACGCATGTATCGGATGTAAAACTGTATTGTATGTATGATGATGTTGATGATGCTGGTCAAGGACGCTATCAGCATCACGACCAACAGCAAATTGTCTTTGGCTCCTCCCGGGTGCCGTCCAAGACGACGACGCTCAAGGGGCAAAGGGGCGGGGGCGAGGTCTCATTAGCCATGGCGAGCAGACTTCCACATGGCCATTCCCACGTCGATGGCGAGCGTCGAGAATTGGAATCCGCCAACCGCACCGCACATGAATGAGGCACCACAGACAGCAGGTGGGGTCCTTCTGGCTGTGACCTGCCGATGATTTTCGGATCGCCCAATATCGCAACTGAGGCTTGAGATGGCATGAAGTTATACACGATGGCTTGCACACACATATGCTCTGCCTCCCTCGCTCAGCGTGTGCAAGGCGGGGGGGAGCCAACGCACATCCGGCCGACTTCCTTTTTCCCCGCGGCTGCAGCGAATCTCGTGAGGCTTGCTCGGTAGCCAATGGGCGTATCGTCGAGAGATCATCCCTTCCCTCCCAGGACGGCCCGGTAGGCAAGACAGGGCTGGCAAATTGGCCGCTCGGCCAAGGACGCCTCCGATCCTCAGGGCTTGCATGGGCGGCCGATCTGAGGAGGAACCGGGCACCCGATGAGAGCGGAAGGGAGATGGATCGAGGAGAAGCAGCAGCCAGAGTGGGGAGCTCTGCCATGCTCTGTTCTCTAACTCGTACACACAATGCCTGGATGAGCATGAGCACAGACGGGGTAGAGATGGAGGCTTGAACCAACAGCAGCAGGTCAGCCAGGATATCTAGCCTGGCATTTCCCGGCCGAGGTGTTTGCCGGTTCAGACACGCGCATCGGACATGGAGCTGGGGACTGGCCCGCGACGAGGGTGACGATGCACGCACGCGTGTGTCGTTGATTGAGGATGAGGGAGAGGAAGGGTTTGGCCAGTATGAAAAAGATGGGCGAGGCGAGACGAGAACTTGTGTGTATGTATGTACGAATACGAATGCATACCTGGAAGTATAAGCAAATCCAGATGACTAAAAGTGCGGGCGCTTGTCAGCAAGGCCGTTCGTCTCGTCTCGTCTCGCAAGCAGAAAGACGCCGCACATATCCGCAGAATAAAGGGCGGCGGCGGCAGACGAAACAGAACAATTCTAAGGCGCCACCTGGCACCCACCGAGCCCACTCAAGGCAAGAGGGAGGGGGAGCGGGCCCTTCGCACACAAGGCGCAGACAGACGCAGAAGGGGGGGGAAGGGAGCGGGAGACAAAAAAAGTCGAGATGGGCGACCGAGGGGCTCATGGCTGGACCACTGTTGGCCATGCCGTCCCCGACCGACGCCAGGGCCGCGCATGGCAGGCCGAGCATGAGCGCAAGGAGCGCGAAGCCATGGCTGCCTGGGACAGAGACGAGCTTTGGCCCGCCATGTATGTGCGACGGCCCGCATGTCCTCCCTGTCCAAGGCGCTGACCATTGAGCGCAGAAACAAGCCGCTCTTCAATGGCTCCGATGCCAAGCGATTCGATGGCCGCCTCGACAAGCTCGAGGACCTCGGCATTGGCGCCTTTGGCAGGGTCGACAAGGTCAAGTATGGCGCCGTCTATCTGGCCCGCAAACGCATCGTCCGCAGGCGCGGCCTGACCATTGAGGACCTGCGCCAGGAAGGTCTCACAATGTCCAAGCTCGACCACTGCCACGTCGTCAAGCTCGTCGCCACCTACGCGCCCCGCTCACACGAGCTCTGCCTCCTCATCTGGCCCGCCGCCGTCTGCAGCCTGAGCGTCCTGCTCGAAGACATCGAGTCCCTGAGGCTCGGCGAGGGCGACCGCGACGACATTGCCGAGAGGCTTGACGTCCTCTGTCTCCTCGGTCCCGACGACCCCGAGGCTGACGCCGACGCCGACGCCAACACCCGCCCCTTTGACTTCCTGTGCGCCCTCCTCGGCTGCGTTGCCCGCGCCATGTCCCATTGCCATGCCAACGGCGTGCGACATCTCGACATCAAGCCCTCCAACATCCTCCTCAACCCCTATCGCGTCTATCTGGCCGACTTTGGCATTTCGCGGGACGTCAGCGGCCAGGACCAGACCACCACCGACGGCCTTCCCGGCACCGAAAAGTGGCGCGCCCCCGAGCTGTACGCCGACCACGGCTCCAGCATGCAACTCTCCGACATGTACTCACTCGGCCTGGTCTACCTTAACATCGCCACCGTGCTCTACAACGCCCGCCTCGCCGACTTTGAGGACGCCTTGCGCTACTCGCCCCGCCTCTCACTCGATGACCGCCTCCGCACCCGCCAAGACAAGATTAAGAGTCACCTTGAAAAGCTCACCGCCCACGCCCTCGACACCCCGCGCTTCATCTTCGCCTGCGAGGGGCAAGAGACGGTGCGGCCGCGATCCGTTGTCAGCCTCATCTCCCACATGACGGCGCCCAACCCGCGCAACAGGATGCCCGCCGAAAAGGTGGACGAGAAGCTGTCCATGCTCGGCGGCATCCACCAGATCTATCACGCCGAGTGCTGCAGACGGCCGGTGTCCTGGGTCGAGGACAGGTGGGACAGGAAGCTGACGGCCATGGCCAGCCTGAGAGACAAGCACGAGCAGCAGCGCATAAGGATCGCGCAGCTCGAGGGCAGGGACGAGACGTACGAGGCTCGCCTCGAAAACACCCGCAAGGCGCATGAGCACGATGTCGCGAGGCTGCAGGCGCTGCTTAAGGAGGCCGAGAACAAGTGCCGTAGGCTGGAGCTGGAGAAGGCGGTGCGCCGCAAGACGCACGGCCACGAAGCGCGACGGGAAGTTCCCCGACCCCTCATGCCCGGCGTGAAGCACCCTGGCGGAGCCACCGCCTCGGGCTCGGGACGGGCCAAGTCGGGGCCGACGCCGACGACAATGGATTCGCCAACGCAGCCAGACAGGCGGGCCTGGTCCCAGACATGTCGGTCGCCCTCGACGTACACCCCGGCAGTGAACAAGGCACGAAATGAGCCTTCAGGGATGCCGCGGGGCCCCGTCACGGCTCAGGAGGGCATGGACACGCCCCGGCGATCGCCGAGCATGACCAACTGGACCGAGTACCAGCTCCGGTCCCGCGGCTCGGGGTCGAAGCTACCCTTGCCTGTCACGCCCAGCCGGAGCGAGACGCCCGCTCTGATCCATGACCCGAGCTTGACTGACAGCAGCATGTCGTCGTCGGTCTTTTCGCGTCGCAGCATCGAGACGGCGCCGACGCCAGCAAACAACAGCCCGCAGCTCCAACGCACGCCCCAGTCGGAGGAGACTCGGCCCGAGCAGCAGTGGGCCGAACTGGCTCCCGCCGGCCCGTTGACGTTGCCGTCGCGGCGGGATATACGACCATCTGCGCCCCGGAGCCCTGTGCTCTCAATGACAGCCTCATTAATGTCCTCGTCGCCCAGGGCATTCATGTCGGACGTGGTTGTGGAGGCTGGCGGCGCAGACTCGACGGCGCGACCGGTGGTCCCTTCGCCGACCAAGAGCTGGGCGGACGTGGTCAAGCTGACCCGCGGCAGGTGACCAATTATGTGTAACTTGCCCGGCGGTCGCTCAATCAACGCAAAGGAAGAACAAAAAAGGGGCAGGACGGGGAAAAAAGGGAGGCGTCAAGGGAGGGGCATCCGTTGAATGTGCAGAAGGGGGCTTACCCACGACGCCTTGGTCTGTTTTGAGTATACGGAGCACTACTTGGAAAGTGAGGGGGACAGTGTCAGGAGATAATGACTCCGTCAGTTGTTCTAAATAGCGCTCCCAGAGGCGACAGCCCTGGAATTCGTTTGATTTCGGGCACTTCCGGATGACTAGCGTGGGCCAGTCAAAGTCCCAATAAGAATAGGCCCTCCCTTACCAAGGCTCGGGCTTGATGCCAGATACTCTGGATGCCTGTGCCTTGAAGTTTTCCGAGGACGCTCGTGCCTTTTTTGCGTCGTGATTCGGCCCTGCAGGCTTACTAGGGGCAGCGGGAGAGCGGTTGTGGTCAGCTCGGTAACCCCTGAGCCATGTATGTAGTCTCGTGCCTTGGGCTTCGACAAGTGTGGCCCAGGCCGAGGAGAGAAAGGGGTCTTTGCCATCATCGGCCCCCGGATGAGTCTTGACGGGCGCGGATTTGAGGCACTCGAAGAAGGGCAGCGGCGGAAAGGGCCACTCGCCCACATTGGGGCGCGTGTCCTGACTAGCCCGACTGTAGGCGCGTGGCTGCTGAGGGGCGGGCCTGGGCGCCTCACTCTCGCGCTCGGCCAAGGCTCGCTCCTGTTCGACGATCTGGTTGAGGGCGGTGCCGCGAGCAGTCCAGTCCTGCCACGTCTTCTCCACCTGAAACTCGGACCACAGCCTGGCCAGCAGCAGGGTCCAGACTTGGGTGGCCTCGTGGCCGCGGTCGCGGTCGTCGAAGGGCGCGGCGGCACGGGGGCCGAGCTCCCTGGCCATCTGATCGGCGACGATGTTGTCCCACTCGTCCTCGAGCAGGGCCTCTGGGATGAGGTCCTCGTTGATCTCGACGACCTTGAATATCTTTTTCTGGAAGAAACGGTCCTTGAGCCCAACCATTCTCGACAAGGCGCGCGGCTGGGGCTTGCGCATGCGCAGAAAGGGCTGGCCGTAGCTGGTGGAGCAGAGCGAGGGCACGCGGCGCGGCCTTGTGTCGCCGTCGAGGGCGGCCCTGGGCCGGGGCAGCACGGAGGAGGTGTATCGGGGCGCCTGGCCGGGCCTGGCCGTGTTGAAGATGAGGGGCGCTTTGGCATCTGACGCCGACCACGAGCTTGAAGACGCGGCGGCGGCCGTCCGGACAGCTCGCGACGCGGCCGAGGACTCGAGGCGGGCGCGGACGTGGCCGACGACCTGGGCGTGCTCCGCGGACCCGGAGTCGCGGGCCTTTGCAAAGAGGGTGAGGAAGCGGTAGCCGGCGGCCATGGAGGCGTAGACGAGGCGGAGGCTGGAATAGGGCCGGTTCTTGGCAAAGCGGCGGCGGACGATCTGGACCACGGGGCCGGGGCCGGGGACGGGCTTGGCGGCGGCGGCGCGGGCTAGGACGTCGGGCGGCAGGGGGATCAGGCTGGCGGAGCGGACAAGGGCGCGGTAGAGGGCGAGGACAGCGATGCGGTGGCGCGAGTCGCGGGCGGGGATGTAGGGGAGGCGGCGCATTGTGAGAGGTGTTGGGCGAGGGTTTGCGTGATCAGGTTCGTTTGATCAGCTGTCTGGCGGGCATCACCATGGCTGGCGGCGAGGCGCGGGTCACCTGCGGCTTCCCGTCCGTCTCTGCCTCCGTCTGTGTTGGCAGGGCACTCACACTTTGGGGGGAACGCTACGTGAAGCTTTTTTTTGCTGAAGTTGCTGCGAGTTGGGTTACTTTACATAGGTAGTATATAGTGGGGCCGGGTTCCGGGCTTCACTATAGGGTAGCCTCGTCCCTGGCCCGAGAGGGACGTTTCTAAAGAAAACAATCGGAGATAAGCTGGTCGCCGGGTAATGCCCTGATCCATAATGCAGTCTTGCGGATGACGTCTTTATTAAAAGGCTGGCGCCATATTGGCCAAGTTAAATGACTACTGGTCTGTTGTTTCGGTCACCAAGAAGTCTTCGATTGCATTAAGTGACCCTGTGGGCCCGCCGGCTCTACTAAACCTTGTCTTACACAGCTTGCTCCAGTCGCAGCAGTTTTCTCAAAGACAAGATGTGCAATTCTCACTACTGCCAAAGGTTTTCTCATGGGGTTCGCCGCCCGCTCGAGTGCTCTCTAGTGACTTTGATCTTCTGAAGGCGGTCCGACGTTGCTGGACTGGCTTTCCTCGGCTTTGGCTTCCAAGTCTGCCACATGAGAAGTATTTTGCGTCTCCAACTCATTATCCGATGCTGGAGGTATCGGAGATGGCTGAATAACGTGCTCCCATTTGCTCGAAAAAATAGCATTGACAGGTTCGTGGCCATGCGACCCGTGCGTATGACTATTCGCTGATGGATCCATAGACAGCTTCTATCCATTTAGTACAAACATGTACGAAGTACCCAGAAAAAAAATGCCTGGGATGCCGTATCGTCCCGAGTGGGAGCAAAGCTTTCATGAGGAAGTTATGTATGTATGTACATACGAATACTACTTCACTTTTATAGTTCCCCAGCGGGTAATACGTATCGCGCTTTTTACCAATCGCCGAACAGCACTTTCCCTTAGCGTGCGGATTCCTCCCATCATGCGGAGTAGAAGCAAAGCACCTTGCACACTTTCCGTGTTCTTCGTCGCGAGCTCGTCCTGGCCACAAGTCGGAGATTTCCGTCGGCCACGGCGCCGGGCAAACAATAAGCCCCCTATTGGGTCTCGGAGTCTTCGGCCCCGTCCTCCGGGTAACTCCGTACGAAGTCATGTCTGTGAAGTGGGGAGCAGGGGAAATCGGCACTTTAGAAAAGTCCGCTCCGGAGACGACGATTTTCGCAGCATTCGACTCGTACTGCTACCTATTTACTTCGTACCAAGCATGTGACAATTGACGTCCATGCAGCCCGCTCATGCAAGCCCGATTCCTGCCGCAGAATTCCACGGCATGCTTTCCAGAGGCATGGTATTCGTACATACACATACGTACGAGTTATACGAGTATGTGTGTATAAGCAGTCGATGATATAGGCCCCGTTGACGTCAAAGGAAAGGGAGAGGGGCTTTGGCGACTCCCTCCTCTGGTAGGTAATACGGATCAACTTGCAAACGTACGTGGCGCAATAATGCGCGGTTGGGCTTTACGTTGTTTAATCCGGCAATACCGACTGTCTCGGCGCGGGCTTTTATTGCTTTCTGGATTCCGCCACGATCCGATGGACGGACGACGCAGTAAGGATGATGTGATGTACATGTACATACGAATACACGGGGGGGAAACGAGCCTGACGACGGGCAGTCAACTAGCACGCCAAGCAGACGAGGCTAGCAGTCGTGAGCCCGGGCATGACCTTGCTCACAGGGCCGCTAGAGCTGGCTAATGCCATCGGTCTGCCCGACAGAAATGGCTGGACATGCCCGCCCGCAATGGAAATGAACACATGAAAGGGGCCTCACCGCCACTGAAGCTTATTAGGTAGTCCCCCACTCTCATGCTCAAGCACCAGGAAAAGAGAGAGAGCAATAGAGAGAAACCCTTGGAGCGCACACCCAGACTGAGAGGCTGCCATTCTAATAATAGCGCCGGTAATGGGCCACTTGCTGCAATTATCTCCTCTGCCAAGGCGGGTCGCTCGCGTGGTTACCAGCTCCGCGTGCCTCTGCAAAGTCGCGAGAGACTTTTTGTCTCCCCTCGCGGCTTGCCAGCCAGCGAGTACATGAATACTCGTAGTCGTGCCTGTGACTTGGGAGATGCTCGGGTGGCAGTCGCGGTGCCGAAACATACAGTGTTTGGGCCATGGCGAAGCGGGACGAGAATCCTAGGTACCTATGTACTTGGTAGGTGGAGACCTTTACCGCTTAACAAATCGTACTTCGTATACCCTGAGGCATTCTGGCTCCCGCGTTGCCGTGAACCCCCCCCCCCCCAAGACAAGACACCCCCCGACTTCACCACGGCGCCAGGTCGGACGGGGCAGCCCGGGCTGCTGCTTTTGGTCGTCGCTTCTGCATGCACGTCCTTGCCTTATTAGCCAGCCCTCTGAAACGCCCAATCCGCTCTCTCCGCTCCCCCCTTGCTTTGCTTCTTCCTGGCCAACTTGGCCAGCAGCGCGCCTTTGGCTCCTTGTTGGTCATTTCCATCATCAAGCTGGCTTGCTCGTCATTCATCATCCAAGCCAGCCAACGCGGGCCGTATCGCCCTCCTTGTCTCACACTGACCGCCGCTTCATCCAGCCGACGTCGTTTCATCTCTGTCCGCCGCCAGTCTCCGGCGTGGCTCCCTCCAACGTCCCTCGCTTAGGCCGAGACAATCATCCATCTGTGGAAACTGCAAACCTCAGACGGAGAGTGCCAGCTACACCGTCGAATGCCGACCTGCCTTGCCCTACGAAGTACCTTGCCCGCCTTTATGCCAATGCACCTTGACCTATTCGTACTCCGTACCTACCCCGGTAAACAACCATAACCTGGCCTGGGAGATAACCTGACCTGGGAGCCATACCACCAAGTATGTACACTGCCCTGCCCTGCCCGCCTCATCCTTGCACCAACGACTACAGGGAGACTGAGAGGCAGGGGACAAAGACGCTTCGCCATGTTCCTCCACTCGGGAGCAGGCCTGCACGGCCACGAATACTCTGACAGAACAACGTCATCCGCCCAGTCGCCGCCGTCACGGCCAACTCGGCCTCGATATCCGCTTCTACGCACCGCCTTGCGGCCTCTCGCCCCTTTCGAGCCGAGTCCGTCCACTCGATCCCTATCGCACCAAGAGCTGTCCGGCCGCAGATGCCCCTCCTCGCCCGACGAGTGCCCGCGCCCCTCCTCTCTCTCCTCGTCGCGCCGCTCCGTCTCTGGCAGTCTTGCCAAGAAGGACTTGGCTGTCAGGTTCCGCGAGCCCCAGATGGATCAAGCACAGACGCCCATTGCCAGTGAGGATGAATGCTCCGTCGTCGGTTCCGAGCCGTCGGAGAGCGCTGATGGCTCGACCTGTCGTCCCAAGCGGAAGCGCGTCCCTCGTAAGATGACTCGCTTTGCTCTCGCGCACCCCGCGCCGCAACTGCGCACCAAGCAACGGCGACTGGTGCAGATACGCCCGCGGTTGTTGTTACAGCTTCAAGAGGTGGGCGACAGGCGCGCCATCCCGGCATTCGACGCTGTTCCCTCCGGCTTGGTGGCCGGCAGCCTCTTCATCCCCCGGCTAGCCAAACGTTTCCCTCGCATGTTTCTAGTCAAGCCTGAGCTTGGCCCGGACGACGTGTTGGTGGTCCGCAGCGACGACTACGGGCTATCGACCCCAGACTCTTCATCGTGCCGTCCCGACGGCGCCGTCGACGACCAAGACGTACTCGCCGTCATCAGCGCCATACCACAGCAGGGCAGCAGCTGTACCGAGATTGCCCTCGCAGACGGCTCGACCTGGCTCGCCAGCCCAATGGCCAACGGCTCTTTTGAATTCACCTCGGTCGACGACCACGGCATCACGACTACTGCCAGATGGGCCTGGAGGTCCTTGCTTTCCACGAGGAACAGCTCCGCGTCCGTCGGACCCCCCAGCACGCCGCCCTTGGAACAAAAACCGGGCTCCAAGTGGACCTTTAGCGTCATTGACCCCTCGTCGAGGAGGCACCCAATCCTGGGATGCCTCACACCCGAGTCCGTCCAAGTGTACGACTCGTACACTACCCTGTCTACTTCGAGCGGGCGCTACCCCCCCCCGCGAGCCTTTGGCTCAGATGCCCTCGAACTAGGGGACGCGACATCACCATCGGCTCCCCGCCAGGACGAGCGAACGACCATCGCGGTGGCGCAGGGACTCAAGAATATTATGCTGGCTACGGCAACCTGGATCAGCCTGCACCAGCGTGGCTGGCCGGCTTCCGCCAATCCCAAGCTCGCGCGGTCAGTATCCTCCGGTCGACCCGGCGTCCCGGGAATGGTGGGACGGCGCCAGACCTTTGCTGGCTTCAATGGAGGCGGCCCTTGCACCGTGAGTCCGCGCCAGTCGTGCCTGCGGTCCTCGGAGAGCCCGTGCGACACGCCCGCTGCGAAGCCCATTACCGCGTCTACGCCGGCGAGGGCCATATCGACGGGGCGGGCGTTCATGAAACGCAGGAGCACGCGTCGAGAAGCTGCCGAAGCACTAGACACCGGCTTGTCAAGAAGGAGCTTACCGCCGACTCCGGAGAAGAAGCCTCGGGACCAGCGGGATAAGAGCACGACGAGTTGTCGGCCGAAACTTCGGCAATGGTTCCAGAGGCTACTGGAGCGAAACGGAAGCCTAGGGAAGAAGAGGGAGCGGGAAGTGGCCAGGCGCAAATTGGATATGGAATGAGGCGCCCAAAGTCTCTTGCGCAACGAGTCAAGCATAGATGTATAGGATTAATTCACCGCACATATTGCGAGACACGAGATGCCGCCCTTGGCCCCATGGCCTAGGGCTATGTACATACATATATTGGAATTGTTTGCCTTGGCAGCGTTTGCCGCTGTGATTTGCGGGTGATGGAAGTTTGGACCCGTCGGCCGTCCAACTCTGTGATGACGGGAGCAACGCCGCGGTGCAACGCGCTCCGTTCGGCACATGGGGGATCAGGAGCGAGCCAAGAGCGGGTCGGCCTCGGGCTGGCGGCAATGGGGCTCGAGTTGTCCGCTGTTGGGCCTCATTGCCTACCCAGTTCCGCCTACCCAGGGACATCTCTTTATCACCGATTTCGAGAAGCTAGACGACAAGATGTAACAAGACGCGAAAAGTACAGCCAGTCAGTCACGGGTCACGCCCCTCCCCCCCGAGCAAGCCGAGCCGACCGACGACACGAGGAGGCGGGCGGGAGCACGGCCTGGCTGCGGAGTGACGTGTCGTGCGTGCCTGGAGCCCAGTGCAAGAGAAGAGATGCACTGGACTGGCGAGTTGGTCATTATGCTGCGGCAGCTCGGCGTCTCAGCTTGGGATCTGACCTACAATGGGGGTGGTTGTTTGATTGGGGAGTACTAGTGAAAAGCCCAAGTCGCCACTGACTGACTGTAGGTAACGGGATTTGTTGGCGAGGTGATGCGGCATTGGGCGGACAGACGGCGTACGACTGACTGGTCTGGCGGACTGGTTCTGGCCTGGGAGCCGCGTACAGTAGAGCCCGACAACCCGCCGTCGCTTGCCTCTCTCCCAGCTTGCCACGGGGTGTAGCTTGGCACGGGGTCTTGAGTCGGGCGTGCTAAGCCTGCGGCATTGACAGCTCGTGCGCCGGCTGGCCTCGTGATCCGACACCAGGTACGAATATGTACTACGGATACTGGCAGAGACACGGCGGCCGGTATGCGAAACCACGATGTCGCGCTACCGAGACTTGTGTGCAAAAAACCGCACCGGCCAAGTACATGTCTAATCTGGATCTTGCCACGGAAGCGTGTCCGCTGCCTGTGTGAAGCACAAGCTTGTGCTGGAACAGGTACCTAATAGGTAGGTAGGTACCCGTTAGGTTAGGGATATACTTTCCTCCCCGTATCAGACTTTAAATCTCTGTGCGCCAGGCTGCGTACCTAGGTGGTAGGTTTGCCCGCGCTCGCCCACGAATTCACTCGCCGGGACCCCGTCACGGCTGACAAACCGCCCAGCGTCACGGCAGACTAAGGTACCTATTACCTAAGGCACTGTCCAGGCTTCTGCTGCTGGCATCATCACCTGTTCTGACTGAAAAACCGACCCGCACCCCGAACCACCCGCGCTCACGTCGCCTCTCCCGTCTACGTTCTGCCTCATCTCATCCCCATGAGCATCAGCGTCAACGTCCTTTGACCCCCCGACTCTAGCTCCCGTCCTTCGCCTCGCCGCAGCTCTCCTCTCGTATCTGGCTGGACAGGCTCTTGCACGCAACCACCGGGGCAAAAGGAGGAAAGGAAAGCAAGACGCGGAAAAGGAAAACAAATAACATATAAAGAGGCATTCCTTGAGCTCTCAAATTCAACAGGTGCTTCACCACCGCCCTGGCAGCTCGACGACGACGGCGCTCGGCCCAGCCATGGACGAAAACATTGGCCCGCGGCATGAAGGCTCCCACGCCGCGCTCTCGGCGTCGGCAACCTCGCACCTCATGACCAGCTTCGCCATGTACGAGCCTGTCTCGCGCGCAACGTCGCCCGGCATACCCTGCTCCAAGCCCGACGACGACGACAAGAAGCGGTACCGTGCGAGGACCTTTGCCTACTTCCAGCAGCTCCCCTTTGAGGTCGAGGAGGAGGCCCAGCGCGACGCCGCTCTACATGGCATCCTCAAGCAGCTCTACATTGCCATCCGCGCAGAGGACTTCTCCCCGGGTGCCTTGCACTGGACCAAGGAGCTCCAAGCTTGGCTCAACCTCAAGTTTGAGATGACGAGGGAGCTGAGGGCTAAGCTGGCCAAGCTCTTTTACTCGCTCGCCTTGACCCCGGGCCTTGATGCTACGGCGGCGGACCGCTTCTTGCGCATGGTCTTGTCCCTTACTAGGTGCGCTTGCAAACAATGCCAACTCATCCCCTTTCACTTGAAACTTTGCGCCGTGGCAAGACCCTCTAACCCTAGCGCGACAGGAAAAACCACTACCTGAAGCCCGTCGATGACCTCACTCTCGACTGGAGGCCCCTGTGGAGCGAAATCAAGGCATGGGTTTTGCCTTCGGAGGGCCCTGCCCACCAAAGCAACCGCAGACGAGCGACCAAGCAGCTCCTCAAGCTGTGCACCCACGCCCACACATACTTTGACCCCAGGGACCGTCCCGCCATGCTCGAGGAGCTGCTCCCCTACTTTGGCGTCAACGAGCTGCCCAACGCGTTTGTCGTCATCGGAGCGCTCAACGCCCTGCTACCTAGCCACCCCGCCCCCGCGAGTGAGCCGCTCGCCCAGCCGGAGCACTTTATGCCCGCTCTCTTCCACCTGTGGTCCCTTGTGAACCGGTCCAAGGTCGTCGACATGTTCTTCATGGACCTCTTATCCCGCCTGACCCGCGACCACATCAACTCGGACCACGTCCCCTTTTCCGAGTATGGCATCTTCTCCAAGGAACAGTCGGACCTCATCTTCACCGCCATGTTGCGTCTGACGCAGATCCCTGTCGGCCAAGCCAACTCACCCTACACACCCGTCGACTACCTGTCCGGCGTCGGTGTTTACCTGGAAAAGGACAAGAAGAAGCATCCGGTTGCGTACATGATGTCTCGCCTCATTGTCTGCTGCCTGTCCCCGCGCTGCATGGAGCACGAAGAGTCCACCATGGCCAGCCTGGAGGGCCTCATCGAATCCATCGAGACCTTCTTCCATCCATCCAATCAGGGATCCTGGACCACCCTCCTCGCTCAGTTCGTCCTCTACCTGACCGACGGCTTCGTCTCGCGCTGGAACCGTGAACAGAGCGGGGAGCTCGACATTCCCTCGGGCCGCATCATCAGCCCCGCGCTGAGAAAGCGCTTTGTAATGTCCCTAAGGGAAGTGACGTTCATGGGCCTCTTTTCTAAGAGTAATCGAGTCTCGCACTACTACTACAATGCCCTGCAAGGCCTGGCATACCTCGAGCCCGACCTGGTGCTCCCAGGAGCGTTGCAACGCTTCTATCCCAGCCTCCAGGGCTTGGTCGAAGTCCATCGAACGACGTCGAGCTTAAACGGTTTGCAGATGATTGCAAACATCATGAGCAAGCTCAAAGGCTACCGCTGCCACATCACCGCACTGCTGGCCCTGGCGCTCCCCGGCATAGACGCGAACGACCTCAACAAGACGCAGTACACGCTCAACCTCATCCAGAGCGTGGCCTACAGCGTGCCCTTTCAGCCAATGACGACTTCCGAAAGCCACATCCACGACACGACGCTGGCCGTGGAGTGGATTCAGGCCGAGATGGAGCGCATGGAGCGCGAGGGCCAAAACGTCGAGATGAATTACCAGTCTGAACTGAGCGACGAGGACGAGATGAGCATCCTGATGTCGTCGACTGCCGGGTTTGGCGAGTTTGTCCTAACGCTCCTGGGCAAGATCTTCACCCTCTTGGAGAACCTGCCAGACGCCAATCAGGTCCGCGGCGGCACGCCCGAGGACAATGTCATCAACGCTCTGCCGGCCGCGCTGTCCCCCTTATTCGCGTCGCTGTCCCCAGAGATCTTTGACATGGCGCTCGACAAGATTGCGACGTTTGTCGCGGGCCATGTCGTGCACCAAGCCCGCGATGCCATGGCCTGGATCTTGAATGCGCTCTGCAAGGTGAACCCGGAAAAGACTCTCAAGGTCTTTGTTCCGATGCTCGTCGTCAACATCCGCAACGAAATCGACTACAACAACGCAGCCTCAGATCGGACGACGGGCACCGACTATCTGCCGCGAGACCGGGCGCTGGTCTGGCATGTCAGCATGCTCGCCATGGCCGTAGTCCACGTTGGCAGCCAAGTGCTCAAGTACAAGGAGGAGCTTCTCGGCATCGCCGACTACATGCAGAAAAAGTGCCGCGGACTGCCCACCATTCTAGTGTCCAACTACATCCACCACCTCCTGCTCAACCTGACGCACACCTACCCCATCGACCACGCGCTGTATGAGCCAGAAGTCATCAAGAAAGGGCTCGCCATTGGCGACTGGGGGAAGATGACGGCGCCGGCGGACCTCACCATCCGATGGCACCAGCCGTCGCCACCCGAGATTGACTTTGCGGTCGAGTTGTTCGCATCACAGGTGACGTCGGCCGCGCAGCAGCTGGAGCTCCTCATGAGCGACAACCCGCCTGTGAGCAGGGAGGGAAAGAACAAGGCTTGGTCAGACGAGGTTTCCAGGCTTATGCAGCAGATTCGGCTGGTCATTGCCGGAATGGCAATCATGTTTGATCCGAAACGCGCGTCCGGCGATGCGAATGGCGGGGAGCCCAATGGCGACAATGTCGATGCGGACGGCGACGAAGTCACGATGGAGGATGAGAGCGCGCTGGCCGAGGACGCCGAGCAGGAGGAACTGCGACCTCAATTCCGCTACAAGGCCGGCTACCCCCTCAAGCCTGGGGAGCCGGTGTACGAGCGAATCCACGAGCTGCGCGACGAGCTCGGCCGCCTCCTGACCAAGGCGCACGCATTCCTCAACGCGAAGCAGGAAGACGACGTCAACTGCTTCACCGCCCTGTGCTCCGCGTACCGCACCTGGATCACGGACGTTGGCATTGAGAGGTCTGCGCATCCGTTCGAGAGGCACCTGAGGCTCTACAAGGCGGACATTGCGGCCTTCAAGATCAAGGGCCTCAGAAAGGTTTACCCTCGCCCTTTGCTGATCAAGCGAGCCGAGTCATATCACATTTTGCGCATAAAGCACAACGCGTCTGCCAGGCTCAAGGGCGAGCTTGACAAGCGGCTCCTGCTAGATCTCGCAACTTCGTGCCTCTCTCTATACGCAGACGTCCGTAGGGCGGCGCAGGGCGCACAGGACTCCTCGCTCAAGGCTCTCATCGGGGGCAGGCCCCTTGTCGTCCCCGTGATTCTCGACGGCCTCCGTGCCGCTATTCAGAGCAATCAGCACGATCGGATCAAGGGCGGCATGTACACGCTGCTGTTTACCTCTTTGTTGGGGACGGTACTCAAGGACTGGCGGTTTGCGCCCGAGGCGATGCGCCTGTACATTGAAACAGCGGGCATCGACAAGCCGTCCATCCAAGCCCTCGGATCATCGGCTCTCTATGCAATGTTTGAGTTTGGAAAGCCATTTGAGCGGGCCATTCTTGTCGACGACGCCGTTATCAACAGCATAAAACCGCCGGGGGAGGTGTCGGCCGCCATCGAGAACAGGCATCAATTCATATTGCAAAGACGCAAGAAGGTCGAGGGTGCCAAGGCCGCGCTCGGCGGGGAACTGACGCAGCGAGCAAAGGGGGCCCATTGGAAGATTGCCACCAGGTGCGCCATCTTTGCCACCAATCTGTGCCTGCGCTTCGACAAGGTCGCGCAGACCGAGTTTGTCGACCTGGTTGCGCACGGCACAAACGATCCCCATCCAGGCTTGAGGAGCTACTACCTGAGCTCCTTTACCGCGCTCTTCACGGTCATCGACATGCGGGCCGTGTACGGCCACGACTATACAAACTATTTGTTGGAAAAGGAGGTCGGCGACCGCAACAGGCTCGAGATCCCCGTGACCAAGGGAGACGCCGAGTTTACACAAAAGTTCCTCGACTCCTTCAAGGATCCGGAAGGCGCCGAGTACCTAGTCGACTTTGATCACCCGGGCTGGCTCGCCTGGGGGAAGAAATTCACCGCCTTTCGGGCGCGTCCGTTGCCGTTTGACGCGTACGATGAAGTCGAAACCGGGGTGCGGGAACAAATTGGCAGGATCGTGACCAAGGAGTGGATTTCCCAGTGCTTCGAGTACTTCAAGCAGGAGCCGCGGGACCAGTCGACGGACCGGTTTCGCATGAGTTACGTCTATCTTCTCATGCACGTCTTTGACCTGATGCACTACGGGAAGACGGCCGCGACCCTGGACGACGTCAAGGAGCTGACCAAGGGCGTGTACGGCGACGGGAGCGACAAGCACCAGCACCGGGCGACGTCGGAGATTCTCGGGGCGCTGCTGGCAGGATCCAGCGACGACCCGCCCGCGATTCGGAACCGCGTCTGGGAATTCGCGGCGCCGATGCTGCTAAACATCTTTACGGATGACCTGACGCCGGAAAACCTGCAGTACTGGCTCACCTGTCTGCACGTGGTGTTCGACGCCAAGGATCCCCGGCGGTCACACGAGATTGTGGAGCGCCTGCAATCGTTCCGGCTCGACATGTCGTCGAACGCGGCCTTTAAAGAGTCCTCCAAGGTGCAGCTGGTCGAGTTCATCGTGGCGGACGGCGGGTGGCATTTCCGCGACGTGAAGCCGATCCTGGAGCACTTCGTGGCGCACATCGACCACCCGTACAAGGCCGTGCGTGAGGCGATTGGCCGACTCCTGTCGGCCATTGAAAAGTCGCGATACCACGAGTCATTCGAGAGCGTGCCGAGGCTGCTGGAGGAGAACAAGAAGGCGTCTTCGATAGGGCTTCGGCCGTACCAGCCCTCGGCCGAGCTCACGGACACGATCCGGGTCATTTTTGAGCGGCTGGAAAAGTGGCGTCTCGAGAGGACGCCCGGACAGCAGACGCCGTCGTCGTACACGTCGGGTTCCAAGACGGTACTCATGTGGCTGGATTGCACCATGTCGTCGCACGAGTGTATCGAGCTGGTGCCCTTCTTCGCGACGCCCTTTATGGAACAGCTGCTGCACATGATGGACGTCAAGGAGGACCCCGAGCTCATGAAGCTGGCCTACCACGTATACCGTCACCTGCCCAACATCCCGTTTCGGAGCGGAGAGGACACTGAATTCAACGAGGGGCTCATCCGAATCGGTCGGATGGCGGCGAGCTGGCACCAGCGGCTGCGGGCGTTGGTGAACATGCAGGTCATTTACTTTCGGCGCATCTTCCTCATGAAGGCGCCGCAGCGCGACGCCCTCTTTACGGCCGTGTCGGACATGCTGAGCGACTCCAAGCTCGAGGTGCGGTCGTGCGCGTCGACGACGCTGGCGGGCATGATTCGCTGCTCGCCGCGGCAGATCCGGGATCCGATGGTGACGCGGCTCAAGGAGCGGTTTGAGGGCGAGCTGCAGCAGAACCCGATGCCCCGTCGAGGCCGCAACGCGCCGGGGACAGAGACGCCGGTCGACGTGCACAAGCAGATTACGCGCCGGCACGCGGCTATTCTCGGCCTGGGCGCGCTGATCGAGGCGTTTCCATACGCCACGCCGCCGCCGGAGTGGATGCCGGAGGTGCTGGCGACGCTGGCGAGGAAGGCGTCTGGCGATGCCGGCGTGGTGGGCAAAGCGACCAAGAGCATCTTGAGCGACTTCAAGAAGACTCGGCAGGACAGCTGGAACGTGGATCAAAAGGTATGCCTGGCTCGCTTCATCCCCCCCAACCCCCCCAACCCACGGTTGGCTTCCCGTATTCAAGCATCAATGGCAATGGGAAGCTGACAGATGTGCAGTACTTTACGCAGGAGCAGCTCGAGGACCTCGAGGGCGTGCTGTGGAAGAGCTACTTTGCGTAGACAGGGTATGATGTGAGAGTGTTGGCTGGAAGGATGTCAAGGCAGACTGAGCACATGGTCAGGGACAAGAGAGAGATGGATGGCAACGGAGCCGAGTGCAGTCGATGTTGAATGCCCGGGCAAGCGGTAAGTCGGTCTGGATGAGCGGACCGAGGTCTATACGGTAGAGGATCAAGACCGCGACGGTGTTTGAGTAGGCGTTGGCTTCGCGATAGACGGGGCACGTGCTGGCGCGCGAAGGTTGTAGTTAGTATGGCGAAATTCAGAGGCGGTTTTGAGCGACGTGACTGGATGAAGGGAGTGAGAGACGCCACACTGCCTCTGTTCCACACCGTAGCAGGGCGGTACGAATACCTACACAGCCTCAACGTGCGACCAGTTGGACGCTCACACTGCCTCTGTCTTAATTGTAGGGCTGACACGAGGGCGGACAATTGGGCGTCCGAGTGTGCATAAGGTATGTATGTACTTCGTACTACCCGTAGGCACGCATTCGCAACTTCCTACGGGCGACTACATTTTCAACTTGGGGCCAAAGACGCAAATGACGGGCGGCGTCGGCTGTTCGCCTGCGGCTACTGCGCTTCTGCCTGGGCGGCGCTCGGTATAAAAGGCGCTCGGTTGCCGCGCCTGGCTGCTGCAACATGCGGATCAAGGGAGAGGGAAGCGACTTTAGCAACACGACAAGACGAAGAAAGACTGCGCAGACCTGCCTGGACGGCCTTGACCTGGAAGGCCTTGAACTGGAAGGCCTTGAACTGGAAGGCCTTGAACTGGAAGGCCTTGACCTGGACGGCCTTGATCGAGCCATGGGAGAAGCGTCAGAGCCGAGCCTGCTGTGGCATCGGCTGTGCCATGATAGCGAGCACGACAGGGTCGCGGCTCGAGGCGTCGTCGACAGCCAGTTGCACCACTTGCCGCGACACGACGTGACGGACAAGCAAGACGGCCCCGGGGACCTCGACGAGGACCTCGACGGGGACCTCGACAGGCACACGTACTCGGCCACGCGCGCGGCGGTCCTCGCTCGCGAGAGAGCCATGGGCTTCGACGCCAGATGGCGCGCCAGAGCGACGCCTCTCGAGGCCCGCGCAAACCGCCTGCTCTCGACCCTTCGCCGCCGCGACAACGTCGCCGTCTACGCCCGCGCCGCCCCCCGGACGGGACATGCGGGCCAGAAGCACCCGCGCTTTGCCGCCGACCGCTTCCTGGCCAACCTGGACCTCGTCGGCGACACGGCCCTCTTCGACGTCGCCCTCCACCTCCCCAAGGGCGCCCATCTGCACATCCACTACAACGCCTGTCTGCCGCCTGCCGTGCTGCTCCGCCTGGCGAGGGGCATGCATCGCATGTTTGTCACCAGTGATCGCCCGCTTGTGCCCGACGACGGGGGCGCGAGCTTTGATTCCTGTGAGCTGCAGTTTTCCATGCTCGGTCCGGCTGCCGAGAGGCCTGGGGACGTGTTTGCCCGCGACTACACTCCTCGCCAGACCATGAGGTTTTCTGAATTCCTGACATCCTTTCCTCGCCACTATCCGCGTGCCAACGTCTCCCCGCAACGCTGGCTCGAGCAGAAACTCGTCTTCTCCGATGACGAGGCCTCTGGACCCCTCCAGACGGCAGACGGGTACGCGTGATGCTTGCTCGGTGCCCTGATCTCCTATCCATAAAAACCGTGGCCGAGGTTTGAGCTTCGGGGAGAGGAAACAATCAAAACACGCACAAGGTACCTCGCTGACCCCCGTGAACAGGGCATGGCAAAAGTTCAACGCCAGGACGCGCATGATGAAGGGCCTCTTCAACTACGAGACGGCCTACCGCACCTACACGCGCCTCTTCCTCGAGGATCTGGCGCGCGACGGCATCCTCTACGCCGAGATCCGGCCCAACTTTATGCGCAGCAACCAGCTGTACCGCGACGACGGCTCCGGGCCCATTGACAACCGCGGCATGATGCGTATCCTCATCGACGTCGTGTCCGCCTTTCGCGCAGAAGTGACTGCCCAAGGGAGACGCTTCTTTGGCGGCATCAAGGTCATTTACTGCACGCCCCGGGTCTTTTCGCCCCAGGAGGTCGGGGCGGCCCTGGACGAGTGTCTGGAGTTCAAGAAGCTGTGGCCCGAGTGGATTGCTGGTATGCGGCGTGCCCCTTTTGCTTGCCCCTCGAAGCCCCTGTTACGGCGCCGGCTAACCCCCTCTCTTCCCACACCGCGGCAGGCTTTGATCTCGTGGGCGAGGAGTCCAAGGGCCGGCCCCTCCGAGAATTCGCCGGCGAGCTGCTCGACTTCAAGCACAAGTGCGCGGCCGCGGGCGTCGACATCCCCCTGCTGCTGCACTGCGGGGAGACGCTCGAGGTGGGCACGGCCACGGACGAGAACGTCGTCGACGCGCTGCTGCTCGGGGCGCGGCGCATCGGGCACGGCTTCGCGCTGGCCAGGCACCCGCACGTCATGCAGCAGATGAAGGCGAGGGGCGTGTGCCTGGAGCTGTGCCCGATATCCAACCAAGTCCTGGGCCTGACGCCGCGGGTGGGCGGGCATGCCATGTATGCGCTGCTGGCCAACAACGTGCACTGCACCGTCAACTCGGACAACGGGACCTTGTTTCGGTACGTGAACCGACGTTGCCCTGAGACGGACTCGAATGTGCCGACGTTCCCCTGAGACGGGACTCGAAATGTGCCAACGTCCCCGTCGCCTGCCACGGCGTGTTGAACAGAACCCGGACTGACTCGACAGGTCAACGCTGTCGCACGACTTCTACCAAGTCATGGTGGGCAAGGCCGACATGGACCTGTACGGGTGGAAGCAGCTGGCGCTGTGGAGCTTGGAGCACGCGTGCCTCGAGGGGCCCGAGAGGGCAGCCATGCTGCGGCTGTGGGAGAGGCAGTGGGGCGAGTTTCTGGAGTGGATGGTGGACAGGTACGGCGACTGCGAGGGCGAGGACGAGTAGCACGAGAAAGACAAGCGGAGCATGAGGGGGGCGCGATTGGAGAGCAACTCGGATAGGGGCGAGGGACGCGGCGTCGGGAGCACGTCTCTCTAGATGGACTAAGCCCCATGCCCATGGCTGCTGCTCCTTGAACCACACCTCCCAAGCAGACTCCACGCGAATGACCATGAACAAAAGCAGTGAGACGACGGGCGTCCAACGGTCCAACGCCTCGCCTCTCGTCTAGCCTCCACCACTCCAACACCGCGCACAAGGAAGAAGCGGGCCCCTGGCAGCGTCCATGGGTCAGCCTCCACCTAGTCGTCAAAGTAGATGCCCTTCTTCGCATGAATGTCAATCATGCCGCCGTGGAAGCTGCCCTTCTTCTTCTTGTTCTTCTCCTTGGTAAAGTTCTTGCCCTTGGTCACAACGAGGTCCTCGTAGGCACGCTGCGAGTAGTCCATGGCCTTGTAGTCGTTGGATGCAAACTTGGACTCGACCCTGATGTTCTTGGGGATGCGAGAGAAGGGCTCGTTGAACTTCTTCTTGTGGCCATTGGTCGACGCCTTCAAGACGGGATCAGGTGGCAGAGGTGGGTATGTCGTAGATACCTTGGGTTCCGGCGAGCTGCTGCCCAAAGTGACGGATGAGTTCGACGACTGATTGCCGGCCGCCCTCTTTGCCTTGTTGGCCTTGACTGTGGCCTTGACCTCGCATTCAGAATCCGACGAAGAATCGTCCGAGGAATCGTCCGAGGAATCGTCCGAGGAATCGTCCGAGGAAGTGGACGAGCTGTCAGACTCGGGGAGCGCCACCTTGGCGGCAGCCTGGGCCACGGCCGAGGCTCCCGAGCTGCTGTCGCTGTCAGAATCGGATTCTGAGTCGGAGCTGGAGCTCTCCGAGTCGGAATCAGAGGAAGAGTCATCCACATCCATCTTGCCGGCATGGGGCAAGGGTTTTTTCGAGGCCGAGCCTGAAATACGCAGAGCGGTGGCGGCAGTCTTTTGCTTCTTGGACTGCGGCTTGCTGTCAGAGTCTGAGGAGGAGTCTGAGGAGAAGCTTGAGTCTGAAGTAGAGTCCGACGAGCTGCAGCTAGTGGGCGCCTTGCGCTTCAAGTTGGCGGGGCCCTGCTGTTTTGACTGGGGAGCCTTGGCCTCGCCCTCGCTGTCGTCGTCGTCGTCGTCGCTGTCGCTCTCATCGGAGCTGCTGGAGCTAGAGTCGGAGCTGGAACTGGAGCTGGAACTGGAGCTAGAACTGGAGCTGTCGTCGCTGCTTGAGCTGTCGTCGCTGCTTGAGCTGTCGTCGCTGCTTGAGCTGTCGTCGCTGCTTGAGCTGTCGTCGCTGCTTGAGCTGTCAGTGCTCCTGGCCGTGACCGTGGCCTTTGCCTTTGCCATGCCGCGGGCGTTACTCTGGGACGCTTCCCAAGCACGATAAACGCCGACGAGGGAATGGCTACTGGGGCTGGTCTTGTGACTTGGCCCAGCACCGTTCTGGTCGCGCTGCTTTTTGAAGGCGCTGTGTGCTTTTTCAAAGGCATTTTCAGCCAGAAACTTCTCGACCAAGTCCATCAGCAGAGCAGGCGGTGCGGCGGCGGAGGGCGTCTGCTTTCTGGACGGATGCGCTGCGCGGCTGGTCTGCTTCGTCTTCTTGTCCTTCTTGTCCTTCTTGACCATCTTGGCCATGTTTGCGTGTGCCAGCTTGGCTGGCAAGTCTACGGCGCCCTTGTCTGCCTCGGAAGCACCAGTCGTGTCCCGTTTGCTATTGTCGGCGTCGCTGGCGAAGAGCCGAGCTGGTGGACGGCTGGAAGGTTTGTTGCTATTGTCGGCGTTGTTTGAAAAAAGCCAGGCTGGTGGATTGCTCGACGAGACGGTTGACATAAACGGTTGCTTCCTTGGTCGTAAAGGTGGGCAAGAGCAAGAGTAACAGCCAGGAGAGGAACAGCCAGGAGAGGCGAGGTTGCCCAATGCCCAGGAAAGGAAAGAGCGAGAGAGACGGAGCGCAAGGGGTTGGGCAGCAGCTGCGAGGGCTTGCTGGACGTGCTTGAATGCACCGCTTCTGCGCTGTCTTTTGGAGAGGATGCGATGGCAGAATGAGGTTGGCTGAAGAGGCTGATTGGCTTCACCGATTCCACGAGGGAGGTTCTTGGACAAGTTTTATTTGGGCAAAAAAAGAAAAAAAGAAAAAAGGTCCGGTTAGAGCTTCGCTCCCGGCTTATCGCCTTATCTAGGACTAAACATACACCGAGCTTCCTTGGGTAGGTACTTCTGCAGGTACATACCCGGTACCATTGTCATTGTCACAGGATCGAGGCCAACACTCGCCTCATCAAGGACAATCCACGACTTCCAGTCCGCCCTCTCTCTTTCTTCCCTTCCCTTCTCTCCTCTCCGCCTGTCCGCCCGCCGTCAGCGTCCACCCTCCTTCCTACCGACTAATCGACCCTCCACTCCTACAACTCGAGAATGAACGCAACCAAGCGCAAATTCAACGCTCTGCTCCAAGGCCTCGGCAATCATCATCTCCAAACCTCCGAAACGTCCGCCCCCATGGACGGCGACTCTCGTCGTGGCGCCGCTGCCGCTGCCACCGCTGCCGCCAGCCACGATGCGCTTCTGCAGAAACGCCGCCGCCTGGGCTTGTCCGACTCCACAGCGCCCAAGAACTACAACCCCTCGGACATGGCCTCGACCCTCACCAGCCTGGCCTCGCCCCTGAGAAAATCGAGCAAGCAGGCCGCCAGCGCCCCCAGGCCCGCAAGGGACGCCCTCGTCAAGTACTGCCCGGGCGATAGAAGCGAGCTCCTGAGGCGATTGGCCACGTTCCAGGAGCTCACAGACTGGACCCCCAAGCCCGACAGGGTCAACGAGATTGAATGGGCAAGGCGCGGCTGGATTTGCCACGGCAAGGAGACGGTCGGCTGTGTTCTCTGTCATAAGGAGCTGCTCGTCAAGCTCAACCGCAAACATGTCGACGGCAAGGAGGTGCCCGTCTTGGTGCCCTCCGAGATTGGTGAGCCACCCTTTCCCCCCATACTGTCCGTAAGCCCCACGCTAACTCGACTCAGAGGATGCCTTGGTCGAGAAATATTGCGAGCTGATTGTTGCCTCGCATCAGCCAGATTGCCTCTGGCGAAGAAGAGGATGCGATGGTATGGCCCCGACTCTCTCTCTCCACACGCCATTGCCTAATTCTTACCCAACCCTGCAGACTCTCTACTACGGCTGTCCTTTTCAAACGCCAGGGCCACGCTCGCCGCTCTGCGACAGCGATACGACGAGCTCTGCGACAGAGCCCCCTTTCTCCCATACGAAGCCAACCTGCGGCTCCCTAGCGAAGTAGACCTGGGCCAAGTCCTATCTCAGCTCCCGCCCGGCTTCTTCACCGACCGCGCCTCACCCGACAAGTCGGCTTCCCCGGCGCCCAAACCTGTCAACCGGCCCGCGCTGGCACTCGCACTCATGGGCTGGCAGGGCCTCTCCAACCCGCGCATGGGAGCGGTTCCCAACTCGGCCACGTGCCACACCTGCCATCGGAGGTTGGGGCTCTGGATGTTCAAGAGCAAGGAGGTGGACGATGACGGCAAAGTCCTCGTCCCCGCGCCCATGGACCACCTCGACCCCCTCCGCGAGCACCGTTTCTTTTGCCCTTGGAAGAACGCAGAGGCCCAGGGCAGAGGCGGGCCGACGTCGGGGGCAGGCGCCGCAATGGCCGGGTGGAACACTCTGCTCCAGACCGTCACGAACGAGTCGAGCCTGCGCAGCGTCTACGAGGGCAACTCGAAGAAGTCGGCGACACGCCCCGCCCACGACCGCGTCGCCTCCACTGCCATGCACCGAGCGATGCCAAGCGCACCCGGCACGCCAGCCCGCGCCACGCCCGAGCCCTCCGACGGGACCACGGCCGTCGGCAACGACGTTGACAATACAGAGGTCGAGGACAAGGCCCGGGACGCAAAGGACAAGGAGCGGTGGGCGAGGCTGAAAAAGGTCAAGAGTCTTTTTGACTCTAAGGGCGCTAGGATCCTACGGCGCTCTATTAGCCGGCCTGGCTCAGGGCAGTCGAACCAGTCGTAGAGGCGCTCGGGGAGTCGTCTATAAATTATCTTGGGCTTTTCGACTTTATATGCTAGAGGCTTAGTATACGAAGTATAATGTTTATAATAACGCGGCGAGTCTATTCTTTAGCTATTCTTATACGTTGCATCGTACTCTGCCTGCGGAGCTATTATCGCATCCTATATTCGTACTTCGTACGAAGTATATAACACTATATAACACCATACTCTCCCTTATTCACGCGGTGCATTTTGCCACGTCGATAAAAGTGGCGCCTAGCAAAATAATTGCTCTTCTCGCCCCGTTGCTTCTCGCCCCATTGCGCGATGTCGCGACGCTAGCACCCTAAGTCCATTTTTCGAAAACACTAAAAATAAAGACCCTCCTGACCCTTGCGAGATCACACTAGTGACGGAGCTTTCCCAGCGGGGCCCCGCTGCCTCTATCCGACTGAGGACTATGGCGGAGGGGTGGGGGGGGGGGGAGAGGAGGGGAGGGTGAAGGGGGAACCGAAAGCAGATCCTATAAACAACCGGAACGCCAGAAACCAACGCTAGAACTCCCGAGCCGAATTCGAACCTACAACCTCGAGAGCGGTACGGGGGGAAGGGTGGTCTTCGGTGCCACAACTAACTGCGCCATGGGCGCAACTAGCTGGGCTGTTGAGAACATGGCCTATAATTTCCGGCTATATGCGTGGGTGGCGAGGGTGACCGGGGGTGAGGTGCAAACGGAGATTGCGGTGCACCGCTGTGTCAGGTTGGTTGCCATGGCCAACGCGGCCTTCGTCACCCTCTCACCCCCACTGAATGTCGTCAAAGGAGACGGTGGGCCCCGCGTAGACGACGTTCTCGGCCGTCTTCGTCACCTCGGTGCGGACGTCGAAGCCAGCCATCTGCAGAATGGCGGCGCGCACACCTCCCATGCCGGCCCCGTTGCCAAGCTTGCCCTCGAGGTCCATGCCGGCGGCGGTGACGTAGACGTCAGACTCTGCGCCCGCGACGGCCGCCCTCCACCGGTTACCGCAGACGGTCTCGTCGAGCGAGTTCATTTCACGCAGCACCGCGTCGGCCATGCGGCTGCAGACGAGGGGCCACTCGGCGGGGCGCTGCCGGTCGGCCTTTGTCACGACGACGAGGGTGCGCGTGTTGAGCTCAGCCAGGGCCCTGAGCACCCACATATCCTCGGCAGACGGCTTGCGCTTGATCAGCGACAGCAGGACAACGGCGCCGCGAAGCCGCTGGCGCATCTCGAGGTACTTGAGGATCTCGGCGCCCCAGGTCGCCTGGCTGCGGTAGCCGTAGCCGGGCGTGTCGACAAGGATCAGGCTATGCTTGGGAGGCGCCGAGCCAGTACGCACGAGCGAGCGGGGGGTCTGGGGCCGGGGCCCGACACCAAAGGCGTTCATGAGCTTCGTCTTGCCCGGGCGCTGGCCGACCTTTGCGCGGCCCTCCTTGCCGACGAGGGCGTTGAGAAAGGACGACTTCCCGACGTTGGAGGCCCCGAGGACGACAATCTCGGGGATGTGCTCGTTCCGGGGGTGGTGACGGAGCGCCTCGGCCGAGTAGAGAAAGTCACAACCATGCTCAAAGAAGCGCTGGGCAGCGGCAAACTGCCGCACCTGGTCCTTGGTGACGGTCGTCGTGAGAGGGGAGCCGGGACCTTTGCGTATAAGGCTGTATGATGCGATGGAATCCTTGGGCGCGGCATGTAGAGACATTATTTTTGCTGCCAATGTTGGGCGGATATCAACAGGGGCGCTGCTGAGCTCTTCGCCGCCAGCGAGTCTGGTCCGGTCCGGTCCGTCATCCCGATGGCCGGGATTTCGGCCTCTGGTGTTATGTGATGGCGTGTCTCTCTCCCTAGACTGGGCAGATTCGGGCTGGCCTAGGACGGGTTGATGATGCGAGTCATGCTGTGCATCATGATCGAAATCCCGAGGACGTTGGGAAGCCGTCCGCAGCTTCAAGGGGCGCTGTCGAGCCCTGTCCAGGGTTGAGGCGGAGAAGGGGGCATATATAGCTTGGCGTAAGATGCTGCGGCACGGCTGTCGGCACCGGGACACAGGCTGCCTCAGGGGCAGAAACATTTCCACCCAAATGCGAACGAAGAGCCTGCATCGTCCATGGCTGCGGTTGTGTAAGAGTTTGCGAGGTGCGGTCGAGAGTGGACCGAGAGTGGACACGGAATAAACGAGGACGATTATGTAAGTATCCATCTAGTACGTACCCTCTGCAAGGCGGAGTAACGGTCCACGATGACTTCACTCTGTCGACCGACTTCTTTCCATCCAAACCACTGCAGTCTGCAGCACAGAAACCCAATATCTCCGTTGGAAAACGATCAAGCAAACCTCTCTGTACGCCCAAAATTTGCTTCATTCCAACACCAGCACCAGGTCTTGCTCCAGTCGCTGCCGCTCCCGCCCGCCCTTCTATACCACAACCAAAGCTACCTAGACCACTCAGCACCTCCACCCTTGCCCTGGAAGCCATGACCATCAACCTCGCCGAGCTGGACGCGCACGAGCAGCCCTCAGACGAACTGCGCGCCGAGTGGAAACACGTTTCCCGCCTCGAGCCCAGCGTCTTGCTCCAAGGCGGCGGCAGGGAAGGGCCCCTGATCGACGACCCGCGCCTCCCGTCGGCCGAGAGCGGCTTCTGCTCGTCGGCTCCTCTGACTCGGGAACAAATAGCGCGCGCTTTTGAGCATCTGGATCCGGGGCTTGGGGTCCACGCCCGCGGCGATGCGCCCGTCCTGTTCCACCCTCTGCTTCCAGGTTGGTTGAGCGTGGCACTCAAAGCAACCCCCTCTGGCCCTCTGCCCCCGGGCATCCACGTATATGTCAAATGTCGGGCTCAGGAGCAGCGGTCTGATGCGCAAAAGGGAGGGCGAGAGGCAAAGGACATGAAGGAATTGACAAGATCCAACAGGCCTCCTCATCATCCCCTCTCTCGTCCCACCGCCCGTCCAAACCATCCTTCTCGACAAGATGCTCCATCGAGACCTCGGCAACCCGCAGCACCAGACCAACATGCACCTCCACTACCACCTCCCATATCCCGAGGGCGCCACCGCCGACGCGCACTCCTTCTTCGCCCTCGCCCCCGACTCCGCCGCCGCCGTCTTCCGCCCCCGAGACCCCGCCGTCCACAAGCCCCTCTCGCCGCGACAGGTGCTCCAGCGCCGCCTGCACTGGCTGACCCTCGGCGGCCAGTACGACTGGAACAGTCGCGTGTACCCGGACCGCGACCCCCCAGCCTTCCCCCCGGACCTGGCCGCCTTTCTCGGGGCGCTGTTCCCACACACCCTCGCCCAGGCTGCCATTGTCAATCTCTACAGCCCCGGCGATACCATGATGATGCACCGCGACGTCAGCGAGCAGACGGACCGCGGCCTCGTCAGCATCAGCCTCGGCTGCGACGCCCTCTTCATGATCGCCCCCAGCCTCACCGGCCCCGACGGCGACAAGTCCCGTATCCTCCTGCGCCTGCGCTCCGGCGACGCCATCTACATGACCAACGAGGCCCGCTACGCTTGGCACGGCGTTCCCAAGGTGCTCGAGGGCACGTGTCCGCTCCCCCTGCAGGCGTGGCCGGCGCGAGAGGACGGCAGCTTTGTCCAGTGGCAAGGCTGGATGCGGAACAAGCGGGTAAACTTGAATGTCAGGCAGATGCGAGATTGACGCTTCCCTCCCCTCCAACTGCACAGCCCGTGACTCACACACGAAGCACACTTCAACTGCTTCCATATACATGCACCAAGACCAGTGTAGGATCAAAGTTGGAACCGGGACAAGACCGGGTCCCGTGCATTCAATTCCATGGCGTGTACGAGTTACGAGGCCATGTACGCCATCGAGCGCAACCCTTTCCTCGTAGACACGCCCGCTGCTTTTCGCTTTTGCTCGAAACCTACACAAGACCCCGAGAAATATCAACCAAAGCGCTGTCGCGGATTAAGCCCGCCGTCGCGGATTAAGCCCTCCCCCCATTGAGTACCAGAGGCCACCGCCGTCTATGCAAACCCGAAGCCCTGGGCATTCTCGAGCGCCATGCAAAGCCTCTCCCGCAGAACCTCCTTGTCCCTGTACTCGGGCAGGAGCAGTATCCCGTAGCACGTGTATGCCGTGGGCAAGTGCCCGCCCTCGCCCTCCTCGTCTCCGTTCCTCTGCACCGCAAAATGGAGGTTGGCCATGCCGCCGACCGGCACTCGGTCCGATGCCGTCACGAACTCGAGCAGTTTGCGCTTCATCCTGTCGTCGAACTTCCTGACAATGGACCAGAAATCCTTGATGGTGCGGTGAGAAGAGTCCCACCCGACGTACCGCGTGTACCGCCGAAGCTCCGACACGTCGATCGTCTGGACACCCTCCACCATGGACTGGAGAATGGGCGGCGTGAGTAGCGTGAGCGCCTTGGATCCCAGGCAGGCCCGGAAGCCGCGTTCAAAGGCCAAGTACTGAGGGCGCACCGAAACATCCGTCAGATATCGGACGTAGTCGCTCACGTACTCGTCGCGGTTGGCGTTGGTCACAAGCGGTGCCTCGTCTGCCTTGGCTGCCACATGCTGCTTGCAGGGTAGCCCCTGTGGCCAGGACGAGTCCTCCTTGCTCATCTGCCGAGTCACGTCGCCCCCAAAGAGGGCAACCGAAAACTCGTACGTCCGAGCAAAAACGTCACCGACTTGCCCATCCTTCTCGTCCCACTCCAAGAGCGTGGTGAGGCCACTGGCCAGTTCTGGCCAACCATCGGCAATGTGGTATAGCTGCTCCACCGGCTGGCCAAGCAGCTTTCGGTAGAGGGCCTTGGGAAAGGTCACCGGTAAGGTCAGGCCGTTGAACACGGCGAGCGATATCAACAGACCAATCATCTCAAACTTCCACTCCTCGACAACGGAGCCCGGGGCGAACCAGGCCGCCCGGGTCCTCTCGTCGATGGTGAATGCCCCGTAATCCGGGTCCAGACACTTCGAAATGGCCAGCCGGAAGAACTCCTGCTGCACGCCGCCAGAGTCGAAGCCTTCCTCGCCCCCGTCTTCGCCAAGATGGATCTTGAGGGGGCGCAAGAGCTCCCTTTCCTGTCGCCTCCAGAGCTGGTCGAACGCGTCCCTGACGACATTTTCTCGGCTAACCTGGAGGACAAGATACTTTGAGGACGCCGTCTTGAGCATTTCCTGCAAGACGTTCTTGTGGTGCGGGTTCGTGACCAGGCTGCCGGGATCGATAATGGCGGCCATGCGCGTTCTCAATGAGCTTGCCTCCTCATATGCCCTGCTCATCCTCGAGAAGTTCATGGCACGAAACCACGTGATGAGGCTTTCCGGGCTGAACAAGTAGGGGTAGTCCAACAGATGGCGCCTTTGCCTAGTCGAAGTAAACACCGCCCACTGCACGGGCGTCTCCATGCTGTCCAGCTGCTCCGAGATGCAGTCCACGCGGAACTGCACGTCGCCGAGGAGCAGGGTATTCCGGTGTTCAACTTAAAGCTGTTAGCCACTCGATCCGGCCTCTCGCAGCAGAAAGGGGGACTTACACAAGGTCGCCATTAGAGACAAGGCCCCGTAAAAGGGGCCGTCGCAAGGAAAATCCGCCCGCCCATCCCATTCTTGGAGGAGAACTGCCCTCGCCCAATCCAGGAGGAGCGTGGGCACGCGCGTTTCGTGCAGCAGGCGTTCGGCCGCGGTGAAGTCCAATGTGCGAATGGGTGTGTTTAGCAAATCAAGCTGATTGAGCAAGGGCCGGAGAACATCAAAGTCTTCGCGGCGTGCCTTGTAGACATGGCACTCGGCGATTTCGGCAAAGCATTTGCGCGCGGTGATGGCACAGAACAGCCGCCGCGCCAGCCTCAGGGCAAGATCGTTGGAGAAGACGTCATCGTACTCGAGGCACATGGCAGGGGGCTGGCGGGCTGCTTTCCCACTGCCAGAGAGCACCATGCCATGGGAGCGAATGCGTGACATCTCATACAATGTCTTTGAGTCCGAAACGCAAGGGGCCGCAGCAACCAGGGCATGCAGGCAGACCGACAAGACGCAGCCTGCCTCAAAGTTGGAAAGCGACCCCTTGACCCCGTCGAAAAGCGGTTTGGTGCGAGAACGCACGTACTTCAGCGACTCGGGCGGCGCAAACAAGCTTTTGGCGGCGAGCCACAGACTGTGGAGGACCAGACTCGGCGCGACCCGGGTCATGCGGAGCATGCAATACCAAAGCGTGTGGGAGTCGTAGAGCTTGCCATCCCGCGTAAATGACTGAACGAGCGATTTCGGATCGCTCAATACGTCAAATATGGTCTGCTCGTTGAAGGCTTTCCACTGTGTCCTAGAGAGCGTCTGCCCTGGCCGGTGCCGCCTAACCATCCTGCGTTGGTTGTTTTGCGGGCTCGGAGCAGGTTCGCTCGCCTGAAGAGGCCCGAAGAAATGCTTCTCGGCAGTGTGATCCTCTTGGAAAACGTCACATATGAAGTCGACGAGTTCGACGTTGAGCTGGCGCAGAGACTGTGGCAAAGGACAATCGATTTCTGACGCGTCGTGCTCCAGGACCGCGTCCTGCGCATCCCCTTTGACGGGGGTGTCTGGTCGGCTGGCGGCGGGACTGATGATGGAGCCTGTTGTGGTATCCTTGTCAGAGTCTTCCACGTCGGAGGAGCCCAGATCTGGCTCTTCCAAGTCGTCAACCGCAGGGGGGGAGAGACAGGGGACATTCTCAAAAAAGGCAGGCTTCAGTGGAATCTCGGGCACACTTCGGGTGATGACACTGGGGGCTATTCGCGCGGTCCGCGATCGCTTGTCGAGGTGGAAGCCATTGAGCGTCGCGCTCTTTTGCGGCGACTTGGTCTCGTCCCTTGCATTCGGCACTGGGAGAGTCTCTAGCGACCCTCTTCGGTTTGAGTTTGGCGAGGACGAGGCGCGGAATGGACCTCTGGAGCTTCGGCTATGCTTCGGAGTGCTCTTGGTAGAGGGCTTAGGAGAGGGCGAGGCATCGGCTTGGGCATCCACCGAGGGAGATGGCTCGGCGCCTTGTTTGGAGGGTTTCGACGCCGATTCGGATTGTGGGGGTCTCGACAATGGCTGAGGTTCGAGCTTTTGGTTTGAAGACGGTGGCTCGCGGGTCGTCGACTCGTGGTCGTTTACTCCGGCACCGAATGGCAAAGGGCGGCCTGCTTCGAAAAGTTCTCGGGACATGAAATCGACGCCCTGGGGAGTCAGCCACTCCAACATCTTAAAGGCCACAGTGCCAAAGGCGGCGGCGGCAAAGGACCTGTAGTCTTTGCTCGTTGGACGCTCATGAATGCTGAGCTTTGGAGCCGGCGTGGAATCCCAGTCGCTGGGCGGGGCATGGCTACCATGGCTGGCGTTTGCGGCGTTGATGCCGTGACGGGGTGTGGAAGACGACGAAGAGCGGCGATGGCGATTTACGGAGGCGTGAGGAGGCCTGAGATCGGCCTTTGGCGTTGGCTTGCCGGGAGCGGGAGGATTGCTGGGAATCTTCTGAGGGAACGGGAGCGGCGGGGCGAATCGGGCGGAGAAGACGATTGTGCTTGCAGCGGCAGGAGGTTCTCTGGAGCGGCGCAGGTGCGTGCAGAGGCCCTTTTCGGGACTGTCTTGGCTGGCGATGTAGACGGCGAGGGTTCGGGCGCTTGTCGGGTTGTATCGTCGGATGGGAGCCTTGCCCGCCAAGCGCTTGCGGCATGTGAAGCAGGTGGGCGTTGAGCAGTGTGGTGAGCCGCAGCCGTTGCGAAGTTGGAAGACATAGCTGGGGAGTCATGGTGAGCAGCGAGCTTGTGCATCAACAGAGGCCGACGTACCGGTCAACGAGCAGTTGAAAGTCGTGGCGGCGGCAAGCCTTGTGAATGGCATAGACGCGGCGCGGGTTGTCGATGTCTTGGACGAGTTCATGCAGCTCCGGGGGCGCATCTTCGGGGAGGCGCGCAAAGGGCGCCTCCTGCCAGAGACCTGCCATCAACTCTGAAAGGTCGAGAGTCTCTTTGCGATTCTTGGAGCGGCTCGAATCGACAGCATCGCCGCCGGCGACGGGATGCGCCAAGGGACTCATGACTGCTTATGTGAGAGATGGAGCGGGTGGCATGCTGCAGAGTAGACGGACTCGAGGTCGTTGGAGAGGAATCGAGTATTGATGCAGGAGGAGTCGGGGCGGACAGGCGTCTGATGGGGGATGGTTGGGAGATGTTGGAGAGAGGGAGAGAAGAGGTTTGGGATGATGACGGATCTTTAACGGGGCATATGCAATTACTAAGGTACCTACCACTCCGTACGGAGTAACTCGTAGGTAACTATTACTTCGTAGTCGGGCCAGAGATAAAGCACGCTGCAAATTTTCCCCGGCTCTCCAGTCACTTTTGGGGCGGATGGATTGGGCGGCACACTTCTGTAGGAGATTGAGGATCCATGGAGGCATTTATTGGTGGAAGTTTGCGCTGCGCCTCTGTTACGGAGTAACGGGGTAGCAGCCGCTATGGCACCTGATGCCGAATTTGTCACCTGTATCCGTATGTGCGTACATATGTATGTATGTACACGAAGTATGGCACCTGCTACTGGTATTAAGGATCCCATTGGGTGGGCGCATTAGTCAGCGCCCCGCTGTAGGGTTTTCCTAAAGCCCTGCGCGCCTATAACTCTAGATAATCAATCAAACACACATAGAACATAGTCTTAACGAAGCTTCTAAGCCGGGAGCCACGAGACTTTCTGTTGTGCCCGATCCGACCTTTAAAAGGCCTTAATGCCAACACGTTGTGAGGTGCTAGTAGTACTTCGTAGGGTGGGGAAGTACGAATAATGAGGGCAGAGAGGGGGTACGGGGGGCGTCCGGTAAGCCGCAAAAACAGGCAGGAGAGAAAACTCAATGCGACCTGTGGAAATGCCCATGAAGAGCTCGGTTTAAAAGTCAATTTGGTCCTGTCCTTGTGTACGGAGTAGTTACAGAGTACCTAGGTAGTAAAGAGTTCTACATGTCCTATGTACTAACTACTACCACGCATTTTCAAACGCATTCCAGATTCCAGGCAAAATACAAAACGTTTCGGCTCCGGCCCTTGGCCTCTCCCACTAACGCGAAATGGGTCTCTGCCCCGCCGTGCCTGCATCATCGAGAGGGCAAGAAAAAATACGCAGCTGCTCCTCTCTCTTTGCCCCCCACCAACCGAATTCTGAACATTATAAATCCTCATCTTCAACTCTTGCCCCCATTTCTCTCCAAGGCCCACGCCAGGCACCTGATACTGCGCAACTCACCCGACGTCGCCTCCCGCCTCCGCCACAGGCACCCAAACCGTCTCGGCCCTCGCACCGTCTGCCATGGCGAGCGCCCACGCCGGCTCCGCCCTTGCCGGCACAGCGACCTCGCATCCCTACACGTGCAACACTTGCCAGGTCGCGTACCGCAACAACGACCTGCAAAAGGGCCACATGAAGAGCGACTGGCAGTAAGCAACGGCCCGGTGACATGCTGCCTGATGCTGGCTGACCAAGTCTTGTCAAAGCCGATACAACCTCAAGCGTCGCGTCGCCTCTTTGGCCCCCATTTCGTCCGAAATCTTCACCGAAAAGGTGCTCCAGGCCCGTGCTGTTACATCAGCAGAGGCCGACAAGGCCCTCTTTGAGCGCCTTTGTGACGCCTGCGACAAGACCTACTACAGCGAAAACGCCTATCGGAATCATCTGCTTAGCCAGAAGCACAAGCAGGGCCTCTCGGCTGCGTCGCACAAACGTCATGATGACGAAACAACGTCGGTCATTAGCTCGACCTTTTCCCTTGGCGAGCCAACCGCCATTGTCCAGGACCCCTTCGATACCGACGCAGAGGATGAGTTCAACCAGGTCATCGAAAGCCTGCAAAATGCAAAGCTGTCGCAGCAGCGGCCCTCGCCCGTCAAGCGGCCTTGCAACCCACGGCCCCTGCCGGCCGACACCGGCAAAACTGACAAGGACGGGGCTTCGACGCCCACGACGACGGCGGGTCCGGAGCCTGCCTGGACCCCCGAGTCGTGCATTTTTTGCAACTACGCCTCGCCGACGGTGGCCCTCAACGCCACCCACATGGAGCGCTTCCACGGCATGTTCATTCCCGAGAAGCCCTACCTCGCAGACCTTGACGGCCTCATCCAGCACCTCCAACGCCAGGTCGGCCAGGACCACGAGTGCCTGGTCTGCGGCAAGATGAAGTCGACGGTGTTTGCGGTGCAGACGCACATGCGCGACAAGGGTCACTGCAAAATCCCCTTTTCGACCGAAGAGCAGCAGCTCAGGATTGGCGACTTTTACGACTTCCGGAGCACATACTCGGATGGCGAGGAAGACGACTCGGACAGCGACGTGACTGAGGGAGAGCGCGGCGGCGCCAAGCTGGGCTCCAAACGGCGCACCAAGGTGACGGGCGAGGACGGGCAGGCGCTCGAGGGCAACGGCGATGGGGAAGGCGATGGGTGGGAGACGGACAGCTCGCTTTCTTCACTCGACTCGGCAGACCTGACGGCGGTGCCAGCCGAGGGGCACATTCACCAGTTTGAGCGCCTCAGCAAGCACCTGCACCATTCGCGCCACGACGCGGGCCATCGTCACCAGGTCGACGGGTGGCACTCGCGGGCGCATAAGCACACGCACGCTGTCTTCCACGACGACTATGAGCTGCACCTGCCGTCGGGCAAGTCGGTGGGACACCGCTCGCTCAACCGATACTTTAGGCAGAACCTGGCCAATTACCCGACACCCGAGGAACGGGCCGAGCGACTCGCCATTGAGAGCTCCGGGTCCGGGCGGGAGGACGAGGAGTCGACGGGCGGCAGAGAGGTGGCGGTGCGGGATGGACGGGGCCGGGCGCTGCTGCCACGGGGGGCCGAGGGCATGATGGGCGTCTCGGACGACAGGAAGCGGCTGGTGCGCAAGGACCAGCAGCGCGGACGGGACGCGGAGAAGCAGCGGGAGAAGCAAAACGCCTGGTCATACGGCAAGCGGGCCAACAACCAAAAGTCGTACTATTACCGCTACGACGGCGGTGGCTAGTCGGGCGACTGATGGATGGCATGGAGCGAGCCGCAGCGGAGTATTGGTGAATAGAAGAACGGCTTTTTAAACATGGCTTTGTCTCCTGGTCTGTCTCTCTCTCTCTCCGTCTCTCTCTCTGTCTCTGTCTATCTGTCTCTCTGTCTCTGTCTGTCTGTCTCTCTCCCTCCCTCTCTCTCTCTCTCTCCCTCTCTCTCTCCCTCTCTCTCTCTGCCTCTCTCTCTCTGCCTCTCTCTCTCTGCCTCCCCTTGGCCACTCGGTACAACATTATGCTGCCGCCGAACCCCTGTACGCAATAGCGTACTTCGTACAGTACAGCGCATACATGCATGCTTTACTTCGTACCCTAGCATGTATCCGTACGAGTTGTCCGTACTGATGGTGACACGGCCCAGCACACACTCCCGACACTGTACGATACAGCTGAGCAACCTGCGCCCGTGGCTGGGGCTGATGGCACGGTAAATGCTCCCACCGTATCCGTGCTCCGTAGCACAAGGCTTAATAGCAATGAGCCTCGTCGGCGGCTTGGGCTTACAGACTGCAGGCCGCATCTCGGGCTTACGGACTAGAGGCCAACATGCATGGGGCTCAGGGGGGGCTCCCAAGACGGAATACGAGAGAGAGAAAGAAAGAGAGGTCAGCCCTCGAGGCTGGATTCTGCCGCTGCTTCTGGCACCCTTTCTTTTGTTCGCTCGGTTATTTGTGGTTGGGCGGGTGGCTGTTTTATATGCCGTCCCGGCTGGCGTGTCGGTCTCTCGGTCTGCCTGTCTGTCCTCCGGTCTGCCTGTCTGTCTGCTGCAGCTGGGTTCGCGAGATATCCGTCCTTCTCATGGCTCTCCAGCATTGACGGAAGCTTGATGACGCGTCACCGGCCCGGGGTAGCCTGAATCCGACGACGACGACGACGACGACGACGACGACGACGAGCACCGAGCGAGTCCGAGTTTATAGTCCAGAACAGGCAGAGATGCAAGCAAAACAAGATGACGGGAACACGACGAGGCGCGTCCAGCCGTGGCCGCCTCCTCGGCATGACGCTCGCCGTGGCCGTCGTCATACCCGGCCTCCTGGGGGGCAACGCGCGCGCCCTGGAAAACGACTTCTCCTTCTACCCGAGCGGCTCGCGGGCGTGCCTCTTGCAGGCGGCGGCGGAGGCGGAGTGCCGGGGCGAGAGCCTGGGCCAGCTCAACGGGTGCCTGTGCAACAACGGAGGCGGCTTCGTGGCGCGGACGGCGCGGTGCCTGGGCGAGAGCGGCGGCGGCGACGTGGCGGCCGTGTGGAGCACCATGGCGGCGGCGTGCGACCACTCGCGGACGCCCCTGAGCGTGAAAGAGGGTGACTTTTACGGCTTTGCTGCGAGGGCGACGGGGAGGGAGAGGACGAGCATGGCGACTTTGACGAGCATGGCGACTAAGACGAGCACGGCGACTAAGACGAGCACGGCGACTAAGACGAGCACGGCGACTACAACGAGCACGGGGGAGACGGAGACGGCCAGTACGGCGACAAGCGGCCAGAGGGCCTCGTTGACGGACTCGCCGGCATCGGCATCGGCATCGGCATCGGCATCGGCATCGGCATCGGCATCGGCATCGGCATCGGCATCGGCATCGGCATCGGCGTCGGCGTCGGCGTCGGCATCTCTCGGCGACGGCAAACAAGACAACGGCAACACAAACACCAACAACACCCAAGGCAACCTCTCCCGCGGCGCCATCATCGGCATCGCCATGGGCGTTTCCATGGGCGGCGTCGCCACCGTCGCCCTCGTCGCCCTCGTCCTCCTCCACCACCGACGACGCCAGGGCCGGCCAAAACCCGGGAGCGAAGCCGACGCCATGCTCGCGACGACGCCCTCGGGAATGCCACCCCCCGTCTCGTCGTCGGCCGAGCACCAGTCCATCTGGTCGCCGTACGAGTGGCCGACGCCGCCGAAGCCGCAGCTGCGGCCCCCCATGTACGAGATGGACGGGACGAGCCCGCCGCAGCAGATGCAAGGGTCTGAGCCGATGGCCAGATAGGGGCTGTGTTTCTTGGGCCCAGGGCGAAACGGGGGGGGGGGGTGCAATGCAAATAGTAAGTAGAGAGGGAGCTGGCGGGCGTGTCTTGGCGTCGGAGCATGCGTACGAAGTATTAGTGGCTCGCGATTCGAGAAGACGCAGCCGACGCCTCACCGAGCGCGCCACGGCGGCGGCGTGTGGGACATGATTCCGGATCCCTTTCGTCATGTTGGGTCACGATGGTGAAAGGAGTATGAAGTGTTGGGCTCACATGCAAGCCGCGTCCATGGATCCGTCCACAGCCGGCTTGGGAGTCGCTATATATACAGATATGGGCACACTCGCATGGTTTCCTCAAACATCGGTCCGAGAGACAGGCCAAGACCAGGGCTCGAGACTCAATGGCACAGCAGACCACGGTGCTCATCACGGGGTATGTGATTTCCGGCCCAGCTCGACGATGCCGATGCGTAGCTCACGCCGTCCAGGTGCTCCCCCGGCGGCATCGGACACGCGCTGGCCATGGAGTTCCACAAGCGAGGTCCGCCGACATCCCCTTTCCCCCCTCTCGTGAGAAGCCACCCAGGCACGTTGGTTGATCAAGGACCCCCGAGCAGGCTGCCACGTCATCGCCACGGCGCGCAGGCCCGGCGTGCTCCGGGAGCTGGGCGCCATGGGCATGAGCACGCTGCAGCTCGACGTGACGGACCAGGCGAGCGTCGACGCATGCAGGGACGAAACGGCCGCGCTGACGGGGGGCAGGCTCGACATGCTCGTCAACAACGCGTGAGTCGTCGCACTTCTGTTGGCTGCGCGGGCCTGCGGCCGCTGACGAGAAGCCCGCCTCCGGCCCGGCCCCCCGGCGCAGCGGACGCATGAGCGTCATGCCGGCCCTCGACCAGGACCTCGACGACGCCAAGGCCGTCTTCGAAGCCAACCTGTTCGGCACCATGCGCATGTGCCGGGCGTTTGGCAGCCTGCTGATGCGCGCGCGCGGCCTCATCATCAACGAGTCGTCCTTGGGCTGCACCGTCTGCCCGCCCTTCTATTCCGTCTACAGCAGCGCAAAGGCGGCCCTGATAGCCTACTCGCGCTCCCTCCGCCGCGAGCTGCGGCCCCTTGACGTGCGCGTCATGGTCGTCGTCGTCGGCTGCGTCGAGTCGGCCATCTGGGAAAACCCGGCGTCGCGCACCGACCTGCCGCCGGACTCGCTCTACCAGCCGGCCCGGGACGTCTTCCGCAGGGCGCAGGCGTCCGACGAGTTCCTGCGGAGCACGCTGGCCGACGTCTTCGCCGCCAAGCTCGTCACGGCCGCGCTGAGGGGGGAAGGGCGTCTGGGCGGCTGGGTCGGCGGCTCGCCCGACTGGCTCTGGGAGGGGGCCTACGTCGGCCTTGGGCGCCTATGCATGGCTTTGCCGTGGGGCTTCAGCGACCTCGTCAGCTTCGTAATGTGCAACGGGAATCGGATGACTAGGCTGATTCGCGAGGCGGCTGCGGCGAAGCTGAAGACGGCGTGATCGACCTCGGTAGGGCGGGGCCGGGCGCCGACAGTTCCAAACAAGGCAGTCATGATGATGCCTGGAGAAACAAGTAGACATGCTCTGGAGAAACAAATAGTTATTGGTAGACAATAACTTATGTTGGTAAATGGCTTGAAACGCGCAGGCGAGACCCCCTGTGCGCCCGCGCTGACTCGCGCCTTCCCCCCTCCCCCCTCGCCTCCGATCTCGCCCTCACTCTCTACTTCTTGCAAGCCTCCAAACGCCTCTTAATAATTAGCCTCTTCTCGACCCCTTCAAGTGCCTTCACCTTGAACTCCACCCAACAAAAAACATCACCAAGTCTTGCCTCCAGCCATGCCCAGCCGCCACTCCCACCTCGACTCCGACGACGAGCGCCTCCCCGACGGCATGGCCCGCGTCGGCTACGACGCAGACACCCACGTCTACACGTTCCGCGACGCCGCCGACGGCAGCTGCTGGGAGGGTGCCCCCGGCTGCCAGTACGGCCGCCTGACCCGCGTCTCGGGCCCCTCGCCGCCGCCGCCGCCGCGCCGCTCCGGCTACGACGACGACGACGACTTTGACCTCGAGGATCCCTTCCTCCCCGACTCCGACTCCGCCGCCAAGGAGCCCCCCCACATCTCCTGGCGCCACGACCTCATGCCGCTGCTCAACTTTGGCCTCCTCGTCGGCGTCTCCCTCCTCTTGCTCTTCTGGTATCTGCACCACGCCGCCGCCGTCGCCGAGCGGCAACAGGACGAGCCCGGGGTGCCCGCCGTGCCCGTCTGCGCCGCCGGCGACGCCGCCGTTCCAATCCACGACGGCGACACGTGCTGGGCCATGGCCGAGGCACGGGGCATGGCTCTCCGAGACCTCCTCTCGCGCAATGCGGCCATCGACTGCGACCGCCTCGTCGTCGGCTCCCAGATCTGCTTGCCTGAGTGACGTCGACGGGGTCCGGCCCGTAAGCCGTTTTTTTGCAGCCATGGCACAATGACCAACGACTGTTGCATTTCCTCGACTCGAAATCATATCAGCTACCACGACTAACGACGCAGGCCATGCATATACCAAACTCAGAGTCGAGTCGGGCCACATGGCCCATCATCCAACCAACTGCCCGTCACTAGAAAGCAGTGGGCACACACATTTGCCGGCCATGAGTAGCCGAGCCGAGCCAACGACGCTAAGAAAAGACGTGGGACAATAGCGGCCATTCTATGTAACCTATCCCTTTTCCTCCCGAGTGTCATTCACCTCAACTTCAACCTGGAAAAGCACCAAGTGAGAATGCCTCGCCAAACTCGTTCCCTCTTCTCGCCCGTTATTGCCTCGTGAAAAAGCAACCTTGCACCCCGTGACGAGACTCGAGAAATTTCCCTTTCATCGACATGGCTGTCTGTCGGTCAGCCCGAAAAATGCGCAACCTCTTCCCATCTCCTCAGCCCCTCACCGCCGCACCCAGAGCACCGCCGGTGAACTGAGTGCCGCCCGCTTGTCTCTGCGGGTTCCCCCCCCCTCGTCCGCCCCCGCGGCCCCCGCGGTGGCCACCCCTTGCGCCTCCGCGACCACGGCCACCCTGGCGCTCAAAGGCATTCGCCGTGCCCTGCGTCCGTTGCTCCAGCGTGCGCTCGTTCGTCTCGATGAGGGCGCTGGCCTTGTCCGATAGCGTGAGCGCCAGCGACTGCAGGCGGCTAAGCTCGACGCCCTTCCGGAAGATGACCGTCGACGTGACCTGGTCCAGCGAGGCCGCCAGCTCCTCGTGGCTTATCATCTTGCTGACCACGGCGGTCACCTTGGCGGGCTCTAGCTCAAACATCTGCCCCAGCGTGCTAAGCGCCAGAGTGTCGTAAAACGGCGCGTATGTGAACAGGTAGGTCCGGAGACCCTCCTCCTGGATCTGATTTGAGAGCATCTCCTTGATCTCCTCGGCGTTGGGCATCAGGTCCCAGATCTTGATGCTGTGGATGAAGTTGATCGACTTTTTCCACTCGCCCGCAGCCAGCGCCTTGGACGCCTGCATCACGTGGTCGCGCGTGTTCTCCGGAGGTCCCGTGAAGATCTGTCTCTCGTGGTACTCGAGCATGCGACGATACGTCTTGCTGATGATGCGCTTCCTGACGTCGGGAGACGATCCTGTCTGGGCCAGCAGTGGAATCTCCAAGAGCATGCTGCACGTTAGGTACACGCACTCGAGCAGTTCCAAGTTGATGTGCATGTGGAACGGCAGCTGCCGCTGCTTCTCTAGCCGCTCCTGCTCGGGAGACACCTGGTTGTATCGCTGCATCATGACGCCCTGCGCAAGCAACTCCTTTTGCCGACCACTGCCGCAAATCTCCTGCAAGGTGTTCTGCGCGTCGTACACCAAGCCCATGCGGAAGGCGCAGAGCCCGACTTGCACCAGCGTCCGATTGTACAGGATCTGGCTCAGGACGTCAAAGTTGGGAATGTTCTCTTGCAAGTGCGACATGAGCATCATGTCGCGGGCCTTGTAGTACTCGCCGTGGAGCGCGAGGAAGTACACCTGGCACAGCATGGCTCGGGCGCGAATAATGCCCTCGCTGTGGCTGAACAGATGGTTGCAGAGAACGTCGACCAGATTGCTGGCTTCCTGGACCTTGGCACGGGGGGTGATGACAGACTCGACCTTGTCGCCGGCCGCCTTCCAGGAGTTCTCCTCAAACGTCTTGACGACCGATGCCGGCTATTGCAAAATGTCAGCAGAGATGGCGTAGTAGAGGGGCTGGCTGCTCTTGGGAATGCTTACCTTGAAGTAGACGTGTTCTAGTCGCCGCATGACGATGCGGTTGACGCTGTCCTCGGGAATCTGCAGAGACTCGTCTGTACGCAGGTACTCGTAGTACAGCAGGCCGCGGAAGATGATGTTGTACAGCGCCCCTTCGTCCTGTAGGCGCTCGATGTACTCAGAGGTGTGAGGGTCGATGCTCTGCAGCGAACGGACGAGCTCGTCGTCTAGCCGCTCGACGTAGGAGACAATGCTGCCAGAAACCTTGATGTACTTTTCGCCAGGTTGCAGCGACGGAGGCTTCTCGTCATCGTCCCACTCCTCAGCGTTCTCGACAACCACGTAATCATGGTTTGTGTCGAGAATCCTAAGGAGCGTGGACAGCTCCTTTTCGGCAGCCTTCCATTGCTCGAGCGGCATCGTGTTTGACGTGCCGGAGCCGAGGTCGAAGCGGGCCGAAACGAGCGTGAGCAAAACGCGGATTTGCTGGTACGGGGTGTTGGCAATTTCGTGGAGCTTCTCCATGACCTTGATCTGCTCCAGACGGTCTGTGTTCTTCTTGCCACGAGTCTCCATGATGGTCCGCAGGTTCTTGAAGATGCTCTCGGGGGTGTATTGCAGAGTGCGGCCACCTTTGCCGACCGTGGCAAAACCCTCGTCGTCGAGCTCCTCTGGGGCGGCCTCGACCCTGTACTTGGGCGCTTTCTTGGCCTTGGGGACCGTCATCACCTCCTCCTCGGACTCCATGTAGCCATCCTTGTCCTCCCGAAACGCGTCGATCTGCGTCTGATATTCCTTGTTGGTCTTCTTGATCTTTTGCTTGACGGCGTTGAGGGCTCTGGCCAGCGTGGCGTTCATCTTCTTGGGCGTGACTCTTTGCTTGGAGAGGGCCTCATTCATAACGTCTTCGAGCTCGGCAATGATGCGTATGTAGGACTTGGGGGTCTTGCCGGTGTCCTGGAGTTTGTTGACTTGCCGGTTGAGCCTGTCGAATTCTGTGCCCAGTTAGTCATCCTCGTCTGCCCATCTCCTGTTCGCTCAGTCCGTTTGTTTCATGACATACCGTTGGAAATCAGAGTCCAGTCGCCATTCTTTTGGCCATTCTCAATCCGCTTGATGGACGACTCGAGTTCATCCAACCGCTTGCGCTTGGCGCTTTTGACCTTGGCTCGAACCTCCTCGTCACTCTCGTCGCTATCCGACTTGCCCCTCAAGAACTGATTCGCACCCATCTTACTCTCCTCAGAGTCGCTGGAGTCGTGGTTGTTGTCGGAGGCACCCTCGTTAGAGTCCTCATTCGAATCGTCCTGCTTGACATTCTTGTCCTCCTCCTCCGCGCCAGAGGAGAGCGCCTCATCGTCGCTGGAGGATTCGGTAGAGCTGTCGCCTCCTCCATGGAAAAATTTAGACGGCACGTTGGCGAACGACATGTTGGCGATGGGTTCCTGGGCTGGCTCTGGGCTCGCTCGAAAAGGGACTTGTCGCAATGGTGCGCGGGGTTGATTCGGGCGCCTGAGCGTGACAGGAGGTCGAAAATTTATGTGGGAGGTTGGGCCTGTGACTCATGGCTAAGCTAAGCGAAAGGTCGATGAAAGACTAAATAATTGCCTAACTAGGTAGGAGTAAACCCTACTAAGTACGAAGTACATACAATTTGACATTTTTAGTAAGAGTTTCTTAAGTCCATATCCTGATAAGGTGATATCGTTATAGAGTACAATCCTTATAAGGGTTGTTTACTGTATCGTAAGGCGCTCCTGATTACAGAGCGCGCTGATTACAGAGCGCGCTGATTACAGAGCGCGCTGATTACAGAGCGGGCTGATTACAGAGCGCGCTGATTACAGAGCGCGCTGATTACAGAGCGCGCTGCTTACATACATCAGACTCTCGAAAATCCAGCCAATTGACATCGCAGCGATTGCTAGTTGTCAGAGCCGGCTCCGACATGCAGCTCGCACCACAAGCAACCCGCAAACAACCCATGACACCGGCGCCCGCTTCGCCATGATCCTGTCTTGCTGTCCGCGCGGCACATCGGCCGCCCGGTCGTTTGTTCAAATCGCCAGCCGCGGCTACGCTGTCCCTGCAGCTCCATCGCCGGTTCCCCTCGATTTCTTGGTTCCGCGGTGCGTCGGCGTGCCTTCGGCTCTGCGGATATCAATCGCATCAGCCCGACGTTCGAGCCGGGGGTGCTTGTTGGCAAGGCCGAGGATTGCAATGGGCTCGCTACAGCTACCCCAGATGAGAAGCTTCGCGGCTTCTGCCCGCCACCTCGCCACACGATTCGCCTTGAATCCAAGGAAAGACGACGATGGCAAGGACATGATGCTGGAGATGACCCCTCGAGCTGCCAAGGTACATTCTTCTTCTGCTTCCCCCAAAGCCCTGGGCTGATGGCGATCGTTTCCAGCGTTTGTCCGAGATCATGAAGAAGGACAACAACCCCAATCTCGCCCTGCGCATTCAAGTCGAAAGCGGCGGCTGTCATGGCTTTCAGTACCTCATGAGCCTCCTCACTATACCTGGAAAGGACTCGCAAGACTGGTCATCTGTCGTGAGCGAGGATGACACGATTTTCCAATACTACCCCGACGACGCCGACCCAAACTCGGAGACTCGAGACGGTCCGAGAATAATTCTCGACGAACCCTCTCTGGAACTTTTGAAGGGCAGCAAAGTCGACTTTACCATGGAGCTCATTGGCTCGCAATTCAAGATCGTCGACAATCCATATGCGACGAGTAGTTGTGGGTGTGGTACAAGCTTCGATATAAAGATGTAGCCATACAAGGCAGGGTGTTGGCCAGCTCCCACCAAACCCATTGTTCCAACAGACCAACGGTTTTGGTTCCTCACGTGGTTCGGCGTTGGTTGAGTGCGAAGGCCTCAGCGTGCATCCTTGGGCGTTGGAGATGGCTATTACATAGCGACACAAGCTACACCACAGGGCACTACGCAGTCATGGAAGCTCTGGTGTCATTCAAGGAATCAATTTCCACAAAACATTGCCGTGATACCAACGCCGAGCAGCCATGCATTTTGTCCCAACCATTCCCAACAAGCCAACGTCCTGAATCGCTTAGTTCATCTGGCGGACGAGGGCGTTGATGGCCTCTTCGCGGTTGCCCAGGTCACCACCCTCGATGTAGTGCTTGAACTTGCGGGTGCGGAACCCGCCCGTGGGGTTGCTGAGCTTGAAGGGCCACAGGAAGTTGGAGGCCTGCTTGAAGTTGGGGCCGACGTTGTAGATCTCGTGGATGAGGTCCTCCATGCAGACAATGCCGTACTTGCCCAAGTTCTCCTCAATGATAGAGTTGTCGGTCAGGGCAATGCGCTGCTTGTCGATCTTGCCGTAGCCGCGCTTGTAGATGAGCTCCTTGATGGACTTTAGGTTGGGGTAGCCGTAGGCGACCCAAGGCTCGACAATCTTGAGCATCTCAGTGGTGGCCTTGGTCGCCCGGATGAAGACACCGTTGTTGATCTGCAGAAGACGCAGCAACTGCAGGGTCTTGCGGGGCTTGGGAGGCATCTTGTTGATACTGCGCGAACGTCAGTCTCGTGCAAAGCGGGGGCGCAGATAGGCACGAAGACTTACCCCTTGATGCGGAGGACAAAGATCAACTTGGACTCGGCAGGGATGTAGGCAGAGTCCTCCTGCTTGGCCACGCGGGACAGGCGGATCTTCTCGCGCTCGGCATCGCGGTATTCCTTGACGTACTTCTCGGCGCGCTGGAAGACAACCTTGCGCTTCTCCTTGTTGGCCTGTCAAGTAACGTCAGCAGTTGATCGATGCAAACATCGTGGAGTCAAAAGCGAGGAGTTTATTGAGCATATCAGACCCGAAAGAAGGTATAAAGAATCAACAGCACAGACACGTAGTCTAGTCGATGCGTGTAGTTTTCATCACCATGCCATGTGAGGGGGAAAGAGGGAAAGGGGAAATACTCACGGCCTTCTTCTTCTCAGTGGCGGCGGTGCGCTCGGCGCGAGCCTTCTCCTGGCTCTTGCGCTTCTTGAGAAGGCTCTCAGGGACCAAGATCTGGTCGTTGGTGGGGACAGTTCTGCAGGCGCATCTCAGATTAGTACGGGTCCAGCATACCATAGTATGCAACAGAGCGCCGGGGCGAGAATTGTAGCTGTAGCGCGACATTCTCGCTTTGGCTGACTCGAGATGAATTTCATCGGTGAGGCAGAGGGCGAGAATGGTCAAGTTTCCCTGCCAATCAGTCGACCCTAGAATGCTCATTCGACAACAGCCCCGGACAGATGTCCAGGAGGAAATGATTGCGAGCAGGTGCGTCAAGGCGTCTCCCGGCCATTGCGACTACTGCAGCAACAATGCATTTCAGGGCGACAGTCCAGGCCGTCATCCCCAGAGCCCCGAGCGCCGTCTCTCCATCGCCGAGCTGTGCGACGAGACTCGACGACGAAGGGAGATGCTCAGGAGAGATCGAGCTGGCAGAGCGACCCTAAAGGCCGTCTACCCAGCGAGGGGACCACGAACAATCTAGTAGACTCTCAAGACCGTGCTTCGCTGCCCAGGGGCGCACGATGAAGAAGGGAGGACATACGTGGCACCCATTTTGGCGATGTCGACTGCGGCGGAGGGTGGTTAGTGTGGCGACAAGTCGGGTGTTGCGACGGTGTGGTGGTGAAGGTGGTGAAGCTCAGAGATAATGCAAACGCCCCTTTAAGAAAAAAAAATCCGGGTTCACTCTGCTGCTGCGAGTGGGGCGGGCCACCAGCCCCCGGTACCTAGGGTAGGGCTTGAGCTGTAGCGCACAGTTTTTTCGGGCGGCGTCCTTCTGCCGTCTCCCACCGCCCAAGCTCACCCACCTCGCCCAGAAGAACTTCAAGCGACAATTCCATTCCAACATCGAACAGCCCGTGTCTTGTCTTAACCAGTCCGTCCAGTTGACGATAAACCACACGATCCAAAAATGCCCCCCCCCAAGAAGCCCGCCGCTCCCAAGGAGAACATCTCCCTGGGACCCTCCGTCCGTGATGGTACGTCGCCGATGGTTCTACGCCCTTTCGCTCGGAGCTTACACTGACCGCTTCATGTCTTGCAGGCGAACTCGTTTTTGGCGTTGCTCGTATCTTCGCCTCCTTCAACGACACCTTCGTCCACGTCACTGATCTCAGGTTCGTCGCGTTTCGATGCCGTCATTGAGTCGGCAGGGTCCGGCTTGTTGACTGTGCAGGAGCTAACATCCCATCCCGTCTTCAGCGGTCGCGAGACCATTGTCCGTGTGACTGGCGGCATGAAGGTCAAGGCCGATCGTGACGAGTCCTCCCCCTACGCTGCCATGTTGGCTGCCCAGGACGTCGCCGCTCGGTGCAAGGACCTGGGCATCAACGCCCTGCATATCAAGATCCGCGCCACCGGTGGTATGTTTTGACGCACTCCGCCCGGCTCGACCCTGAACGGTGGTACTGACTAGAGGTTTTCAGGCAACGGCACCAAGACCCCCGGCCCCGGTGCTCAGTCTGCCCTCCGCGCCCTCGCCCGTGCTGGCATGAAGATTGGCCGCATCGAGGACGTCACCCCCACTCCCTCCGACTCTACCCGCAGAAAGGGCGGTCGCCGTGGTCGCCGTCTCTGATCGCTTGGCGATGGGGTCATTTGGATTGGACAGGAGCTTGGCTCTCTGGTTTCTCTGCGACGCGAAAAACGAGGGGAACGGCTTTGCGCCTGGTCCCCAGTCTACGATGCTCTGCGTTTCCGGATGACGATTTGGTACTGCAGTAGCCATGATGTAGTAGATTCGCCCGAAGAAGGCTCATGAACAGCACTCCTTGTCACACGCATGCCGCCACGTGAATCGTCACCTGTTTGTGACTTGGTGTCTTTGTGCTAGAATTCAAAAGGTGGAAAGCGTGTGGCTCCGGCGTCGTGATGACCGCCAAGGATGCGCCGTCAACAAACGCCAACTCTCACCTCCCCCGCTCTTTTGCGACGCTTCTTCGTACTCTTACATGCGCACACGTTCTTCACAATCGCGTAATGCCGCGCCAGTCACCTCTGACCTCGTCTTTGCCCCGCGAAAGGGGAAGAAACGTTCACAACGCCCCTGGCTTCAGCGTCCATATTCCCCTGCCCATACCGCCGACCTTGTTAAGAACAGCCACGCGATCCAATGCAGCCTTGAACTCGTCGCTCTGTTTCTTGCCAGGGCAGTAGGGGTTGAAATGGTCCACCAGCATCTTGCTGGGCACACGCCCGCCGTGCCGGTTGATAAAGGTCTTGATCATGGCCACAAAGTCCTTGGACTTGAGGCTCTTGTCGGCCCCCGGCGTGCCTGAGCGGGAGCTGCTGCCGCTGCCGACGTCCAGCCCCTGGCGCTGGGCCAGGTTGCTCATGATGCCGGCCGAGCTTGGCCCACCCCTGCGTCGGTTGGCGCCGGGACGACCCCCTGAGCCGACTTCGCCGGTCCATGTGACGGTTCCGATGGGAACACGACGGGCCTCCTGCGCCGACTGACGAAGGTGAGCGGCCGCCAGGCGCGCCACTTCATTGGCTTCCCGCTGGAGGACGCCAACGTCCGCTTTTGCCTTCTGCGGGCCGTTCACGATTTGCTCGTGGTCGTAGGCGCTGTTCACGGACCGGGCGAAAATGCCCTGCAGCATCCGCCGCTCATCGTGAGCGGACTCTTCCTCTTTGAACTCCTCCATGGCAGCGACCAAGTTCATGTTCTGAAGCTCACGTTGCTCGGCATCGCCCTCCTTTCGCCCCATGCTGCCGATGGGCTCCAGCTTCTGCGCGTCGGCGGGACCGCCAGTCGAGCCAGCCAGGTCTACTTCGGCGCCCTTGAAAACTTGGCTTCGTTGAAGGGCGGCGTTGTCGCCGGCGTTGAAGCTAAACAAGTCGTACAAGTCTGTCAGGTCATACGAGCTTCGTTGCTTCGGGTCCTTCAACACCTTGTTGGTCATGAACTGTTTGAAGATCTGCCGATGGTAAATCTTCTCCTCAATCGTCCCTTCCGTCATGAGGCGGTAGATTTTGACGGGCTTCTTCTGGCCCAACCTCCAAGCGCGCTCTCGGGCCTGCAGATCGGTGGAAGGGTTCCAATCCGGGTCGAAGATGATGATGCGATCTGCCCCGGTGAGATTGGTGCCCAGCCCGCCTGTGCGCGTCGTCATGAGGAAAACGTGTATCTGCGGGTCGGTGTTGAACCTGTCAATCATTGGCTGCCTCTGGTCAACGGGCGTTTCTCCATCCATGCGCACGTACGCGATGCCACACTCGCCCATACACTTTTCGATGATGTTGAGCATCAGCTTTCCCTGCGAGAAGAGCAGCGTCTTGTGACCGTTGGGAACCATGACCTTCTGCAGGAAGTCCTTGGTGAGCTGGAGCTTGGCAGAGAGCCGGGGGTTTCCAAAATCGTAGCCTGCTTTGCGCGCAAGGCTTTTATCCAACAGGTCGGGATGATTGCAGATCTTGCGCAGGATGTCGATGCCATACAAAGAATGGCGGGCGTGGTTCAAAATGGCCGAGACCTCGTCAGACTTGAGAAACGTCTCGTATGCTTGGCGTTGCCCGTCGGTTAGCTTGCAGAACAGCACTTGCTCCGTCTTTTCTGGCAAGTCTGCGGCCACGTCTACCTTGAGGCGCTGCAACAAGTACTCGCCAATCGTCTCTTTCAATGCTTCGGCACACTTTTCAGCCGTCATGACCTGCAGGTTCGATGCGTTGGCGTAGCCACCCTGCCGAATCGGAATCTCGAACTGGGTCCGGAAGTTTACGAGCGTCCCCAGGCGCATGGGATAGATGAAATCGAAGAGGGACCATAACTCAGTCAGGTTATTCTGCACTGGCGTTCCAGAGAGGATGACGCGATGCGGCGTGTTGAGTTCCTTGCAGGTGACCGTGATTTCCGCATTGGGGTTCCGAATCTTGTGGCCCTCGTCAAGCACTGCGTATCCCCACTCAACGGGCAGCAGCTCTTTGGCGTACGTGTGCAAGCCGGTGTACGTCGTCACGAGTACGTGGCCCTTGGCGACGACCCCCCTGACGATGCGTCTCGCAGCGCTCATGGGCTTGCTTGCAACGGAACGATTGCGCTCAGCGTCATACTCGTCCTCCAGCCTAGGGTTCAGCATGCCGCTGCCCGACGAGTGGAGGATCGCAACCCTCAAAGGGGGCCACCAACGATGAAACTCGCTCACCCATTGCCGAAGCAAAGTTGCTGGTGCGACGATAATGACTGGGCGATTGAGCTTCTTGCTGCAATGGAGGGCAGCGATGAATGCAATCAACTGCACCGTCTTGCCGAGTCCCATCTCGTCGCCGATGATGCCGCCGACACTTTGCTTGTAGAGCTCGGCCAGCCATTGCACGCCCGTCTTTTGATATCCGAACAGAGAAGGGTGGATGTCGCCAGGGAGCTTGAGGTCATCATCGAAATAGTGATCAGCGTAGTCGGGCGAAGGTTTGTGCCATTCCTCATCCTCCCCATCGCTCTCTGCAGCAAGATCGCCGGCCTCATCACCTTGCCGACGAGCTCGCCTGGCGCGGCTTCTTCTCGAGACCCAATTCTTGAGTCTCTTCTGGTAGTGCACCTCGTTTCCATCGTCTATCTTACTTAGGTCAACTTCCTCTTGCTCCGATCTCTTGGCTTTGGCTTTGTTGTTGCGACGTAGCTGTCGAACCAAGTCATCCTCGGTGCCTTGCTGCCAGACAGTGGTATCAGGCGACTCGGAACCCGACGAAGCCTTGGGGTCGAAGTCGGCAGAAGGGCTGCGCTCCTTTTGGACTCGCCGCTTTTTCCGCGGGCGAAGTGAGAACTCGGATTCAACTGCCGCCGCTGGGGCATCGCTAACTTTGGTCTCGTCCTCGTCGGCAAAGCCCGGACGCCGCAGTGCCTGGTGAGACGTAGGCCCTTGGGTGTCCGTGTCCAACTGCTCGGCCAAGGAATCCTGCTCGGCATCTAAAATCGTGTCGGCCAGCTGCCCTTGTAGACCAAGAGGCCTGGCACCGCCAATTTTGGCAAAGGGTGTGATCTTTCCCGTGCGAATGAGGTACTCGCGGTGAGTCTCGCCCGGAAGTTTGCCTGCCTTGGCCACCTTGGTCTTTTCCAGCGGGTCTTCCTGGTGTCGTTTGTTGATGCGGGCTTGAAAGTCGGAAGCATCTTGGCTGGCTTGCCGAATCTGTTCCTCGAGCTTGGCAATCTGCTTTTGGGTATTTCGAGACTGATACGGGTTTCCGGCAACCCGCTCCAACTTCTTCTTTTCCTTGTCCAGTTCGAGCTGCAGACGCTGTTGTGCTGCTTCTAGCTTGGAAATTCGGTTATTGTCCTTGTTGTCCTCTGCTTCCATAAGTGCCGTATTGGCCTGGATGGTGATGTCTCGTTCCAGGTCGTCCTGGTCTCTGACCGTGCCTGTGAGATTCTTCAGAGCATCCTCTTCACTCATGCCAGCTGTCTGCAGATTCTCGGGCGCATTGCCAGACGTGGATGCATCATGAGCTGCGGCCACGATTCTGTTGGCCAAGGCGCCGCGGTTCTCACTCTGGTCGCCCTCGCCTCGATCCCCGTGAGAGGCCATGGCTGGGATGCGCGGGCGGACGCGAGACTGAAGTGAGAGAAAGGCGAGAGCGAGGAACTCGATCAATACCGACTACAGCCGATTTGAGAGCGACGCGGATGATGAGCTCAGCATCGTTGTTTCCAGATGAGCGGAGTGTGGACTTTTCTGGAGCGATGCTGCCAGTGCGTTTCACGTTGGCGGGAGTGTGGAAGCGTGGAAGACTCGGAACTCGTCGATTCCAGTATCCGCATGTGCCCGAATACCGAATCAGTCGAAGACTGCCCAAAGCAGTCGCTGAACGCAGGCGAAAGAAACAAACAGAGGGCGAGGTTGTTCAGTTGTGAGACGTGAAGGCTGACAGCGATGACTTAATGGAAGAGGAATTACCAATTACCTAAGCTGAAGCTCCATAAGTAGTACCCAGTATCCTTGTGTGCTGCTTACAAAGAATGGGGGTGGCCCAGAAACAAGCGCAGATCTCACTTTGATTGGCTGTCGCCGGAAGTTAGTGACATGACGAAGCCAAGCCTTCCGCGCGCTTATACGAAGTACGCTCCACCTACATACCTGTCAGATCCGCGAGTCAAGGGATCACATGCAGGATCACGTGCGGGATTATAGACGGGAAATTTGGCTAAGAGGCCCCCTTAAATAAGGTCTCGAGGCTTCCCCTCTTTAAGCAATATAAGCATAATCATTAATATACTGCTTTTAGCGGCATTATAGCCGCTGTAGCGCCCTAACGGCCGCTATAATATATATCTCTCGCATCCTTATTTAGTAGGCCGTAGATCGAAGATCTAATAATTAAGAGTCTTAGTCTTTTAGCCACTGCTACTAAGAGAAGCCACTATTTATCTATTAGGCCCCTTTTAAACCGCGAGACAGCCTGGCTAATTATGCTCGGTAAGAGGACTAGACACATTCCTTATCGCATCGAACAAAGCCTGTAAAACACGCGGCACTATATCGAAAAAGCCTGTAAAACTCGCGGCACTAATATATTAAACTAAGCCCGCGAGAACTACCTCGCGGCACCTTATCAAACAAAGCCCGTAAAACACGCGGCACTATATCGAAAAAGCCCGTAAGACTTACGGCACTATATCGAACTAAGCCCGCGAGAACTATCCTCGCGGCGCTAATATATCGAAAGAAAGCCCGTAAGAGACTACCTCGCGGTACTAGAAAGAATAATACACACTGCTTTTAGCAAAGGCGAGAGGGTAATTCCCTCGTTAGCCAGCCAAACATATATACTGCTACTAGTAGAGGCGAGAGGGTAATTCCCTCGTTAGCTAGCTAAGCTAAAAAAGTCTATACGATTAGGAGTAAACCCCTCTATAGCATTATTCCGTACGATTAGGAGTAAACCCCTCCGCGGTATTAAAAAGTCTATACGATTAGGAGTAAACCCCTCCGTGGCATTAAAAAGTCTATACGATTAGGAGTAAACCCCTCCGTAGCATTATTCCGCACGATTAGGAGTAAACCCCTCCGCGGTATTAAAAAGTCTATACGATTAGGAGTTAACCCTTCCGTAGCCTATAAATAAGGAGTTAACCCCTCCGTAGTATTCTTATATAGTCGGGAAATATATCTGCCTACTATTTATTTAGTAGTTATCTTATATAGGCGGGAAATATATCTACCTACTATTTATTTAGTAGTTATCTTATATAGTCGGGAAATATATCTGCCTACTATTTATTTAGTAGTTATCTTATATAGTCGGGAAATATATCTGCCTACTATTTATTTAGTAGTTATCTTATATAGTCGGGAAATATATCTGCCTACTATTTATAGTAGTTATCTTATATAGTCGGGAAATATATCTACCTGCTATTTATTTAGTAGAAAACATATCGTAGCGGCGGGAGGAAAACTCTTTTATCGTAGTATATATAAATTTATAAGCGGCGGCGGGAAAAGAAGAGGAAGACTCTCTTATCGTAGTATAAACATATTCCGTAGCGGCGGGAGGAAGACTCTCTTATCGCAATACGTAAAAGTCGCGGCGGCGGAAGAAAAGAAGACTCTTTCGTCGTAGTAAAAATACAATCGCGGCGGCGGGAGGAAGACTCTCTCGTCGCAATACGCAATATCCGCGGCGGCGGAAAAAAAGACTCTTTCGTCGTTACGATACATACTTCGCGGCGGCGAGAGGAGAAGAGAAAGACTCTTTCGTCGTCGTAGCAAAAACACAATCGCGGCGACGGGAGGAATACTCTCTCGTCCGTATACTTATCTAACATACAAGCTAATAGCTCTCGACCGAGCTAATAGCTCGCGGCGGCGGGAAGAGAAGAAAAAGACTCTTTCGTCGTTATAGCGATAATATACCGCGGCGGCGGGAGGAATACTCTCTCGTCGTAGTATATACAAATTCGCGGCGGGAAGAGAAGGACTCTCTCGTCGTAGTATAAACACTCGCGGCGGCGAGAGGAGAAGAGAAAGACTCTCTCGTCGTAGTAATAAAGACATTCGCAGCGGCAAGAGGAAGAGAAGACTCTTTCGTCGTCGCGGTAAAGATAATATCACGGCGGGAGGAAGACTCCCTCGTCGCGTATACTTACACAAGCTAATAGCTCTCGACGAGCTAATAGCTCGCGGCGGCGGGAAGAAAAGAGAAGACTCTTTCGTCGTCGCGGTAAATACCGTTATAATAAATACAAATTCGCGGCGGGAAGAAGACTCCCTCGTCCGCATACTTATTCAAGCAAGCAGCTCTTAAGCAAACGGCTCTCGAGCAAGTAGCTCTTATAGCGAGTAGTAGAGTCCCTCGTCGTAGCGAGCGCTCTCGCGGCATCGTAGAAAAACAAACACTTACGGCGAGCGGTAGAGTCCCTCGTCGCACTTATTCGAGCAAGCAGCTCTTAAGCAAGCAGCTCTTAAGCAAGTAGCTCTCGAATAAACAGCTCTCGAATAAACGGCTCTTAAGCAAGCAGCTCTTACAGCGAGCGGAAGACTCCCTCGTCCGCACACTCTAATATTCGAGCAAGCAGCTCTTACGGCGAGCGGTAGAGTCCCTCGTCGCAGTAAGACGAAAGACTACCCTCGTTACAAGCACTTATTCGAGCAATACGTATATTACGACGAGCGGTAGAGTCCCTCGTCGTAGCGAGCGGTAGAGTCTCTCGTCGTAGTAAGACGAAAGACTACCCTTTTTACAAACACTTATTTAAGCAATACGTATATTACGGCGAGCGGTAGAGTCCCTCGTCGTAGCGAGCGGTAGAGTTCCTTATCGTAGTAAGCGGTAGAGTCCCTCTCCCTTATACACACTTACTTACTTAAGCAAATAGCTCTCGCGGCGAGCGGTAGAGTCCTTTATCGTAGCGAGTAGCACTCGCGGAGTTAGGAATATAAGCCCTCGGCTATATAAGCCTACGGCAATATAAGCCTCGGCTATATAAGCCTTGACTTTATCTAAGCCCTCGGCTATATATATAAGCCCTCGGGAATATAAGCCCTTAGCTATATAAGCCTACGGTAATATAAGCCTCGGCTATATAAGCCTTAACTTTATTTAAGCCCTCGGCTATATACACAAGCCCTTAGGAATATAACCCTCGGCTAAATATAAGCCTCGGCTATATAAAGCCTTCGTCTAATCGACTAATATAATATAGGAGGAATAGAAGGAATAAGGCGTGTTATTACCGCTAAAGGCGCATACGGTAGCGTAAAGGCATAAAATGCCGAGTTGTAATTACTACTACGGTCGCGAGGAGGACCCGGAAGAATACGATAATCCGCCCTAATTAATAGATTAAACATTGGCAAAAGACCCCGGATTTAAGCTATTTAAGCTCTTTAGTCTAGCTTCCCTCGCATCGCGATTAAAGCTAAAGGGGTGTATTAGATCCGCGAGTTAAAGGATTATATATAGGATTACGTGCGGGATTATAGACGGGAAATTCGGCTAAGAGGCCCCCTTAAATAAGGTCTTAAGGCTTCCCCTCTTTAAGCAATATAAGCATAATTATTAATATACTGCTTTTAGCGGTATTACAGCCGCTATAGCGCCCTAACGGCCGCTATAACATATATCTCTCGCATCCTTATTTAGTAGGCCGTAGATCGAAGATCTAATAATACCCTATACTCTCTATCGATAGGGCATTACCGCTCGCCCTTAGTACGGCCGACTAAAAGAGAGTTAGAGTTAAAACCCTAAATCGTGTTTTTAAACCTAATACGTAAACGCTATAGTAGGGGGAGTAAAATTATATGCTATAAAACGTAATATTATGCGTTTAAAGGAATAAAAAAGGAATTTTATAAGAAGAATAGATTTTTTTCTCTTTTTAATACGATTATTTTTTACCGATTAGCTAAGCTATTAAAAAGATAAAAATATTTTAAAGGGTGACTATTTATTATTAAATAAATATATTTATAAATAAAAGAAAAATAGCTATAAGTTATAACCTTATTATAACTATAACGCAGCTACCCGCGCAACTATAGAGCTAGGAGATAGGGATATATATACGATAGATAATGTATTTTAGCTTAGGGACTATTCGGCTATTAGTCTTTAACTAGTCCCCGATAACCCCTCTTAAGGCCTAAGAGTATATCCCTAAGGCCCCGATATATCTTAGAAGAGGGGCAAGCTTTAGTCTTACTATAAGAGGGCAACCGCACTATAATAAAGGATTATTTATACTTTTAACTATTGTTCCTACCTTCCTAAACGTACCTTTAGTCTATCTTCTTATAATTTCTAAAGCTTCTCTTTTTTAGTTACCTAAGAGCGATAGCGCCGTGCGGTAAGCGCGTTTCTAGACGTATAGGCCGCGTAGGCCGAATAGGTTATACTAGCTATTAAGTCGCTAGCCTATCGCCGTTACCTTACGTAATAGAACTAATATTAATGGATAAATATACTAACTTATATAAGGGCTATAATAAGCGTCTTAGGACGCTATTACTAATTTTTTCGCTGCCTAAAGGGGCCTGATCTATCCCCTCGCAAAGTTAAACGTAAGCCGGCCCTTTACGACCTACCCCTCCGCGTATAGATATCCTCGTAGCCCTTTAAGCAAGAGCCGTAGAGCTAGAGGAGGAGAAAAGATTAAGAGATAGGATTATAGAACTTCGAGAGGAATTTTCGCAGTAGGGTGACTTATTTAGTAAAGACTTATATAAACGTCGCTAATAGTTAACCGAATTAAAGGAGATTTATAGTAAGGAAATTAAAATAAAAAACATTCCTTAGTTATTATAACCGACTAACCCTTAAAAACGTCTCGATTAGATTAGCGATCTTAAGGATGCTTTTATCGCTGCCTTACGTCGTTTTAAGCGCAATAAGAATAAAATCTTATATACCTTTAACTATATATACGTAGACTATAAGGCGAGATAAAGGCGATACCTCGACGAAAAACTCCTTATAGAGAGGGAATTACTTTATACTAACTAAGATAATTTTCGTAACTAAACCTTAATTTTAATTAAAGATATTGCTAATCGCGAGACTCTTTTAGCTATATAACTATAGGAAGCACGCTAACGAGAGGGTTAATTCCCCCTCGATTTTAGTCTTTATTTAGATTCCCTTAAGTAATACCTAAAACGTCCGCTAGAAAAAACTCGTATACTTTCCTTTTTTACGAAGTTACGTCCCGATCTTTAGGACTAAATCTCCCTTTATTTAGCGTCTATTTAGGATAATACTCGTAAGGAGATAGTTTAACTCGCTTAACGCTTTTAAAATGCTTTAGGAAATAAGAAGCGCTTTATAAAACTAACTAACGATTAGTCGACCTCTACTTAAGGGGTAAAAAGCTCCCGTTCGATAGGCTATCGCCGACGTAGAGGCCGAAATAGATCTACTAATAACTATTAAGATTCCGACGCCGCTAGATCGACCTCGAATAGCCGTAGAAATAGTCGTAGCAACGGCCGTAGGAACGGCCGAGGAAATAGTCGTAATAGTCGCAACGGTAGGAATAGATACGGTAGGAATAGCCGTAGCAATAACCGGGGAGGAAATTTATATAGAAACGGCGAAAGCTAATCCGGCATAATTATTTATTAGTATTATAAGAAACTAGGTTATATATAAGCCGATTACTAAGCGATAGCGAAAGCTAACCGAGCCGTAGCCGATTTAGAGACGATAAAAAAGGAGGGATAATATATGTAAAGCATCCTCTATACTATATGCCGGGGCTAATATAATCAGCTATAGATAAGATAGCAGGGAGCTATTCCTAGCTCCCGGGGCTTACGCTTACCTAATAGAGGTATCCTTCTTTACACATACATTCTTAGTGCCTAGTGTATTAAGGGAAACGCCTAAAAGTCGAAGTAAATGCCTCTCCTTCGACTAAGCTATAGGTAGAGGTAGTTAAGAGACTACGTACTATTAGAAAGCTACTAAGGCGAACACCTTATAAAATTATTGTTAATCTCGATTACGGTAGTAAAGTAGACCTAGTAGATATAAATTTTGCTCGAAAATAAAGACTACGATAGCTTCCTTTATTAACCCTTAGATTAAAGGTAGTCGGGAATATACTTATAAGACGATACGGAGTCTAGGAAGTTTCTATCTAACTCTAAGACAATCGCTATAGGGAAAAGATAGTTATTCGCCCTTATATCTAATATGCATGTCCTTATGCAATAGAAATAGGATCTCTACGGGGGCAGACATAGACTAGATACCGGTCGTTTATAGGAATAAGCATAAGGTAAAACTAAATAATATAGGTAAATACCTAATTATAAAAAGCTTATCCCCCTTTCTTAGTCTAGGGAACCTATCGTCTAAATACTATAGTCCTTCTACGGTAGAATTCTAATATCTTCTACGGTGGAATTCTAATGTCTTCTATAGTAGAATTCTAATGTCTTTTATAGTAGAATTCTAAATGTCTTCTACGGTAGAATTCTAATATCTTCTACGGTAGAATTCCAAATGTCTTCTACGGTAGAATTCTAAATATCTTCTATAGTAGAATTCTAAATATCTTCTACGGTAGAATTCTAAATATCTTCTACGGTGGAATTCTAAATGTCTTCTACGGTAGAATTCTAAATATCTTCTACGGTAGAATTCTAAATGTCTTCTATAGTAGAATTCTAAATGTCTTTTACGGTAGAATAAATAAGTAGTGTCGCTAGTTGTATATAGCGTGCTTATAGAGGTGTTCTGCCTAGAATAGATGTTTAGGCAGATCCCGTAATAATTGCCCTAACTTAAAGATTCGCAATGCCCTTATTATATTAGTTTAATGGATTTTAAAACATAATATAGTATTACGGGCGGGTAATAACATAGCATATAGTCGTATTTAAGCGGTAGATTGAATTAATTTTATTAACTGCATTTGCTTAACTATATTAGGCAAAAAAAAAGAAACTTTTAGGTCGAAAGCTATAACGCTTAAATCGTATAGGTCGTAGTAGAAGGTATAAATGAAAATTTTTAATAAATAAAACTTTTGCGTAGTTGTAGGAGACTTATCTCGCTTAATCTATATGCGCCGTAGTAGAAGGGAATCCGAATGGATTGTCTTTATTATCCTCCTTAACTATATTAGCCTCTATTATAGCCTTTAAGTCGGTTGTCTTTATAACTCGAATTCCGGCGGGGTTAAATGCCGTCGGTTCGCGTTTTCTAGTAAACGCTACGTTAAGAGGTTGCTAGACGGGAACTACTATTCTACGAAGTTATATGTTAGGGTTAGTTATATTAGCATTATATAGGCGCGTAGACGATTAGTTAAGCGTATTAAAGTGTTTATACACGCTTGCCGAGTGTTCTACTGCTTCGTTTAGCAAACGGAAGGCGTCGACCTTTATAGTCTAATGCATCGCGTAGCTAAGGCTTATTCCTAATAGTACGCATACGAATAGGTTAAACTTAATAATCTATTGTGCTAAGACGCCGTATAACTACGCGTATATTAATATCGGCAGCGGCGTGTTAGTATTAGTCTATATTTCGGCGAAAAGTATAGCCTAAATAATAGCAATATCTGCTGTTTTAAAGACTATAGCTTCGTGCTTGCCGTATAATATAAAGCAATTCGATAAGGTCGTATATTTTACGATAAAAAACGCGGTTAGCTCGCGCTTTAGAAGCAATATATTAAACGTGCCCGGCTAGGCAATACTAGCTGCTAGGGCGGACGCGAATTACGCTCTTAGCGAGCTTTGTTTAGTTAGAGTAACAAAGGTCTACTTATAATCGATCGCTAGAGATATAGCCTATCGTTTAAGGTTTCGCCCGAACCGCGGTCCGGTAGGAGTCTTAGTGTCTATAACTATATCTTCGAATGCTTTAAGATAAGCTAGCAGGCATTTCTATTGCTTAATAGTAGCTAAGATGCCTTTAATCTCTTCTAGGTCGCCTAGGGTAACGTCTCCGACGGCTAATATATCGACTGCTTTAAGAAGAACGGCAAGCATTAAGGCGAGGCCTAAGCCGTTCTTTACGACGTCGCTAAGGACGTAGTAGATATTTCCCTCTAATCCCATTAAGGATGTAGGTAGCTTAGAGGGTTATTATGCGATAAATTTGCCGGCTAGCGTTTATAGTTTAGTAGGCATAATAATTAAATAGGAATCGTTATCTTCGTCGTCCTCTAGATATTTAACGGGTAATAAGTCTAAGATAGGCGTCGTAGTAGCTAAGAGGGGGGCGACTTATAGCGGTGCGTCTAGAGGTATATAGTAGAGGGTCCCGTCGCTTAAGCCGTTTACGATATTAAAGCCTTATTATTCGAGTAAACGTATTTAGTTACTAAACTCTTGCCTATAGCCGGCCTTCTAAGCTACGTATTTTAAGGCTAAGAACCGTAGGTTTTATAGAAGATTATACTCCGACCTATATAGCTCGATTGCCTTCTTAAACCCTTAGAAGGTTAGTCGAGGCGGATTCCGTAATAGCGGAATCGAAAAGTCTAGTCGTAGGCGCTAGTCCCTGCTTCGGAACTATATATATAGGCCTTCTGCTAAGGCTATAATAGTTATAGATAAACAAGCGGTATTAAGGCAAAGGCAGACGTATATAGTAGGTCGAAGAAAATTTTAGGTGTTAATAAGGTATTAACTAGCTATAGAAGGTTTTAGAAGAGTTTATAAAAGCCTATAGAAGCGCTACGCGTTGTTATAGAATTAGCCGGGGAACCGTAAGGCAGTAGTAGTAAATCATTAGGGTAGAGGAAAGTAGTTGTAAGGGGATCGGCGTAGAGTTAGTTTCGATTTTTCCCTTAGTTATAAAGGTCTATATTCTTTTAGTACGTCTTGCCTATCCTTTTGAGTTTTAGTAATACGTATAGTAAGACTTTCCTTATAGGCGTTAAATTCGGCTATTAGATCCGGGGAGTCTATTTCCGTTGCTGCGAGCTAGGAATTATAGCTGCTTAGCTATCCTTTCTAAGACATAAGGTACTCTTGCCTTGCCTTTCCGCGACCGTATTTTCGTTAACGTAAATCTAAGATACGGTCTACTTCCTAATATAAGGTTTCTTTAGATACCGGACCTAAGCGTAAGTCCGGTTTCTTAGCTAGGCGAAGTTAAACTACGGAAATAATAGGGTAAATGTTTATTAAGTTATCTATATTTAGTCGATAGGCTAAATACCCGATACGCTCTACGATTTCGAAAGGACCTATTCTTCGTTTAGTAAGCTTAGCTACGCGTCTATCGGCGATAGAGTAGCCTTTGCCGAGCTATAGCTATGCCTAGTCTCCTAGTTTAAACTCTAGTTTGCGATATTTACCGTTATAGCGGCGCTTTATTACTACTTAAGCATATATAATAGAGATAGTAATATACTTAGCATAGAGAATGTGTGTGTAAAGAAGGATAATTCTTATTAAGTAGGCGTAAGCCTTAGGAGCTAGGAATAGCTCCCTACTATCTTATCTATAGCTAATTATATTAGCCCCGGCATATAGCATAGAGGATGCTTTATATATATTAGAATGCCGGCTTAAAAGAAAACACTGCTGCCTATAGCAGTTATAATATAATTCTAATTAGGCAATTAGGAGGAATACTCCTATTGCCTAAATCCTTCCTTTTATTCTTATAAGTTATGCTTATATCTACTAGTAATTATTCCTCTAATCGTTCCTTCTGCTAAGCGGCCTTCTTGCTTTATATAGCGCGTGCGGGAGGGCGACCTTAGAACTCCGTAATGGCTTTAGCGGAGACTTAGTCGGCTCGGACCTATTAGTTATATATAGCAGCCTATCCCTTCTATTGTATAAGATATTCGGTTATAGGTAACTTCGACCGACCGATGCGACGAACATAGATGTCTATTAGGCGTTCGACTTTATAGTGCTAATCCCCTTCGTTAGGTGCTTCGATATCGCGAGCGGCTTCTATAGGCCTAGGCTCGAGCTCGATATAATACCCTTCGTGCGCGAGTTTAAGGTGCTAAATAGAGACGACTAGGTAGATCCTAACTTAGCTAGGGAGGTCGAGTTCCGCCGCGAGGTTATTAACTATACGCTTAATAATAAAAGGGCCTTCTCGTTGCCGCGACTATTTCTTTAGCGGCTAGCTAGGCTCGTAATAGCCCGTATATAGCTTTAGGTAGACTTTATTACTAGCTTTAAGAAGAACTAGCCGGTGCTTTGCGTTATACCGCTGCTTAGCCTTTATAGCGGCTAGGTCTATAGCTAGGCTCGCTTATCTACGGGTAACCTCTCGTAAGTAAGGCAATTCGTCCGTAGTAGTGCCTAGGATATTATCGGCAGCTTCTAACAGTCTACGTATATTAAAGCCGAAGATAGATTTATAAGCGGAGATCTTTATACTAGTATTAAATGCCGTGTTTAGATTCTACTAGAGGGCGGGGATTATTATCTTCTAATCTAGGCTAGGATCCTCGATATAGGACATTTGTAAAGCGGTCTTTACAGTCTAGTTACGCCGTTCGGTAAGTCCGTCGGCCTATAGGTAGTAGGCGGTAGTTATTGCAATTTTAGTGCCGAATGCGCTTTAAAGGCCTTTTTAAAAGTCGGATATAAATTTACGATCCCGGTCGCTAATAATAGTTCTTAGTATACCCTAATCGGAAAGAAGCAACTAACGGGCTAGGCTTTAAGCCTAGTCCTTTATATAGTACTTCGCGTTGCCTAGGATTAGCAAGCATCTCTTACTAGTTAGGTAAGTAACTATAAGAAGTTAGTTAAAGATATTAAAGCCTAGGATCTACTATAGGGAGCTCGCTAAAGGTAAGGGCGGTATATCGGTTATAAAGTCTATCGCGATACTCTATATTAGAAGTAGCGGGGGGCGAATAGGCTTATAGCTGCCGGTAAGGGTCTAACAGTCTGTTTAGCTAAGATAATAGGCTTTATAAGCCGCGATATACTTCTTTACCTAACGGGTGACTCCGCGAATTAAGTATATCTCTAGGTCCTTAATTATATAGACGACGCCGAAGTAGTTCTTATCGTTATAAGCTGCTAAGATTATAGATAGGACGAAGGCGTTAGGGATATACAGCTAGGTAAAGCCGTTAGGGCCTTCGTAGTATAAAAGCTTATCGACTATAAAGAACGGTATACCGCGGCGTTTAAGCTACGCCTTTGTCCTTACTATAGAGTTAGTAACTATAGCTCCTTCTAAGGGCGAGGAAAGACTCTTAATAGCGTCCTCGCTATCTGCGATTATTTAAAGTATTCGCTTATAGTAAGGGTTATTATCGTAGGCGACGGCGAATTCCTCGCGTTTTTTAAGAGCTATAATAGCCTCGGAGGCTATAAGCACATCGTTAAGCATAGTAAAGTCGGGACGACGGCGATCGAGCAGCTAGTCGGATTCCTCGGCTAGCAAGCGACTAAAGGCGTTAAGGATAAAGTTCTTCTTACTAGGAAGGTAATAAACCTCGATGTCGTACTTAGAGAGGTAAATTAAGGCTATAACTAAACGACGGTTAGCTCGGTTTATGCTAGAAGTATCGAGGGTCTTTTTAGCGACGATCTACTTAGTCGCGGAGTAATCGGTTAAGACTACGAGCGGAAGGGTCGACGACTATACCGTAGTATGTATCTTCTTCGCAGCCTATATAAGACAAGCGACCTTTAGTTCTAAGGGACTATAGGACTGCTCGGCTCTCGTTAGAGTATAAGAGAGGAAGTAGATAGGCATAATAGCTTTAACCGGAATAGGCTAGCCTAGCTACTAAACGGTGCTATCGTAGAGATAGAAAAAGATAGCTGTAAAGCCTTATTATAAGGAGGCATTAATCTAATAGAATAGCCTCTTCTATAGGTCTATATAGTAAATTATACGGCTAGAAGTAATTTCCTTCTAAAGGGAGGCGAAGGAGGAAAGCTTAGCTAGGGTCGGCTAGAACGATATAACTCGCGTATAGGACTTCCGCTTATTAAGGTTCCTGTTTTTAACCTTACTAATTAAGCGACCTTAAGCTAAAAGACTAGTCTTACGATCCTATAGAAGGGCAATAGAAGCGCCGTAGTATAGGATAAGGTTATGAATATACCCTATAGCGCTAATATAGTATTCGAGAGCGGCGAGATAATTATAAAATAAAAGCTTTATAAAAGCGGCAAGCCTATGCTTTATAGTGCTTATCCTAAACGCGTTAATACGAAATCTAAGCAACTCTACGGAAGGGTAGCCGATCTAGCTCTTAGTAAGGCTTATAGATAGATTAAGCGATATAAAGAGCTTAAAGATAGCCTTAAGATATTAAAAGTATTCCTCTTTTATAGCGGAATAAATAATAATGTCGTTAATAAACGTATAGCTATAGCCTTAGTGCGGACGGAGAACTCGGTTTATATAGCGCTATACGTACGCTAGGCTATTACGGAAGCCGATAGGTATAACTATTAAGCGCTCTAGACCTCGATGACTTATAATAGTAAACCTGCCTTAATGCTTAAGTTTAACTTAAAACTAATAGAAGAAGGCGGAAGCATCGATAGTAGTAATAAAACAAGCGCTTAAGAGTTTAGCAATAATAGAGCTTTATAGCGGTAGAGGGTAAGAGTCTAGGATAGTAATACTATTAACGGCATATAGGTTAATAACGACTCGCCCTTTAGTCTCGCCTTAGGCTATACGCTAAACTACGAAGATAGGTGCTACGAACGGCGTAGGCTTATCGGCCTACTCTAAGCGACCCTGCTTATAAAGTAGGTTAAATATGTCGTCGATAACCTTTCTATCGCGAAGCCCTTATAGGTAAGGCCTTTAAGCGACTCGTTTTTCGTGCTAATTGTCGATTAAGGGGACTATTAATTCCTTTCCGGGTTTTACGACGGCGGTGCTTATATCTCGCTAGAGCTAGGAGTATTTCCTAAGAAGCTTCTTAATACGGCGTACGAAGGAGGGGCTATAGTCGAAAATATAAATCCCTTCCTTAGTATATTTTTCTTAAAGCTCCGGTAGGCGCTAAACGTGCGTTTAGTATAGAATACGGCTAGAGAGGGGATCCTTAATTCCATCCGTAGCGTTTATCTTAATAGCTACGGCAGCTGCTATTACGTTAGTAGCGGCTGCTGCGAGGTTCTAGCGAACCTTATACTACTTAGCGGGCCCTACCGAAGAGGCTATAACGTAGGCGTAGATAGAGTTAGATAGCAAAGGCGTTAGAGAAGTGCCTAGAATAAGAGCTTCTATAGGTTAAGACGGGGCGGGAGCCTATAAGCACTTAAGGACTTCCTAAGTAAGTGGAAAAGTACTCGTAACGTTAACCGATAAGTTAATAAAAGAAGTAGTAGCGGTAATAGCGGTTCCTATAGATAAGGATAGTATAGCAGCGGCTTTAAAAGCAGGCGAAATTGCTATAGCTAGCGTTAGAGCCTTTATAGCTAATTTCTAAGACGGGGCGGTAAAATAGCTAGACTCCTAACACTCCTATATCTAGCTAAGCTTCTACTTACGCTTAATAACGAGGTCGACGTTTATGCTATTAGTAATAAGGAAAGTAGGAAGAGATTTAGCATCGACGATACTATAAATAGCATTAGTATAAGAGGCGAAGAAAGTATAGGCGCGGTCCTTAGGAAGTTCTTTCTAAGAGGTAGGGACTATAAGGGTAGTGCCGGGCGGTATAATAGTCTTTCGGACGGCTTAAACACGGCGGACAACTTTACGGTGCTATTTATAGATATCGAATAGGATTTTAAACCCGTTAAGCACTCCGATGCGTATAACTTCCTTATTATAATTAAGGGATCCTCGGTATAGCTTAAGGAAGGCATTGCCGAGAAGTGCGCCGGCCTTTACTTTAAAGACCTAGGCGGAGTAAGTGAATTTAGCTATAGCTGCTTAAGCGGCCTAGCTAGCTATAGTGCCGCGCGCGTAGAAGGAGAACGTAGCCTAGTCTTTGCAAAAAGAACGACCGTTAACTCTATTAATAGTAACGGGAGGCTTTTTCTCGACGGTATAGTTAAGAGTCTAAAGAAGGTCGCGATTAATTATAGGCTTACTATAGCTAGAGTCGGGGCAAACTTAGACTTTCTGCCTACTAGGTTAAGTAGAGACCTTAATCCTTATAAATACGGCGGGGAATCCTAATCCTATTAGGGCTCCTCGGCTTTAGCTTTTAGGACTTAATCTAGTCGGGGTGCTATAGTAAGCGCTGCGTGAAAAACAGGCTCCTTAATAATAAGTATAGGAAGAATAGGCTTTAAGGCAGCGGGGGCATTAGGCTTAACAACGATAGGATTAGAGACGTTCCCTATAGTAATAAGAGGGGATTTCTTATACCTAAGACAGAGGTAAGAGAAGAAGGCGTTATAAGAAAGAAAAAAGGCCTTGTAAACCTTATAGGTTAAAGGCTTAAGCGCGCGCTCTTTACTATAGAGCTACTACTTAGATATATAGTAGTTAGTATATATATACTCCTTAAGTATAAAGGCGAGGGCGAAGGTACGGTCGTAGGTGCTATATTTAAACTTACCGGCCCGTTCGGTAGGGTAGCGGGAGTTTATATAGCTTACGAAGTTAGCCTTTAAGGAGGCGTAAGAGGACGCGTCGTCCTAAAAGTCGTTTAAGTATAGCTTATTACTAGCTTTATCGCCGCTAGGAGTAGTCTTCTTATCGCTTTAATACTTTAACTTAAAACGCACTTTCTTCTTATTATTATTACCCTTATATTTACCTCGGCGGTGCTTTATTCGGTTATCTTATCGGTCGTCCTAGCGAGGGTAACGCTTATCGTAGCGTAGTAAGCGTAAGCTTAACTAGTTACGGTTGTTACTAAAGCCTTGTCCCTTAGGACTACGGTTATAATTATAACCTTAGTCCTAATCCTAGCGGTTAGTCTATCGGTAGTTATTGCCTTAGTTACCTTAACAATAGTTATCGCGACGATTATTACGACAGCTGCGATTATAGTTACCCTAGCGGTAACTATTATTATAGCGACGGTTATCCTAACGATAGTTATTATCCCGACGGGAAAAGCTACTAGATAGCGTTTATAGCGCCGCTCCCTCCGGGGACTTTAAGAGTAATTATAAAGATCCTCCTCCTCCTACCCGCCGTCGTCCTCGCCTATCCTTAGAAACCGAGGTACTACGCAAGCAGTCTACTATACTAGCTATAGAGGATAAGGACTATAATAACCTATTAAAATAGGCCGTTCGCTACTCTAAGTTAATTAAGATACTACCTACGGAAAGGGTTATTAAGACCTTTACTAATATAGACGTAATATATATAAAGTAAGCCTATATTCTCTTAAGCTCTTTAGCCTTTAAGTCGGAGATTATCTTCGATATCTTAAATCTTCCGTCCGTAAAGGAAAAGCATTTATAGTACGCCGATACTTAGCGAAAGGGAATTCGCTTATATCTTCGTTTTATAAGCGAGCTTCCTAATAATAAGACTCCTCTCTACGCTACGATAACTCTAGTATATCCGCTAGTCTAAGCCGTGCCTTTTAACCCGTAAATAATCGACGGAGACCCTTCTAATAGTTAATTAAAGGAATAGCCTCCTCTTCGTCTATAAGGAATACTTCGCTTATCTAAGCAGCGCTTTATTAGATAGTAGTATTACCTTAAGAAATAACCTTAGGTTCTATATTATTCTCTTTAGTCTAAGTTATCTAAGTACTCTTAGGCCTTTTATTCTCGTCGATAGAAGGATTTAGATAATAATAATAATAATTCGTCTAAGTCTAATAATAGTTTTATCCGCCGCCCCTTAAAGTCCTATCCGAACTCGCGTAGGTACTATAAGGCGAGTTATACTTCCTCCTCGGCCTATAATAACGAGGCTATTATTAAACGCTTTAAATAGGATAATATTAGTATTTTTAACCTAAATAAGTATAATATAAAGAACCTAGGCATTATCGCTCTTAGCGATAGAAAGAATATTTATATAGACGTCTATCTCTTTATAAAGCGTTTAAAGATTTATTAAAACGAGGATCTATTTGTCTTTTGCCTATATTACCTCTCCTTCTTAGTAGGAGGAGCTCTTATATAGTATATAAGTAAGCTTATAGTAGAATAACGCAATATCCTTAGTTCCTCCCCTTTTAGAACCTTCTATAAGTTCTTAATTAAGCGTTTTAAGCGTCCTAACGCCGACGTCTTAAAGGAACTTTATAGGGAAAGGTATACGATATCTATATAGTCCTCTAGCTTTATTACTCTCGCGTAGTAGATCTAGAGAAAGGTTTCGCTCGCCCGCTAACTTAAGATAGGCAAAGATGCCTAAATTATTAAAGCTATCTATCCTCTTATTGCCGTCTAGATCTCCTCGCTTTTTCTTATTCTTATAAAAAAGACTTTAATCGATAAATAGATTCGTATTATTAAGGAACGAAAGCCCTTTATTATAGCCTCCTTTAAGCTATATATCTCTAGAGACTAAGACTATTCTTACCGCGGTAGCTTTTCCTATTAGGATAATAACTACCGTTAGGATAACCGTCGCTATAATAATAGTTACCGTTAAGGTAACTATAATCGTAGCCGTTATAATAATCGTCGCGATAATTATCGTTAAGGTAACTAAAGTAATAACTACCGTTAGGGTAACCGTCGGGATTAGGACTAAGGTTATAATCGCAACTATAGTCCTAAAGGACGAAGCTTAGGTAATAACCGTAATTAGTTAAGCTTACGCCCGCTACGCTATAATAAGCGTTACCTTCGCTAAGACGACCGACGAGATAACCGAACGGAATACCGCCGAGGTAAATATAAAGGTAATAATAATAATAAGAAAGTGCGTTTTAAGTCTTAATATTAAAGCGATAAGAAGACTGCTTTTAGCGGCGACGAAGCTAGTAATAAGCTATACTTAAACGACTCTTAGGACGACGCGTCCTTTTATACCTCTTTAGAGGCTAACTTCGTAGGCTATATAAACTCCCGCTACCCTACCGAACGGGCCGGTAAGTTTAAATATAGTACCTACGACTATACCTTCGCCTTTACCTCTATGCTTAAGGAGTATATATATGCTAACTGCTATATATCTAAGTAGTAGCTCTATAGTAAAGAGCGCGCGCTTAAGCCTTTAACTTATAAGGTTTATAAGACCTCCTTTCTTTCTCGTAACGCCCTCTTCTCTTATCTCTGTCTTACGTATAAGAAATCCCCTCCTATTACTATAAGGAGCGTCTTTAATCCTATCGTTATTAAGCTTAATGCTCCCGCCGCTTTAAAGCCTATTCTTCCTATACCTATTATTAAAGAGCCTATTTTTCACATAGCGCTAACTATAGCACCCCGACTAGATTAGGTCTTAAAAGCTAGAGCTAAGGAGCCTTAGTAGGATTAAGATTCCCCGCCGCACTTATACTCTTATATAAGGATTAAGGTCTTTGCCTAACCTAGTAGATAGAAAGTCTAGGTTTACCCCGACTTTAGCTATAGTAAGCCTATAATTAATCGCGACCTTCTTTAGACTCTTAACTATACCGTCGAGAAAAAGCCTCCCGTTACTATTAACGGAGTTAACGGTCGCTCTTTTTGCGAGGATTAAGCTACGTTCTTCTTCTACGCACGCGGTATTATAGCTAGCCCGACCGCTTAAGCAGCTATAGCTAAATTTACCTACTCCGCTTAAGTCTCTAAAGTAAAAGCCGGCGTACTTCTCGGCAATGCCTTCCTTAAGCTATACCGAGGATCCCTTAATTATAATAAAGAGGTTGTTTATATTAGAGTGCTCGACGGGTTTAAAATCCTATTCGATATCTATAAATAGCCCCGCGAAGTTATTCGCTATGTTTAAGCCGTCCGAAAGACTATTATACCACCCGGCACTACCCTTATAGTCCTTACCTCTTAGAAAGAACTCCCTATAGACCGCGCTTATACTTTCTTCGCCTCTTACGCTAATGCTATTTATAGTATCGTTAATGCTAAATCTCTTCCTACTATCCTTATTACTAATAGCACGAACGTTAACCTTATTATTAAGCGTAAGTAGAAGCTTAGCTAGATATAAGAGTATTAGGAGTCTGGTTATTTTACCGCCTTATCTTAGAAATTAGCTATAAAGGCTCTAACGCTAGCTATAGTAGTTTCGCCTGCTTTTAAAGCCGCTGCTATACTATCCTCCTCTATAAGAACCGCTATTACTACTACTGCTTCTTTTATTAATTTATTAGTTAACGTTGCGAGTACCTTTCCGCTTACTTAGGAAGTCCTTAAGTACTTATAGGCTCCCGCCCTATCTTAACCTATAGAAGCTCTTATTCTAGGCACGCCTTTACTATCCGACTCTATTTACACCTACGTTATAGCTTCTTCGGCAGGACTAGCTAAGTAGTCTAAGGTTTACTAAAACCTTATAGTAGCTACTACTAACGTAACGGCAGCTGCCGTAGCTATTAAGACAGACGCCGCGGATAGAATCGAGGATCCCTTCTCTAGCCGTTTCTATACTAAACGTACGTTTAGCGCCTACCGGAGCTATAAGAGAAATATACTAAAGAGGGTATTTATATTTTCGACTGTAGCCCCTCTTTCGTGCGCTATGTTAAGAAGCTTCTTAAGAGATACTCCTAGCTCTAGCGGGATATAAGCACCGCCGTCGTAAAACCCGGAAGGGAATTAATAATCCCTTTAATCGATAATTAGTATAAAAAACGAATCGCTTAAAGGCCTTACCTATAAGGACTTCGCGATAGGAAGGTTATCGACGATACGTTTAACCTACTTTATAAGCAGGGTCGTCTAAAGTAGGCCGACGAGCTTACGCCGTTTATAGCACCTGTCTTCGTAGTCTAGCGTATAGCCTAAGGCGAGACTAAAGGCCGAGTCGTTATTAACCTACGTGCCGTTAATAGTATTACTATCCCGGATTCCTACCCTCTACTACTATAAAGCTCTATTATTGCTAAACTCTTAGGCGCTTGTTTTATTACTACTATCGACGCTTCCGCCTTCTTCTATTAGTTTTAAGTTAAACTTAAGCATTAAGGCAGGTTTACTATTATAAGTTATTAAGGTCTAAAACGCCTAATAGTTATACCTATCGGCTTTCGCAATAGCCTAGCGTATGTATAACGCTATATAGACTAAGTCCTCCGTCTATATTAGGGCTATAGCCGCGCGTTTATTAATAATATTGTTATTTACTCTACTATAAAAGAAGAATACTTTTAATATCTTAAGGCTATCTTTAAGCTCTTTATATCGCTTAACCTATTTATAAGCCCTACTAAGAGCTAGATCGGCTACCCTTTTATAAAGCTACTCGGATTTTATATTAACGCGTTTAGGATAAGTACTATAAAGCATAGGCTCGCTGCCTTCGTAAAGCTCCTATTCCCTAATAACCTTACCGCTCTTAAATACTATATCGGCGCTATAAGGTATATTCGCAACCTTATCCTATACTATAGCGCCTCTATTACCCTTCTATAGGATCGTAAGACTAGTCTTCTAGCTTAGGGTCGCTTAATCGGTAAGGTTAAGAACGGGAACCTTAATAAGCGGAAGTCCTATACGTAAGTTATATCGTTTTAGCCGACCCTAGCCGAGCTTTCCTCCTTCGCCTCCCTTTAGAAGGAAATTACTTCTAGCCGTATAATTTACTATATAGACCTATAGAAGAGGCTGTTTTATTAGATTAATGCCTCCTTATAGCGAGGCTTTATAGCCGTCTTTTTCTATCTCCGCGACGGCACCGTTTAGCAGCTAGGCTAGCTTATTCCGGTTAAAGCTATTATGCCTATCTACTTCCTCTCCCGTACTCTAACGAGAGCCGAGCAGTCCTATAGTCCCTTAGAACTAGAGGTCGCTTATCTAGTATAAGCTGCGAAGAAGATACGCACTACGGTATAGTCGTTAACTATCCCGCTTATAGTCTTAACCGATTACTCTACGACTAAGCAAATCGTCGCTAAGAAGACCCTCGATACTTCTAGTATAGACCGAGCTAACCGTCGCTTAGTTATAGCCTTAATTTACCTTTCTAAATACGATATTAAGGTTTACTACCTCTTTAGCAAAAAGAACTTTATCTCCGACGCTTTTAGTCGCCTATTAGCCGAGGAGTCCGACTAGCTGCTTAATCGTCGTCGTCCTAACTTTACTATGCTTAACGATATACTTATAGCCTCTAAAGCTATTATAGCTCTTAAGAAACATAAGGAATTCGCCGTCGTATACGATAATAACCTTTACTATAAGCGAATACTTTAAATAATTGTAGATAGCGAGGACGCTATTAAAAGTCTTTCCTCGCCTTTAGAAAGAGCTATAGTCGCTAACTCTATAGCACGAACGAAAGCATAGCTTAAGCGCTATAGCATACCGTTCTTTATAGTCGATAAGCTTTTATACTATAAAGGCCCTAACGGCTTTACCCGGCTATATATCCCTAACGCCTTCGTCCTATCTATAATCTTAGTAGCCTATAATAATAAAAACTACTTTAGCGTCGTCTATATAATTAAAGACTTAGAGATATACTTAATTCGCGGAGTTACCTATTAGGTAAAAAAGTATATCGCGGCCTATAAAGCCTATTGCCTTAGCTAAATAGACCGTTAGACCCTTGCCGGCAGCTATAAGCCTATTCGCCCCCCGCTACTTTTAATACAGAGTATCGCGATAGACTTTATAACCGATATACCGCCTTTACCTTTAGCAAGCTCCTTATAGTAGATCCTAGGCTTTAATATCTTTAACTAACTTCTTATAGTTACTTACTTAATTAGTAAGAGATACTTACTAATCCTAGGCAACGTAAAGTACGGTATAAAAGACTAGGCTTAAAGCCTAGCCCGTTAGTTACTTCTTTCTAATTAAGGCATACTAAGAACTATTATTAGCGACCGGGATCGTAAATTTATATCTAACTTTTAGAAAGGCCTCTAAAGCGCATTCGGCACTAAAATTGCAATAACTACCGCCTACTACCTATAGGCTAACGGACTTACCGAACGACGCAATTAGACCGTAGAAACTACTCTACGAATATCTTATATCGAGGATCTTAGCCTAGATTAGAAGATAATAATCCCCGCCCTTTAGTAAAATCTAAATACAGTATTTAACGCTAGTACGAAGATCTCCGCCTATAAATCTATCTTTAGCTTTAATATACGTAGACCGTTAGAAGCTGCCGATAATATCCTAGGCACTACTATAAATAAACTGCCCTACTTACAAGAAGTCACCCGTAGATAAGCGAGCCTAGCTATAGACCTAGTAGCTATAAAGGCTAAGTAGCGGTATAACGTAAAACACCGGCCGGTTCTTCTTAAAGCTAGTAATAAAGTCTACCTAAAGCTATATATAGGCTATTACGAGCCTAGCTAGCCGCTAAAGAAATAGTCGCGGCAACGAGAAGGTCCTTTCGTTATTAAGCGTGCGTATAGTTAATAACCTCGCGGCGGAGCTCGACCTCCTTAGCTAAGTCTGAATCCACCTAGTCGTTTCTATTTAGCACCTTAAGCTCGTATACGAAGGGCATTACGTCGAGCTCGAGCCTAGACCTATAGAAGCCGCTCGCGATATTAAAGCACCTAACGAAGGGGATTAGCACTACGAAGTCGAACGCCTAATAGATATCCGTATTCGTCGCATCGGTCGGTTAAAGTTACCTATAACCGAATACCTCGTACGATAGAAGGGATAGGCTGCTATATACGACTAATAGGTCCGAGCCGACTAGGTCTCTGCTAAAGCTATTACGGAGTTCTAAGGTCGCCCTCCCGCACGCGCTATACGAAGTAAGAAGGCCGCTTAGCAAAAGGAACGATTAGAAGAATAATTACTAGTAGGTATAAGCATAACTTATAAGAATAAAAGGAAGGATTTAGGTAATAGGAGTGTTCCTTTTAATTGCCTAATTAGGATTATATTTATAACTACTATAGGTAGTAGTGTTTTCTTTTTTAAGCCGGCATTCTAATATATATAAAGCATCCTCTATACTATATGCTAGGGCTAATATAATCAGCTATAGATAAGATAGTAGGGAGCTATTCCTAGCTCCTAGGGCTTACGCCTACCTAATAGAATTAGCGTAACGTAGAAGGACCGCTAGAAGTTTATTTACGAGGTTCTCGTAAGGCTAGACGGTCGGTCTATAGGCGGCCTTAGACCGCATTTTAGAGACGTCCCTAAGTGCCGATAGTTAGTTTCGTATTAAGCTAGGGAATAATTTGCTCGCACTCTATAACCTATTCGTCGATTTTATCGTCTCTTACTAAACGACGGAAAGATTCCTAAAGCAGCGTATCTAATCGTTAATATATAATTAGGGTTAGATTATTCTCTAAATAGCCCGCTGCCTTAGCTTTTCGCTTTATTTTCGATATCTATCTACGGAAGTCCGTTCCGTCGATAATATCCTACGCTATAAACCTCTTATATTATAGCAAACGAGAGGCGATTTCTAAGCGTATAAAAAAGCGCTTAAAGAGTTTATCGCACTAAATACGAAAGCTTAGGCTTAGTTAGTAAAGAGAGGCTTATTCCTCGTCTAAAAGATCGCCTAAGTACTACTTAATAGCGGTTCCTCGAAGGAGTAATAGGATTATTAAGGCGAGGGCGTCGGCGTATTCTATACTCTATATAGCCACCCGTTTTAAAGCATCGATAAAGCGATCTACGCTTCTATAAATTATAGTTTTCTCTATCTCTTCTAGGATATCGAACGAGATATCCTATAGAGATGCTAGGTTAAAACGGCCGATATCCTCGGCCTAAAGTCTTACTTAAGAACGTAAGGAAGATCCGCGATACTCGTCCTTAGATTAGGGAAGATTAGAAAGTAAACGTAAAGAAATCCTTTTAATAAAGCGTATTAATACCTCTTCGGATATTACTATTTATATAACTGCCGGAGCTAGTTAAAGGGTAAGGGAAATTTACGCAATAGCGGGAAAGAATGTAGCTAAAGGCGGAGGTAAGGCAATAGCCTGCCTAAGGAGGGCGGTCGTCGACGTAGGCTAGAAAATCGGTGACTAGCCGGCTATAGGGTCGTCCTAAAATAAAGGACTAGGAAGGGGATTATTCTCGGATAACGGGCCGGGAAGGGGTTTATCCTCGATATCCCTTTCGAAACTAAGAGCCGGACGTTTTCCTTCCGCTATATTAAATCGTAACTAGTGTTAAATTAAGTCTAGTTAACGGTTAAAGTTAATATTCGGTCGATACGGCTAGTAGGATTCCGTATACTAGAGAGCGTTAACTCTTAAAAAGAGTTAATTACGCTTATCCTAAAAAGCAAGGGAAGAAAATTTTTATAGTACGGCTCGAAGGTCGCTTAGATAATTAATCTAACGGGCCGGGAATTTTATAGGTCCGGCGTATATCCCGTATATTATAGGTTTAAAGGATCTATCGAAGGGGTAAGGCTTGCCTTAAGACGTATAGAAGTTATAGGCAGTAGCTTCTTTAAATCGGGCGTGCGATTTAGCCCTAAGCTCTTTAAGGATAGCTATAGGGAAGAGGTCGCGCGTAGTCGGTTGTTCTACGTAAGCTTATAGGAGCTTTCTTCCTAAGAAGGTGTCTATAGATATCCGTAGAAGAAATCGATCGTGCTACCGTAGCGACCCGCTTAGCAGCGGACGGGAAGCTAGGGTAAAGACTTACTATAATTAATCGTAGGCAACTATAGAAGCGAGGTTGCCGACGATAGATCGCTAGGAAGACCTTCTACTCGTCGTGGTTTAGTACGACTCTAAAAGGGGTCCGTAAAGCTTAGCCTAGCCTCTAATAATATAGTTAAAGGTAAAAATAAGAGGAGTCTAGCTATGCTAGAATTACTACTATTTGATATATATATCCCTATGCAATAGAAATAAGATCTCTACGGGGGTAGACATAGACTAGATACCGGTCGTTTATAGGAATAAGCATAAGGTAAAACTAAATAATATAGGTAAATACCTAATTATAAAAAGCTTATCCCCCTTTCTTAGTCTAGGGAACCTATCGTCTAAATACTATAGTCTTTCTACGGTAGAATTCTAATGTCTTTTACGGTAGAATTCTAATGTCTTCTACGGTAGAATTCTAATGTCTTTTACAGTGGAATTCTAAATATCTTCTATGGTAGAATTCTAATATCTTCTACGGTAGAATTCTAAATATCTTCTACGGTAGAATTCTAAATATCTTCTACGGTAGAATTCTAAATGTCTTTTACGGTGGAATTCTAAATGTCTTCTACGGTAGAATTCTAAATATCTTCTATAGTAGAATTCTAAATGTCTTCTACGGTAGAATTCTAAATGTCTTCTACGGTAGAATTCTAAATGTCTTCTACGGTAGAATAAATAAGTAGTATCGCTAGTTGTATATAGCGTGCTTATAGAGGTGTTCTGCCTAGAATAGATGTCTAAGTAGATCCCGTAATAATATTAGCGTCGACAACGGATTAAAACCCGACGACGCACTAGTTTTACTTAGCATGCCCGTACTTTCTTAAGAACACGTTTATCTCGTTCCTTTTAAACGCGTTTAGTAGTTTAAATACTAACTTTCTAAGGTATTATTACGCTAACCGTAGAAATTTTTGCATAAGTGTCGGAATAAGGCATAGGTCTATATAGTTACACCGGACTTAAATTTTATGCTATTTCCCGATAGAGATAATAACTCGGCGAACCCTAAGCGAACGGGGGAGGGAATACCGGCGACTCTTTTAAACTTTAAAGACGTATTTTCTAAGCACGAGGCCGATTTATTGCTAAGGAAGAAAGGCACTAATTATACGATTAACCTATTGCCTAACTTTAAGCCGCCTTTTAGACTTATCTACCCTCTTTCTTAATCCGAACTTTAAGTTCTAAAGGAGTAGTTAGATTAGTCCCTTAAGCGTAGTATTATTCGGAAATCTAAGAGTTCGGCCGGGGCTCCTATCCTTTTTATGCCTAAGAAAGACGGCACTTTGCGCCTTTATATAGACTACCGGGGGGTTAATAGCATTACCGATAAGAATCGCTACCTACTCCCCTTTATTTCGGAGATTATAGACCGTTGTTAAAGGGCTAAGTACTTTTCGAAGATTAACCTAAAAAACGCATACTAACACATCCGGATTAAGGGAGGGGATAAATAGAAGACAGCCTTTCGTACTCGCTACGGTTACTACAAGTATTTAGTATTACCGTTTAGATTAACTAACGCCTTTACTATATTTTAGTTATATATTAACTAAGCTCTTAAAGGCCTTATAGATACTATTTACGTCGTCTACCTTAATAACATTTTAATCTTTTCTAAGACCTACGAAGAGCATATAGAACACTTACGATAAGTCCTTAAACGACTAAGGAATACCGAGCTATTCGCTAATTTATCGAAGTGCACTTTCTATAAGCAGTCTTTAGAGTTTTTAGGATTTATCTTATCTATTAACGGAGTTATAATAGACCTAGCCCGCCTTAAGGCTATTATAAATTAGGAAAACCCTTATTCTTTCTATAATATTTAAGGTTTTCTCGGTTTTATAAATTATTACCGACGATTTATTTTAGGATACTCTAGCATTATTGCCCCTCTTACTATATTATTAAAGGGGAGCGTTAAGGGAAGAAAGCCCGGACGAGTATAGCTAAACACTAGCAAATTAATAGCGTTTTACGCCGTAAAAAACGCCTTTATAATAGCCTTACTTCTCCGACACTTCGACCCTTAAAGACCGATTTACATTAAGACTAATGCCTTAATTTTCGTAATAGCTAGCATTCTTTCGTAGCCCGATAATAAAGGCTACTATTATCCGATTGCTTTCTAGTTACGGAAGTTTACTAGCCTTAAGCTTAACTACGGCACCCTTAATTAGGAGATATTTACTATCGTTAAGTTATTTAAACACTAGCGATACTACGTCGAAGGGGCGGCGAATACCGTTAAAGTTTTATTAGATTACTAAAACCTTTAAGGCTTTATAAAGTAAGTATCCTTTAATAAAAGATAAGCACGTTAGTATATATACTTAGCTCCTTTCGATTTTACGATTAAATACTAAGCCGGTAAATTAAATCCTACCGATGCTTTATTAAGGAAGCTAGAATTTATAGGCGAAGCCCTACCGTCTATAGAGCTACTCCCGGAACTATAATAAAAGTTAGTAGTTATTTAGTAGGTGTATATAGCTATAGATTCTGCAAAGAGCGACCTTAAGACGAGTTCTTAGGTCTCTACTGTCTTTAAGCTTAATGAGATGTCTTTACGTAACGAAAATGCACGAGCTCTCTAAGATTTAATCGCTTAGCATTCGGGAATAAGTCCCGCTAAGTTAGCTACCTAGGTTAAAGATATCGTTAGTTATAAACAACGGTGTTAAAGATAATTAGCTAGGTTAATAGCTTATTATAAAGGGGTCTATAAGAGTAATATCTCCGAGCCCCTTTTTAAGCTCTTTAAGAGGACTTAAGCGGAAGATCCGTAGACTATATAGCGAGTATAGGCCGAAAGTACCTTAGAAGAAGGGGTAAGTCCTTAGTTATTAAGCCTAGACGGACTTATTTTACATTCGGGAAAAATCGTAGTGCCCGTAAAGGTTGCCTTAAGGTAAGAGCTTATTTAGCTTTACTACGACGATCCCCTTATAGGATACTTCGGAATAGCCCGTACGAAAGACCTCCTATCCCGGAAATTCTTTTAGGAAGGAATAGCTTATAATATAAATAGCTACGTGCGTTTATATTATATCTATTAAAGCGCCGTCCTAAAGCGGCATCGCTTATACAGCGCCCTTAAGTCGCTGCCTATTCCTATAAGACCTTAGGAAGAAGTCTCTATAGACTTTACTATAAGTTTTCCGGAGTTATAGTTCGATAGTAGAGAAGTTAACGTAATATTAGTAATCGTTAACCGATACACTAAGTATAGCGTATTTCTCGCGGTCTTTAAGACAATAATAGCGCCTAAGTTAGCTAAGGCTTTTTATTATAAGATTAAGCTTATCTATAAAGTACCGAAAGGCATTATTTCCGATAGAGGATCTCTATTTATTAGTAAGTTTTAGTTAGACCTCTATTATATATTACGGATAAAACGTAGGTTATCGATAGCCTTTTACTTATAAACCGACGGTTAGACCGAACGGGTGAATTAGATACTATAATACTACCTTCGGTATTATATAAATGCCGAATAGAACAATTAGCCTAGACTACTATAAGAGGCTTAGTTCGCTTGAAATAATACAAAGAATACAACTATAGGCTTTTCGCTTAATAAGGCATTATTCGGATACTAACTAGACTACTATATCTATCTTATAGACGATGCTACTAGTAGGGGAGTACCCGAAGTAAGAGCTTGTATTAGCAAATTAGCAGACTTAAGGAAAAAGCTAAAGACTTATTAGCGATAAGCTATTAAGTCGCAAAAGAAATTCTATAACCTCTATTATAAGCCACTTACCCTTAAGGTTAAGGACCTAGTAGGACTCTCTACGAAGAACTTACGCCTTAAGGACTAAAGAAGGAAGTTATTACTTAAATACATTAGACCTTTTAGGGTCCTTTAAGCTATTAGCAAGCAGGCGTACCGCTTAGCCCTACTAGAGAAATACGACCGGCTTTATAATATGTTTTATATTAGTCTTCTTAAGCCGTAGGTAGAACGGGCTATTAACTAACACCCTAGCGAATTACTGCCGATGCCTAACCTCGACGATACTAAAGGAGAATAGTCGGTCTAGCAAATTAAGGACTATAAGAAAAAGAAAGGCGTTACCTACTACTTAGTAAAATAGGAAGGTTAGCTAGCCGAATATAACGAATAGGTTACTTAAGACGATATAGCAAATGCCTAAGAGCTTATTAATAAATACCTAGAGATACGGCTAAAGAAATAGCGGAAATTACGCATTATAAAATAACTTCTTTTTAGCTTACCCTAACTTTTCTCTTACTACTCCGCCGCTACTTTATTATTATTCCTTAATATCTATACGGTAGAAGTCTCTTACTTCTATTTCGCTAGTAAACTCCGTAATAATAGGGAGACGTTTTAACTACTCCCCCTTTCCTTAGCGACCGCTCTCCTTAATTATTTTATATAAATTATCGTATATATATTCTCGTCCTACCCGCTACGGGGTAAAACCTACGTTACTAATTACTAGACGAAGCTTTTAGTCCTTATTCTCGCGTATAGCTTTCCGTCGCTCTATCGATGCCTACTAGTCTTCGAAACGACGTTTCGTATATAAACGTTTAGTACTTAATACCCCTTATTCCTTTCGGTAGGCCGTTATTACGGCTATAAACAACGTATAAACTTAGTAAAAGATTGACTTTATCTTCTTCTTCTCTATCTTATCCCGAGTAGTCTATAACTTAGCTATCTTCGTCTAAATAGCGCATAGATTAGCTATATCTCCGGATATTATTGCTAGCACCTTTAATTTTATTAGCAACTATATCCCGACTTAATAAGGAATAAGGAGCTTACTGATTCGTAGAGGTTACCACACGAGTTATATTAAATATATCTGCTTAATCGTATATCCTCCTATATATAATATAGTTCGACTATTTTAGTATCGTCCTTATTATCGCTAAACCCTTATATACTGCTATTAAGGCACTTAATGTAGTATAGCTTAGTAATACGGCACTTTTTCGCCTTACGACTTTTTATATATATAGCCTTCTTGCCCTTTTTCTTAGGCGATATCCCTTTTTAGATATTCCTTTTATCGCCGGTATCTCCTTTAGTATTCGCCTCTATATCTTCGTCTTTATCGTCTTTACTAAACAACGAAAATGTTTCGGATTTAATAACCGCTAGCGTTATACGCTTTATATTCGCATAATCTTCTTAAGACTCTACTATAATAGGGTTTTTTATGCTTATAAAAGGTCCCTTAAATAATTAACGATATAGTTAATCTTTAGTTTCTTCCTTTAATAAGAATATCGACTTCTTTAAAGCATCTCGTATGTTTTTCTCTATAAGGAGTCGTTTTAATAAGGTGGTTTTCTCTCCGCGTGTCTTCTTTAGCTTTATCTCTTCCTATACTATCGCTACGGCGTCTTTAATCGATACTCTATTAGCGGATAACTCTAGGACTTAAGCAATAACTAAAGGGCCTATCGGCTAAATATTATCCGTTTGCTTTCCTCGCTTATAGGGCGTCTATACTATTGCACTTCCCGTTCGCTTAAGACCTATAGCGTAAAACTAATTTAGAATATGCTTATTTAATTCGGAATATACTCGTTAGATTTAGAATATACTCGTCTAATTCCGAATATACTTCTCTATAAGATCTCGATATAGTTATATAATAAAAGAAGAGAAGAAAAAACTTTATATATAAAAAGCAATACTCTATTATAGTTCGCTAACTATACGTAGGCGACTAGCTACCTATTGCGTAGTAACTATTATAACGTAATTAACACGATAATTATTATAATATATATAATAATAACTATCGTCTTTAATTTTTATACTACGTTTAATCCTATTTTAATCCTATTTGCTATTACGACTTTATTTATACCTAAAGCTATCCTAGCGTTTAAGGCGTCCGCCCTAAAAGGGGGGGATAATTATAACGTAGCTACCCGCGTAACTATAGAGCTAGGAGATAGGGATATATATACGATAGATAATGTATTTTAGCTTAGGGACTATTCGGCTATTAGTCGCTAACTAGTCCCCGATAACCCCTCTCGAGGCCTAAGGGTATATCCCTAAGGCCCCGATATATCTTAGAAGAGGGGCAAGCTTTAGTCTTACTATAAGAGGGCAACCGTACTATAATAAAGGATTATTCGTACTTTTAACTATCGTTCCTACCTTCCTAAACGTACCTCTAGTCTGTCTTCTTATAATAACCTTAATAATAGCGTTATTAGCTATATTAAATATTTTAATAGAGTGTTGCTATTTATACGGTAAGAAATCTCTATTTGTACGGTAAACGCCTAAAATCTCTACTTTTTTAGCGCGCACCCCTAACGCCTATGTCCCCCTACTAAAATTAGGTAGAGGTATATAGCAATTAAGAGGGCCGCGTAAATCGTGCCTAACCTTAATTTAATTCAATAGTTATAGCAGCGCGCCTGCGCGCAAAGAGCTTAAATAACGTATATGCCTAGCTCTCTACTGCGTGCCCTACTGCGTGCTCTGCTGCGTGCCCTCTACTGCGTGCCCTACTGCGTGCCCTACTGCGTGCTCTACTGCGTGCCCTCTACTGCGTGCCCTACTGCGTGCCTCTACTGCGTGCGCGGCTCCTTAATGTATGCTTTGTGCCCGGCTGCGTGCCCTCTACTGCGTGCCTCTACTGCGTGCCTCTGCTGCGTGCCCTCTACTGTGTGTGCGGCTCCTTAATGTATGCTTCGTGCCCGGCTGCGTGCCTTGCTTCGTGCCCTACTGCGTGCCCTACTGCGTGCCCTACTGCGTGCCCTCTACTGCGTGCCCTCTACTGCGTGCCCTCTACTGTGTGTGCGGCTCCTTAATGTATGCTTCGTGCCCGGCTGCGTGCCCTCTACTGCGTGTCCTACTACGTGTAGTGTTCTTTACGTTCTTCGCACGATTTGCGCGGCTCTCTTAATTGCTATATACCTACACTTAATTTTAGTGGCGGGATATAGGCGCGCGGGGTGCGCGCCGAAAAAGTAGGTTTACTGTATAAATAGAGATTTTCTACCGTATAAATAGCAACACTCTTTTAATAAGGCTTTATTAAAGGCTTATTATAAGGCTTTTATTAGTTAGTTAAATAAAAAGGGGGTTATAAAGCTAGTTAGATTAGTCTATATAGTTCTATTAACTAAGGGGCGATAAATAGCCCCTTTATATCGGCTATTATTAGTAGGGATTATATATAAGATATCTTATCGTAAAGGGCTATTATTATTGTCTTAAAGTATTTACTCTAGCTAAAAAGAGGGGGAAAGGGGCCCCCTTTATAAAGCCTATAAAGAGCTTAACCTAGGCCTACTAGGTTCCTAATAGAGCCCTATTAGGAGTATATAACCTAGCCGCTAACGCTATTATCCGAGTTATAATAAGGCTACTACCGGGGTTATAATAGGGCTAATAACGCTGCCGTTATTAAGGTTATAACTTATAACCCTTTTCCTTATAGTAGTATTTATCCTATATTTATAGGAATATAGGAATATAGGATAAATACTATAAGGAAAAGGGTTATAAGTTATAACCCTTAATAAACCCGACGGTCCTAACGGCAGCGTTATTAGCCCCGTTATAACCCCGGTAGCAGCCTTATTATAACCCGGATGATAGCGTTAGCGGCTAGGTCACGTGCTCCTAATAGGGCTCTATTAAGAGCCCGGCAGGCCCGGGTTAGGTTCTTTAAAGGTCTTATAAAGGGGGCCCCTTTCCCCCCCTTTCTAGCTAAGCAGAATATAATATACTTAAATACTAACTAAAAGACCTAATAAGATATCTTACGTATAATCCCTACTAATAATATTCCTATATTCCTATAGCTATAGCAGCGTATATTATTAAGGCCTAAAGCCGGCCCTTTATAAGCCCCTATTACGACGTTAGGCTATGCCTATAAAGGTAATTATTATAGTATTAGGTTATATTATATATTATCCTACGTAACCTTTGTATCGTATATATAGACCCTAAGACTTAGTCTATAGCCGCGCTCCTTTATAGATTAATAATAGTTATATACCCCCCTTTAAGCTCGTTCTATAATAGTTTAATCTACTATTCTTTTGCCCTCCCGCCGAGCCTTTACAATTCCTTAGTCCCTTTAGCTTCGCCTATACGCCTGTCTTCGTTCTTTATCTTATTACGCTTCTTTCTATCTCTTTTCTAATCTTTTATAGATTTTTCTAGCCCTTTTTCCCGCCGCTACCCCTTTTTCCCGCCGCTACGATAGCTACTCCTATTTCTACCCCCTCCCTCTCCCCTTCGCCTAGCCCTCCGGTAGGCGTTCCCCTTTAGGACGTCCTTTAGCCTAACGCCCTCTCCGCCTTCCTTTACTTAGCCTCTATTCTCTAGGGTTCCTCCGTCGCCTCGTCTATCTTCGCCGACCTTTAGACGAATTTCCTCCGGCATACTAATTAACCTTAGTCTCTCGTCCTTCTTAAGTTTAGTTTCCTTAAGGCCGCTACCTCTACTACTACCGCCCGTAAGGAGGCCTTTAGCTATTAGCAGCACGTAGAGGGACTCTAGGACTAGCTTAATTAGTCTAATACCGCCCTCGCCTATCTTACCGCCTTTTAGGCTACCTTTACCCCTCCTACCGTAAGTCCTTATGCCTACTTTACCGACTTTAAACGCTTCTCTATCGATATTAGCACTTAAAAGTAGCGCTAAGACGCCTTCTATATCTAACGCAATAGTATATTCTTTAAAATCGCCTTTAACCTTTATATATTCCCTACCGATAGGGACTAAGTCGTTTACGCGATTAGCCGACTTTCCCGCCGGGCTGCTTTTATTACCGCTAGCATCCCCCGCTATATCCGCAATAATACCCCCTTTAAGTAGTAGCGCTTTTAGTCCTTCGACTCCCTTACCTACGAGCTCGCCTCTATCTTTAGTACTTTAAACTACCGCGCTTAGTCTAAGGCGGAATTTAATACCTTAGCTATAAAAGGCACCTTTTAGCCGGATTTCTTCTCGTAGTTTATTTAGCTATAGGCTAACCTTAATTATAATAAGAGCGCTTACGTTAGACACCTTTATTAAAAGGTTATTAACGATCTCGCTAATACCGCCGCTCTTTAAGTCCTTAGCCTTAATACCGACGACTTTTACGGCTAGGCTAAGCTTTACGCCGCCCTTTAGGAGAACTACGAGCGTATTTAAGCCCGTAAGAGGCTTGTCTAGCCTTAGACTATTCCCCCCCCCGCCTTTACTAAGTCCGCTAGCCCCGCCGCCTTTACGCTTACTAGCGACCTAATAGACCTTAACGTATTCCGGGCTAGTCTTACGGACGCTAAGAAGCAATAACGGTATAAAAACCGTCTCTATCTCTACTACGCCGCCTTAGTAACCCCGACCTATACGGCTTAGACCTATCTTAAGAAGGGTGCTAGCCGGGGTCGCGGCTAAGGCGGCGGTACTCCCGCCCTACGTCTCCTCGCGCCCTTTCCCCGGCTTAACGTCCGGGCGATTAAGTAAGGCTTCGTCGAGGGTAAGGTTACTAACTCTTTTACCCTTACCTCTAGCGCTTCCCCCCCCTTAGGAAACGCTTAGCTCCCTCGCCTTATTATGCAATAGAGCTTTCGGTTTCTAATTTTATAGCTTTGTTTAATATAAAGGAGGACCTTTATCTCCCGGCGGGAATATAGCCTTACGCTTTACTATTGCCCTTTTCCCTTATGCTTACTAACGTCGCCGTAAGTGCTTTAATCGACTTTAGTTATTCCGGATTTACCTTTATATATACTTAGACTATATACCGCTTTACCTTCCCCGTCTGCTAGCTTTAGTTCCCTCGCCGGCTTTCTCTCGCCGATAGCGACGACTATAAGTCCGGCGCTATTACCTATTGCGCTTACTTAATCGCCTAAGTTAGCGCTTACGCTAAGTCTATCTACTTCTTCCTTATAAAGCTTAGCTATAAAGTTATTCTCGGCCTCCTTTAGCTACGCCGCTACGACCCTACTATTAGCTAGCGCGATAACTCCCTCTCCTTTTAGTCTTTATTCTACCTCGCCTCTTGCCTTTTAGACCCTTAGCCTTATCTTATCCCTAGCCTTCCGGCCGCTCCCGCTATTCCTATTCCCGCCCTTAAGGGAATATAATTTATAAATATAATTTATTCCCCCTTTACCCTTTCTATCGCTAACTCTAACGATAAGGGCGAGCCTTTTGCCTTATCTTTAACTCTCGCCTTTCGGGCTTTTGCTTATACCGTCTGCTTTTCTAATACCTTTAAGTTTATTCCCCTATCGCTTTATTTTTCTCTTAGCCTCCCGACGTCCCTTAAAGATACTCCTAACGTAGGTAAACCTATTTACTTAAACTCCTCCCGTTAGACCGACCTTAACTTAGGCTACGACTCCGACCCCTTAGATACCCTTTACCCCCGCCGTTACGTCCGCCCCCCCCGCCTTCGGCCTATACGTTAGGCTACTAGCTCCCGCTACCCGGCTCCCCGACCTAAGCATCGAGCGTTAAGACCCCGCCCCTTTATAATCCTTTTAAGCGACCTTACGTTTTCTATCCGGATGCTTAACGTAGCCGCTATAGCGGTATTCTACCGCTAGCCCTCCGTTACGACTTCTTAAACTACGATTAAAGCCTTAGCCGCTAAACCCCTACTTATTAAGCCTTTGCCTCCTATCGACTAAGAGATCCCTAAGGAACTTTATTAAGCCGTTTTATCTAAGTCTATTAATCCCGATACTACTAAAGCCTAACTTAACCTTTACCTTTATAACTTTATCGATAACTACCTCGATAAAATCTTCCTTAATAAGGTTTCACCTAATAATATCGCTAAGTTCTTCTTAAAATATAATAAAGTCCTTTATACTCTCGATAAGCTTTAGGCTAAGGTTCTAAAAGAGCTTTACTATATAATCTATATATAGCTTTAGAGTAAGACCGATAAGCTCGCCCCCTACCGCGCCGTTAATACCTAGATTAACCTTAAGGAGGGAATATAACCCCCTTATACCCGCCCCCGCCCCTTTAGTAAAGCTAAGAACTATATTATCCGCGCCTACGTTAACGAGCAGCTTAAGAAAGGCTTTATTCGCCGTTCGACCTCCGCTACCGCCGCCTTTATTATACTCGCTTATAAGCCCGGCGGCGGCGTCTATTTCTACGTCGATTACCGTAGCTTAAATAAGGCTATAATTAAGAACCGCTTCCCTTTACCCTTAGTCTATAATACCCTCGCCTAAATTAGGAAGGCGAATTTCTTTACTAAGATTAACGTTATTATAGCGTTTAATCGCCTTTATATCGCCGAGGGCTATAAATAGAAGACGGCTTTTGCTATACGGTATAGGCTTTTCGAGTATTACGTTATACCCTTTAGTCTTTTTAACGCGCCGTCCTACTTCTAAAGCTTTATTAATACGGCCTTATATAATATCCTCGATGATTTTTATTCCGCCTACTTAAATAATATTTTAATCTTCTCTACTATACGGGAGGAGCATTAGGCCTACGTCCGGGAGGTCTTTAAGCGCCTTAACGCCGCTAGCCTCTAGCTCGACGTCGATAAGTGCGATTTCTATATCACTAAGACTAAGTACCTTAGCCTAATTATCTCGGATAAAGGCATTTATATAGATCTTAAAAAGGTCTACGCCGTCCTCGACTAGCTAGCCCCCTCCTCTATAAAAGACCTCCGGCGTTTCTTAAGGTTCGTTAATTTTTATCGGCGTTTTATCCGCGGCTTTTTTAAGCTCGCGAACCCTTTAAACGCCCTTACTAAGAACTCTACCCCCTAGATCTAGTCCCCCGCCTACGCCTACGCCTTTAGAGCCTTTAAGCACGCCTTTACCGCCGCTTTAGTCCTTATATACTTTAACCCCTCTCGAAAGACTATAGTTTAGACCGATGCTTTTAACTAAGCCGCTAAGGGCGTGCTAATATAGCTCTCTAACGATAGCTGCTACTACCCTATTGCGTTCTTCTCGTTAAAACACTCCGCTTAGGAATATAACTATAAGATCTACGATAAAGAACTCCTCGCGATCGTAAAGTCCCTTAAGGAATAGCGCTTTAAGCTTAAAGGCCTGCCTAAGTTTAAGATCGCTTCGGATTATAAAAACCTTTAGTATTTTATAACTACGAAGCTCTTTAACTAACGGTAGGCCCGCTAGGCCGAGTTCTTAAGTCGCTTTAACTTTAAGATCGTCTTTTAGCCTAGCTCTTAAGCTACCCTCCCTAACGCCTTTAGCCGACTCCTTAGTTCCCGCCTTACCTCCTTAACTAACCGCGTCGACGAGAGGATCGACTATCGTTACTAGGTTATCCTTTTATAGTCTAAGGTCGACGCCTCTTTACTCCCTAATAGGTTTAAGGAGTCCGACTTATTTATAAATATAATTAATAAATATAATTCTAACGACTCCGACTGCTTTACCTTCTATACCTTTAACGACTTTAAGCCGATCGACGACTTTATCAACCGGACTTATTTCTCCTCTCCGCTTATCGCCGATATTCGCGCGGCTTTTTAGTCTCTTTAGCTCCGTTAGCCTAATTCTCTTCGCGTACCTCTCCGCTTAATCCCGAAGTCCGCCCTTTCGGAGGCCTAAAGCCGGTTTTACTTTTAGGGCCGGTTATTTATTCCCCCTAACGACGCCTTTATCCTTTAGATCTTAATCCGCACTTATACTTCCCCGCTAGCTAGCTACCTTAGGCGTACTAAGACCGCGAGCCTCTACCGCTAAACCTACGTTTAGCTTAGTATATACGAGTCTATTTCTAGCTTCGTTCGCAATTGCTACGTCTACCTCTACGCTAAGTCCCCCCGTTCCGCCCCTTAAGGCCTTCTTTAACCTTTAAGCATCCCTTTCGCCCTTTAGACCGATATCTCTATTAATTTTATTACGGACTTTCCCGTCTGCCGCTGTTATAGCGTTAAGTTCTTAAGCATTTTAGTTATCGTTAACTATCTTACGAAGATACGCTACTACGTCCCGACGCCCTCGATAACGGTTAAGGACGTCGTTAACGCGTTTATTTCTCGCGTTTAGTCTCTCTACGGCACCTTTACCTTAATCGTTAGTAATAAGGGCACTTAGTTCGTCTCCGCCTTCTAGCAGTAGCTTAGCCGCCGCCTTAGCTACCGCCTATACCCTAATTCCGCCTACTACCCTTAGACTAATAACTAAACTAAGATCGCGAACGCTTAAATAAAGGTCTACCTCCGCTGCTATACTACCTTCCTTTAAGACGATTATATAGATCTCCTTCCCTTCGCTAAGTTTACCGCTAATAACTAGGTTTCTAAGTCTACCGGCCTCTCCTCTTTTATAAGGGGCCGGCATAGGGTTTAACTTAACACTACGTAGCTAGACAATTAACTATCTAAAGCTAAGGAGGAGAAGAAGAAGAGCCCGCCGTAGCTTGCCCTTCCTATAGGTTTTATATATGCGCCTTGCCCCTATATAGGCCCTATATCGGCCCGACCGTGCCCTTGTCTAAGGCATTGCTAGGCTATACGTGCTAATAGCCGGCTTAATGCTAGGCCTACGCAGCGGCTAACCTAAGCGCCTACTACGGCATAGCCGTAGTACGTACTACGGCGTAGCCCGTAATATTAGTCCCCTCCCCCTTTAATAGAAATAACGTTACGCTCCGCCTTACCGCCGAGCGGGGTAATGCTTTTTCTGCCCCCCCCGCTATAAAAGCTCGTCGCTCCTCCCTTAGGTTCTCTTCCTCTTTTCTTTCTTTTCCTTAACTAATAAAAACAAATATAGCGACTCCCGCGTGTACTCTTTCGCCGCCGGTCCCGCTTACTCTAACACTAAGCAAAACCCTATCGAAAAGGAAGCCGCCTATATACTCCGATAAAAAGAGGCTAGTCCTATGCGCGCTTTATATAGGCAGGATAGCCCGCGGGGAGGCGGAGGCTTGCTAAGAGCAAGCCTCCCCTCTCGCGCGGGCTTGCTATACGTACGCAAAGACGGGTACCTAATACCGCGCCGTAAGTCGCCCTTATTATTACTAGACGTATCGGTAGTATTAACTATTCCTAGGTTATTGCCGCCGGGGAGCCCGCCGCTCGTGCGCTTATAGAATACCTCGCTATATACGGCTCTAACCCCTCCGCCGAGGGAACGCGCGACCCGTACGTAAGCAACTCGCTATATAAGAATAGAAACACCGGCCGCTAACTTATCGGTTCGTAGTTCGCCCGTTTAGCGCGCGCCGCTATATCGACCCGAAAGTAAACCGATATAAGGTAGAAAACGGTAGGAAACGGGGGTTAGGTAGTAGCGGCTTCTTCCTGTCTTTCGTAGCTAATATATATAGCTAATATATATAGCTTCTAGCTTCCTTAATCCTTATCGTAAACCTCCTCGTCGTCGCTTGTCGCTTGTCTTTATACTATCGTTTTCTAATCGCGGGTAGTTCTAACGGCCCGTAGTTTAAGGCCGACTAAGAGCCGGGCTTTTAGTGGTTTTACTAGGCGTGCATAAGGCCCGCCCTCCGTCTATACTTACTCTACTTACCGGCGCTCCGCCTTACGTAAGCTAATTATCTTCTATAGCACGACGGGCTCGTCGACTAAAGTATGCTTAGTCGCCGTTATGCTTAAGCACGTCGCTATATAACCCTTTGAAGTTATCGAGCGCCTCTATATTACGGAATTCTTCTAAGGGCTCTTAGGTCGGCTCGGCATACCTACGCTATTAAATAAGCACTTAGCGCTTTCGGCGGGGGCCTCGCCCTTTCTACTACGCTACGAGGATCTCCTCTACGCCCTATTTACGGCCGCCTTTATACGCGATAACTAGCGGCGGCTAGGCGTCGTAGAGGACCTAGCCGGGGAGAGGATCCGCGGCGGCGCGCCGTAATAGGTCTACGTAAAAGCGTAGGTATATGCCTCGCGGTACTTTAAGCTCGATAGTATATAAACTAAGGACTACCTTCACCGGGTATTTATAGTAGATCTAATCAATCTTTAGGTAAGGTCTATCCGAGAGGTAGTTGCTTATATAAAGCCACGCCTTATCGCCGACTTAGAACCTTTCCGCTAGCTAGTAATAGCGATTAGCGAAGTCCTCCTATCGTGCTTAGGCCGCTATTATCGCAGCCTATATAAAGTTAGTTACCTCCTATATTTTAGCAACGAGGTCTTATACACTACGTTAGTTAAGCGTTACGCGTGCCGGCCTATCGTATAGCTAGATAGCATTAACGTCGTATCTATATTCTATAAAGAACGGACTTAGCCCTATAGTCGACGATACTCTATTGTTTATTGCTAGCTATACGGCGGGCAGTAGGTCCTCCTAATCGTTCTATATATAGCATACGTACGCGCGGAGGTAGGCTTAGATCTCTTAGTTTGCTCTTTCCGGGCTACCGTTAGTCTATAGGTAGTATACGGTACTAAGTTTCTACTTAATATCGTAGAGTCGATAGAACTTAACCTAGAACTCCTTAAGCTAGTTTCTTCCTTAGTCTATTATAATAGACTTTAGCATACCGTAGAAGCGGTAGTACGCTAAGAGGAACCTTACGGCGTACGCCTTTGCGTTTATAGTCTCTATCGCTTCTAACGTTACCGCCTTTATTAAACGGTCGACGATTACCTATAGATATCGGGCGCCGCTTTTAGTAGAACTTAGGAAGTCTGTTATAAAGTCTATTAAGAGGTATGCCTATAGCTAATCGGGGATAGGCAGCGGCTTTAGCATTCCCTTTTTTATCTAGCGCTAGATATAACTCTAACTATATATATCGTAGTTCTAGATAAACCTTCGAACGTCTTATAATTAGCCTAGCTAAAAGAACTACTAGGAAACTACTATAATCGTCCCGTCTCTCCTTAGGTAGCCGTTTACTCACGAGTTATATATTTATTAGATAATATTAGTATAAAGCATACTATCCTCGCTAGGCACCTAAATGCGGTTATAAAAGCAAAGACGGTTGCTAAAGTCGATTAAGTACTCGGCGATTTACGTCTTAAGCTCGAGCTATAGCGGAAAGCGTCGCTCTCCCTTTTACACCGCCTTAAAGGTAGCCTAGTATTTATAGTCCTAGGCTACTATCGTCTCCTACTAACATTGCAAAGCGTTATCTAGGAATACTAGCGCTTATTTTAGCGCCTATAGTACTCCGATTCGTCCTACTATAGGCCTTATATAGGGCCGTCGATTATTAATATTAGGGGAATATAGGGCTTCTCCCGGACGCAGCGAGTCGTCCTATCGAAGGCGGCACGATAGATCCCCCTCCGGAACTCGTGCTATATTAGAGACGCACCTATCGGGTAGGAGCTAGACCACTCGTCCTTATTCGCGGGCGTCTTTAAACCTAAAGGGCTTATCTTATTCTCGGCGAGATAATACGTCTAAGACGACCGCCTAACTGCCCGGACGGTACGTTAGTGCGAAATTATAGATTAAAAGTTCTAAGGCCTAGCGACTTTAGCGCTTATTTAACGTCCGCTTTATTATAAAATACTTTAGGTTATCGTAGTCTATAAGGATTATAAACCGCCGATTGTTCTAAAGCTTAGCCCCCTAAAAGGCTAGGCAACGGACAATTGCTAGTATCTCTTTATCGTAAATTAGGTAGTTAAACTCGGTAGGGTTTATCCGTTTAAAGAAGTACCCGACTATATATCGCAACCTATTATAGCTAACCTATATTAGCACGCTACCTATAGCGAAACTAAAGCTATCGGTCTTAAAGGACGTCTTAAGCGAGGGATCCTACTACGCGAGGACCGGCGCTTCGTAGAATAACTACTTTAGACAGAGGAACGCTTACTCCTTAACCGCCCCCTACTAGAACTATACCCCCTTCTTATACAACGTATCTAAGGCTTAAGCTATATACGTATAAAGCGGAATAAAGATACGGTAGTAGTTAGCGAATCTAAGGAAGCTTTATACCCCCCGTACGTTAGTTAATGCCTTCTACTCGCGGATAGCATAGAGCTTATCTAAGTCGTAACTAATTCCCCGTCCGGCCGTTACGATAAAGCTAAGGTATTTTACCTATTTTACGTAGAACTCGCACTTCTTTAGGTCTAGGTATAACCCTATATCGCTAAGCGTTTTACGCATAAGGCGGACCTTTTGCTAATAGTCCTTTTTCGACCTAGAGGAGTAAACGAGGATATTATCTATAAACGCCGTAACGAAGTCGTTAAGGAACCGCTAGAGCGTAGAATTAAGATACCGTTAGAAGGTCGCCGGGGTCCCGGTAAGCCCGAACGGGCATACCCTCTACTCGAAAAGACCTAGCCGTATGCGAAAGGCGGTCTTATACTCGTGGCCTTGGGCGATACGGATTTTATAGAAAGCCGCGACGACGTTAAGCTTAGTAAACTACTTCGCCTTCGCTAAGTTGTTAAGCGTCTCGGCGATTAATAGCGGCGCGTACCGATCCCGCTTTATAATCTTATTAAGGGCCCGGTAGTCGTAGTAGAACTAAATGCCTTTATTAGGCTTCTTTACGAATAATACTAGCGCCGCTACCGCCGAGCTACTAGCTTAGATAAATCTATAGTCGAGGAGGTCTATTAACGTCTTCTTTAGGATTAGCAATTCCTCTCTCGATATATTATACAATAGGCCCTAAGGCAGCCGTAGCTCGCCGCCCTTTAAGGTTAGCTCTAAATAGATCTTATAGTCTACCCCCGGCCGGAATAGCGGTAGTATTATAGACTTATCTAGCGCAAAGAGGTTAAGGAAGTCCTAAAGGAGGGCCGCCGGGATATAGTCCGCCGGGTTAACCGGCTTCTTCGGCTCTAACGCTTATTTAATCTCCTTTAATAAGATCGCCTTTACTACGCCTATGTCTCCTTATCGCCGCTTAAGCCGTCTTATCTCGGCGGCGAATACCGACGCTAAGACTAGCTTCGCGTATTTTAGGCGCCGGATCTAGGCTAGCTTAGCCTAGCCTAATAATCGAATCTAAATATCGGCCTTCTTATGCTAGATCGTGTTATTCTTTGCGATATAGGTAATATAGTTCCTTCTTATCTAAAGGCGGCCTAAGAATATATCCTAGCTAAGGCCCCGAATAATATAAGCGAAGATACGCTCCTTAATGCCGTTAATGTCTATATCGAAGTAAACTATACCTTTAGAGCGCATAGGCTTTATATCGTCCGAGAAGGGCAGTAATGCCTTCTCCTTCTTCTCTATATACTTTAACCTAAGCCGTCTTACGACGTTAAGGTCGACTATAGCGTAGTAATTATAGCTTAAGTCGACGAAGGCGCGAAAGTCGTTTACCTTATCTATCTTAATAGGTATCGATATAGGCTTTATCGTTATATAGCCCTTCGCCCTCTACTACTCCTATTAGGCCGCTTTATCTACCCTCTTAGCCTAACTTCGCTAAGGGGTTACTCGTTTCCTAAGTCGTTACTATTATCTACCTTCTAATAACTTCGCCCTACGGCTATATGCCTTAGACCCTTAGAGGCGTTTATTAAGGGCCTCTACCTTTCTTATCTAGATACTTAAACGCCCGGTAGCCGGTCTTAGCGTATACCTAGTAGGCTCCCGATCCTAACGAAGACTTTCCCCTACCTCAGCCTCTACCGCCCCGGACGGCACCGCTACTATAGGGGGCATAAACTCCTCTAACTCCCGTTATCGTAGTATCGCCCTCGGTATCTCGGCCGTTTCCTTCTACAACTAGATAACTACGGCCGCGGCCGCTCCTTTAGGTAAAGGCGCTATATAAGCGCTCGATTTTAGCCGCGATCTAAGCTACCTTTATATAGAACTTATAGAAGCTATCCCTCGGCAGCTCTACGGTTACTAGGGCTATATAGAGGCGTAAGTTTAAAGTGCCCTCGAAGAAGATAATCTTTACCTTAGGCTCCTATAAGCTACCGCCGGCTTCTACTAGCTTTTATTCGAACTTAGGCATAAAGGTAGTAAAGGTCTAGTAGTCGCCTTACTTTATAGTGCGTAGGGCCGTCGCAGCTTATAGCTAAAGGTCTACGTTAAGGTATACGCTATCGAGGTATTCTAAGAATTTTACTAGGTCGTACTAATGCATATCGCCCTAGCTATAGAAGGTCGCTATAGTCTACTAGGGTAATATATCTAAACACGCGTAGATTAAATAAAAGATCTCCCGGTTAGTTAGGAAAAAGCCTTAGTCTAACTCGTATTTCTCCTTTATCTAGTGTAACTACGCGGCGTAGTAGCGCCGCTAGCCGTCGAACTTACTTAGCAACGGGAGTAGTTTCCGGTTTAGCGGGGTCTTCGGCAAGAGCTAGGCATTCTCTATCCCTACGTTAGGTAGTATTATCGACGGACCTAAGGTTACATCGGGGGCGGAGGCGGTCGGCGGTATCTAATTTAGCTATTCTATAAAAGACGAGATAACGTCTATTAACCTTATAATTGCTTCCTACTATATCGCGTCTACTGCTCGGACGCGCTCTATAGCGGCTGCCTATACCTCCCGAATACGATCTAACTTAGCCCTAAGCGAGATCTCGTCTAAGGCCTACGCTATATCGGTATCGGCGAGGTTGTCTACTATTGCGGCGTCTATCGTAAGAGCTTTAGATATATAAGGGGCCGGTATAGGGTTTAACTTAACACTACGTAGCTAGACAATTGACTATCTAAAGCTAAAGAGGAGAGGAAGAAGAGCCCGCCGTAGCTCGCCCTTCCTATAGGTTTTATATATACGCCTTACCCCTATATAGGCCCTATGTCGGCCCGACCGTGCCCTCGTCTAGGGCATTGCTAGGCTATACGTGCTAGTAGCCGGCTTAATGCCGGGCCTACGCAGCGGCTAACCTAAGCGCCTACTGCGGCACAGCCGTAGTACGTACTATAGCGCAGCCCGTAATACCTTTCTTCGCTAACTACGGCTTCGACCCGAAGCTTAGCACTAAGCCCTTAAGACTACCCCCCCTTAGCATAACCCCTTAGTAGCGTAAGGAGTACCTTTAGACCGATGCGCTCGCCTTACGCCTCTAACGCGTATCCGACTTCCTTCGTAACGCGATTAAGGACGCTTAAGCTACTTAGGCCTAGCACGCCGATGCCCGCTAAGCGCCCGCCTTAATATACTAGCCTAACGATATAGTCTTTCTTAGCACCCGTTAGATCTATACCCTCCGCCTAATAAAGAAGCTTAACTATAAACGGGAGGGCCTATACGAGGTCCTTAAGGTGTATAAGACGGCTTGCCTCCTCCGCCTCTTTAAGGGTAGCCGTCTCTACCTTATTTTCTACTACTTACTCCTTACCTAGACCTAAGAGCCCCCCTTACCCAGCTAAGCCGACCTAAATATCCGGCTTACTAACGGGGGCATCCTGCTTTCCCTAGACGGCGATAACGATAACAACGCGTACCTTAAGTAGGAATTCTCCTCTATCCTTACGTAACGTTAGTATGCGTCTAGGAAGATTAAATATCGCATTTAGTAGCGTTATAGCCCCCTTACGTAGGAGGATTCCTTATGCCTTAACGGATATTAAAACGACCTTAAGTCCTTCTACGCCGCGAACCTAGCTAAGACTCGCCCTACCTTCTATACTACCTTCCTCGCCTCGTCCCCCCTTGCCTAGATAATAATAGATATAATTAATAAATACAATTTATCTAAGCACGCATAGGCTTTCTAACCTTAAGCTTTATTTTCTTTCCTTCCTTTGTGTTATAAGGGCCTACCTTTTAGGTCGATTAACATAGGATTCCCTTAGCTCTCGCTCTTCTACTATTGCCCCTTTTTAGGCGTTTAAGTCGAACGCCGATTTAAGGGGGATATACTATCATAGTGTTAGGTTATATTATATATCATCCTACGTGACCTCTACATCGTATATATAGACCCTTAGACTTAGTCTATAGCTACGCTCCTTCGTGGATTAATAATAGTTATATACCCCCCCCTAAGCTCGTTCTATAATAGTAATTAAGTTAATAACTTAATTATCGTAAAGGCGACTAAGTTAATAATACTATTACTAAGGTCCTTAATATATACAATGCATTATATTATTAATAACGCATCTATAAGAATATAAGAATATAGGATAACTACTATAAGGAAAAGGGTTATAAGTTATAACCCTTAATAACCCGACGGTCCTAACGGCAGCGTTATTAGCCTTATTATAACCCCGGTAGTAGCCTTATTATAACCCGGATAATAGCATTAGCGGCTAGGTTACGTGCTCTTAATAAGGCTCTATTAAAAGCCCGGTAGGCCTAGGTTAGGCTCTTACCTTAACCCTAAGAGCTAATTTCTATTCTTTGTTTATTTAACGATATTTCTCTATAATTAGATATTCCTATTCCTACTATTTAATACGATAATACCTAGACTATTCGCTTAGTTTCCGCCGAGATTCTAAAGATTTAGACCGCCTTAAAGTATATTAAGATTTATAACTACTAGGCTTTATAGGAATTCTTATGTAATACTTTTAACATTAAGTATATTCCTTTTAATTAGATAGTTATAGATAGATTAACTAGATTACTTTTACGATAATATTTCTAAACGTTTTTTACTAGCTTTAACTTACGGATACTTAAGCTAAAGGTGCTTATATATAGCGAAGGCTAGCGCGCATTGCTTTTTAGTCTAAGTAATCCTTATAGTAAGTAACTTATTAGTTAGTTAAATAAATAAAGGGGGTTATAAACTAGCTAGATTAGTCTATATTATCTATTAACTAAGGGGCGACAAATAGCCCCTTTATATAGGCTATAAACGTGTATATTAATAGGGCCTAAAGCCGGCCCTTTACGAGCCCTTGCTTACGACGTCGGGGCTATGCCTATAAAGGCGATTAAGTTAATAACTTAATTATCGTAAGGGCGGCTAAGTTAGTAACGCTATTACCGGGGTCCCTAATATATACGATACATTATATAGTTAATAACGCATCCGTATAGGCGTTGCCTATACGCAATCTATTTAATTACGTAGATTGCAATCGTGCCTAAAAAACGGATATCCCTTATTCCTATACTAGTAACTTTTCTTTATAGTTGCTAAATAGTAAGTCCGTAATCTATATCTAAATAAAGGGAGATAGGAAGAACGATATATTAGGTAGAATATTAGTTAGTTAAATAAACAAAGGGGTTATAAACTAGCTAGATTAGTCTATATAGGTTATCTAGCTAAGGCGAAGAGGAGAGGAAAGGTAGCCCTTTTATATATCTTAACTAAGCCCGTCCTAGGCTCTAAAGGTATTAGATCGTAGATCTACGGCTCGGACTAAATAGGCGTTATAATAGGTCTAGATAGGTTGTATAGCAAAGAGGTTATATTAATATAATATATAATAATCGCGTGTTATACATACTTCCCCTCTTTTTATAAGGGGGCCGTATTTAAGGGATATTTCCCTTACGTTACGTAGCGGTTATGCTAACCTAATCGTTATAACCTCTATTATATAATCTAACATACCCCCCTAGCTTCGATCCCGAATTTAAGGGAGGGAAGCTAGCATTAAGAGGTCGCTAAATAGCTTAAATCCGATGAGTTTTTAATCCTCGTTCTATCGTTAAGCTATCGGGGCGGGATATCTTTAATCACTGCCCTTTTAATCCTACGCTTAAGCGCTCTAACGAGTGCTGCTTTACAAGCTCTTATACTTCCTCTATTACTTCCGCCGCTATATATAGCAGATGCCCTTACTGTATAGAAGCATCGTTCCTCTTTAGTCTACCGTCGTTAAGGGTATTTATAGTCGTTTAGCAGCTAATGCTCGTAGCGATATTGCGAGGCTAGTCGTTTAGCAGCCTATGCTCGATTTCCTTAGTGCGTCGTGCTGAAATCGACGGAATAGTCGCTATTGCGAGATACGCTAATATTCTTCCTTCCGCTGCTACCTATAGTAGGTGCCCTCGCTGCGGGAGAGCTTCCTTCTTATTTAATACTTAATCGAGTGTTTAGACGCCTTTAGCCTAATTAATGCTCGTAGATATTTAACGAGGCCCTTTATCTATCGTCTCCCTAACGTTTTTATATAGGGCCTAGTAATACGCATAAGGAACTATATTCCTTACGGTTATTTCTTATCACCGGCGCCTATGCGTAGTGTTTCCTTTAACGCGTGTGTATTATGCCTAATATCGATACTATTACCCCTAAGGATACGGCTTTATCGGCCTGTTTATATCTCCTAACCTTCCTATACTATATATATATCGGTTTATATTATTTCGTCGGTTATTTCGGGGAGTTCTCGATCGGCGAGGCGTTAGGTAATATCGTAAAGGCCTATTTATTTAATAAAGGCCTTAAAGGAGGGCCCTTAAAGTGCCTTAGTAAGGCCGTCGGCTATTATCTTCGCGGTAGGTATATATTTAACATCGAGGGTCTTATTAAAGACTTCTTAACGAAGCTAGTAGTTATAAATGTCTATATAGTAAAGCTTCGTCTATAGAGTAGCGACTTCGGCAGTAATTAGTCGGATAGTCTATGTGTTATTATATTAAATATAAATGCAGGAGTTATCGAAGGAGACGTCGAGCTCTTTAATAAGCTTGCTTATATAGATTAACTCCTTTACTGCCTATAATAACGCTAGGAGCTTAGCCTCGGTTATTAAGGTTATAATTATATCTTATTTATTAGCTCTCTAGCCGATTAAGCCTTTAAATAGCTTTATAGCAAATGCCTAAGAGCTTTTCCGGTCGGTATTATCGGCGAAAGAGGCGTTACTTACTACTTTAAAGTCGTCCTTACCCCTTAGACGAAGCGTAAGTCCCTAGGTGTAGTATAAATAATAGAGAACTCGATCGACGGCGTTTTTATAGTCCGGTCTAGGGTTAGCGTTAAATTTACATAGTCTTAACTTAGCAAACGCGATATTAGGGCGGGTAATAACCGCCGCGTATAGCACGGAACCTACGTTTACCTAATAGGCTTGTATCTTATAGTGTTTAGCGATCCCTTCGTAAGGGAGAAGCTCTTTTACCTCTATTAGTATGTCGAAGGGGCGGCGTTTCTTTATATTAATATTACCGTCTTCCCTATTTGCTTTCTACTAGGAAATCCCCGGTTCTTCCCTAGATTCTACTATGGAATTCCACGGGCTTCTATAGGCATTACCCCGTACTTCTATAAGCGTATTTACTTACTTTTCTTCGGTTATATTTCACTATAATTTTACGGTGATTTTACGATTATTTATATAGACTTTACCTATTAAATCTCTTCCCTTCTACTATAATAGGGTTGTTTTAAGTAAGCATAAAAGAGGTCTTAGAAAGAGGTAGAATAATACTATAGAGGGGGAAAGGGAAGAGAGTACGGGCGTAGCCCTCGCTAGCGCGGACTACCTAAATATACGTAATATAGTTACGTGCACTAGATAATAATACTAAGGTCTAGACCCTTATATTAGCCCCCCGCCCCGCCCGGCTCTTTTAGAGCTACCTTCCGAGACACCTAAAGCCGTACCTTAACGCGCGACGGACGTTACGTACGGACTACGTAGTTAAGGCGAAACCTATACCGAAACGCACAACCGAAAACACATATACGAATTGCACCGAAAATCCCTTTTAAAGCGGCACGCAGCTCCTATAAACGCGGATATAACCTTCCCGACTCCTTTATTATAATAAATATTAGCGGAACCGTATTTTTAGCTTTTTTTAAAACGTAGGGAAGCTCTTTTTCCTAACAAGCAGAATAGACTACTTTAAGTAAGGCCGGTTATTCCTCTCCGGCTTATATGCTTCGTACGCTTAGGTGCTCTTAAGGGCTCGCCCTATAGCGACTGGCTTTTTATCTTTAGGCGCGTATCGCTATTACTATCTACTCTCCCCGCATAGGGCTCTACGGGCGCTATTCTTTTTACTACGGTCTCCCGGGCATAGGCAATATCCCCTCGTATCGCCTGCTATCGCCGCGCTAAGCGCGGTGGCATTCTTAATGTTTATTACTTAAATCGTCCGGTCGTATCCCGCTTATAGACGTACTGCCGTTCCTTCGGTTAATCTAGAGCTCGTTTATATACGTGCTTCTTCGTGCGTGATCTATGTATTCCGCAGTTATAACTACGCCCTACTACCGTCTCGAAGGTCGTGCCTTTCGGCATTGCTTATACCGAAGCCGAAGAAGCGGGAGCTATTAGCGTTAATAACGTATATCGTTAGCTCCTAACGCACCCGAGGCTTCTATATACCCTCCCGTAGCCCTTAAAGCGGAGACGGTAAGTCCTCCCTTCCGAGGGGAAATTAATAAAGGAAAAGAAAGGCAAAAAGGTCTCGCTATAGGTAGGTAATTAACGGCTATAAGTAAGGCAGGAAAAGCCGATTAATACGCATTCGTAGGTATAAAAAAGTAAAAAATTCGCATAAGCTAATATAAGCGCGTTAGCGCGTTCTTATTAGTGCGGGGTCGAAAAATCGCACTAGTAATTAAGGCAATAGCTAAAGGGCAGCTTAATTTATCATTATATTAAGTATCGTAGAGAAGACTTTAGGCGGCGCGTTCCGACGGTATAAAGGCGGCGGTAGTAAGCGTAGCTGTGGATTAATAAAGTAATAGTGTTATTATATAATAGGGTTATTCCGAGTAGGCATAGAGGATGTCTTAGAAAGAGGTAGAATAATACTATAGAGGGGGAAAGGGAAGAGAGTACGGGCGTAGCCCTCGCCGGCGTAGACTACCTAAATATACGGAATCTAGTCACGTGCACTAGATAACAACACTAGGGTCTAGACCCTTATATCTACGGTCTTTTACCGTAGAATTCTAATTCTCTTCTATAGCTTTTACCGTAGAATTCCTTTATATAGTTACGGCTTCTACTATAGAATTTACTAGTCCTTTTAATAGACTATTGCGTTATTGCTTATTTATTTACTAACTGTATAACTTATTTATCGTACGGCACGATCTATTGCTTTTCTTACCGATCCTTCCGTCCGATTATTTACGTTACCTGTTTTTCCTTAGGTCTACGCGGCTGATTTTATCCGAGGATTTTTCCTATATAAAAAGACTAATTAGCCTCCCTACTAGATAAGACAAGAGCTATTATTCTTAGCGATTTACATCCTTTTATAGCTTCTAATCCTTCTATATAGGCTGTTTTAGCCTTAAAGCCTCTCTTCCCTTTTTAATTACTATTACCTAAATGTCGAGAACCCGACTGCCTAGCGTTCGATAGTTATAAGCCCGGACGAACTTCTCTACGCATAGAGAGTTCTAACGGCTTGTATTTTTAGCCTGCTAACGCTACGACTTACGGTAGTAAAGCCTTTGCCTTTACATCTAGCGAATCGACTCGCGGAGGACTAGTATGATTTTTTAAGGAGCGTTATTTAACCTAGCGAATCGACTTACGGAGGACTAGTTAGGACGTTCACCCTATTCTATTAGTGTTTTCCCGCACCTAGTTTAGTTTTTGCGGCTTATTTATATATATTGTGTATCTAACCACCCTTTCTTTTCCGGTAATTTCACCGTAAAATCACAATACATCTAGCGAATTAATTCTTAAGGACTAATATGTTTTTTTCCTTTTAAGGACGGTGCTTTCTAGCGAATCGACTTACGGAGGACTAGTCGCCTTTTTTCTTTACATTTAGCGAATCGATTTTAGAGGACTAGTGTGTTTTTTTTAAGAACGGTGCTTTCTAGCGAATCGACTTACGGAGGACTAGTTAGTGCATATTCTTTCTGCTTTTAACCACCCTTTTCGGGTGATTTCACTACACTTTTACCTACGTTACCGCATCTATTATAGCCGACATCACTTTAAGGACTATTTTAAATAGACTAGCGGACTAGGATAGCATTACGCTTACGCCGACGACCCGGACACTCGTTATTCTTCGAAGGGCTAGTTTATCAGCCTTTTTAACTTTTAAATTGCGTAGAGTGCCCGGAAACAATCCGCGGCTATAACGTCCTCTACCGAAGCCACCTAATTTCCGCCGAGGTTCTATATATCCGTTAGAAATTCTTACGCAACACTTTTAACATTAAATACATCCCTTCTAACTAGATAGTTGCGGATAGATTAACTAAGTTACTTCTACGCTAACGTTTCTAAACGTTCCTTCGCTAGCTTCGACTTACGGATATTGCTTTTAGGATCTAAGAAGAAGTCGATAATAATTCTAACTAGCCGGAAGTTGTTCTCTTCTAGCTAGGGGGGTATGTTAATATTACCGTCTTCCCTATTTGCTTTCCACCGGGAAATCCCCGGTTCTTCCTTAGATTCTACTATAGAATTCCACGGGCTTCTACAGGCATTACCCCGCACTTCTATAAGCGCATTTACCTATCTTTCTTCGGTTATATTTCACCGTGATTTTATAGTGATTTTACGGTTATTTACATAGACTTTACCCGTAAAATCTCTTCCCTTTTTTAGTCTTCTACCGTAGAATTCTAATTCTCTTCTACGGCTTCTACCGTAGAATTCCTTTATATAGTTACGGCTTCTACCGTAGAATTCACTAGTCCTTCTAATAGACTATTGCGTTATTACTTATTTATTTGCTAACTGCATAACTTATTTATCGTACGGCACGATCTATTGCTTTTCTTACCGATCCTTCCGTCCGATTATTTACGTCACCTATTTTTCCTTAGGTCTACGCGGCTGATTTCGTCCGAGGATTTTTCCTATATAAAGAGACTAGTTAGCCTCCCTACTATATAAGACAAGAGCTATTATTCTTAGGGATTTACATCCTTTTGCAGCTTCTAATCCTTTTGTATAGGCTGTTTTAGCCTTAGAGCCTCTCTTCCCTTTTTAATTGCTATTACCTAAATGTCGAGAACCCGACTGCCTAGCGTTCAATACTTTATAAGTCGGTAGATCTTATTAATATAGGCGGCTTATAATAGCTAAATATACCGTTGATTACGGTCTTATAGAATCTCGATGCCGAGGAACTATTATAGGTTATCGCCGCCTATAAGCTTGTATTTTTCCCGAAGTTGATTTTAGAGAGATTTAGCCCTATCTTAATCCTTCTTATAATATGTAAAGACAATGTCATCTATATAGAAGAAGACGATAATGCCGTTAAACGTTAAGCAGTATAGTTTATACGGCACTGTTTAAAACCCTATCTCCTAAAGTATTAACGTAAGTTTGCGATGCTATAGAAGAGGGGATTTTCGCAGTCCGTAGAGGGCTTTATTAAGTCGGAGGATAATAGAGTGTTTTCTATACCCTAGCGGTATCTTTATATATATAATCTCGTCGAGCCTTACGTTAACGAACGCGTTAACCGTATCGTACTATATTAGTTTAAGGTCGAACCTTATAGCTATTGTTATAAGTATTCGAAAGCTTCGTCCTACGAGGGTTGCCGCGTAAGTCTCTTATCCGTTTCGAAGCTATTAATCCCCTTAGACGACTAGTCTTGCCTTATACTTCGAGAGCCTTCCGTGCTTATCTATTTTATATACGTATACTATCGGACTAATCTAGTTATATAAGGGAGAAAAGGGTTATAAGTTATAACCCCTATTAAGGCCCTAATAACAGCGTTATCGGGAGCGTTACGTGCCCGGCAATAAGGCTACGTAGGCTCGTTGTAGCATGCATAAAGGGGCCCCTTTTCCTCTCCTCTTCGCCTTAGCTAGAGAACTATTATAGACTAGAATCCAGCTAGTTTAATCATAGATTAGCAAGGTTAAAGAGGCAAGGGTTATTATCACGATGTAGGACCGTTATCTTTAGTAGTGCCGTCCCTCCTGCGTTAAGAGACGACTATTCGTACTAAGAATAAGGCATCTCACTAGATTACCGGTTGAGATACCTTCTAAGCTATTAATTAACGTTGCTGCTTTCGCAGACTATAGCGACCTTAATCGATAGTGCGTCTATAACGCGACGAGCCCGCTGCCCGCTCCCGGCAAGCATTACGAAACCCCTTTACGTTGCTGCTTTCGCAGACTATAGCAACCTATTCGGCAACCGTTGCCCTAAAGATAAGCATTACAGAACCCCCCCCTTAACGTCGCTGCTTTCGCAGACTATAGCGACTTAATCGGCGACCCGCTGCTTATTCCGACACACATCGCGAAGACCCTTACGATCCCTATAAACCTAGTCATCTACGATAACACCTACGAACCCGACTTCCGCCGCCGCTGCCGCCCTAGCGGCAGACACCCACGCGGCAGACACCCACGCGGCAAATACCCTAACGGCAGCTAACCCCGTTACCCTACGAGCTCCTCCGATAGCTCCTATAAGCCCGGCTCCCTAACCGGAAGACCCCTTAAGTCCGGCTCCCTAGCCGGAAGACCTTAAGAGCCCGACTCCCTAGTCGATAGCTCTTATAGACCTAAACTATACTAATTTGTTAAATAGCATCGGCATCTATAAGTTATTGCATAACTAGGTTAACCTTAACCTCGACTTCGGGAGTATATACGTTAGCCCCGACGAATAATATTATATTGTAATAACTTCCTACGTCGTATCCTTCCTTATAGAAGAGAGGATAAGTCTATACGATTGCGACTTTTAGGACTCCTTTAGAACATAGACCGAAGCCACCTAGGATAAGGTCTAACGGGACTATAGGAGGGCATTGCGAACGTTCTTACGGAGGCGCGGGATTTATACCGGCCGAAAAGACTAGCCGATTAGCCCTTAACTCGTAATGCTCTAAGCTATAGCTAAGCCCTTACTATAGCCTTAGGAAGAATTCCTCGAGATAGACTTCGACGTCGATACGGCAGCCTATATAGAACGGAATAAGCTACGATCCTAGCTCGGCTTACCGCCGTATAAAGCTCCTACGCCTGCTCCCGCTATTATAAGCGCGCCCGTCCTAATAACTGCTCCGCCGACTATTTAAAGTCCGCTAGTTGATTTAGCTTTAGCAGCCTCGCCCTTAGCCTCGCCGTCCTTATCCTCGCCGACACCTATACCCTCGTTAGCTTTAATAGTCTCGGCGTTACCCTTATCGTTACCCCTAAGCCGGCACGACCCCGGAGAGACCCCTAACTCCCGCCGGCACGACTTAGTTTCCTATGGGGAAGACCCCGTGGCTGCCCCTAGCTTCTATAGGCATAGCCTAAGTGCCGGCCCTATAGCAATAACAACAACCACGACTTCGCCTTTAAACAAAAGTCCGCTAGTTGTTCCCGTTGTTTTAAGCCGGCCCCTTGCTTTAAGCCGGCTCCCTCTTTTAAGCCGACTCCCCGTTCGAAGCCGGCTCTCCCATTCGCCCGCTCTAAGCAGCAGCTCTTCGGACTGCTGCTATAACGACTCCCCTAGCAGCTCTTCGGACTGCTCTTTCGACCCTTAAAGCAGCTTACTAAGCTGCTCTTCTATTAGCTCTCGCAGTAGCTCGCTAAGCTGCTCGCAACCCATAAAGCTATAAGTCCTATAGCAGCTTCCTTAATAGCACGCTCTATGGCATATCCTAAAGCTAAGCTAATGCCGCCGCTGCTAATCACCCTTCGAGTCTCGTAGTGCACTCTTTCGCTACCTCGGCGAAGGATATTACTATATAAAACGCGTGCAGACTTCCTCCTAGACCGTTATGCCCTAAGCCCGGCATACACTATAGTAGACCCCCTTGCCCTAAAGGCATCTACTAAAGCAGGCCAATTGCTAGCACTATAAATCTTACTTCGACTCCCGAGGCGCACTCTTCCGTCACCTCGCTAAAGGATATCGCTACTAAAAGCCCGCTTAAGCTTCCTCCCTACTAGTCACCCGGCAGGCACCTTCGTCCCGGCAGGCACCTTCGTCCCGGTAGGCACCTTCGTCCCGGCAGGCACCTTCGTCCCGGCAGGCACCTTCGTCCCGGCAGGCACCTTCGTCCCGGCAGGCACCTTCGTCCCGGCAGGCACCTTCGTCCCGGCAGGCACCTTCGTCCCGGCAGGCACCTTTATCCCGGCAGACGCCCTCGCCTCTACACGTTGTTCTTCCGAGGTTTAGCAACGCACCCTTTGTTGCGCGTGGCTAGCTAGCCTCGCGAGCCTAGCAGAAGAAAAGCTCTCGAGGGATTCCCCTGCCTATTGCCCCCTCTAGCCCCCTGCTTAGCCGCCCCTCTAGCCCTCTACTTAGCTACCCCTCTAGCCCTCTGCTTAGCTACCCCTCTAGCCCTCTGCTTAGCCGTTCCTTCGTGTGTTCTCGTTGTTCTCGCTGCTTGTTACTTCGCCCGTTTCCTTAATACGTTTCCCTAATGCCCTGTTCCTTCGCGTGTTTATTGCCCGTTATTCCGAGTGGAATTTCCGCGTATTATTCTTTAGTATTCCTGCAATTTGTTCGCCTTTTTCCACGTGTTGTTCCCCTTTTCCACGCGTTGTTCCCCCTTTCCCGCTTTATTATATTATCTTATTCGTTATTCGCAGCTTCTACTAATTGCTCGTTATTTTCCGCACGATTATTCCTCGGTCGCGGATTGCAATTTATACCTATTATTTATATTCATTAGGCAATTTCTAGCTTAATGCGTTTTTCCGTTGTTTCTTTATTCGCGTTTGTAGCCTGAATTAAGGCCTTGTAAAGACTTGACTAAGGCCTGTTCTTGCTCGAATAGACGCTTTATTCCGCCCCGAACACCTAAGGATGCCCTCGATTCGGCTCTTCCGAATGCTCTTTTCCTTGCTTATTGCGCCGGGCCGTTCGCTATGTTCGTTGCGTTCGCGTTCGGTTGTTCGGTCGTTCGATTAGGCGATTAGTCCGTTAGTATAGTATTTACAGCCTCTAAAGAAGAACTGCTAGTATCGGACTAATCTAGTCATATAAGGGAGAAAAGGGTTATAAGTTATAACCCCTATTAAGGCCCCGATGATAGCGTTATCGGGAGCGTTACGTGCCTAGCAACGAGGCTATATAGGCTTGTTGCAGCACGTATAAAGGGGCCCCCTTTCCTCTCCTCTTCGCCTTAGCTAGATAACCTATTATAGACTAGAATCCAGCTAGTTTACAACCCCTTTGTTTGTTTAACCAACTAATATATACCTATATATAGTCGAGGACTTAGCCTTTCTTTATAAGTGTTTTAGAGTTAACCTCGGTCTAGGACTTTATTTCTTTATAACTCTAAAGATGCGTTCTCTCCGCCTCCTCGAATTAAAGGCTAAGTAGGTATTATTTAAGCTATCTATAATATATTAGGATAGCTAGAAGGTCTCGTCGATATACCTGCCTTTTTAGGATTAAGCGGTCGAGGTAAGCCTTATCTTTAAACCGTAATATATTAGTATCTTTTAAGATCGGTGCGGCTTAAGTGCCTGCTATAAATATAGAGTGCTAATAGGCGAGTTTTTTTTTCTATAGAGGGGTTAACTCCTTATTTATAGGCTACGGAGGGGTTAACTCCTAATTATATAGACTTTTTACTATAGAGGGGTTTGCTCCTTATTTAAGTAGACTTTTATTTGCCTATAAAGGGGTTAACTCTTAATTATATAGACTTACCGCGGAGGGGTTTACTCCTTATTTATACGGACTTAATGCTATAGAGGGGTTTACTCCTTATTTATATAGACTTAATACCGCGGAGGGGTTTACTCCTTATTTATGCGGACTTATATTTGCCTAAAAGGCTGCTTAAAAGAGATCGAGATGCTTACTCTATAGCTTTATAGTCTAGTTAGTAAGATATAATTATATTGCAGCTATAAATAAGGCCGCTAAGGGAGTGCTTAGAGGAGTAGGGAAAGGCTTAAATCGAGCTTTAGTATACTACTTCGTATTTCCTTAGTCGTTTTTAGGCGCTATTGCGTAGTCTATATCGTAGTTTGCCTTAAGTTCGGGGTTTATATCTTAGTAGACGAGGATATCGTTAAATACTTAATTATTAAGAACTTATAGTATATTAATTTAATTATTGCCGGGGAGAGTAATGTTCCTTAGGGCTAAGGCTAGCTCCTTAAGGTCGTACTCCTTAACGCTCTCGGCAAGGTTCTCGAATATTCTATCGAAAATCTTTTGCTCGTCGAAAACAATATCTTAAGTAGTAATAACCTTCCCTTCTATAGGAACCTAGACTTAGTAGATATTAAAAGATATATATCCTACTAGGAAGCCTATCTAAGCTTATAGGTCGAGCTTCCTAAGGCGTTATTTCTTCTCTTAGGCCGTAGTTATTATTGCAAACGCTTTATACCCGTAGGCATAAAGATACTATTACGCTAGCTTTCTCCTAGTTAGCTTCTCGTAAGGGGATTCCTACTTATAGCTATATTTTAGCGTGCGATTATAGAGATATATAGCGGACTTATAAATCTCTCGCTAAAGTTAGGTTAAGAGCTTTCCTCGCATTGCTTTAGACTTATCCTTAATTATACCCCTTAAGCGCTCGGCGCCGCTATTTTAATCTTATGTATATAGGGCCGAGGGCTCGATTTTAAGGAGCCTTGCCTTAAGGAATGCTTCTACTGCCGGCTTTTAAGTAGTAATCTCGTTATTATACTTAACGATCTTAGTATAAAACTAGTACTAGTGCTTTAAGTAGTCGAGGCCGGACTTAAGGGCCGTAATAATAGTTTCTACGAGACGGTCTTAAAGGTAGTAATCCTATATAAAGCCGCTCGCTCTATCGGTTAAAAGCATTAGCGAGTTATAGCCCTTATTATCTAGCACGAAGTTATAAAAGTCTATTATAATTCTCTCGCCTATAATGCCGATATCTTAAGGGGCTCGTCGTATTATCCGTTTTGCTTTCGCGGTGCTATAGTTATCGCACTATATAGTTAAGATGCCTTTAATCTTAATACCTTTAGAGTAGTTAACGATATATTTTAGGGCTCGTAGTCTTAAATGCCTTATTCGGAAATGCTATAGTTTAGCAATAGCCTTTTACGGCGTCCGTTTAATATAGCTATTAAACTTATTTCGGCGGTTGTAAAATGCCCCGCCTTATTGTTTAGTAAGGGATATACTTAAGAACGAACTAGCCGTAGTGCTATTTAATAAGACCGACGATAGCATTATCGGCCGAACGAAGCGCTAATAGCCTATAAGGTCGTTTATCCTACTAAAGTCCCTACTGCTTTAATAGCCTATAAGAGATTAGATTATATATAAAGTTCTTATAGAAAGCAACGTTAAGTAAGCGTAGTACTTACGGTTTAAACGATAGGGTTTATAGGCGGATGTTAACTTTACTATAGCTGAGGATAGGCACTTTTTCGGCGCTTGCCTAAAGGAAATCTCCCTTATCTATTATTCTAAAGTTTTTAAACCGGGAAATCTCGTTAAAGATATAGAGGGTTATGCTATAATCTAAGATTAACGAGTAATAAAGAGGGTAGATATCGACGTTAAAAGACGTATCGACTAAAGGGGCGAGGAATAAAGCCGAAGGGCATCTTCCTTTCTCCCGCACGAGTTAATCCGTCTTATTATTATTCTTAGTTCCCCTTTTGCCTTTATGTCTTTAAGCTTCTTTCGCGACCTTAGGGTTCTTTATATTCTTAAAGATAATATCCTTTTTGCTTTTAGGCTATTAGTTAGGCGCTTTATTAAGATTAACCTCCTAGCAATTCTCTATTAAGTAGCCTTTTATAGAATAGAGCTTATAGTAAGGGATACCTCTTTTATCTATATTAGTAAGTCGCGACCTCTTTTTATTGTTTTTGCCTTTCTAGTTATTCTACTAGCTGCTTTACTCTTCGTCTTATCCCGTATAAGAAGGGCCGAAGGAGCCTTTCTTAGTTTAAGATAGTTAAGTAGGCAGCTAGTCTATAAGTATAGTAAATTCGTTAGTTATAGTATAGATATCGAAATCCTCCTGCCTCTCTAAGTGTAAGAGGTAGAAGGAATAGACCTAGGTAGGATAATAAGGTTAGATAAAGGCGAGAAAGTTAGCAACCTAAATACTCTTATAAATAGCTTTAGGAAGTTCTTCCTAAATCCCTTTATATATAATCTTCTTCTAGCCCTTAAGCTAAAGGTGCTAGTTCTTTAGCTAACTTAGGGAAGGCTTAACCACCGCTTTATAGCGAACCTAAAGGGCTCGATAGATGTCTTCCGGCTTGCCCTTTGCCTCTTTCTTAAGCGTAGCGTATTAGTCCTTAAGGTCTTTATTAGGTTTATAATAGGTCTAAAATAGGTAATCGGAGATCGTCGAGGCAATCTACGTGCGTAGTTCTTTAATGTCTTTTTTCTAACTCTCTTATTTCTTCTCCTTATATAGAAAGATCTACTATTGTTAGGTGCCTTAAGGAGGTTAGCGTCCCTATTAGACTATTTCTTCGTCTACTATACGAGAGCGAGATCCCTTTAGAGAGTCGTCTTCGATAGGCATATTCGGAATAGGAAAAAGCCTTTCGGTACCGAAGACCTATTCCTATAGGTTGCTATCGAGGACCTACGCTTTAAACTTATTATCCTAAACGGACTAATTAGCATTTTCGATAAAGATAACTTCGGTATTCTTCTTAGTAGATATAGTTATTGTTTTTGCCTAAAGGGAGCCTATTTTTAGTGTTTTATATCGTATTTTCGATAGATTAAAGGCTAAGACTCTTAATTATTAGATCGTAGATCTACGGCTTAGACTAAATAAGCGTTATAATAGGTCTAGATAGGTTATATAGCAAAGAGGTTATATTAATATAATATATAATACTCGCGTGTTATACGTGCTTCCCCTCTTTTTATAAGGGGGCCGTATTTAAGGGATATTTCCCTTACGTTACGTAGCGGTTATGCTAACCTAATCGTTGTAACCTCTATTATATAATCTAACAAAAGGGAGCTTAGTCGGGACATATAACGCTCCGGATAACGCTATTATCGGGGCCTTAATAAGGGTTATAACTTATAACCCTTTTCTCCCTTATATAACTAGATTAGTCCGATACTACTATAGCCTATATAAAAGGGCTATTTATCGCCCTTTAGTTAATAGCTTCTATAAGCTAATACTTACTAGCTTATAACCCGTTTTTATTTTATTAACTACTTAATAATAACCTTAAATAATATACTATTATTGTTGGTTGGTTAAACAAACAAAGGGGTTGTAAACTAGCTGGATTTCAGTCTATATAGGTTCTCTAGCTAAGGCGAAGAGGAGAGGAAAAGGGGCCCCTTTATATGTCCTAACCGAGCCTGTCCTAAGCTCTAAAGGGAGCCTAGTCGGGGCACGTAACGCTCCTAATAACGCTATCATCGGGGCCTTAATAGGGGTTATAACTTATAACCCTTTTCTCCCTTATGTAACTAGATTAGTCCGATACTAGTAGTTCTTCTTTTAGAGGCTGTAAACACTATACTAACGGACTAATCGCCTAATCGAACGCAATGAATAAGCAGCAAACAGCCCGGCGCGATAAGCAAGGAAACGAGCATTTGGAAGAGCCGAGTCGAGGGCATCCTCGGGGCGCTGCCGAAGAGAGGGTATCTTCGGGGCGCTGCCGAAGAGCCGATTCGAGGGCATCCTTAGGGCGCTGCCGAAGAGTCGAACAGACCTTAGTCAAGTCCTTACAGGGCCTTAATTCGGGCCACAAGCGCGAATAAAGAAACAACGAAAAGACGCATTAAGCTAGAAATTGCCTAATAAATACAAATAATAAGTATAAATTGCAAGGAAATAATCGACCGGAAATAACAAGCAATTAGCAGAAGCTGCGAACAGCGAATAAGATAATATAACTAAGCGGGAAAAGGGGAATAACGCGTAGAAAAGGGGAACAAATTGCAGAAATAACAAAGAAAAATGCGCGGAAATTCCACACGGAATAAACAAGCGATAAGCGCGCGAACGGGGCATTAGGGAAACGGGCGAAGTAACGAGCAACGAGAACATACGAAGGAACGGCTAAGCAGAGGGCTAGAGGGGCGGCCGAGTAAGGGGCTAGAGGGGGCAATAGGTAGGGGAATCCCTTAAGAGCTTTTCTTCTGCTAGGCTCGCGAGGCTAGCTAGCCACGCGTAACGAAGGGTGCGTTGCTAAACCTCGGAAGAATAACGTGTGGAGGCAAGGTCGGCGCCTGCCGGGACGAAGGTGCTTGGTAGAGAGCCTGCCGGGTGACTAGCAGGGAGGAAGCCTAGGCGGGCTTCTAGTAAGAGTCTCCTACGTTACGGTCCCGTAAGAGGGTATGCCGGATAGTCTAGGGTCGGGCGGACGAGTGTCCCTTGCCTCGAGGGGGAGGGTGCCGTTTGTCCTACTGTTTATCCTATCGGGCAACGGGCTAAGAGGAAGCTTATATATACTTCCGGTAGTGATATCCTTTAGCGAGGTGACGGAAGAGTGCGCCTCGGGAGTCGAAGTAGGAAAAACAGTGCTAGCAATTGGCCTGCTTAAGGGTATGCCGGGCTTTAGGGTATAACGGTCTAGAAGGAAGTCTTTACGTAGTAATATCCTTCGCCGGGGTGGCGAAAGAGTGCGCTGCGAGACTCGAATAGTGATTAGCAGCGGCGGCATTAGCTTAGCTTTAGGGCATGCTAAGGAGCGCGTTGTTAAGGAAGCTGCTATATGCGCGGCAGCTTTATAGGCTCCGAGCAGCTTAACGAGCTACTGCGAGAGCTAATAGGAGAGCAGCTTGCTGAGCTGCTTTAAGGGTTAAAAGAGCAGTCCGAAGAGCTGCTGCGAGAGCTTAACACGGGCGAATAGGAGAGCCGGCTCGGAACGGGGAGTCGACTTCGAAGGGGGAGCTGGCTTAAAGCAAGGGGCCGGCTTAGACTAGGGAGCCGGCTTTAAGCAAGGGGCCGGCTTAAAACAACGGGAACAACTAGCAGACTTTTGTTTAAAGGCGAAGAAGTCGTTGTTGTTGTAGGGCCGGCACCGGGGCTATGCCTATAGAAGCTAGGGGCAGCTACGGGATCTTCCCTATAAGAAACTAAGTCGTGCCGGCAGGAGTTAGGGGTCTTCCCGGGGTCGTGCCGGCTTAGGGGTAACGATAAGGGTGCCGGCGAGGTTGAGGACGACGAGGCTAAGGGCGAGGCTGCCGAAGCTAAATCAACTAGCGGACTTTAAATAGTCGGCGGAGTAGTTGTCGGAACGGTTGTGCTTATAACGGCGGGAGCAGGCGTGGGAGCAGCGGCGGGAGCAGGCGTAGGAGCCTGTTTAATAGGGGCTTTATACGGCGGTAAGCCGAGCCGGGATCGCAGCTTGTTCCTTTCCGCTTAGGCCTCCGTTTTAATGTCGAAGTCTATCTCGAGGAATTCTTCTCGAGGCTAGGGCAGGGGCCGGTTGGCGGCCTATAGCACTATAAATTAAGGTCCGATCGGTTCGTCTTTTCGTCCTATATAGAGCCTACGCCTCCGTACGAATGTTCGCAATGCCCTCCTATAGTCCCGTTAGACCTTATCTTAGGTAGCTTCGGTCTAGTCTCTAAAGTCGTCCTTAAAATCCTAAAGCAAGTGGTATCCGTTAACATTTCCTATAGCTAGCATATATAATACGACGTACGTAGTTACTGCTATTTAGCTTTATTTATTAGGGTCGACGTTATTAACGAGGTTAAGATCGACCTAGTTATGCAATAACTTGTAGATAGGGATGCTATTTAACTATTTAGTATATTGCGGGTCTAAGGGAGCTTTCGGCTGCGGCGTCGGACTCGTAGGGTCTTCCGGCTAGGGAGCCGGGCTTATAGGAGCTATCGGCTGGGGAGGCGGAGCCGGACTTATAAGGGCTATCGGAAGAGCTTGTAGGGTAACGGGGTTATCTGCCGTTAGGGTGGTTGCCGCGTAGGTGTCTGCCGCGTGGGTGTCTGCCGCTATAGTGGTTGCCGCTAGGGCGGCGGCGGTAGCGGCGGCGGGAGCAGAAGTCGGGTTCGTCGGCGTTATCGTAGATAACTAGGGTTTAACTAAGGATCGCGAGGGTCTTCGCGATGTATATCGAAATAAGCAGCGGGTCGCCGATTAGGTCGCTATAGTCTACGAAAGCAGCGACGTTAAGGGGGTCCCGTAATGCTTATTCTTTAGGGCAACGATTTGCTAATTAGGTTGCTATAGTCTACGAAAGCAGTAACTTTAAAGGGGTCGATGCTTGCCGGGAGCGGGCAGCGGGCTCGTCGCGTTATAGACGCACTATCGATTAAGGTTACTATAGTCTGCGAAAGCAGCAACGTTAACTAATAGCTTAGAAGGTATCTCGACCGGTGATCTAGTATAGAGATGCCTTATTCTTAGCATAAAGGACCGTCTCTAGGTATAGGCAATAGAATCCGCGGGGGATAAAGATCCGTACACTTTCGACGATTAGGCTCTGCCTCTTTAACCTTGCTAATCTATAATTAATCGTTTAATTACTAATTAGTGTTAGTTAGTCAAACAAACAAAGGGGTTGTAAACTGGCTAGATTCTAGTCTATATAGGTTCTCTAGCTAAGGCGAAGAGGAGAGGAAAGGGGGCCCCTTTATATGTCTTAACCGAGCCTGTCCTAGGCTCTAAAGGGAGCTTAGTTAGGGCACGTAACGCTCCCGATAACGCTATTATCGGGGCCTTAATAGGGGTTATAACTTATAACCCTTTTCTCCCTTATATAACTAGATTAGTCCGATAATTATTCTTTAATATAGGAAATTAGCTGTATAAATATTATAGTAGAAGAGTAAAGAAATAAGGTCTAAACTTATAGATATAAAGATATATATAGCTACCTAACTATAGGACTAACGGAGGTATATATAGGTACCGGAGCCTTTTAAATAAGGCCTTTAGCCCGCACTAACCGTAGTTATAATACAACGGAATACCTACCTACCGTTCTTAGCTAAGGAGGTTATATATAATAGGCTCGTCGGAGCCTATAGTTAGAGCCCGGGTGTTAGCCCTTAGACCCCTAACACTAATAATTATATTTAATTAAAAGTAAAAAATTTAGATTTTTTTTTTTAAGATAGGTATAGATAGTAAAGGGGAAAAAAGGAACTTATGCTTTTAGGCACCTTATGCTTTTAAGCGGATAGGTACGTACCTTTATGTAATTATGCGCTTACATCCTCGAGGGGCGCACTGGTGTACCCGTACAAAAAAAAAACACGATTTGGGTTTTGACTCTAACTCTCTTCTAGTCGGCCGTACCCAGTCTTGACCCGAGTCAGTTTCCTCTCCGGACAAGAACTTCAACGCTGCCCGCTGTAGCAGCGAAAGTATCCAAGAACTCGAGACCGTCACGATTGTGTTGGCTCCGAGGTGGCCCATTGCCTCTACCAGAAGCAACCACCGTTTGCACCAAAGGTCATTTGGCTGGCTCATCACTGACCTTTGGCAAAATGTCTCGCTTGTTCAGGTCCTTCAGGTTACCTCCGTAGCGGTGGATGTGCCTCTTACAGAAATCGGCTCGCTCTTCCATGCCCACCGCCTTCAGCCAATGGATCCAGCCCAGCTCCATCTTGGCCGTGGCCATGTCATAGAGCTCAAGGAGCTTCTTGTTGTACTCGTCGTCCGGGGCTGCTGCAAGGGCGAGGATCCGCCGGCTCAAGTCTACCCAGAGCGAGATGAAGTCTACGTCAAACGAAGCTTCTGGGTATCTCATCTCCACGGTGCCGAACCTGGACAAGGCCATCCCACACCTACCGCCGTCCGGCGATGGGCCGTCGCCAATCTTTGGCAGCCGCAGCCCCTTGTTAAGGGACTTGAAATCTGGCTCGGTGAAGATGGCGCAGAGCATCCTGAAGATGCGCGTCTCGTCACTCGACCGACCCTTCGCCTTGACCCGGAACGTGAGCAACAGGTTGGTCTCGGGGATGTTCATACTCGCGGCACGTGCCGCGGACGAGGCTGACGCGCTCACAGCAATCACAGAGTCCACGCTGATGGGCCGCGTGTACCATGACTTTTGGCGGCCGGGATGGCAGAGCTTCAGCAAAAAGGGCCGTTCCATCAAGAGCACCAGGGCTGCCATTCTCCTCGTCACGGAAATGTCCAGCTTCTGCTTTAACGGGCTGATGTGGATGTGAAAGCCACATTCGGCGTTGAGCCAGACCTTGATGCTGTTCTGGATGCTGGCGAGTGCCCTTTTGACTGTCGGGAGCCCCTGGTCGAGCTCTTCCTGGACCGAGAGGATCTGGCTGTTGATTTCAATTGCGTACCAGCCGTAGTTTCCGGGAGTCTTCATGCGGCTCTTCGCGATTGCGCTCGTCAAAAGGCCCTCGGAGTTCACAAACCAGTAGTTGAAGCGAGGCTCGGAGCCGTCGGTGCCCCCTTGCTCTGGGTTCCACACGAGAAGGCGTTTCGCAGGGCTAGTATCGATATGGATGTGGTTTGAGATATCGCCGCCATTAGGATCTTCCGTCATCGGCGTGGTATCTGACATGCGGGCCACAGGTAGCCCGCACTTGGCCATTGCACAACACACTACCTTCCGGCACGCATTGTCTGCGAGTATTGCATCGTCTGTAATGTCCTCATTAGCAGCTGAGTCCGGCCAGCGATCGTCCTTCGGGGGCCCCGTCTTTCTCAGCCTGCCGCCTTCGGGTTTCCGAACGGCGACCATGAACTCCAACTCCAGTCCCACACGAGATGTCGTCATGATGAAGAGAAAGAGCAGAGTAGGTGTATCCAAAAAGGCACTGGGATTCAAATTCTGAGGATGAGCTCTGCTGGAAGGACATCCTTGGGGATAGAGAGTAGATCCAAACAGAGGGAGAGAGCGCGACGGAGGGCATCTTATAGAAAAACCCAACAAGACCTACGACTGGTCAAGTAAGGGACGCAGTCGAGCACAGACGTGGCAAGGCGTGAACGCAATAGTTGAACACATTGTCCTGTGTAACGCCAAAGTACGAGCCCGAGCGCAGACGCTGCAGTAGGCCGACGGAGTCTTGTTTGCACAAAGGGGCAAATGTCGTACAGACCCCTTGTATGGCGTCACACACAGAGGTCGTTTTCTTGCACCTGCCGCAGAGCGCGGGTAAGTCGGGGAAGTGGAAGAACATACCGGGTTCGAAAGCCGTTCTTGGATGGCCTTGGACAAAGAAGGACCCTGATGAGATGATGAGTGTTGTCGAGGACAGGATCGTTACAGAACAAGCAATGCTTGCCGAGGAGGTGCCGGCTCACCTGACGATACCCCGGATCTTGAGTGAGGCGACCCTGGGGCTGTATCGAAGGCGTTCTGCGAGTGGCCGGTCCGAATGTTTGGTTCCATGCGCAGAATTGCCCGCTTGGTCAAGATTGCCGGCCAAGGCTTCCATGCATCGCGGAACCTCTTCGGACCCGTTAGAGAAGCAGAACCACCCAATCAAAGAGGACCAATGTGCTCAAGGCTCGGCTGTCCTTTGATCTTTGAGAAACACCCGGGGCTCCCTCTGCTCGCAGAAGGCCAGAGTCCCCGAGTTCAGCCATCAGACCCAGGTTTCGCCATTAGACCCAGGTCAAATAACCTGCTCATCGAGCGCAACACCGCCATGCCGCAGGCTGCTGCCCCCCGATGCTGTTGTTTGAATGCAGCTATCCGTCTTCAGTTGGACAGCCGGTAGGGGGTACGCCTTGGCGCCAGTGAACCGAGGCACGAGGGTGTCGTGCTGGGAAAGGCTGGTCATGGCACATTCAATGGCGCCGTTATTCCGTCCGTCGACACGTCCAACTCTCCCTGTGAGAATAAGCCACGTCAAAGGGTGACTGATGGATGGATTGATGCTTTGCCTCTTTTCCCTCACGACGCTCACTCGTCCACCCAACCAATTCCCGGCCATCTTTCTTGTGTGCGAGGTGGCGAGCCATCAGCACATCAAAGATGACCAAAAGTGGTGACTTCATCAAGTTACCCACCGATGAGGATGCGGCCCTAATGGAGAAGACGTCAGATAACGCCAGCGGGGAGTTTGCGGAGACCGAAAGGAGCACGAGAATCGTGGAGCCGCCATTACAGCCGCAAAGATGGCTCAGGAAGACCTTGCGGACGGTGCCTCAAGGAGGAATCCGGGAAGAAGGTGTGCTGGCGCGGGAGGGTCATCCACCAGACGATTCCCATAGCCCCCCTTATCCTCCATCTGCCTGCCTAGGCCCAATTATTGGACCAGCAGGGGTGACTGGGAGCGGCGAGACGGTCTCGATGTATGATGCTCGGAAGAGAATCTCTCCGAAGCACCCATGTCTCTCAACCTGGCCTTTCCTGTTGCAAGCTTTCTCCGTCTGCACGAGGGCATCGGTTGATAGCGCAAGAATAAACAGACTGCGCTGCTCTCATGTAGCAGATAAAACCCAGTGAGCATGGCCCATTACATGTCTCCCAAAGCTGTCAATTAAGGCGCCCGTCTCTCGACGAACTGGGAAACCTTGAAGTTGACCCAGAGCCTCCGTGACGGCCACCTCTCTGACGATTGGAGCCCGCTTTATATACGAATCAGTCGCTTCGTCGCATGTCGTTTGTCCACTAGAGATCCGGTGGAACGACGACGCAAAGACTCCTGGGGTCGACGAGATGGTTGTGCGGTCGAAAATCATAACAGTTAAAGCTTAAGTCCACGATACAGCACTGGTCCACCAGCCGTACAAAGTTATGACGAGTAACATGGAGGTCTCGGGGATTGGGTGTCATTTGTGGCAATGTTGCGATGGGTCTGGAGTTGTATCATGTTCTCGTGCGCGAGGGTCCGGAGATGGTTAAAAGGGAGTCAACGGGATAACTCGTCAACTGGAAAGTACGTGGCTGTTGCCAGCACATTTATTTTCCACGTAACGGTCTCTCGCCAGTTGTACGCCAAAAACATGGTGCATCCACTGCTTTGCTTGCTTCTCGCGCTGTTGACCCGCGGGCTCTTCGAAGACGGCCATTTGGCAGCGGTGATGAGTTGACTTGGGAGAAATGCGAAGTCCTTGGTTTAGTGAAGACGGTGAAGTGAAGAAGGCTTTATGGCGGATTGTGTAGCCATCTCAACGGAAATTACCAGGGACAACTCTCCGCCAGGTTCAGCACAACAATGGCACGCGCGTGCTTCACAATGGCTGGAAACGGCGGGACGTCGTTGGTGGTCGTCGACGCAAGTAGCTGCTTGTTGCTCTCGAATTCGTGTGTCAAGGTCGACGTTTCACAGAGTCGAGCTCGGGTTGCTCCATTCATGCTGTATGCCCCTGATGATGACGCTCAGGCGGCCCTGCCGTGAAACAATAGTGGCACAGCAGCCCCGGACACGCTGCCATCGCGTTGCTGCTGTTGGGCGACTGGGATTTCGGGTGACAGACATGTCGACAGGGGGAGCACACGGACCGGGTGCGTTGCCCGGCAGCGAGCTAACTGCTGTTGGTCAAGAGAAAATCGCGAAAACCGGGAGCATGAGGGCGTTTCGAGAATATGGGAGTCTGCCAATGCGTAAGAGACAAGCCCTCGGATCACGTTGGACGTTGCTTGTGAGGCTGCCTCCGAACGATACATGCAGAGTGCATCGGGAGTGCGCACCGACGTTGATCCGAGAGACCAATCAGCTGGCACCTCGAGCAAGGAGGCTCTCAGCCTTCTTCGTGCACTTGCTGGCCTCCGCAGCCGAACGCAGACGAGCACAATAGAAAAAAGTTACTAGCGGCACGTGCGAGACGGACAGCGCCGCGAGCGCCATCGCGTTCAACGACGACGCTAGAGGACGAGAAGGAAAAAATATCGAAAAATATCCTACCAGACGACATAGCTGGACACTGCTCGCATCGGCTCCAGCGAAGCCCATGTGGCCTCGATCAAAATGCACATAATCAAGCCCGCGTGGCTGAGCCACAGCGGCGAGCAAAAGGACTTTGAAGTCTACAGCTGCCACGTCTCGTCGGATGGAAAGCGACTCGCGACGGCCGGGGGCGACGGCCATGTGCGAATCTGGTCGACCGAGGCCATCTACAGCGCAAACGATGGCGCCTACTCGAAGCCGCGACAGCTGTGCCACATGAGCCACCACCTCGGCACCATTCACTCGGTGCGCTTCTCTCCCAATGGGCGCTACCTGGCCAGCGGCGCCGACGACAAGCTCATCTGCGTCTACCACCTCGACAAAGGCCCGCCCGCCGCCACCTTTGGCACCAACGAGCCGCCTCCCGTCGAGAACTGGAAGACCTACAAGCGGCTCATTGGCCACGAAAACGACGTGCAGGACCTCGCCTGGTCCGTCGACTCATCTCTCCTGGTTTCCGTTGGCCTCGACTCCAAGGTCGTCGTCTGGTCCGGACACACATTTGAGAAGCTCAAGGCCATCCCTGCCCATCAGAGCCACGTCAAGGGCATTACCTTTGACCCGGCCAACAAGTTCTTTGCCACCGCCAGCGACGACCGAACCATCAAGATCTTCCGCTTCACCGCCCCTGCTCCCAACGCGACGCAGCATGACATGGTCAACAACTTTGTCCTCGAGACCACCATTAGCTCGCCCTTCAAGAGCTCGCCCCTGACGACATACTTTCGACGATGCTCTTGGTCGCCCGACGGAAACCATATTGCTGCAGCCAACGCCGTGAACGGGCCCGTTAGCTCCGTCGCCATCATTGAGCGAACGCGCTGGGAGAGCGAAATCAACCTGATCGGACACGAGGCCCCGACAGAGGTCTGCATGTTCTCGCCCAGGTTGTTTCACACCGTCAAGCCAGAGCAAAATGGGACTGCCAATGGACACGGAGGCCAGTTTGCCCCTGGATACGAAGGCCAATTGGTCACTGTCATTGCTTCAGCGGGCCAGGACAAGACCCTCAGTATCTGGAACACCAACACATCCCGTCCAGTGGTAATCCTGCAAGACTTGACTGGCAAATCCATCTCCGACTTGGCCTGGACTCCTGATGGCCAAACCCTCTTCGCGTCGAGCCTGGACGGCGGGATTGTCGCCGTCAAGTTTGATGAGGGGGAGCTAGGTTGGGTTGCCCAGCCCGAGGAGAACGTCAAGGCGCTTCAAAAGTACGGAGCCTCGAGGAAAGGAATGGGAATTGCCGAAGACGTGGACGGCCTGATGCTGGAGACTCATAGCAAGGCGGGAGAGTCCAGGGCAGCCGAGTCACGGATGGGCGCGCTAATGGGTGACTTCCAGTCGGACACCAAGGAATCCACGCCGGCGACAAACGGCACCAAGTCTGCTGCGCCATCGACCAAACCCGCCTCGACAGTGAATGACGAGGCAGAGCGGGCTGAAACGGCCGAAGAGCGGTCGGACAAGGTCGCCGAGCGCGTCAAGGCACTCAAGTCCCGGGTGACGGTTGGAAAGGACGGCAAAAAGCGCGTTGCGCCGCTGCTCGTGTCGTCGTCGGGAACGGGGCAGTCATCGTTGCCCCAGACGCAGCTGGTTGGCTCAACTGCCACCAAGACGGCGCAGAACGATGCTCCGCAGACGACGCTGGACCTAACGAAACCGTTTGAAGGATTGCCCAAGGGGGGGATCGCTTCGATGCTGCTCGGCAATAAACGAAAGAGCGCCATGGCCGACGCCGAGGATGAGGAAGAGCCGAGTTCCAAGCGGGCAGCCACCGGGCCAACGGCCGTCGTCAGTGACGGTCCCCACGGCGTCGAAGCGGTCGCGCTGACATGTGTGCAGAGAGGCGTTGTTCCGACTCCCGAGTTCCTGCGTCCGGCCGTGCTCAACCCTGCCATATCGTTTGCGCAGGTCAGACTGGCGGTGCCCAAGATCAGGACACACATCCTCCGACCCCTCGAGCGGGGGGTTTTGCAAGCCGACGGCTCGCTCGACGACGCATCCAAAGCCCCGGAGAACATCATCATGGAGGCGAAAAACGACGCGAACCCTCGCGACCCGTCGCATGTACTCGTCACCAAGAGAGGGGCCTTGGTTTGGCAGGAATTCCTGCCACGGGCCATTCTTCTTGTGGCGGGTAACAAGCAATTCTGGGCGGTTGCGTGCGAGGATGGCTCTGTACACGTCTGGAGTCCCGCCGGGCGGCGGCTCCTCAACCCCATGATTCTAGAATCCCAGCCCGTCATCCTCGAGTGCCGTGATCGCTGGCTGCTGTGCATAACAGCGGTTGGACTAGCCCACGTCTGGGACCTCAGGGGACAGTCATCCCCCCATCCGCCTGTGTCGCTTGGCCCGATTCTGGACATTGCGACCACGTCGCTGAACCAGCACACGGCCACGTCGGGGCTGGGAGTGTCATCGGCGCACCTGAATTCGACAGGCCACATTGTCGTGGCCCTTACAAACGGAGATGGATTCTTCTACGCCCGGGAAATGTACACGTGGCAGCGGTTGAGCGAGGCATGGTGGGCCGTGGGCTCCCAGTATTGGAACTCCAACGATTCGTCCATTTCGGCGCTACAGTCGACAGCAGTCGGACCTGTCGATGGCAAGGACAAGGCTTTGCCTGGCACCACCGTCTCGTCTGGCGTCATACCATTCCTAGAGCGGCACACGACCAACGAGTTTCTGCTCAAGGGTCGGGCCTATGCACTTCAGCGCATCATCAAGGCGGTCATCCAGCGGAAAGAAGCAGAAGACCTGGAGAGCGCAGTCAGCATCGCACATCTGGAGAACCGCATGGCAGGCGCAATGCAGCTCGGGGCAAGAGAGGAGTTCCGGCTCTATCTGTTCATGTACGCGAAGCGACTTGGGGCCGAGGGGGCTAGGACCAAGGTTGAGGAGCTGCTGAATAGCCTGATGGGAGGGATTCTGCAAGAATCCGTGAGCGGCGACGAGAATGACCGAGGCTGGTACAGCAAAGGGGACGAGATATGCGGCTGGGATCGCAAGGAGCTGCTCAAAGGAGTGGTGCTGATTCTCGGTATGTTGGAGCTCTCCAAGGAATACATGACACGCTAACCAAAGATGACTAGGTAAATATCGTGAGCTCCAGCGGCTGACGTCGCAGTATGCGAGGGTGCTCGGCCTGAGCTTGGAGGACGGGTCTGTCGACGTCGAGTCTATGGATGTGGAGACATGATGGGACGGTTCCGTCCTTGGTGCGTCGGAGGCGTCGAGGCATGTCGTACGGCTTCGTCCGGCCGCTGTGCCTCCACCGCGAGCCATTCTACCCCTTGTGGCATGCCGGCGGTAGGGCATGTCACGACTGTACACTGTAATTTAGACGAGAGGGACGGGGAATTGGGCACCCGTGCTTGTTCGGTGAACTAGGCGGCCCGGAGTTTTATTAGGATGGAGCAATGTTTTCGCACGGAAGGCTTGACTGGTTGGCTTCTGGGTATGTAGGCTGATAACCGTACCTCGCTTGCTTGATAGGTACCTAGGTATCTATCTAGGAGACGGCTTCCTGGTTCCTCTTTTGCCTAAATTGGTGGCGACGGGGGCTGGGCACAGGGGGAGAGAGGCATGGTGAATTGCGCAGCTTTGCTCGCCCACAGGGCTTCTTCACGTTTGAGCAGAGACCGGACGGTGGAATGTGTGAAAATCGTTGACATGATGGTATTTTCCGGCCGGGCAACGACACCTTGTTTCGTTCACGCAGACGAGTGCACTCTTCGAATCAGTATGGCTCTGTGCCTCCTGTCATGTCCATGGCGAGGGAACGGTCAGCGGATAGGATAACTAGGTAAGGGAGAGATGGTCGTTGGAACCATACACGACGTCGCCTGTTTGCAGCTGGCAGCAAACAGCCTTGGGCGCCAATAGAGAAATGGATGAGATGCAACCCAAGCAATGGGAATACCAGGCGCTGCTTTCAGAAGAGAGAGGGGAAGGGGGGGGGGGAGAAAGGAAGAGAAGAATGAATCATGCCTTGGGACGGATAGCAAAGGTACGTACGTGCCTTTAGGTCGTCGGGGCACCTGGAGGAGGGGGGCTCGCAGCTGCCCGTTGACCCGCGTTCACTCTCCTTTCCGACCTTTGGCTCTGCCAGCTGCCAGCCCTCTCGCTCGTTTCTCGCCCCCCCTCTTTTCTCTCTCTTTCGCTCTCGTCACCCCGACCACCTTGAACCAACAACACGATCCTCGACTGCAGCATCATCAGAGCAGCCTGTCGTTTCTTCCCCTTTGAGTAAATCCTTTTCTTCCGCAGCCCTCCCTTCCTTCCCCTCTTCCAGAATCTCCTTGTTGATTCGGCCGTCGATTCTACCGACAACAACCACGGCCTGCTGTTGTCGTCTCGTCTTTACCTTCACCTGTGGTTCGTCTCTTCTAGCATCGCCAATCGACGCAACCCAGTCTTTTCGCGCCGTCAGCCAAGTCTCGCATCCTCAGCCAAGCCCGTCGCGTCTTCAACCGAGCCTAGGCCTGCCGCCGTTCCCGCATCCTTTCGGCTGAAGCACCATGAGCCGCGGCCAAAGCCAAGTCTTTTCGTTCAGTTTGTTTGTGCTTCTTTGGACCTGCCTCTGCGTTTGGTTGAGCTCGCTGCCACCGTCCGACAACTCGACCGACTCGGCGGCTTCTGCTGACCACCCGCCTCGCGCCGTGCTCGTATCTCTTGTCCACGAGAACGACCTGGGCCCCATCCTCTCGTCCATCTCCCAGCTCGAGGAGACATTCAACGGCCGCCACCTCTACGACTGGGTCTTCTTCAGCACTCGTCCCCTAAGCGACCGGTTTCGGCGCCTCACCTCGAACGCCACCAAGGCCACCTGCACATACGACGTCATTGACAATGCGCACTGGGGCGTGACGGGTGATGCCCAAGACCCCCTGCTGGCTGAGCATGCCCAGAGTTGCGCGGTAAAGAGAGACGAGGGCCCCTACGAACCGACGCCTCTCGACCGTCGAATCCGTCGTTGGAAGTCGGGCGCCTTTGCCAAGGAGAGCCGACTCAAGGGCTACGACTGGTTCTGGATCGTTGAACCAGGCGTAAGCGTGGCCCTGAGAGGTAGCCTCAAGGCGAAAGAGGCTAACGTTGCGTCATGAAAACAGGCGCAGTTTAACCATGACATCAACTTTGACGTGTTCCGAGCCATGCGCGACCACGGCATCGCCTATGGCTCCAACAAGGCCGGCGTAGACGGCGCCCAACTGCGCAAGCTGTCCCAGTACGTCAAACAGTTTGTTGACGAGAACCCAGGACTCGTGCACGCCGAAGCCGACCTGTCGTGGTTGCTGGCGTCCGGGGACAGGGGCGAAGGCGCCGCTGATGACTTCAACCCCGAGGCCGGGGACGCCATCGTGGCGCAAGACTACGAGGCTATCCAATATGGCCTCGCAGAGTCCTTTGCAACGGGCGGATGGCAGGGTGACGGCGGAGACGGGAACCATGTCGGCGCTCCGATACATGTCTTTGCTTCGCGGCTGGACAGCATTTACAGGAGTAGTCTGTGGCCGGCCTTTGAAATTGGATCGTTGGCTTTCTTGCGTAGTCAGAGACATCAGGCCCTGTTCGAGTACCTTGACAGGGCCGGCGACCTCTACTACCGTGGATTCGACGAAGCATCGACGCCCACGCTCAGCGCGAGCATGTTTCTTCCGCAGAAGAGTCTTCTGCATCTCCGAGTGCGAGACAAACGGTACGCCCAGGGACCGAGCCCGCCCGACTCGACGCCGAATCCGAAACTTAACCTGGCTCGTGTCACTAGAGTCTTCAAGGCGGTATCAGGCGGAGAAGGGCATCAGCGACAGTCGATGCTGCTGCGTCAAGCCACGGCCGAGTGGCAGGCCTTGTGGGCGCTGATTGCAGCCGAATTTGACAGACAGGAACGCCTGCCTGGCCTGCGATCCGGAAACACGGTGATTGACGAGCGAAACTTCAAGTTTGACGCTGCCAAGCCCAAGCCCAAGCCCAAGCCGGTGAGGGTGGTGTACCGCATCGCCGACTACCGAGTGCTCGGTCCCGCGCCAGCGCCGTCGAGCGGACAGTCGAAGCGGGTGGTGCTGAGACGCCAAAGGAACAGCAGTCATCGCGCCTGACCTGTCATGGCTTGACGAACGCTCTTGAGAGAAGGACGACGAGGAGTGACAGGTACCCATGGGAGGGGGGAGAGCCAGCTTGTGAGGGGAATCTCGACGGAGAGAGCGAGAGCGCGAGAGAGGGGGGGGGGGGGGGTAGGGAGAGAGACACGCAGAGAGAGATGAAATGTTGGGGCTGGCCAAGATTTACTGCAGAGCTGCGCAGGAAATACCTAGGCAAAGGAACAGAGAGGATCGTGTTCTCTTCGTCTGTTGTAACTTGCTTGTCGTTGTGATGTCGCCGGGCTGGACGAAGTTGGTGAGTCAAGTCGATACGAGGTTAATGCGTCGGGAGAGGGAGATATGGCGTGATGATAATAACACGATGGGAAAGACACGCGGGGGGGGAGGAAAAGCCGAGTCTGGGGTTCGGCACTGGAGAGCTTTTCGGCTCGGAGGTTGATGCCGCAGGTGAAGCCGGTTCTGTGGGGACCCTGGCACGTGGCCAGATGCATTGGGATCTATCTACTCGTACGAAAACCTTCCTAGTACTAGGTACCTAGGTACCTACGAATAGGTAAGGCTGACTCGATCTCGTGTAGGTATTCGTAACTTGTACATACATACAGTGGCCCAACTTTAAAAACGACGAGTTGAAAGTCAGCGTGACCGATAGGTACTTATCTCTTAACTGAATTAATTTTTCTTTTTCGAGTATTATTAGTAAAAGCTTTAATAAATATTGTATGCTATACCTAATACTATATATAGTAAGATGTTATTATTATTTTATTTCTTTATATAGAATTTAGCTCTAAATTAAATAAAATAGTAAATAGTTTTTTTAAATTAGAGTAAAACTTAACACCTTTTTGAAACCCTTTTATTATAAATAGCGAAAATGCTATAAAATAAACTAAAGGGTTTATATATAGGTTTACTATTAAACTAACTATTAATACTCGTTTTCTAGCTATTATACTTCTCTATACTTAACTAAAGATTAATATTGCGAGTACCTCTTTTTTTCTTAAAAATAGGTACTTTACGTACTTTCTTTAATAATTTCTCTTCATTTGTAATAAGGTTTATATAATTTTTTTACTTCGTTATATATTCCACTTAAAAGGTATCGTACCTATACTCTTTTAAATATTATTCTACCTAATTTACTTAAAAAGCTATAAAAGTTTATAAAATCGTAAAAACTTAAAGAAAAGTACTAAACGTGATTTCCCTTACATTTTTAGTTCTCCCTAATTCTATAACTCTAATTATATATAGACCCTTTTATATAATAAACTTTATATATATCGTAACGTATAAATAATAGAAACGTAAATTCTCTATTTCTTTTACGCTAGGAAGAACGAAAATAAGAAATTCCTAAAAAAGAAGTTGTTAGTAGGTCTCTAGGTCGACCTTATAGGGTAAACAGTGTGGTTGTATTAGGTTATATAGCTAGCTAAGTGAGGGGAAGCCATCGCGGTGACGTGGCTCCTTAGATTACGTGCATTACGTGTGTGTGACTACGTAGTCGTACGTAGCTAGCTATTCCTACACTCGTAGTTTTTCCTTTATAGAAACAAACCGTAGAATAAAATAAAGAAAGAGCTTAGTTAAGCAGGCTATTATAGCTGCGCGGGCGCGATTGCGTAGGCGCAATCGCGTGGGCGTAGGTGTAGTTATGTCATGTTAAATTAAGGTTAAAGCTATATTATAATAGCTATATAACCGTTAAATGCGCAGCTAGTTTATAACGTAATAACGTAATGTGAGAAAACACCTCTTTAACGTAGTGGTTAGGCTAGTAACCTCTATTAATAATTAGGCGGTCTAGACTACCGCTTCGTGCTAGTAACCGTGCTTTAAGGTGGCTTTACTAACTATCTTACCGAACGTTATAGTAGGAAATTTAAGGAAAGGAACTAGGGAATTAAATAACAAAATGTTCGTCGGGGCTATTCGTTCGGGGTTATTCGTACTAAGGCTTATTCGACGGGGGCGGTTGTAAGGATTAGACTTATTAGACTTAATGTCTAGGAACCCCTTCGGGGACGATTCCTAGTTAAGCATATTAATAATATCACTCTACCGAAAGATTATTCTTTTTGTTAATTTCGCTATATTATTTACTATAATGTTTATAGCAAATTGCTAGAATGTGTTTAACCGAATAATAGCATACGATAAGATAACCTTCCCGATTGGTTTAAATATAAAAAGCTATAGGTCTAGGGTTCGAACCGTGCCGATAAATTCTTTTGTTATAGTTAATTAAGCAATAGAATAGGTAAAGGAATAAGTGCGTTAAATAAGCGCGTAATTAAATTAGGAAAAGAGCACGTAATTAAATAAGGAAATAGCGCGCGTTTGCTAGGCAATAAAAAACAGTCTATATATATTATAGTTAGTTTTATATATTAAATCGAGGAAGAAGAAGATTATAGTCGTACGACGAGAGCTTCTATCCTAACGGTTAGCGCGTTAGTCTTAACGAAGCGTTTAAGAGACTTATTTAGGGAGGACTTCGTTAATGCATTAGCTAGGTTGTTATTCCTATTAATCTATCGGACTTCTATAATCTCCCTTCGCTTATATAATTAATAAAGTAATATAACGTCGATTATTAGTCGCTTCTCTTTTATTATAATAAGCTTTATAAGATATTCGTAGAGCGAATACGAATCTATATAAAGGATTAAAGGCACTAGAGGCAGCCGTAGGCGTTTTGTAATTATCTTAATTATTATAGCGAGGTAAATGCCGATATTAACGCCTCTAACTATGCCGTATACCTTTAAGGCTAGAACGCTACGTATGACTCTTTTACACTTAGTAGAGCTCTAGTATACGATATTGCCTTTAATCTTAAAGTAGCTATTAGACCGGGTCTCTATTATAAGTGCAATAATAAAGCCTAGTTGCGAAGAGAGGTAATATATATAAAGCATCCTCTATGCTATATGCCGGGGCTAATGTAATTAGCTATAGATAAGATAGTAGGGAGCTATTCCTAGCTCCTAGGGCTTACGCCTACCTAATAAGAATTATCCTTCTTTACACATATATTCTCTATGCTAAGTGCATTAAATTAGTAGTAATTCGCACCTTCTGCCTTAAAGCTACTATTAGGAACGCCCTTCCTATCTCTAGAGCTTCGCTCTACTATAATACGTTCGCTAAGAGCTTCTTAAAGCTCTCGCTATTCGTTAGAAGCCGCCTAAAGGCTCCTAACACCTATAGTATAACTAGCTTATATAACCTTAGCTAGCACGCTTATATAACCTTTAATATAAGCCTTACGATCTAACGAGGCTCGCCTTTCTAAGTATTATTAGAACTAGGGCCTACTGCCTAGTTCTTTATTTTAAGTCCCTACGCAATTAGCCGTAAGGAAAAAATTTCTCTCTATGTTTTCGATTTCCTACGCGTACCCGTTCCTACGCTAAAATTAAAACACCCTATACCTCCTACTATAGACTTTTCTCTTCTATAACTCTTCTTTCTTTATAATCCCTTCTCTTCTTTATCTATTAACCTCTTTGCCTTCTTCCCTCGTTTTATTAAGCTATTATCGCTATAGCTAAGGACGAAGAAGCCCGTTAAGCTATAGCGTCTATATCTCGTTTAGACGACGACTACTACCCTCGCTTACCGTTATAGGAATATGCTCTACTAGACAGCGTTTATAGCGCCGCTCCCCCTAAGGACTCTAAGAGTAATTATAAAGATCCTCCTCCTCCTGCCCGCCGTCGTCCTCGCTTATCCTTAGAAACCGAGGTGCTATATAAGCAATCTACTATACTAGCTATAGAGGATAAGGACTATAACAACCTATTAAAATAAGCCGTTCGCTACTCTAAGTTAATTAAGACACTGCTTATAGAAAGGGTTATTTAGACCTTTACTAATATAAACGTAATATATATAAAGTAAGCCTATATTCTCTTAGGTTCTTTAGCCTTTAAGTCGGAGGTTATCTTTAATATCTTAGATCTTCCGTCCGTAAAGGAAAAGCATCTATAGTACGCCGATACTTAGCGAAAGGGAATTCGCTCGTATCTTCGTTTTATAGGCGAGCTTCCCGATAAGGAGACTCCTCTCTACGCTATAATAACTCTAGTATATCCGCTAGTCCGAGCCGTGCCTCTTAACCCGTAAATAATCGACGGAGACCTTTCTAACGGTTAATTAGAGGAATATCCTCCTCTTCGTCCGTAAGGAATACTTCGCTTATCTAAGCAGCGCTCTATTAGATAGCAGCATTACCCTAAGGAATAACCCTAGGTTCTATATTATTCTCTTTAGTCTAAGTTATCTAAGTACTCTTAGGCCTTTTACTCTCGTCGATAGAAGGATTTAGATAATAATAATAATAATTCGTCTAGGTCTAATAATAGTTTTATCCGCCGCCCTTTAAAGTCCTATCCGAACTTATATAAGCACCGCGAGGCGAGTTATACCTCCTCCTCGGCCTATAATAATAAGGCTATTACTAAACGCCTTAAATAGGATAATATTAGTACTTTTAACCTAGATAAGTATAATCCGAAGAACCTAGGTATTATCGCTCTTAGCGATAGAAAGAATATCTATATAGACGTCTATCTCTTTATAAAGCGTCTAAGGATTTATTAAGACGAGGACTTATTCGCCCTTTGCCTATATTACCTCTCCTTCTTAGTAGGAGGAGCTCTTATATAGTATATAAGTAAGCTTATAGTAGAATAACGCGATATCCTTAGTTTCTCCCCTCTTAGAACCTTCTATAAGTTCTTAACTAAGCGTTTTAAGCGTCCTAACGCCGACGTCTTAAAGGAACTTTATAAGGAAAGATATACGATATCTATATAGTCCTCTAGCTCTATTACTCTTACGCAATAGATCTAGAGGAAGGTTTCGCTCGCCCGCTAACTTAAGATAGGCAAAGATGCCTAAATTATTAAGGCAATCTATCCTTTTATTACCGTCTAAATCTCCTCGCTTCTTCCTATTCCTATAAAGAAGACCCCGATCGATAAATAGATTCGTATTATTAAGGAACGGAAACCCCTTATTATAGCCTCCCTTAAGCTATATATCTCCGGAGACTAAGACTATTCTTACTACGGCAGCTTTTCCCGTCGGGATAATAACTATTATTAGGATAACCGTCGCTATAAAAATAGTTACCGTTAGGGTAACCGTAATTATAGCCGTCGTAATAATCGTCGCGATAACTATCGTTAAGGTAACTAAGGCAATAACTACCGATAGACTAACCGCTAGGATCGGGACTAAGGTTATAATCGCAACCGTAGTCCTAAGGGATAAGGCTCTAGTAATAACTATAACTAGTTAAGCTTACGCCCGCTACGCCGCGATAAGCGTTACCTTCGCTAGGACGACCGATAAGATAACCGAACGGAATACCGCCGAGGTAAATATAAGGGTAATAATAATAAAAAGAAAGTACGTTTTAAGTTAAAGTATTAAAGCGATAAGAAGACTACTCTTAGCGGCGACAAAGCTAGTAACGAGCTATACTTAAACGACTCTTAGGATAACGCATCCTCTTACGCCTCCTTAAAGGCTAACTTTATAAGCTATATAAACTCCTGCTACCCTACCGAATAAGCCGGCAAGTTTAAATATAGTACCTACGACTATACCTTCGCCCTCGCCTCTATACTTAAGGAGCATATATACTAACTACTATATATCTAAGCAGTAGCTCTATAGTAAAGAACGCGTGCTTAAGCCTTTAACCTATAAGGTTTATAAGGCCTTTTTTCTTTCTTATAACGCCTTCTTCTCTTACCTCCGTCTTAGGTATAAGAAATCCCCTTCTATTACCGTAGGGAACGTCTTTAATCCTATCGTTATTAAGCCTAATGCCCCCGCTGCCTTAAAGCCTATTCTTCTCGTACCTATTATTAAGGAGCCTGTTTTTTACGTAGCGCCTACTATAGCACCCCGACTAGATTAAGTCCTAGAAGCTAAAGCCGAGGAGCCTTAATAGGATTAGGATTCCCCGCCGTATTTATACTCCTATATAAGGATTAAGGTCTCTGCTTAACCCGGTAGGCAGGAAGTCTAAGTTTACCCCGACTCTAGCTATAGTAAGCCTATAATTAATCGCGACCTTCTTTAGACTTTTAACTATACCGTCGAGAAGAAGCCTCCCGTTACTATTAATAGAGTTAACGGTCGTTCTTTTTGCGAAGACTAACCTACGTTCTCCTTCTACGCACGCGGTACTATAACTAGCTAGGCCGCTTAAGCAGCTATAGCTAAATTTACTTACTCCGCTTAGGTCTCTAAAGTAAAGGCCGGCGTACTTTTCGGCAATGCCTTCCTTAAGCTATACCGAAGATCCCTTAATTATAATAAGGAAGTTATATATATCGGAGTGCTCGACGGGTTTAAAATCCTATTCGATATCTATAAATAGCCCCGCGAAGTTGTTCGCTATGTCTAAGCCGTCCGAAAGACTATTATACCGCCTAGCACTACCCTTATAGTCCTTACCTCTTAGAAAGAACTTCCTAAGGACCGCGCCTATACTTTCTTCGCCTCTTATACTAATACTATTTATAGTATCGTTAATGCTAAATATCTTCCTACTATCCTTATTATTAATAGCACAAACGTCGACCTCGTTATTAAGCGTAAGTAAAAGCTTAGCTAGATATAGGAGTATTAGGAGTCTAGCTATTTTACCGCCCTATCTTAGAAATTAGCTATAAAGGCTTTAACGCTAGCTACGGCAATCTCGCCTACTCTTAGAGCCGCTACTATGCTATCCTCTTCTATAAGAACCGCTATTACTACTACTACTTCTTTTATTAACTTATCGGTTAATATTACGAGCACCTTTCCGCTTACTTAGGAAGTCCTTAAGTGCCTATAGGCTCCCGCCCTATCTTAGCCCGTAGAAGCTCCTATTCTAGGCACTTTTCTAACGCCTTCGCTATCCGACTCTATCTACGCCTACGTTATAGCCTCTTCGGCAGGACCTACTAAATAGTCTAAGGTTCGCTAACACCTTATAGCAGCCGCTACTAACGTAATAGCAGCTGCCGTAGCTATTAAGACAGACGCCGCGGATGGAATTAAGGATCTCCTCTCTAGCCGTATTCTATACTAAACGCACGTTTAGCGCCCGCTAGAGCTTTAAGAAAAATACACTAAGGAAGGGATTTATATTTTCGACTATAGCCCCTCTTTTATACGCTACGTTAAGAAGCTTCTTAGGAAATACTCCTAGCTCTAGCGAGATATAGGCACCGCCGTTATAGAACCCGGAAAGGAATTAATAGTCCCCCTTATCGATAATTAGCACGAAAAACGAGTCGCTTAAAGGCCTTACCTATAAGGGCTTCGCGATAGGAAGGTTATCGACGATATATTTAACCTACTTTATAAGCAAGGTCGCTTAAAGTAGGCCGACGAGCCTACGTCGTTCGCCGCACTTATTTTTATAGTCTAGCGTATAGCCTAAGGCGAGACTAAAGGCCGTATCGTTATTAACCTACGTGCCGTTAATAGTATTACTATCCCGGATTCTTACCCTCTACCGCTATAAAGCTCTATTATTGCTAAACTCTTAGGCGTCTGTTTTATTACTACTATTAACGCTTCTGCCTTCTTCTATTAGTTTTAAGTTAAACTTAAGCATTAAGATAGGTTTACTATTATAAGTCATCGAGGTCTAAAACGCCTAATAGTTATACCTATCGGCTTTCGCAATAGCCTAGCGTATGTATAACGCTATATAGACTAAGTCCTCCGTCTATACTAAGGCTATAGCCGCGCGTTTATTAATAATATTGTTATTTACTCCGCTACGGAAGAGGAATACTTTTAATATCTCGAGGCTATCTTTAAGCTCTTTACATCGCTTAACCTATCTATAAGCCCTACTAAGAGCTAGATCGGCTACCCTTCCGTAGAGCTACTCGGATTTTATATCGACGCGTTCGGGATAAGTACTATAAAGCATAGGCTTACTGCCTTCGTAAAGCTTTTATTCCTTAATAACCTCGCCGCTCTTAAATACTATATCGGCGCTATAAGGTATATTCGCAACCTTATCCCGTACTACGGCGCTTCTATTACCCCTCTATAGGATTATAAGACTAGTCTTCTAGCTTAAGGTCGCTTAATCGGTAAGGTTAAGAACGGGAACCCTAACAAACGGAAGTCCTATACGCAAGTTATATCGTTCTAGCCGACCCTAGCCGAGCTTTCCTCCTTCGCCTCCCTTTAGAAGGAAATTACTTCTAGCCGTATGATTTACTATATAGACCTATAAAAGAGGCTATTCTATTAGATTAACGCCTCCTTATAGCGAGGCTTTACAGCCGTCTTTTTCTATCTCTACGATAGCACCGTTTAGCAGCTAGGCTAGCCTATTCTAGTTAAAGCTATTATGCCTATCTACTTCCTCTCCCGCACTCTAACGAGAGCCGAGCAGTCCTATAGTCCCTTAGAACTAAAGGTCGCTTATCTTATATAGGCTGTAAAGAAGATACGCACTATAGTATAGTCGTTAACCCTTCTACTCGTAGTCTTAACTAACTACTCCGCGACTAAGCAGATCGTCGCTAAGAAGACCCTCGATACTTTTAGCATAGACCGAGCCAATCGTCGCTTAGTTATAGCCTTAATTTACCTCTCTAAGTACGATATCGAGGTTTATTACCTCCTTAGTAAGAAGAACTTTATCCCTAACGCTTTTAGTCGCTTGCTTACTAAGGAATCCGACTAGCTTCTTAATTATCGTCGTCCTAACTTTACTATGCTTAACGATATGCTTATAGCCTTTAAGGCTATTATAGCTCTTAAAAAACGCGAGGAATTCGCCGTCGCCTACGATAATAACCCTTACTATAAGCGAATACTTTAAATAATCGTAGATAGCGAGGACGCTATTAAGAGTCTTTCCTCGCCCTTAGAAGGAGCTATAGTCGCTAACTCTATAGCACGAACGAAAGCATAGCTTAAGCGCCGCGGCATACCGTTCTTTATAGTCGATAAGCTTCTATACTATAAAAGCCCCGACGGCTTTACCCGGCTATATATCCCTAACGCCCTCGTCCTATCTATAATCTTAGCAGCCTATAACGATAAAAACTACTTTAGCGTCGTCTATATAATTAAGGACCTAGAGATATACTTAATTCGCAGAGTCACCCGTTAGGTAAAGAAGCATATCGCGGCTTATAAAGCCTATTGCCTTAGCTAAATAGACCGTTAGACCCTTACCGGCAGCTATAAGCCTATTCGCCCCCCGCTACTTCTAATATAAAGTATCGCGATAGACTTTATAACCGATATACCGCCCTTACCTTTAGCAGGCTCCCTATAGTAAATCCTAGGCTTTAATATCTTTAACTAACTTCTTATAGTTACTTACTTAACTAGTAAGAGATACTTACTAATCCTAAGTAACGCGAAGTACGGCATAAAGGATTAGGCTTAAAGCCTAGCCTATTAGTTACTTCTTTCCGATTAAGGTATACTAAGAACTATTATTAGCGACCGGGATCGTAAATTTATATCCGACTTTTAGAAAGGCCTTTAAAGCGCATTTAGCACTAAAATTGCAATAACTACCGCCTACTACTTATAGGCCGACGGACTTACCGAACGGCGCAACTAGACCGTAAAGACTGCTTTACGAATATCCTATATTAAGGATCCTAGCCTAGATTAGAAGATAATAATCCCCGCCCTTTAGTAGAATCTAAATACAGTATTTAACGCTAGTATTAAGATCTCCGCCTATAAATCTATCTTCGGCTTTAATATATATAGACTATTAGAAGCTACCGATAATATCCTAGGCACTACTATAGACGAATTACCTTACTTACGAGAAGTTATCCGTAGATAAGCGAGCCTAGCTATAGACCTAGCCGCTATAAAAGCCAAGCAGCGGTATAACGTAAAGCACCGGCTAGTTCTTTTTAAAGCTAGTAATAAAGTCTACCTAAAGCTATACACGGGCTATTACAAGCCTAGCTAGCCGCTAAAGAAATAGTCGCGGTAATAAGAAGGCCCTTTTATTATTAAGCGTATAGTTAATAACCTCGCGGCGGAGCTCGACCTCCCTAGCTAAGTCCGAATCCACCTAGTCGTTTCTATTTAGCACCTTAAGCTCGCATATAAAGGACATTACATCGAGCTCGAGCCTAGACCTATAGAAGCCGCTCGCGACGTCGAAGCACCTAACGAAGGGGATTAGCACTACGAAGTCGAACGCCTAATAGACATCCGTATTTGTCGCATCGTTCGGTCGAAGTCACCTATAACCGAATACCTCGTACGATAGAAGGGATAGGCTGCTATATATAACTAATAGGTCCGAGCCGACTAGGTCTTTGCTAAAGCTATTACGGAGTTCTAAGGTCGCCCTCCCGTACGCGCTACGCAAAGCAAAAAGGCCGCTTAGCAAAAGAAACGATTAGAGGAATAATCACTAGTAGGTATAAGCATAACTTATAAGAATAAAAGGAAGGATTTAAGCAATAGGAGTATTCCTTTTAAATTGCCTAATTAGGATTGTATTTATAACTACTATAAGTAGTAGTGTTTTCTTTTTTAAGCCGGTATTCTAGTATATATAAAGCATCCTCTATACTATATGCCGGGGCTAATATAATTAGCTATAGATAAGATAGTAGAGAGCTATTCCTAGCTCCTAGGGCTTACGCCTACCTAATAAGAATTATCCTTCTTTATATATACATTCTCTATGCTAAGTGCATTAAGAGGTCTTCGTTATTTATAAAAAAGCCATCCGTAAATACTAGCAGCTTCGTATTTATAAGATTAACTAGTTAGTACGTTAGGCCGCGTTTCTTATAGTCTATTTGCTATTATAAGCGTTTGTTAATTATCACGCAGTCTTTTTCGTTAGGGTTTTAAACTTATGCTACTATAGAAAGGTTAAAAGAAGCTTCTAGTTAGTAGATTAACGCGACGTATGCTCCTCGGGCTCGCTATTCTATATATCGTTATACGAAGTTATAATCCTATGTAATAATAGTCTTAATCTTCTCTAACTAGCCCTTCTATTAAAGGAGGAGACTTTAATTCTTATCTTAAAGAGTTAGTCTAGCTTTATTAAAGTTAAGCACTAAGCCGGTAGATATCTTAGTCTTTAGCTTTACTTTAAACTTAGCCTTTTAAAGCTGCTCTTCCTTAGCCGTTAAGAAGCTAGGTATGCCTAGCATTAATGTATTATCTATCTATAGGCTAACTATGCTAAATCTATTAAGGGTCCCGTTCGCGATTAAGAGGCATAAGTTATACGTCGAAGTTAATATATTAAGTCGGATAACGTAATGCTTATAATACGTTCGGAACTAATGCAGTCTTAACTCCGCGATTCCGTAAAGGGGTCGAATTACACGGATGATAGTCCCTTCCGGGTATCGTCCTTATATCTCGGCGGGCAGTCTAGTTAAGATCGTCCTAAATAGCTTAGTTTCGGCTTATAGGTAGGCCTAGGTAATATCTCGCAACGAAAGGGTTATACCGTAATAGCGAATAAGTCCCGGAGCGAGGGCTAGGATTAGCCGCTAGCTAACGCGTTAAATCGTTGGTAATTGCGTTAATAGGGTTATTTTCTCTTCGTTATTATATCCTTAAACAACGAGTCGGGACTTCTCGTAGGGTTTCTTATCCTTCCCTTTTACTTTACGTACTATCCTCGACTTAAAGATATAGTAACCTCTGTAGATAGCTTTATCATAGCGTTCGAAGCTAAAAACACTACGGGCAATAAGGTTATCGATTTCTTATTAATCTAACTACTTAAATAGAGCTCTTAAGGTTATAATAACCCCTTTTTCCCGTAGATTAAGTGCTAATTCGTAGGCATCTTCCTCTTTCTTAATTATAAAGGCCTAGGGAGGTAGAAGTAGAATTAAAAGCCGAACTAGTAGCTTTAGCTTATTCTTTGCACTAGGAGGACGGCTACGCCTGCGTGGTATAAGGGGTTTAGGGATTAGGGCAGGTAGTATAGACCTTAGTGTCTAGTTAGGGGTTAGGTCGGCATTTTAGGGCGCTTTAATCGCGGGAAGCAAAGGTAGAGGAGACGAATCGTCTCGAAGGTAAGGCTGCATTAGTATAGACCGAAAGGATTAAGGTCCGTTAACGGTGTTAATAGTAATATCGTAACCGTTAATTATAGTAATCTTAAATAGTCCTTACTATCCTCCTTTTTCTCTCTAGACGCGAACCTCGCTTTATAGCGGTAGAGTAAGTGTTTCGGCTATAGAAGGGCTATTGCGAGCGCGAAGAGCATCCTAAACTTATCGTTCTATAGAAAGTTATCGTAGTATCTTTATCGCTTTTTATATAGCTATAGACCTTTTTAGGGTTATAGCTAACGGAGGCGAGTTAATAGTTATACGCGGGTACGCACTAAAGACGAGAAGTATAAGGACGAGGCCGTAAGGTCTAGCTATATCGTTAACGGCTTTTACGGCTATCTAAAGAACTGCCTTAGGAGAGGTAATAGTCTTAATCTCTGCGTAAAGGATCTTAAACGCACGGCGTAAAGGAGTATAATACCTCTCGACCTTCCTAATCGACGTATGTAATTCTATAGGGACCTACTTATAGGTTATCCCTATAATCTTTGCCTTATTACGGAATTCTATTAAAGCAAAATTAGTTCCTACGTTATATTTAATTGTATTAGGAGGTCTAAGGTAGCTGTCGATCTAAAGGGCTCGAAGGACTTCCTAAGTATCTTTAGCTAATATAGAAGGAAGGAACCTAGCTCTTTAAAACGCTATTGCGGAGTTAACGACGTATAGAACGGGTCGTTAAGGGCTCCTAAGGTATATTACGTCTATTATAATCTCGTAATTAAATTCCTAGTTATCTTTTAGCGTAAATTTAAAACGCTTAAGTGCCTATAAGTACATCTAGTAGTAATAATAAAATTTAGAGATCGATTTTAGCTATATAGTTATAATATTATAGCCTGCTTACTTAAGTAGGTAATAAAGCCTTGAAATAGCTAGGTGCTTAAAGCGGCGATATAGTATCCTTATTTCGGTTTCTATTAGGAATAATATCGTCTCTTCGTCCTTAGGCAAAAAGAACTATAGGTAACCCTATTTGCGGATTACTAAGATCTAGTTAGTTAGATCGCTAGTCCCTAGTGTGTTTATTATATTGTCGAAATAGATCCTAAGTCGGTCTATATTAGTAAGTAAGAGCAGAAAAAGGGTATAGGTCTTAAAAATATAAAAAGTTACTTAACTAATAGGGGTTTTAAGGGCGATCGAACTAAGTGACTATATAGGTATACTAGTGCTAAATCGGATTAAGGCTTAGCCGGCTATAGATTCGTTAAGCATAATAGAAGGGTCTATTCGCTTTAAAGCGAAGTACTATTCCTATCCTACCGTTAATACTCTAGCCGCACTAGTGTCGATTATAATTCCTTAGAATTATTAACGTAAGTAACGATCCTCGATTAGGAATTAGTCGGTAGGGGTTAATAGGTCTATGCCGTAGACGTCTTCGCCGGTCTAAAGGTGTATAAAGGCGGCCTTATAAAGTATTTAAGTTACTGCTTGCTTTATATCGCCGGTATTATTAGCATCTTCTACGTCTTAGTATTCGTTAGCTTCCGTATCGTCGGTATTATAACCTTTAAATTCGGTCACGTATGCCGTAAAGTTAGTTATTAGGATACTATCGTTAAAACATTACGTAAGGTATTAGTCCTTAGACCGTTAACGTTCCTTAGGCGTATGTTTAGTTAATTAACAACCTTCCTTATAATAGACGAAACACTTCTTAGTTTAGGTTAAGCGGTTAAGGCTATTGCTATAGCCGCCGCGTTCTCGTAGGCGAAAGGGGGTCCTACGGTTATAGCTAAATCCTCGTAAATAGCCTCTACGGCCGCTACGTTTATATCCTCGTCCGTAGCCTCTTCTAAGACTATAGAATCCGCCTCGTCCACGGTTGTTCGAGTATCTTCGGTCTAAGTACTATTAATTATTATAATTAAATGCTTTATCCTATAGGAACTAGGCCGAAGGGTTCCGTGCGAGATAGGTTTCGATAGACGCACGTAAGTCTATAAAAATAGTCTAGACTTTCTAGGCGGGCTTAAAGAGAGCATATTCTAGCTTAGGAATACTACGGTAAGCGTTAATAAGAGATATACGAAGGGGAATATTACTATCGTAATCTTTGCTAAAGGCTCTTTAATATAGTTAAAGTTTATTAAAGAGAGTCTAGAGAACCTTATAAAGCGGCATAGAGGGATTTTCCGTACGGACCTTATTAAATATCGTTATTATTTAGTTAGTAAAATAATAACTATAGTTAACGTCTATATTAAAATGTTTCTTAATAATATTATAGGTTATATAGAACGATATAGTTAACTTAATGTATTAGATATAGAAGGTCTCGGCTCTATCCGTTAGAATCTAAGAGAATAGGTTATAAAATTGACTAGGTTGCACTTTAAGCTTATAGTAGGTTCTTATAAATAAGTAGACCCTATCGTCGAAGAGGTTATAGGGCTTTCCTATATAGCACTTATCCTTCCTTTAGAGCTTAGCGAATTTCTGCTAGAGGTTAGCGTCTATATCGACGTTTAGAACGTCGATTAGTAGGATTATTATATAAGCGTTAACGGATAGCAAAGGTGCAATAGTTATAACAGCAGTAGAAGGTATAATAGGGGCAGGGACAATAGGGGCACCGGGGGCAATAGGGGTACTAAGGACAATAGGGGCACTAGGGATAACGGGGGCTATTAGCTAGTTAAATTAATAAGTTATTAGGTATACGGTCTATTATTGCTATATAGCACTGGGAACCTGTTGTTGCTATATATTGCCGGGCACTTGCGCGCCGGGGATAATAGGGGTTATTATCGGGGTCGGCAACGGTTGTATTAAGAGTTTCCTTATATATACCGTTATTCCTATATTAAAATTTGTATTAATCTACTCGTCTTTAGGCTAGTTAGGGAGTCTTTCTATATCTTATAAGGCAAGGAGTTACTTAGCGAATAATATATTGTTAGGTCTTAGATAAATGCCTCGGCGCTTTAATAGGGTCCTAATTTATCTCCTTACTTTATGTCTTATAGCCTTCTATATTTCCTCTTCCTATCCTTAAAAGTGCTATTAGAAGTAGCTAAGAAGCTTATATCCTTATTAGTATATATTATATTCGCAATAGGATAGAAAGCGGGCACCGTATGTTATTATTAGGATTTCTCTACGTTCCTCCGGGTTTATATTATTATCCTAAAGGTTAATATTAATTTTCTTTTAAATGCTTTTTAGTAAGGGCATATATAGCATATAGTCGTTAAGTAGATTGCCTAATAGAACGGTCGGGGCTAGTGTTAATAAAGAAGAAGTCATTTTAATAGTTATATATAATAGTTTTTACGTATTAGATTAAGGACGTATTAGATCGGGGTATCGTAAAGGATTTTACGATAGTTATCTTAAGCATTATTAACGCACTTATAATTAATATTAGCTTACCTATTAGATAGAAGTAACCGGATTAATTAAAGCTAGGAAAGATAACTCGACCGTCTAATTAAGCCGGAGGTATCCTTATTCTTAGCACGAAGACGACCTTCTTAGAGTATTCCTAAGTTAATAGGTGTTTTATATAATAGAGGGTAACGAATCTTATCTCTTCTACCTAGCTGTCTGTAATTAACTAAGTCAACCACTAATTAGTGTTAGTAGGTCTCTAGGTCGACCTTATAGGGTAAACAGTATAGTTGTATTAGGTTATATAGCTAGCTAAGTAAGGGGAAGCTATCGCGGTGACGTAGCTCCCTAGATTACGTGCATCACGTATGTGTGACTACGTAGTCGTACGTAGCTAGCTATTCCTACAAAGTACCTATAAAAATAAAATTTATTTAAAAGTCAATTAAAAAGCACCTATAGCTTAATAAATTATAACTTAAAAATCATTATATACTTTATAATACTATATAGCTATAGTAAAAATCTTAGAGATTTTAAGTCACGTTCTAGGTTTGGGTGGGGTTTTTTATAGTTCTACGAGAAGTATAGGGTAGTAGCTTTACATATATGTCGTCGTTATTTTTGTTGACCCACTGTATGTACGAAATATGAAGAAGGCGTACGAAGTAGAATCAGGGAGATGGATGTATGCATGTGCGGAGTATCAGGTTGGTAGGTATGTACGTAAAACTAACGCCGTACGACACTTTGCACTTGTATGGGAGTTATTCTTCACGTGCAGCCCAGACGACGGAGAGAGCGGCTGAAACGTCACAGCCAGCTCCCGGCAACCCAAGCAGACGGGTTCTGATTTTTGAACTTTGAACTACGACCATGTCCTTGGCCGAAGTAAAATGGTGATGGGACCCTGAAATTTGGCAGGCGGGCCGGGATCAGCGTGCGAGGTTGCAGCGCGGTCCATAGCACATAGTACTATGTATGTACAATGCCGTGCGCCTTCCCGTTTGTTACCCAATTGCTACTAGGAAAGTAAAGTTGTAGGCAAAACGTGGCAGCGAGTTTCGCCCCCGGGGCAGGTCCGACTGCAACCCAATCCCCTACGAAGTACGAATACCTAGTACATACCTGAGCAAGCTCCTTCCCTTTCACCTGGCCGCCCCCTTTTTCTTCTCCCCTCACCTTTGCCCTCGTCTCTCCCCACGGTCATTTCCTCCCTCTTTCCTTGTGCGCATCCGCCTCATCCTCTGGTTGGCTAGCTGGCGGGGCTTCGCTCTGTTGCTTGTTGCTGTGGGGCCCATACCGTCTATCAATCACACAGCACAGACCGCATCTTGTCTGCCGACAGACGACATTGCAGCATTGCCGCATCCTTACCGACTTTCCCGACGCCCATCCCACCGCGAGACGGGAGCCCAGCCTCGCAAAGACTAGCCGCCCAATTCGCCTTGCTTCTCTCCCGGGAAAAACCCCTCCAGCTTTGCCTCTTCCGTCTTGGGCGCGCGACGAGATCCCGTCGCTGCCGCCTCCGCCGACTTCCTCCTTCCCGTCGTCGCTTCCTTCGCCCCCGACGACGACGACAAGACCATGACAATACTCGAGACGGCTGCCCCGAGGCGGGCCAAGGTCGTCACTCTGCGCCATGACGGCTTCGCCAAGAAGCTGTCGTTGATCACGGTATCTATATGCCCTCTTTGCGTCCTTGCGTCCTTGCGCCTTTGATGCCTGCTCGAGCGCCTCTCCCACCCAACCCTGACTGACCATTGCCTCTTCCGTCTCTCTCAGCTTACCTTTCAAAACTCGGCTTTAATATTGGTACGTCCGCCGTCTCCCATCGTCTCGATTGATAGCATTCCTGACCCTGACCCTGACTCTGACTTTCCAGATCATGCACTACTCGCGCATCATGCCCCCGTCCGGCCATCACCGTTACTTCACCTCGACCGCCGTCCTCCTCAACGAGGTCATCAAGCTCGCCGTCGCCCTCACCCTCGCCATATACGAGACGTCCAAGACGCTGGCCCCTAGCACGCCCGCCACCATCCTCTTTGAGCAGATATATAATGCCGTCTTTTCCGGCGACGGCTGGAAGCTCATCCTGCCCGCCGCCTTTTACACCCTGCAAAACATGTTGCAGTACGTTGCCGTTGAGAATCTGGACCCCGTCCACTTTCAGGTTCTCTATCAGGTCAAGGTAATGCCGTCCCCGGCTTGGGCGTAACTCCTGCTCCCGGCCCGTGCGGCTCGGGAGCCCGCCTGTTGCGGAGTAAAGCTCAATGTATTGACAGGCCTGGGCAGATTCTCACCACAGCCATCTTCAGCGTCGTCCTTCTTCGACGGCATCTCGGGATCAAGCGATGGGTGTCCCTCTGCGTCCTCACACTTGGCGTCTCTGTCGTCTCCCTTCCCTCGTCAGAGACGAGCGTCGACGCTCTCCTGCTTCACGGCATTCCCGATCACTACTTTCCCCGCTCGAAACACGAGCTAGGCCAAGCCGCCGATCTGATGACGCCCGAGTCTCACCTGACGAGACGCTCCGCCACCTACGAGGGCATCGCCAACGACCTGCCTCCCCCCGACCCTCTCATGAACTACTCTGTCGGCGCAACTGCCGCGGTGGTTGCCGCCGTCGTCTCGGGCCTGGCGGGAGTCTACTTTGAGAAGCTCCTCAAAGAGAGCCCCTCGCAGACGAGCGTCTGGATCCGCAACATCCAGCTGAGCTTCTACTCCATCATCGCCGCCATGCTCGGCGGCGTCATCTGGCAAGACGGGAGCGGCATTCGCGAGCACGGCTTCTTCGAGGGCTACAACTGGATCGTATGGGCCGCCATCGGGCTGCAGGCTGCCGGCGGCTTGATTGCCAGCATTGTCATCCGAGACGCCGACAACATTGTCAAGAATTTTGCCACCAGCATTAGCATCGTCATTAGCTTCATTGTGAGCGTGTGGGTGTTTGAGTGTACCGTAACCGTGACGGTGGGTCCCTCTTCTGATGCCACTTGAAGATATGCTGCTAACCAGGCACAGTTCCTCCTCGGCACCTCGCTCGTTCTCCTGGCAACATACCTGTACAGCATCCCCGAACGTAGCCTTCATCGCCCGCCTGCCGTGCGCATCTTCAGCTTTGAGAAGCCCGCGATCGAGCGCATCGTGACCCCCGGTACGACGCCGCGCATCGTCGACGCCAGCCGCCTCAACTTGGACCCTTTTGACGCAAAGGGTCTGGCCACGACGTCGAGCCGCCCCAGCAGCCCCATGCTGCCGCGGCAGGCCAGCCGAACGCACGTGCTACGCGAGGAGTGAAGTTGGCGGGAATCATTCCCTCGGGAGAAGAGGTCGAAATGCGGAAGACGGAGAAAAGGGGGCTGAATGCACGACAGAGTTGAAGGCGCTTTCGTTGGAATAGGTGGCATGCATGACTGGATGACGGTTGGCTTTGAATTTAGGATACCACATGGGTGGGATGTTGGTGTGTCGTACTTGGCTCGGGAGACAATAGAGCCGGGCTCGACGATATCAAGGCGGTGACGTCAATGAGCGCCATCTCGGGTGCGAGAAATCAAGGGTGAAGAGCGTGAGGAAGAGACCGGCGAGGATGTTGCGTGAGCGGGACAGGGCCTGCTTGGGCGAGCCATGTCCAAACGAAAACCGCAGGCAACACGACGGGGCACGAATACGCACGTGGATAAAGATGCCCAAATACCGAAAAAAAAAGCATTCGATCTATGTATGGCACTTCTAGGCAAGGAGGGACAGCCTCCATTGCTTCTTTGCATCGGGCGGTTTTTAGAAAGGGGATGATGGGTAAAAAAAGTGCCTCAGCAAGTTCTTGTGAGATGCCTGCCTGCCTGCCTGCGTGCCTGCGGCAAGCAGCGATGCCGTCTACCTCCCATGCCCTCATAGCAGGCCAGGACAGGGGGGGATGAGCCAGAAAGACGCAACAAAACACATAGCTCGCGATTCATCTCATCAGAGAGGCTTGAGAAAAAACGACGTTGCTAATCAAGCAAAGGAGGGCGCACACCACAAGCTCTGCTGCTTAAGTCGCAGCCGGAAGACCGATCCATCCGATCCGTCATGCCCTGCCCTTGCGTCTGTTGTAAAACGCTCAAGTTGCTCGAGCAACGTGTCTCACATGATGACCTCATTGGAAACGTCCTGCAGGCTGACGTCAGCGTCGTTGGAGCACAGGACCAATAGTCATGGGACCAGGAGAGGAACTAGGTAGGGCTTGTAGGGGGGAAGAAGGAAGCGGGAGAGGGGACACATACTCGCTTTAGCTCCTTGTAGGGCAGACAGACGCAGTTTTGCACGCAAATCTCGTCCCCGACAGCGCAGTCCTTGCCGAGGATGGTGATGCTCTGCACCTTGACGCCGTTCTTGAAGATGCTCGTCGAGTGGCTGCCGACGGGCGTGGGCGTTCCCTCTACACGGGCCCAGGCGCCGACGCGGCTGCCCCATCCAATGATGGAGTAGAGCACGCAGGCGTCGTGTTTGACCTCCGAATCCTCGAGCACCACGCTCTCCTTGATGCGCGCGCCGGCGCCGACGACGACGCGGGGCCCGATGCTGACGTTGGGGCCCAGCTTGGCCGTCGGGTGGACCTGGGCCGTCGGGTGGATGAAGACCGGGGGGACAACATTGGGGCTGGGCTGGGCCAGCTCCGAGCTCGACGTCTGCAGCGCCTTTTGCAGATAGAGGGCGTTGGCGGGCACCGCGGAGCCGGCCGTCTTGATCTGGCGCCAGAAGTCCTTTGTCTCGTAGACGAAGAATTGCTTGCTGTCGGCCATGTCACCGAGGATGTCCTGCTCGAGGCGAATCACCTCATTCCTGCGACCGGCGTCGTCTTCGTCGGCGGTGGTGGATTGCGGCATATAGGTATCGACGTGGTCGGAGGAGGGGTAGGAGACGAGGCGGGCGGGGCGATCGAGGCGGCGCTTGATGGCGGACTTGATCGAGGGGAAGATAACCTCGGTGGAGAAGAGGTAGACGCCGCAGTTGATGAGGTTGCTGATGTGCGACTCGGGCTTCTCGACGTAATGCAGGACGCGGCGGGTGTGGGCGTCGGAGACGATGCAGCCAAAGTTTGTGGCGGCGTCGTCACTGACGCGGGTGCCGAGGATGACGGCCTCGGCGTCCTTTTCGACAAAGAGCTTGAGCATCTCGGCGAGTGGAAAGGCGCAGCAAACGTCGGCGTTGAGGACGAAGAGGCGCTCGGGCTGGCCCTTGAGGATGGCATCGCGGAAGTGGTAGAGACCGCCGGCGGTGCCGAGGGCTTGATACTCACGAAGATAGCGGATGGTGATGGAGGGGAATTCCTTTGCCGAGTCCTTGATGAAGTCGCGGAAGACGGACTCGTCGTAGTAGCCGATGATGTAGACTTCTTGGATCAACTTGTTGGGGACGCGGGCAATGGAGGACAGGCAGTGCCAGATGATGGGGTGGCCGGCGACGTCGAACAGAGGCTTGGGGAGGTCGAGCGAGAGGGGTCGGAAGCGGGTGCCGCGGGAAGGACCGCCGACCTGTGAGGTGGATTGAGCATCACAATGTAAGCCAGAGGCCCGGTGAGGGCAAGAAGGCAAGAGGGCAAGGGGGCAAGGGGGCAAGAGAGGCGGCTTACCAGAATGACGGCCTTTGTGGCGCCCTGTTCCTTGGGACGGTGGGCGTGAGGAAGCTGGAGAGACATGGTGACGATGGAGGGGTCGCTCGATTGGAGTCGTGGGCTGTTCGGGGAGCAAAGGTTGGCGGGCGTGGAGCCTGCTGCCTCGCCTCTTTGGAGTGTCTTCGGGAAGAAGCTCGAGTTTGGGATGTGGTCAAGCCGTGTGCGCGCGCAATGACATGTGTGTTTGGATGCGTTGAATGGCGAGCTTGGTGGGAGATGGACGTCGACGTCGAAAGGAAGCGGGTCTGTCGAAGCGCCGGTGCAGCTCACCACTAGCCACTAGCCACTAGCCGTTGGAGGTGGAGGGGGGGTGATTACGTTATAGTGGCTGATGCACGATATGCAACCAAGAACCAAGAACCAAGCGATGACGGCCCGTCGCGCGCGCTGATCAAACAAGCGCGCGGGCTGTCATGGCCCGGATCGTTGAAGGCTCTCGTATGCAGATGAGTTGAATCCGTCCGTACCTCTGTAGATGGCAAGTTTCTCGGGGCCTCCAAGCCTTGGTGTCGCCCGTTCCTACTTGCCAGCTGCGCGGCGAAGGTCAAGATGCATTTCCATTGGTAATAAGATACAACTGCAGGTATGTAGAGTGCAAGCGCCCAGCCACCCAAATTTCTAGCAGCCCCTTGTTCTGCCGATTCACATCTCCAACTCCCCACACAATTCATTTCTGTTAAGCAGCTTCGGCTTGTGGCAACCTCGTCAGCACTCAACCTTGCTGCATCTTCATTTCCGAACTGGGCAACCCAATCTTGCCCTCAAGAAGTGCATTCCATCCTTTTTCGCACGCTCTGCCCTCTGTGCTCTGTGCCGCCTTGCTGGGCGGGTCGGCGGCGTCCCTATCGTCTGCTAACTGCCCACCGAGTTGCCAGGGAGTCTGGCTGCAGCAAAAGAAATCTCTTTCTCCTTCGCGTGCCAGCGGGCAGGCAACCTTAACCTCCACAGCCCGCCGTTGAAATTTTCTCATCCCATCTTCACTCGTCTCTCGAGCGAGTTGTCCGAGTCAACGCTTGACAGTTCCCTGAGGATCAAAGCTTCACCATGCGTCGGGCAACCTTCAAGCGCCGAATAGTCAAACCAGACCCGGACTCGCACATTGACGGCGAGGAGGCGACTGTGGTTAGCGACCACTCCGCCGACGGGCGACAAACCGACGACGAGGATGCCGTTCCCTTTGGAGGCCTCTCTGCTCGGCATGGTCGATCTGATGCTCGTGAGTTTCACCGCCACATGTCTTCTCCCCTGTTGCCGCTACTGACTGCAACATCACAGCCGCGCCTAGTGAGCCGGTAACCGAGCCAGGTCCGATGCTGAGAGAGGTTCGCTTCCGGCATGCTGGCGCCCAGCTCAGCACAGCTGGCGCCAGCCCCACAAACCCTCATGAGAGCTTCTTTCAGACGTCATTCCAGGACATTGGCAAAAATTTAAAAGAGTGCAATGACACTCTGGGCGAACTCCAGCAACTCGGAGTGTCGCACGACGTCCAGCTACCGGAGCTAGTCCTCGTCGGCGACCAGTCGGCCGGCAAGTCGAGCCTCATGTCTGGCCTGGCCAACCTCGAGCTCCCCCGCAGCGAGGGCACGTGCACACGATGCCCGCTCCACATTCGCGTATCTCGCAATAGCGAGTGGTCCTGCCGTGTGTGGCTGCGGAAGGACTACTCGTACCAGCCTCCTTCCGACCGCCAGATCAGCGAGTCGGACGTGACCGACAAGGACCCTTTTTTCCCCTGGCGAAAGCGATCTTCGACTCTCATTTCTGAGTTTAAAACCATGCATGACAAGTGCGAAATTGAAGAGGTCCTGCGCTGGGCCCAGATTGCTATACTCAACGACGAAAAGCATCATGGTACATTTGTCCCCGGCTCGGGCAGTACTGCCCTCAACACGCCGCTCGCCAAGGCCGCCGAGGAGACTGCCGCCAAGTTCTCCCCCAACATTGTTGCCCTGGAGATCAAGGGCCCTGATCTCCCAGATCTCTCTTTTTATGACATGCCAGGCATCTTTGAAAACCCAGCGGATGCCCGGGACGACTACCTCGTCAACGTCGTAAGAAATCTCACCAAGGCCTACATGGCCCACCAATCGGCCCTTATAATTTGCTGCATGCCGATGAACTCGGATGCAGAGAACTCATCGACCTTCAGCCTCACCCGCAGGCTGCAAGCCTCGTGTCGCACAATCGGGGTGCTGACCAAGGCCGACCTGTTGCCCGAGGGTAACCATGAACAGTGGCTCTCAATCATGAGGGGAGAAGCCCACTGCACTGGGCTGGGATACTTCATCACGTCCCGCCCCCAGGAAAAGGACTTGGAGGAGCTCAAGAAGTGGGAGGAGCATGTCTTTGAGACGAACTCGTTCGCGGGATGGCCAGACACCTTCCACCCCTTCACTGCTCGATGTGGCATCGAAAGGCTCAAGGCCTATCTTTCAGAGCGGTTGGGCGAAGAGTTTGCCAAGAGGCAAGTCACCCTTTGTGCCCTTTGCGGTGCCGTGAACATGAATGCTAACAGTCGGGCAGTCTTCCAAACATCAAACACAAGGTGAAACTATACCTTGACAAAATCAGCAAGCAGCTGAGCAACCTGCCCGAGCTGCCCGAGAATGTCGAGCTCGAGATACAGACGGGTCTGATGGCCTTTGCGGATAGCTCCCGCGCCAAGATGGAAGAGTTTATGAGACACTTCAACGTCTTGCCGCGCAACTTCCGCGACTGCCTGCTGGAGATTAAGCCCAAGTTTACGCTCAAGGACAAGTCGGACATTCCTGTGCTGGAGATCTCAGACGACGACTCGGACACGACGTCGGGCGTTACCACCCAGGTGACCCCCACCCCGAAGCGTCATGCCCAGCATGCGCTTGTGACTCCCTCGAAGCGCCCGAGGATGAACGGGTCTGCGAATGGCACGCCAGTGCCCCACGGCCACATCAAGCCAGAAGAGGTAAGTGGTTTCGTGGCGCCCCCGCGCCCGACCAAAAAAACGGTCCTGCCAGAACCCTTTTCGGAGTTTCGAGGGATCGGACGCGGGTTCCGCACCCTACGTCAGGTGCGGGAAGAGATGCAGGCCAAGACCAAGGCCGGCATGCCTGATCGCATCTCGGACGAGGTCTATGTTGACCTGGTCAAGGAGGCTGTGCAGCCTTGGAACCGACCCACAGAGGCCTTTATCAAGCAGACGATGAAGGATCTGCACACTGAACTGGACAGCACTCTGGATCACGCCTTGGAGAATCTCAAGAAGAGATTTGTGTACAAGGAAGCGAGGAGGCACGTGCGAACATTCCTCGAAGACCACCGCAAGGAGACGGAGCTGGCGCTGATGCGCCTATACCATGACGAAAAAGAGCGTCTGTTGACGTTCAACGAGGATGCCTTCAAGAGGTACAAAGATGAGGAGCACGTCATCCTGAGGCGATTCCGCCACCACATGAGGATGGAGGCGGCGGGCCTCCCAACCCGCCCCCTAGGCCAGTGGAGCGAGCTGACCGCGGAAAAACGAAGCCTCGACAACAAGAACCGCGAAGGCGAGATGGTGAAGCTGGGGCCTGATCAGTTTGAGCGAGAACTCGAGGTAGTGTCGTATGTTAGAGGCTACTATCGCCTCGCGGCCTTGCGTTTCGCCGATGCAGTGTCCCAGCGGATCCTATGCCGGACCATTCCGGCCATCCGACGGCAGCTGCCGTCGTACCTCGAGGATAAGCTCGGCCTCCGGATGCCCAACTCGATTGGCACCTACGAGAGGCTCATGGCCGAGGATGAGACAACGGCCAGCAGGCGAGAGGCCCTCAAGTCGGAGAGGGACAAGTTCGACAAGGCCCTGGCCAGCATCGAGCTGCTGGAGACGGGGGCGTCGCGCGGCGCGGATGATGATGATCAGAGCACGCAGCCCATGGCGTCGGCGGGCATGGACGTGGACATGGACATGGACGAGGCTTGACGCGAGCAAGCACAGAGATGAGTACAGGCGAGAGGTGAAGAGAGATGCGAGAGATGGCGACGCATATGGAGAAATCAGGGACAAGGAAATGTAGCCAGCTTACTGGCGTGGTGGTGCATGTTGTGGATAGATTCATGACGAGGGCTTGTGTATGATCAGGCTAGATCTGGACACTGCTGCTAGTTTGATTCTGATGGACACAAGTTGGCCAAGCAAACGTGGCACGACGTGATGTTGCACCCGAGGAGGTGGTGATGCTTGCCATGCATGTGATTTTTCCTCGTCGAGACGGTTCTTGCATCGGCACATGACGGCCAGTTTCATCTCATCAGCAAAAACGCCTCCAATCACCACGTCTTGTCACCATTCAGACACTCGACCGATGAAAAGTAACGTCGTCCTCTCCGCAGGGCCCCCTCGAGCAAAACCCCAAGCAAAACATGAAAAACCCAACACTATGTACATACGAATACATGTACGATGTCGGCCCAGTGGACAAGGCACGGCTCGCGTCGGTGACGGGGAGCAGTGAGTGCATCGTCGGACCTCGTATGCAAGCCCATGCCATGCCCGAAACGACATGTACGGAGTCGCATCGTTTCTTGGAGGGTTTGTCTCTGCAGCCCTGGTGCTAATTCGAGTTTGTTAAGATAGGGGGGACTATAAGTCGCGCACCAGCTCGTATATAAACTACATCTGGGGATATATACAAAGACATCCGCCAGTTTCTAAGTACAATAACTTTGTCTGCCATGCATGGTTGGCCGCCCATTCCAGCCTGAACCTCGACAACTGCAGGCATTCTCGCCCCGTTCCCCCCCTTTAGAGTTTGACCTGTCAACGTTTACCGGTCGAGTCTAACATTTTCTGACTGCATGGCAATCCTCTTGAGGTTCCTTGGCATTGGCCATGTCCATCGGATCAGGCCGTGTTCTGCGTCACCTCTTGATGAGCATGACGGGGCTCTCTCCCCTTTCCTTTCGTCCTCTCCTCTGCACCGGTGTAGGGCTCCGGACCTTGTCGGACCCGAGACTTGCTGTTGTTCGCGAACCCCCCCCCCCCCACCCATCAAGGCTGATGAGCGGCTGCACTGAGGAAGCTTGAGCGGCCGTGGTGGTGTCACCGGGGAATTGTTGGTTGTCGAGCTTAATGTCTGCATCAGTCTTTAAGTCTATCTATATATGTACATCTGAAGGTTTGTTCCTGTTCCTCGTCGCCCGTTGCCGGCTCTCTTCCCACTCTCTTGGCTATATATGTGGACACCGAGACTCAAATAGAGCCTCGTTCGCCTGGATCGGCTTCTCCAGCTCGCCACGCTCGACCACCGATAGTCGAGACACCGCAAAACACCTTCGGACCTTGTCCATCTCTCCGCCGACCACCGATAGTCGAGACACCGCAAAACACCTTCGGACCTTGTCCATCTCTCCGCCGACCACCGATAGTCGAGACACCGCAAAACACCTTCGGACCTTGTCCATCTCTCCGCCGAGAGCGGCCGGCCATGGCCATGACGATGGACCACGGGCGTCCCGAGAGCCTCGCCCAGCAGGCGGCACATGTGACGTGGTACAGGGAGCCTCACCTCCGCCGGCTGTATTTCCTCAGCATATTCCTGCTCATGGGCTCGGCCACGACGGGCTTCGACGGCATGCTCCAGAACACGTCGCAGCAGATGGACGCCTGGAAGGCCTACTTCCCAGAGCACCGCGACGCCAACAAGCTCGGCATCCTCATCAACATGTACAGCGTCGGCTCCATCACGTCCTTCTTGGTCGCCCCTTACATGGCCGACACTCTCGGCCGCAAGCCGACCATCATGGCCGGCTGCGTCGTCATGACCGCCGGGGCGTGCGTGACGGCCTTTGGGAGCGGCTACGGGAGTGAGTCTGACCAGGAGGCGTTTGACCAGCACGGCGTCGCCTCGGCGTCGAATGCCGGCTTATCCAGATCTCAGTGTACATTGGCGGACGCTTCGTCATTGGCTTCGGCAGCTCGCTGTCCCACGTGTGCTCGCCCATGCTGCTGGCCGAGATATGCCACCCCCAGCACCGCGGCCGCTTGACGACGCTTTACAACTGTCTGTGGAACCTGGGGTCTCTGCGTACGTCGCCACGGCCCGCAACTTGGCTCGTCTGTCTGACGTCTGACCTCCGCCGTAGTCGTCTCGTTGGCGGGTTGGGCCACGGCCTCGATCGACAACGACTGGGCCTGGCGCTCCATCACCTTTCTCCAGGTGGCCCCCTCCGTCGTCCAGCTCGTGGGCATCTGCTGGGTTCCCGAGTCGCCCCGGTTCCTCGTCAGCGCGGGCAGGCCGGGCCAGGCTCTGGCCGTGCTGGCGGAGCACCACGGGGGCGGCGACGCCAACAACGCCACCGTCGTGTTCGAGTATCGCGAGATCAAGGAGACCATCGCCGCCGAGGACAAGGCGAACAGGTCGACCAGCTACCTCGACTTTTTCAAGACAAGGGGGAACCGCTGGCGCCTGGCCATTGTCGTTTCGCTCGGCATCATCTCCCAGTACAGCGGAAACGCCCTCTTTTCCAACTACATGGACATTGTGTACGAGGGCGCCGGCATCCAGGGGCAGAACAAGAAGCTTGCCGTGAGTTGTCGACCCTCGGAGCCCCTCGACGCTGCCCCTGACGTCTGGCGATAGTTGTCGGCCGGCAAGACCATCATGGACCTGCTCGTCTCCGTGGCCGCGGCCTTTTCCGTCGACAGGGTCGGGCGTCGGCCCCTGTTCCTGACGGCCACGGCGGGCATGGTGGTCGCCTTTGCCGGCTGGACCCTTGTCGGGGCCGTCTACGAGAACTCGAGGGTGTCCACGCCCGAGCAGCCCGGCGGCGGCATCCGCTACACCAACAAGTCGGCCGGCTACTCCCAGATTGCCTTTGTCTGGCTGTTTGGCATCTTTTACGACATTGGCTTCTCGGGGCTGCTCGTGGCGTATGCGCTCGAGATTATGCCGTACCGTCTGCGTGCCAAGGGGCTCGTGATTATGAACGTGGTGGTGCAGGCCGTCTTGGCCATTGGCAAGTGAGCGCTCCCCGTCTGCCCCGTCGACGCCCTGGATGCTGACGAGAAGGCGCAGCCAAACCAACAAGCTGGCGTGGAACAACCTGCCCCGGCACTGGAACTTTATGCTCTTTTACACGCTGTGGAACCTCTGCGAGTTCGTCTTTGTCTATTTCGTCTATGTCGAGACCAAGGGCCCGACGCTGGAGGAGATTGCGCGCATCTTTGACGGCCAGAGGGCGGTTCCGCGTGAGCAGGTGGAAAAGGCGCGCCATCAGGGCTTCGTCTTGGAGACCAAGGCTGCTTGACATGGTCCGTTGACAGGTCTGTTGACAGGTCTGCGAAAAGGTCTGTTAACAGGTCTGTTAGCAGGTCTGTTCGACGACAAGTCTGTGAGTTACGGGCGTTTCAAGGGGGTTCATAACTCAAGGGGTTTGTTCTTGTTCTGCTTTCATGTCCGCGGATGGCGCCTGGTGTTGCTGTCTGCCGCTTAAACTGGACCCGGTTTCATCGTAAAGACGTTTGCCATTCTTGAGTGATGATGATTGATGTGAGTCCCATCTTAAAAGTTTTGTTTCATACACCCCCTTATATGTGGGGCCTCGGCAGCGGCCCGAAGCTAGGAATGCCGGCCGGACTATATTGCCCCGAGCCCCGAGCCAACCAAGCCAACCTTCTCCACTCGCTCGTGACACGTGGCAAAGTAGAAGACACACAAGAAGCAAACATGTCGCAGACGGTCTGGCATCGCAGGTTCCCAGCAGGCTTCGGCGTGGAAAAGGCGTTGGCGGCGACGCGGACTCCCGGGCCGCCCGAGCCCATTGTGTTTCGCCCGGGCGAAGGGGTGCGTCGCTTCGCTGGAAGAATTCGCTGGAATGCCAGCCGCAGAGACAGGCTGACTGTTCGCATCAGGAAAACATCGGCGACCTCGGCTCCGTCCTGGCCTCCTTTACCGCCGATGACGCCTGGGAGCTGGGCCACCTGCTTTACGCCCGCCTGCGCCTGCTGGCCCCCGAGCGGCCCGCCATAGTCCATATCAGCATGGCCGGCGGCCCCGCGCTGTTCGAAGCGGCGACGGGACCCGGCCCGACGCCCAACGACGCCGCGTGGGTGGCGCGCAAGCGGGCGGCGGCCCTGCGCTTCGGCTCGAGCAGCTGGCGCCTTGGGCGCAAATTTGCCGGCTCCCAGGAGTGGTTTGCGGCAGAGCTGGGGCCCGAGACGGCCGCCTCCTTGGGCAATCGCGGTGGAGCGGTGCCGATTCGCGTCGCGGGCGTCGAGGGCGTCGTCGCCGTCGTCGTCGTCAGTGGGCTGGTGATGCAGCACGAGGATCACGGCGTCATTGTCGAGGTGATTCGGGACAACTGGGACCCTGTCGAGTCATAGGTCTTTGTCCTCTCACACTACGGCTCTCTCACTCATCGGAAACGGAATCGGGTCTCCGACAGCAGTCAAAGAGGCTCCAGCGTGTCTATATTATGTCTTGGTATTAAGACAGCTATGGAGCAAAGCGGGCTAGATGACAGCCATTGGCCTGTACAGTACGTGCTTGTGCAGAAAACAAAAAGATGTGCTTGGTCAGCGTATCCATCGCGTTTTTATACCTCGTCCGTCCGTCTTTGTGGCCGTGTTATTAAGAGAATCCACCCGGGCGTTATTAAGCGAATCGACCCGGGCGTGAGTCGCCGAGTGTGAATGACTGCGTGTTGATCAAAAGGTCCGCTGCGAGAGAGGAGCTCGGGGCTTGCGGCCCTCGGATCTCTTCGTCATGCCCGTGGCCTGCGCCGCTCCCATGACGGGCGAGGTGCCGTTGTTGCACGACCTCGAGGGGCCGCCAACGAGGACGCTCACCGTGTTGAAGACGGTGGCGATGCTGGTCGAGTTGAAGACGGAGGGGCAGGGGCGGGACGAGGCCATGACGGGTTTGCCATGGCCCTTGTGGCAGGGCTTGCCGCTGTGCTTCTTCTTGCACGACGTCTCGCCCGTGTTGATGTTGATGATGATGATTTCGATGTTGTCGCCGCCGCCGCCCTGGACCGTCTGCGTGACCGTCTGCAAGGGACCGGTGCCGGTGCCCTGGGGCTGTATCGGCGGCACGGTCACCGTGGCTGGTGCAGGCGGGGCATACTGCACCCTTGGTTGAGGGACGACGGTCACAGTCCTGGTGGCATCGGACGAACCTTGCCGGGGCGGGAACGGGCTCTCGACGAATCGCTGCGAGGGCTTAGCCGGGTCCGCCGCCTGCGGGCTTGCCGTGACGTTGACAAAGGTGGGATAGCCGGCATCCGGGGCCAGGGCGGGGCGTGCTCCACTGGGGACGGCCACCGTCCGAGGCCCGTCGTGTGGGGCGACGCCTTGAGAGCCGTTGACAGTGACGGCCTGAGGCTGGCCCTGAGAGCCGGCGTTGTTGTTATTGTTGTTGTTAATGTTGTTGTTATTGTTGTTTTGCGTAACGTAGACGGGCGCAGCGGGACCAGGGACCAGCCGCTCTACCGTGACCGTCTGCGGCGCGGCCCGTTGCGTGACGGTGACTGTGACGGGCTGGTTCGGGGCACCGGCCGTCGGACAAGGGCAGCATTCGGCGGCATCGTGACGCTCGAAGAGCCGGTTGAAACGAGCCTCTGCCAGAGGAGCGACGGCCAACGCAGCCAAAGGGAAGAAGCGGTTCATGATGGATGGCTGGAAAGGGGGGCTGTGGCGGATGAAAGATGGCGGAAGATGGCGTAGCGGCTGACGAGGAATAGGCACAGAGAACGGTCAAGACAGGCTAGGCAGGGATGGAAATGGGAGCTGTGCGATTGTTGGATTGTGATGGAGTGGTGAGTGGAGAGGACGAGATGGACGTGAAGCAAGAGCGTCCTTATAACCATGTTGGCCGAGTGCTCGAGGTCCAGCCAAGAGAGACAGCGGCGAGAACAATGAGCGGCCATGACCATGACAGATTCGAGATGGAGAATGCAAATGGGCAATAAGTGTTGATACTCGAGCCCCTTGAGCCCGGGCAGAGTGGCCGCTATGAACTTCCATTGCGTGGCCAGCGTGCGGAATTGAAAAGGCGACCATCTGAGCAGTCTAGAGGCTGTGAGAACGCATTATCAAAAGGGGAATCGGCTAGGGCGACGGGCTTCCCTTGAAGGTGCGGCACCCCAAGGGCAGACTATCAGTCCATCTGAGTCTCTTCCAAGGGCCCGCCGATCATCGAGGGCGACCGATGTTCATTAGCACTTGGGAGGGGCGAAGAATCGACCCCGAAGGGTTGAGGAGACGGCGTGTCTAATGATGATTCCAGATTCCCGGGACGAGAGATGGGCGGGCGGAGGGGCGGGCGCGAGAATGGCCGACGGGGCCATCGAGGCCAAGCTGGACGTACGTTGAAGTCGGTCGAGATGAAGTCGTTCAAGGTCGTTCAAAGTACGTACCTCTGTCCCGGTGCGGTCCGTCGTTTGGCCGATCTCTTCCCGTCGGCCAACCACGGACCCACTCTAAGCCCCACTCTCCGAGCCAATGGTGAGCGAGCCAAAGGCGCGAGCTCGGATCAACGTCAAGAGCTTCGACTTGGCACGTCACCAAACCTCCAAACACCCCTGCAGCGACCCCCAGGGAGGCATGACCTGGATGCAAACATAGAAAGAGAGAGTGCCATCTTTGCCGGGCTCAATCTCGCCGCAGCCTCGCGCCCCCGTCGAGGCCCGGGCAGTCCACCCGTCCTCCCAACAAAAAGGTTCACCAAAAGGCTCACTCACCGTCATGGGCGCCTGCGCAAGTTGCCTTGGCCGACGCGGCAAGGATACCTACGACGAGGTGGGTCTCGCGAGGACGACGTCGTCGGCATTCCGCCCTACCTTGGCCCTCGGCTGACAGACGGCCGACTGACTGGCAAAGACGCGACAGAGCGAAGAGAGCCGGCTGCTTTACGAAGACGGCAATGGCATGCAGTATGGCAGCTTCGGCGATCCCGCAATGGGTGGCGATGATAGCCTCGAGGCACAGCGAGAGGCCGAGGCCCTCCAGCGCGTCGTGGCCAAAACCTCAAAGTCGGTCCCACGCTCCCCCCCCCCTTGGCCGGCCGAGCCATGGCACACACACATGCTGTAGGTGGCTCAGGGTTGACGCGTCGTCGACAGCAACATGGTCGACGTCTTTGAAATCGCCCCGCACGACACGCTGACTCGAGCCGGCGGCAACCCAACCCCCTTTGCCTACGCAGGCCAGGGAGCGCGCGTGGCCCGGTACCAGCACCTCGTCTCCAGGCTCAGCGCCGACCGAGACGGCGAGGCGACGGGCGTCCGGGTCGACTGGCTGACCGACGACGACGACGCCCTCGACTCGCAGAGCAACAGCAACCGGCCGGCCAGCATCAAGACGCTGCCCGACGACGACGGCGGCGTCACTCTGGTCGGGACCTTTGCAGACGCCGCAGCCGCCATGCAATAGGGCCCAGCAACGAAACAGAGTTTTTTGAAGAAAAAACGAAATAAAGCCGGGGGTGTGCAGGGGCAAGCCCCCGCCTCGGACCCGCAGCGGTGGACACGGACATTGTCTCGTCTTCTTGTCTCGGGGGGGGGTCTGTACTTGCATCGGCGTGTGTTTACGCAGACGAAATGTCAGCCTTCAGAGTGCCTTGTCCTCGATTTGAAATTTCCTCTGTCCTTTTCACGACACCCTCATGACCACCCGCAGCCACCTTGGCGCCTCTTGGACGCTCGACAAACAACGGTCCTCTTCTCTCCCATGGATGGTTGATGACTAGAGGCGAGGGCCCCCCGCACAGGCGGAGACGGGGCAAAAGGTCTTCCCCAACCACGCCACATGACGACGGCCTCTTGGGTGAGCAGCAGACGCAGCAGACACGTGCAGGCTGGTGGGGCGGACATGGATGCTTCACCGTCGACTGTTCTCCAGGCTCGGGTCGCACCGTCGGTCGACGAGTCGCATCCTGCATTCGTACGTACAAGTGGCTCCATGGCCCGCTCCAGTGAGGGGCGCCAGAGAGGCATCCATGCATCCATGCATGCATCCATGCATGGATGATTCCGACTGGTAGGAAGCCTATGGGCCCCCCTGGTTCCTCCTTGTTGGCCTTGTTGGGGGATCCTTCGGGATTGGGAAGTCGTCGATTCCGTTTCCAAGTTCCAAGCCGGCAAAGGGGAGAGGGAAAGAGGGTCGCATGCCAGCGCGAGCCTCACACATGATGCGGTTTTGGTCGGAGTTTTTGGGGTTACGGGCCTTTTCGTACAAGTATACGAAGTATGCAACTACATAACTCGAGCTCTTCCGGCCAGCGCTGTTGGACTTGTTACGTGACATTGGATTGGAATATGTTGAGCGATGCCCAGCCTCCCTCGGGAGCCCTCAGGAGCCCTCAGGAGCCAGGAGCCCTCGAGAGGAGCCAGGAGCCCTCGACAGGCGTCCTCGGCCCTTCTTCACCCGAGCGTCGCGGCCGCCTGTCGCGACCGCCACTCTCCATCCATGCTTGTGCCCGTCTCGCTCGCGCGCGTCACCGGCACGTCACGGTACCGGGCCGCCTCGGGAGCAAGATATGAGCAAGATATACCGACATAGCCGCCTGCGCCGCCTCACCCTCGATGCCGTCGGCGCGCCTACATACATACATATACATACATATCCAAGGTCCGCCGAGGGAGCAGTTCGTCGGCACTTGTTCCGCCCCTTCCTGTCCCATTCCTCGGCAATGCCAAGCAAGCTGCCTCGCGCTTGACCGTCGGCCCGGCCACGCGTTCAAAAGCCACATGGGCTGCCTGGGCAAGGCCTGCTGCGGTGACGGCGGCGACAGGGACCGCAGTGGTAGTAGGTAACAGCCTACTAGTATTGATATGCAGTCCTATTGATATGTAGGTGCCCCGAAACCTTGAACGGAACAAGGGGGCGGGGCCGACGACAGAGAGAAAGATGAAGAGAGAAGGAGAGTCGAGAGAGGAGAAACGAGTGCCTGATGCCACGCGGCAAGAGGCCTAACTAAATCTTCCCCGTCCCTCCCCCCAGTCTCAAGAAAGGGGCGCAGACGTCGCCGTTTATTCTCCCCCAACACCAGCCCACAAACATGTACAAAACAAAAGACGCCGCCAACAAATTCCCGTCGTTTTTTTCAACCGCGATGCCGCCGTGTAAATCCAGCCCCCCCCCTTTTTGGTCCCCGCCCGCCCCTGGCCCGCGTCCCCCATCCCCCCCCCCCCCCCCCCCTTTTTCTCCGCAGAGAATTCAAGGGGCGACACGACGGTGCTCTCGGCTCAGGTCTGCGCGCGCGCGCGAGCGTCTTGATTGTGCTCGTCGGCCGGCCTCGGCCGCTGCGTGTGTCCCCCTGCTCGGCGTCTCGACAACTCTGTGCCCCGTTCCGTCCTCCTTGCCCCCATGCGACGAGAAAAGGGGAGACCAACAAGCCGGTGGTGCTCCGTGATGCGCGGCGTTGCCGCCTCGTTTTGTTTCCTGCCTTCTATCCTGTGGGGAATTCATGTCTGTGTGTGCAAAGGGACTCGGTCGGTCGTGCCGTGTCGTGTTCGGGTGCGACGGCTGCTTGTTCACTACTGCGTCGGATGATGATGGGTTAGCTGCGGCTCTGGCCTTTATTTCCCATGATATGAGCTTCAAGCATCGGCACCCGACATTGTTCCTCCGGCTGCTCAAGCATCGACACCCGACATCCTTCGTCCGACTGCTCCTCGAGGGCTCGTCTTCGTCTTCGTCTCGGCCTCGACACCTCTCCGGAGGCTCTCGTCTTCAACATCTCCCCGAGCTTCAACACCCCTTCGAGCTTCAACACCTCCCCGAGGCTCTCGTCTTCAACACCTGGCTCTCGTCTTCAACACCTGGCTCTCGTCTTCAACACCTCCCCGAGGCTCTCGGCCTCAACACCTCCCCGAGGCTCTTTCGGCCTCAACACCGCCCCCTCGGCTCTTGGCTCCCCGGAAGCGCGGAAAGAGGCACACTGACCTGGCCGAGCGACTGTAACCGGTGGTCGTGCTCCTCGCGCATGCGGTAGATCTGGCCCAGCACGTCCTGCATCTCGCCGCAGGTGCGCTCGATGGTGGCGCTCCGGTTGCCCTCCCGCTGCCAGCGCTGCACGTCGCGGTACATCTTGTCGTAGCGGCGCTGCTTCTTCTCCGTGTCGTGGCACAGCTTGCACACGTCGGGCTCGACGCGCGTCTCGTAGACGAGCTTGAGCCCGCACGTCTCGCCCATGCGGTACTCCTTGTTGCACTGCTCCCGGAAGTGTCCCCAGCGCCAGAAGCCGCAGCTCCAGCGCGTCTGGTCGAAGTAGCACATGGCTCGATCGAGGTTCCTGTCGGCGGGGGGAGAAGAGAGGAGGGGGGGGGGGGGGGGGGTGTCGGTCCAGAGAGCAGAGGAGGGTGGAGGAGCGGGAACGGCCGGCGCCGGTGAGGCAAGGCCCCAGGGGCAGGGCAGGGGGGGGGGGAGGAGAGGGGGGGCCCGGCGAGTAAGGGGGGCGTGTGCCAGAGGGACGAGAGGAAGCTGCAGAGAAGCCAAGAATGTCAGCCACTGTCGATTGGTCTTTGCCAATGCTTTGCCAATGCGGTGCTGTCGTATGTGGATGGGGGGATGGGGGGGGGGGGGGGGGGGGGGGGGACCCAGTTTCTCTCTCCTCCTGGCCGGGGCCCTCTCTTTCTCTTCTCCTCTGCCCTTTCAGTGTCGTCAGATCCCGGGTCCCGTCTCCTTTGACTTTGGCCTTTGGATTTCTAATAATGTCCCTTTGTGTGTCTGTTCCCCTCTGTTTCTTCCCCCTCCGCTGTTGCCCCCCCCCCCCCCCCCCCCCCCCCCCCCTTTTTTCTCTCAGTGCCGCCCACCGGACCGAAAGAGATCACACCGCAACGAGTAGAGAGACGGAGACCGTGGGGGGGGAGCACAGCGTGGGGGGACGGACACGGAGTCTTGCTTTACAGGGAAAACCTAAAAACTCACATACGATATTGCTGCCCGGTCGACTTCCCCAGCACCGCTGTCCGGCCGGCGTCTGGACGGAGCGTGTATTTCACCGCTTGTATCGTCGCACAGAGAGACGGAAGGTGAAGCCCTGGACCGGGCGCCCACAAGAGTCGATTCAGGCGAGGGGATTTCGAAGTCGAGCCCGTCGTCGCCGAGGTTGCTCTCGGGAGCTTCGAGCTTGTCTGTCGTTCTGAGCCGAGGCCAGCAGCGCAGCTATCAAGCTCAGGTATGTAGGTATGTCTGGAGCGTCTCTGTCCCCCTGAAGTCTCGCGTGTCGTGTTTTTGGCTTTATAGGGAAGGGAGGGGGGGGGGGGGTACTGGCCCGGTAGGGTTTTCCCCTTCCCCCTCGAGACTCGACGTTGATGCTGGGGACGTACAAGCCAACTTATACTCGTCCGACCGCACAGCGCCCCTACAATCTCAGGCCGTTGGACATCCTCGGTATGTACAGCATGTGTATGTACATATGTATACTATTATATGTCCGCTTGCTCGCCTCCCCCCCCTTGGGCACTGACACTCAGACTCACCCCCCCCCCCCCCCCCATGCCTCTGCGTGTATGTACACACTCCATACAGACGGACAGGGAGACAGAAGTCCATATATCCTGGATATGTGCAGACATGCATATGCTGTATACAATACGATACGACACGCATATGTATGTATGTACAGACCTTTCCACAGTGGGGGACGAGAAGGGGAAGAACTGACGAGCAGGTCTAAAGAGACCAGCCATGGCCCGGCATCTCTCTCTCTCCATGGTCACATCTCATAACAAATCAACCAGGGGACGGACTGCGGCTCCTTTGGATACGTGGATTGGGGGGGATTCGCAACCCTACCGGGCCCCATTCTTTTTCAAGCTCGTTGACGTGGGTAGACGAGGAGGAGGCGGCACTTGTCATGTACATACTATCCCCCTTGCCGTAGCGTACGAAGTATGTACATACAGTATACGCTGAATAGCACGGTACAGCATTCGTGCCCGTAAACACACAATGCACCGCGCCCCCCTGGGCAGCCTCACCCCTCCACTTGTTCCTGGCCGAGAGGATGAAGTCGTAGTCATGTATGTAACTCGTATGTACCGTGCGTATGTACATACATGACCAAGGCTTGAGCCAAGAAGAGACGCTCCTCGGACGCTGTGCTCACCGCGGACACGGGTAGACGCCCCGTTGGCGAACACAAAAAGGCCCCGGAACCCTCACCAAGCAACAACAAGTTGGTCGTGAGCGAGTCCACACTTTTCCCCAAAACCCAGCGAGCACGTACATACATACAGCACACGGTGACATGGCGTGGGGGGGGGGGGGCTCTGATCTGTTCCTTACCACTCACCCCCCCCCCCCCTTTTCCCCCCTCCCTTGTTCCCACTGTCTGGCCGATGGAAAGGCCGCGTCTACACATTTCGCCACGTTTGGATTACGCTTTCGAGCAAGGCGTCCGGCAGCCCGGGGTGGAGGCGTGTTCTGCCTCTCTGCCAGAGAAGGCGCCGCGTATGTACGAAGTACAACCAAGGACGGCAAAGGTCTAACCTTCCCCCCCCCTTGTTAATTATCCTTGCCGTTTCTCGCCGGGGCAAGGCACGCAACAACTGGGTTTCTTCCGAGTTGTGATTCTGTGACTGGTACATACTATATATATCAGGTGTACGGAGTACGGAATGTATCTAATGGATCTCGTGGGCATATCTTATGTATCTTATGTTGACAATGGGTGGCGTAGGAACATTATCCGCCTCGTTGCCATCTCTGCATTGTCCGACTCCTGGTGTATGTACAGACGAATACACACGAACACGTAGACTGGCGGGCTCGAGAGCCTTGATGGGCTCAAATGTATACTGCAATGCAGATGCCGTGCTCCATACCTCACCGAGTATATGCATGTATGTATGTGTCTGTTTAGCCCTGTATCCGTAGACTCGCAGCCGGCAACGGGGCTCGTCGAGAAAGACGCGGACATCCTCCTTCGGTGGCCCGGGCCACTCGCTGCAGACAGAAGACGACCGGGCCATTGGCCTTTTGCCCAGCTCTGACAGACAGCCCAACGCCCTTTCGTTATAGGACACGGGGCCGCATGGCCTCCACCCACCCACCTATCCTGTATGTATCTCTGCATTTTTCCAGCATGACTTTGGGCCCCCCCTCCCCCTCTTGGCGTGTCTCTCGCTGCAGACGTGCCAGCCCGGGGAGGGGGGTGGATTTGCCGTCTCTGGCCACCGACCCATCATTCCAGCCTTGATTCCCTTCCTCGTCCTCTGTTGAGGAGACACTTGTCCTCTGTTGAGGAGACGCTCGTCCTCTGTTGAGACGAGAACGAGTAAGAAAACGACAGAGTTGGGCGTCCGGATCTGCGGCCGTGTGGGTCGTGGTTCGTCTCGACGACGGACAAGAATATGCCCACGAGACAAGGGCAGGAGGGGAAAGGGGATGGGCGAGGTGGAGACGAGGGGCCTTGGCCGCTCAGAGTTTGTGCTCTTCTCATTTTCCCATGCCCTCTGTTGCTCCGACTTTGATTCTCTCACCCGTGGGAGGCCGTCCCGGTCGTCGATCTCGGTGAGTCCCGGGGTTCTGGTTCGTGTATGTACAATCCAAAGCTGCCCCTGGCGCGAATCCACACCAGGGGGGACGGGGCCAGCATGGGGGGACAAGCATAACAATGATAATGTTCAGGAAGCCCCAAAAAGGCCGAGCCCCTCGTCCAATGAGTTGTACCGGAGGCGTAGCATCCAAGATTGGATCATCCTCACCGTTGACGAAGCCGGCCCTCGGCGGCACAACGGGCTGCGCCCTGACGACGCCGGCTCTCTCCGGTCCTCTTGCCCTCACACGCCCAAAAGCCGGCAAGACGCCTTTGCCGCCGGTCCGTCATCGACCGTCACGTCATCATGCTCTCCCGCTTTCCCCATATCCGTCGGCATACAACCGCCCCTGGCCCCCTCCACGCCCCCTCCACGCCCCTACTCCATCTGATCAACGGATTATCCGGTCTCGTGTTGCTTCAAGATGCTCTCTCCATCTTTCCCCTCCGCCTTTCTGCCTGCCCGGCACCCGAGGAGGGGGAGTCGGACAGAACGTCGCGACGGACAAAAAGAAAAGACCCGGTGGCTTACAGCCAGCTCTCTTGTCTGCCATCCACACGACTTGACCCAAGGCCCAACCTGCAGGAGGAGCGGCAGCCAGCAGTGGTCACAACGTATGCCGCTTCTGCGGCCACGGCTCGCTTGCCAGGACCAGCTTTTCCCTATGCCGTCCCATTGGCCCTGTCCTCCGAATCTCACAGTGCCTCTGGAGATTATCTCGCCACCTTGTTCCTCATTGCTCGGTGCATGATGTGAGCATCTCGTGTGAGCCGCTTGAAGCGGCCCAGCCCCCATCCCCACCCCCTGATCCCTCTCTGCCCAAGCTTATAGTAACATGTCGACTAATGCCTTGGTGCCTCAGCCGGGCTCGTGAGGCGGGACAGAAATGAGGGGGGCGAGGAGAGGGTTGGGGGGCAGGCCTCCAGAAAGGGCTGCGTCGTGGGTCGACGAGACTGACTTGAAGGCAGTGCTTCCAGGCTGTACGGCGAGACATGCTTCCCCATACATGCCGCGCGCCTCACATGAATGACTGCATCGTCTGGCAGTGGAGACGACGCCCGCTTCCCGCCGCCCTCGATTGGCCCGACGACACGCACCGGCTTCGCGGCCTCGTCACGCCTCGCGCCCTCTCGCGTCCGAGCTGCCATGCCGTCGCCGGAAACAAGGAGGAGGGGTGGCTTGGGGCTGGCATAAGGCTCTGGCAACGTGGCAGGCCTCTTCTGGGCCCGGGATGATTCCCCAGGAACTGCGTAACGACCGGTTGCGGGAGCTGCATAATCCGGCTTCCAAGAAGAGGGAGCACTGCTGTGCCACCGCTGCAGGGCATGCCACGGCCCTCCTTTCCACAAACAACAGGCCTGTGCTTGTCCGCGGCCTTGTCGTCGAGCTCTTGCTCCACCGACACCCCTGACGGACCTACAGCACCTGGTGGTCTGCGGCATGTGGTTTGCTGCCGCGAGCAGACCCGCGATGACAGAGGGCGGCGCGGGCCAGCGCAATCGGCCACCGTCACACCGAATCAAGGGACGGCTCAGGCCTGGCCGGCCGTGAGAGACCGTGTCCCGCGGCCTCTTCGCAGCGCCGGAGCCTCTCTTACTGGCCACGGGTGTCGGTCAAGCATCCAGGACGGGCGCCGGGCCAGCAACGGGCCGCGGATGGGAGGTTGCAACGGGCTAGGCCAGACAATCCACGACGCAACCTCGGGAAAATGTCATGACCGGGATATCTCGTTTGCCAACATGCGTGCTCTTGTGGCCTCGTCTCCGCCCCCCTGTCTCCCTCCTCTCCTTGTCCTCTTCTGTCCGGTGCCTGAAGAGATATATATCGGACAAGACAACGGGGAGGAGACCGTCTCCAGTGGTAGTAGTCAACAAGGACTATCCATACCGGCCAAGGATGACGGAGAGAAGAAGCAGAGACAAAGAGGCGCCCAGGCAGCAATAGGCAACGAAAGATGTCTTGGGCCAGGTGCATGGATTGAGCGGCGGGCGAGCGCAAACGAGCAGCATCCGCGCATCAAAGCCGCATGTGTTCTGTATACCCAGACTGCTGATGCACATGCACGCACACGCACACGTACGCACATGGGTGCGGCGCGCACGCTGGGTTGGCTTCACTCACCGTCTGCGCTTCTGCAGGCGAGGCGCACGACGAATATCGTGGCGAACGAGGTCTGGCATGTCGGCGATGTGTCCGCTCGCGTGGTTGCTTCTTCTGCTTCTGTGTCGCTTTTCTGCCTGTTGAGCCTGGTTTGACGCAAGACGGTAGGTTGAGCCGGCCGCCCCTCGAGGCCCAAGGTCTTTGAGCAGGCTCAACAGCGTGGAACAGGGCATCGCGCCCATGGTCCTTTGACCCCATGGCCCCTTGACATGGTCCTTGGATCCCATGGTCCTTTGATCATCGCGGGGCAAGAGAGCAGGCCAGGGTGACCCTTTGGTTGCATTAGGCCATGGTTGGACTTTGGTCGAACAAGCCACGGACTCTGTCTTTCAGCCCATGACCGGTCAAGGGGGAGTGGCCGCCAACGTGGTCGTCATCGATGCTGGCCCATAAGCACATAATGAGGCACAGGCGCCAGGAGCGACGGCCAGACCCGACGAGGCCCAAAAAAGGAGGCGAGAGACGGCGCATCGGATGGCCGGTCCGGTGTTTAGCGCCGGCCGTGTGCCGCTTGTCATTCATGCTGCCGCTTCCGCGCCAAGATTCTGGCCTTGCCCAGCCCTCTCTTTGCCCTTTCATCCCTTTGGACCGTCTCCCCCTTTGGCCGTGGGTGTTGAGTACGACGACGCTGGCTCCAGAGCTGGCTCCAGAGCTGGCTCCAGACCGTGTGGGAAGCCAAGCACTTGCATGTACGGAGTACGGATACTCCTGCCAGGTTACTCCTTGCTTGCTCGCCACGAGCAGCCAAGTCGCGGCCCGTCCCGTTTCGGAGCGGACTGGCGATTGGCTGTGGAGACTGACATGATTGACACGGCCGAGCGCCTCGGCTGCTTCGTTTGGCCACTTCGCAGGGCTCGCTTGCTGCCACTGAGCCTCCCGAAGCGGCAAGCCAGCCGATCCTTTTTGTTGAACTTGTCTTGGCTCGACGTGTTTCGTTTCGATATAAACTCGGCCAGATGCCCGTCACGAGGAGACATGCCGACGCCGGCCATCCTCTCCGAGTTGGCGGAAATGGCGCTCCATCTTGACGAGGCCAACCGCTATTTGTTGCCGGCCCGCAAATGCGACGGCCATCTGCGTTTCAGGAGCCTCGGGGCTAGCTGAAGATCGAGGGTGAAGCGAATCGCGGCCAACAGGCTCGAACCGGTTCCCCGGGCCTTGGCGGGGGTAAACACGGCGTGCCGTCTGTCCTCTTCCGGCAAGACCCATAAGGCCGGGACCGCGTCTGACCAAGCCACAGAGTCGCCGGGCCAGGCCGCGTGGATTGATCTCCTGGGCGGCTACTGGTGTTCAACGCGGGTGAAGCCAGGAAAGGGCATGCAGGCCTCGAACCAGGCTCGGGCTGTAAAGATGCTGAGTAACGCAGGTCTCCCGGTAGCACAGCATCGTTGATTTCTGACCGGCCATGCGGTTGTGTGAGCACTATATGCGCTGGACGGCCCTGTCTCACGGCGCCCTCGCCCGAGCATCGGAGAGAAGAAGGGCTCAGGTCCGCCCTGCAGTATCCCGCGCCTGTCAGTATTCGTACGGACTGTACGGATCCTGTACGAGGTATGTACACGCTTTCTACTGGTACATGGCCTTTTTAACTTGCCTCGAATGTGGCATGATTGATTGGTCGAGCCGGACGCGGTGGCAGACGTCCGGCGGCTACGGCTCCGAACCAACGGGGGGGAGGGGCGTGTGCGTAAAGGGACAAGATTCACGACGGGTGCTCTGCCGTCCTCGTCCTGTCACGACTCGTGAATGAGTAGTTTGGCGCCAGCCCAGGATTCGGCCGGGGCTTGTGGAGGGACGGGAACGGATCGAGAGGTTACGATCCGGCGCAATCCATATTGCAGCAGCAAGCCATTGCACCGTGAGTGCCTGTCCTCGACCGACGGCTTCAGCATGACATGGATCTGACCTGCGAGGCGGAAGGCGGTCAACGACGAAAGCGCACGCTGCTCGCCGTGAGCCACCACACGCCGCGCCCATGGGGTAAACGGTTCAAGAGTGGGCGCGAGGTCTAAAAGAGGCCGCCACTTGAACCGGTCGTTTCCAATCTCTTGAATTGCCGTTCTGGGGGCTTGGCGGATGCTCAGCTGGCCACCAGAATGGAATGCCGCCGGCAGCTCGGTTCTCGGGGTGTCTGCAAGAAGCGTATGGAGGCGCCGGCTCTGCGATGTGACGCTACGCAACGACGGCAACGCTCGTCCAATGGTCGGCATGGCAAAGGCGCGGACCGGTCAACGGTGGTTCGAGGCACGCTTGTGTGGCGCCTTGGATGCAGCGTACAGTGGGTACATCGAGGCACATGATGCGATGCCTTCCCGCGGGGAACAGCGAACGAGGCCCCGAGCAAAAGTATCATGTAGAAGCGGAGGCGTTGGATAGTCGTGCTTGTACCACGGGCAACAGGCCACGGGCAATGCCAGGCTCCGTCCGTATCAAGGGATGATGAGCCCACGTTGGAGGCCCGGACCACTATGGGGCGAGAGCACCGCAACGGCCATGACAATGAGCTCGAGTCCATGGTGTCGAACTGTTGTGACCTTACGGAGTACGGATACTCCGTATGCATCAGCGTAGTACATGGACAAGCCGACCTCGCATCAGCGACTGGCCTTTGGCTGACATTGGAAATGACTCGTGTCTGTTTGCATCGTCGTTCCATCCCTCGCTGAAGGGGGTTTGTGAGTGTGCTGGTGAAACTGGCCATGCAGGGGAGGCGGCGGCTAAGACTCGCCGTCGTCTCTTTGCAGCGAGTAACGTGACTCGCTCGTCCAGTCGTCCCGTCCTGTTGAGGATGGAGTTGGATGGACGTTGCATCGGGGGCGACATTGGATCTGAAGCGCTGGCTAGAGAGAAGCGTCACGCCAAAAATAGCCTCAGGCAACCATCAAGGCGGCCTTGCCGTAAATTGTTCGGCGCTTGCACAAGTAGAGTCGACTCCGCCCACGCCAACAATATGCACGATCATCAGGTACTGTCGACTTGTCTCTGCCGGGTAGGGTCGCGCCATTCATGTACTCTGTACTTCGTGACTCGTACACAGTCACTGTCACTCAGCCTCGTCATCTCACCACCTCCTCTTCCTCCTCTTCCTGATCGACAGCCCACCAAAGCAGCCGCTGGCCCTCCCTCTCCGCCCGCCCTTTGAGGGATACGGCACGCCCTTTGCCCCCCCCACGGCGCCACGCGCCTGATCCATCGACCGACCGACCGACATCGCCAGAGACAAACAGGGACGAGGTCTCCCACGCGCCGCCAGCCTGCCTCCTGGGTCCCTCGCCTCCCCGTCTTCTCTTGGGAGCAAAACCCCTTGGCGACTGGACACGAAGACGGCCATCCAAACACGACCTGATCCGTCTCACCGGCCCAAGAGCGCACGCCCCCTTGGTCGTACTCGAGTGAACACGCGTCTGCCGCGGGACTTGCGTGTCCTAGCCACCCTGACGATGCCGCTGGGCACGGCATCACCATCGAGACATGTAACGGCATCGCCCCCTCAACGGCATCTTCCGTGACGGACAGCATTAGCATTTGGAGCCCCGAGGCAACCAGAATCAACCGGCCCGTCTTGAACCTTTCTCACCCGCCCTTACGCCCTTGACCATCCGAGTTTGCATCATCGTTGGCTTCCAACCACCTCGTCTGTGCCGTATTGTGTTTTAGTTTCCGTGGGAGCGCACCGTACACGCCTGCATGTCATTCGTCTCGTCCACATCGCCGCCCGCCCGCGTCTCCGCAACAACATCAACAATAACAACAACAGAAAGACCTCAATCAACACAACTCTGCCTCTCTCGATCCCAACCATCATTCTCGCCCCTGCGTCCCGCCAACGGACGGTAGTGCGGGGTGCATCTTGCCCGAGTGCTTCGCCCACCTCGAGCATGGATCCGCCCCCGGCTCTGCGCGGTGGCCAACTCATCATGCAGACGGATGCTCCGGCCCCGTCGCCGTTTCGGGATGCTTGGCCGCGTGGCTTGATATGTCCAGACCCGGTCGTCGACGGCGGCCGGCTGGCCCCCTCGGCCCAGGTCCTTGACCATCGGTCGGGTGATCGAGGCACTCGCGGCCCGGCTTGCGGCGACGCGCCCCTCACGGTCACAATCGGCCCTCTCGGCCCCTGCCCGAGGCAGTTCTACCCTGACTCGTCTCTGGAGCACATGCCGACCGAGATATTGCTTCACATACTCGGCTTTCTGGACGTCAATGATTTGCTCTCTGCCTCGAGGGTACGTGTCCCCCCCCGACCTCTTTCGGTTGCGTGAGCCCCTCGTGAAACCCTTTGCCCTTTTCCTTTATCTTGGCAACCGCCCTCGAGGCAGCCCGCGCGATCAAGTCCTGTCTATCCGTGTGGCTGCTGACCGGCGCAGACGAGCCATCTCTTCCGTAGCCTGTCCCTCAGTCCCATCATCCACTACTATCGGCTGCGCCGCACGCGCCATGTCCTGCCCCCCCTTCTCTCGTCGCCCTACCGCCCGTCGCTTGCCAATCTCATTGCGCGCTCCATCTTCCTCACCCGCACGTCCATCGTGTCCCGCCGGCTCGCGCGCTCGCTCGTTTCGATCCGCCTCTCGCGCCGCCTGGCCGCCCGCCCCTCGGCCGAGGCCCTTGTGGAGCGTGCCGTCCTGCCCAAGGAGTGCGTGCCTGGCATGGCGCCCGTGCACGTGTCGCCCGCCATTGTGGCAAGGCGCAAGGCCATTGAGAAGGAAAAGGTCAAGGATGGCCTCAGGCGCTGGATCGCCGCCAAATGGAAGGGCGAGGTGAGGGAGCGCGAGGAGGTGGCTCGGAAACGAGAGGAGAGTAGTGGCATCGGGCGTGTATGGCGCCTGAGGAGGTTCTGGGAGCGAGTCAATCGGGGAGATGATTTGGTGGTCTAGTGGACGAGCGGATGCAGTGGGTCAAGGGACCGATCAAGGGACCGATCAAGGGACCGATCTTGCCCATGCGGGCAGGGCACTTTGGAGTCCCATCCCGAGCAGGTCCCGGGTGGGAGCAGGTGCCTGTTGTTGACGGCGCACAGTCTACAGGACATGATGGGACATGATGATTGCGAATCGGGCTGAGGCCGGCGTTTCCTGTTCTTGATTTTATTTCTCGCAAGGCTGATTCTTGATGATTCCTGCTGGCGATGATGTCTTCCCGCCGCCGTATGGTTGATTGACCTTGAACAACGCCGTCGGCCCAGCTTGCGGTTGTTGTCGCTCCTCGGACGACCGCATCCGAGCCACGCAACGTGTCCGAAATGCCCTATGTGCGTCGCATCCGGGGCGCAGAAGCCCCCATATGTGGCTCTGGGATATGTACAGTGTTGATACAGAAAGTGAAAATGCCCCGTGCGGACAGCGGTCCGCCGCATCACCGTGGTCTGGTGGTAATGGCTCTCTCCCTCGTTGCCTATGCGTCACTGTCGGGTCATGAGGCCCGAAATCTGAAGCCATCCCAGTCGTCGTCGTCGTCGTCGTCGTCGTCTTCATCTTCATCCTCTTGCCCATTTACCTCTGCCGCCCCAGCGGCGGTAACGGCGTCTTCGCCTGGCGGATCCCCCGTGCCCCGCCCCGGATCAGACGGCCTCTCCGGTGCCGCCTCTTGGCCGTTGAGCTCGCCCTGCCTCCGCAGCGCCTCACGCTTCTCCTTGAGCCGTTGTACCCGCTGGTCGAGATCACGCATGTCCTGAAACTCGTCCTCGATGGCGCGCGTGGCCTCCTCGCGCTCCTCCTCAATGTCCACGTCGGCCTGGGCTCTGCGGTTCCCGTCGTTGTCGGTCGACGCCTTGGCAGCTGCTGATTCTTCGGCCGTTATGGCGGGCGCCGAGATGACGGCGTCCTGATCGTACGAGACGGCGGCCATGTCGGCCTCGAAGGCTGCCCACTCCGACTCGTCTACCTGCGGTACGGCGGGGCTTGCTTGTGCGCCACCAGCCGCCGAAACAGAATTCCCGACTGGCCGAGGAGTCAGAAACATGTTGGACCCAGAGGCATGCGGGAGCGATGGAGGGGCTATGCCGGGCGTGGACGTGGCGGAGGCATCGCGGCAGGACGGGGTGGCAGGACGTGAAGGAATCTGCAACTCGATACCTTGAGACGGCGTTATCGACATTCTTCTAGAAAGCCCCGGGGGTTTAAGGTTGGCGTCCTTGCCGCTGCTCGGTGTCCGCGCCGGCCCATTGTTCGCTCCGTTGGTGGGCGTGAGTGCAAGGTCCGCCCTGCTTCGTTTCCTTCTCATGGCGTCCTGAACCTCGACCTCGGCGTCGTCGTCGTCGAGTTTGCGCTTCTGCTTTGCCCCCGCGGCGTCGTTGCGCAGCTGCCCACTAGCCTTTTCCTGGCCCTGCTGCTGGCGCGCGTGGGCCTCGCTTTGAACGTGGCTGTCCCATAGGCTCTCGGCCTTGATCTGCTCCCGGCACACGAGGCACAGCAGCTTTCCGGTGTCGGTGTAGGCGGCGTGCGGGTGCTCGATGCGCCGGATCGCGAGCTGCTGACGCAGCAGGGAGCGGACGTCCGCCATTGGCTTCGGCCGTGTGGAAGAGCCCCCTCAAAGCGTGGTGTTTATCAAGTACGGCGGGGCCTAGGAGGGCCAGAGCTTCGAGGGGGAGGCGGCGGGGAGGGGAGGGAGCAAGAGGAGTATGTTGGATTTGCGGTGGCGGAGGGCGTTTTGGGAGCTTCTGAGGCCAGAGAACAGCCTCAGTCGGCCATTTCAGGGGGGGAAAGCAATGCTTGAAGAACGGATACCGGTGGGAAGGCTCAGCGGTGTCGGCGGATGGAGTTGAAGTGGTTGTCGGGCTGATATTGTCATTGGCCGGGGATTAGCCGATGGACAGCAGGAGGGGGGGGGGTCACTTGCGATAGGAGGAGATGAGATAAGATATCTACTTCGTAATGTAAACCCCATGATTGGCTGCATTCAGACAGCCCTCAATTACGAGTTAGGAATTCGCATCCATTCTCTTCCGGAACGCAACACTCGTGACGGTTTCTTTAGTCCATAGCTTGACGGACACGATGGGCCTCAATGCCATCCTGGAAGCCTGAACGGCGGTCCTTTGCGGATAAGAAAATCAAGCTTTATGAAATTCTCCGACGATGCATTGGCCGGGCTCGGCAAGATGAAAACGAAGCCGCCGCCGAAATATGTCTTGGCCGACATGTTGCTCAGGGGCTGGAGCTGGCTTTTTTTTTTAGCCTGTGCTATTATTTCACAGTCGAGATATTTTGGAAGCGCAGGCAAGAGGAGAATGGTGTTCTTGCCGGCAAAATACCTGCACCAGACGAGTCCATGGCAGACCTCGCGACGCAGAAAACCAGCCATTTTGATGGGCCACCCTTTATCAGCCGTATTCTAAACCCTGACATTTCTGTCAAGGGGCTAGCACTGCCACTGCGGGATCAGGTCAGGGCCATCAAGTGATCAAGTAGCAGCAGATACGTGCCTCGAAGGAGGGAGAGGATGATCCACAATCTATTCCCCACCACCGGCCTACAGCCCCAAAGTGACCAAGCCAAGCCGGACCAGCTTCACCGATACCAGAAAAAGGTCGGCTCCCGTCAACTACATCGCAGCCGTCACACTCTAACGCCTAATATAGTGATTCCACACTTTATTGAAATGTGGAACGCAAATTCCACGCGCGTAATCGGAGGGTTTAATCCAAATCCAATAGAGTAAGTCCATCTTTAAGCACGAAACTTTAGAGAACTAACAAATTTAGAGACTGTACGAACGGTCGTATGCATATGTTCAAGGAGCAGTGCCAGCTGTTCTGCTTTAAAGAAAAGGGAGGGAGGTGTACCAAAATCAAGGATTGGGAATGGGAGTGTACTGGTTGCGTTAGAGAGTAACTCACTGTACGCAGGGCGGGCAAACCAGCGCCCGACACGCAGCCAGGTATCCTTGGGTCGGGCAAACTACAGGAGTACGTGTCAGCGGACGAAAGACGCAACCCAGCATTCGGAGACGAAAGTCGGTGGGAGTTGATGACAGCGACGAGATTCTTTCTTCTATACAAGTGGGAGGAAAGAAGTATAGGTAGTTCCCCTTTGGAATGGAATTCACTTGTGTCTATATCGAAAACCTGCATACAAGCTGTTCCAAAGGGCTGGCCGTAACCTGGTTGCATCCGTACTGAAATGATGATGTCTGGGCTTGTTAAGCGAGCTGGCTTCACGGGGAGGTATTTACCTGGAAAGTTTGGCCTAATCAGATGTTATGAAAAGCTACGCGTCTCCAAGGCCATGCGTCCGTATCAATTCTTCATGCGCCCCTATCAATTGCCGTCTTGTTTATCATCGCCCTTACCTATCCCGTCATCGCCCTTGTTTGGCTCCGGCTCCTTGTCGACATTACCTGCAGAGACGTCCAACTGCCCAAACAATGGAAAGGAACCATGCCAGCCAACAGATTCACCGTTCTCTTCCATGAATCTCATAGCATAGTACTCTGTCGACTCGTTGTACCTGCTCCAGGGCTCTTGATTCTTAAACTTGCCGGCGGCGGCGAAAAAGCCGGCGAGTTCTGGCCTTCCACCACTAGCTTTAAATCGGTCAAACTCGAGATTGTAGTCCTTGTTCGTGATATATCGATCGGAGAGGCTGTTGAAGACCTCTTCGGCGGCTGTAACGTCAATTTCCATGGCGTCCACCGGCGGCAGGGGGTCAAGGTCTTTTTCCACAGTGACAAAAATCCAACCGTCGACTTGTTCCCAGAGTATGCCCCCCATGGCGGAGAATTCCTTGTCGTGTGGAAAGGGAGAACCAGGGCCAAGAGACGCTTCCAAATCAATCATGTTGGGCGTGGGGCGTATCCGATAGATCCAACCACCGACAGACGAAGTGTACAGGCTGTCGGTTTTGATATACGCCCCTGCAGTGACGAAACTTGCGCTTGTCGAGGAGTATATAGTTTCTCTAACCCCCCCTGCGTCTCCGACGGCTTCCCCGTGGTTGTACAGACCGAAAGAAGTGTCTTTCGATGGCAGACGAGAACGGGGCAGGAATCCGCCTGCCGCCTTTAGTTGCTCTGGATCTCTCAAGTCCCCTCGGTAAAGCCATGTGGGAGAGTTATGCACCAACTGCGGTTGCTGTGATGCGACAGATCTTGGGAGCAGCTCGGTGGGCGTTGTAGGTGCAGCGCAACTGATACTAGTACTAGCCCACAGCGGCAAAAGCAGTGAAAGTTTTAGGAGCATGGCGGTCCAACGTGCGTGAATCATGGTTTGACGAGCAGAGATTGTATGAGAATCAGAATAATGATGATTGGTTCTAGATAGATTTTGTTAGGATATACCGAGAAACGTATAGGATAGCTGCACTATTTATAATCGGACAAGCCATCTGTTAATAGAAGTACCTACACATCGGAGAAAAGGAGGCAAGAAGGTTTCGATGCCAGAATCACATATAGACAATTCAGCAATGCCTTACTTATGCCTTACACAATTAGCATAAATAGCTGCTTGTCGGGCCCACACTCTGGGCCGATATCTCTATGCCCTCGCTAATCTGTGTCCTGGCACCAGGATTTGACTATATGTGAGGAATGCCTTGAGGAACGAAAGGACTAGGTAGGAACCCAATATCCCACCCGCCGTCCACACCCTAAGCTAATTGGCCCCGAAATGCTCCAAAGAACTCGGGCACACCCACATGACCATTATTATGAGGATTTCTATTTGCAGGGAGAAGAAATTCTATTCACAGGGAGTTGAGATGAGGAAGCCGCGCAGAAGACGGTGACTGGAGAGGACGTTCCTCGGTGGGGCACAGCAACTGGATGAATCATGCACTCCCCCGCCCCACCCAACTTCCCCATGGTGAGTGGTGGCCGGGTAAAGTAATCGTCCCTTCCCACTTAACGAGCGCCCTGATTGCCACCTCTTCACTTCACTCCCAACCCCGTGAAACAGGTAAAACAGAGCCCGACCCATGCATGATCGCTGATCCAGACCCAAACTCCGAGCTTCATTCGCGCCGCGCACCTTGTCCCCGTCCAATGCGCTAAAGGCGCGAGCGGCTCGCCATGTCTGATCAACCAGAGCCGCACTCGCTGGCCTCGACGTTTCCGAACCCGCCTCCATTCTGGAAAGAATTTACGCTCGAAAAGGTCGCGCGCATCGAGGTGCTGCGGAGCTCCAACGGCGTCGACAATGCCAGCGGCTGGGCAAAGGTGCGGATGCCGGGCGTGCCCGACGACATTGTCAATCTGCAGCCTCCGCCCGAGCCCGTCGACGGAAGGTGGAGAGTGTTTGGGGACCAGTACATGGTATCGTGGCCCGCCTCTCTTTCTCATATCAGATCCGGGAATGATGGACTGACCGTTTGCTTCGCCGCTCAGCTCGACGACAAGCTGCCCACGCTCGAGGAGCAGGGCATCATCAACCTGCCTGACCGGGGGCCCCCGAGCTCACGAGAAGACAAGCACTTTGACCGCGCATTTGAGCTCAAAAAACTGGCCAAGTCGCTCCTCCTCAACTTTCTCGAGCTCGTGGGCACGCTCGGCCGCACCCCCGGCGACGCCGATGCCAAGATCCAGGACCTCCGCACGCTCTTCATCAACACGCACCACATCCTCAACGAGTACCGCCCGCACCAGGCGCGAGAGTCGGCGATTGAGATGATGCAGGACCACCTGGACCGCACGCGCGCCGAGACGGTGGCGATCCGCGCGCAGGTGGACAAGACGCGCAGAGTGCTTGAAGGCCTGGGCAGCCTGGGCATCGTTGGCACGGGGTCCGGGGACCGAGATGTGCGCGGAGCCGTCGAGGAAGGGGACGTGGAGGCGCTGGTCATGGAACGAGAAACCGAGTTGTGGGCTACGACGGACGCGACGTTTACCTAGTGGGTTGCTTTGCGACGCGAGTTACAGGCCTGGTACGAGAAGTGCCCTGACAGGGTTGAAGATTTTTTTTGGCGCAGGGGTTCTTATTAGGCTTGCTTTATACCCGTTGCACGATTTGATGATGGGTTCGAGGCCCCGGGGGCTTGCAGTATCACGGGCGATTCAGGTAGGCGGATAGTGGCGTTGAAGGGGACTTTTTTAGTGAATGGCTGCTGCAGACTTTGCATGTATCGATACAATCAACAGAAGATAAACTCGGCGAACAGATGAGATAAACTCGGCGTGCGCAACCTGCGAGTGACGGTTCCTCCCCCCGTGTCATGCAAGCGAGAGTCCTCACATGACGCAGCAGGGAATGGGGATGCAGCAGCAGGAATAGTCGCCGCAGTCGATGCAGCGCGTCTGCTTGTCGGCGGGCTTGACCATGATGTCGGCAATGGTCGAGGCGGCGCCGCCGGGCCCGTTGGGATTGACGAGTCTGCTGCCGCCGGAGCCTGGCATTGTGCTGGCTTGAAGAGGGGGTGATGACGTTGGTGATGGGCCGAGGCTGATGTGGATGGGGCGGTCGAGGATGGATGTTTCGTCAGTGCGGATATGTATGTGCAATGGAATGGGGAATAGACTCCAACGGTTGGAGACTCCAACGTAAATGTAGAAAGTCGGAGTGATGGCTGCCTTTTTTTTTATCTTCTACGGATGCGGATAGTATACGGATAATTTCGTGTTCAGGGCAACAACCGCCACCGAGGCGCAGCAGTCGAGTGCCGCGAACCTGAGTTGAGGCTGTGGCCAACGTCATGGACACGAAGGGTGGATTCCGGCCTGCCGCCTTACACACTTATACATGCTAAATCACTTCTTCAGTACCTTCAGTACGCAGACCGGAGCCTGCAAGATGACAAAACACTCAAACCAAAGAAACCGCCATGATACAGCATCTATCCTCCCGATCCCCCTGCAAAGGTATCATGGTCCAATCCTCCCCACAAACAAGAGCCCTCCAACCAGCGCCCTTCTCCCCATCACGCCGGTTTCCCGCCACCACCCGCCGCCGCGGAAGTAGTCGGTTCATTCTCCGCGATGCTCGGGGCCCCTTCCTTCTCCAGCAGGGCCCCGAGGCACTGCAAGTCGTCGCGGGACCGGGGCTCGCACTCGTAGATGGTCTTGATCACCTCCCACTCCCTGCGCGTCATCAGAAAGGCCTGCGGCAGCAGAAACTGCACCGTCGGCGCGCTAATCAGGCCGCCCAGCACCTCCTGCGCCATCGCTTGTCCGGCCGCCTGCGCTTGGTATCTCTGCGCCTCCGTCACCTGGGCCGCTTGCGGTGTCGGCGTCGGCGTCGGCGCCGATGCCGGGGCCGGGGGCGGCTGCACCGCGCCGCTTGGGGACGCTTGGTTCGGGCGGTACGGGTACGGGGGCTGCGGGATCGGCACCGGTGTCGTGGACTGGAGGGCGCCGCCGACATGCTGCTGCGGAGGGGGGTGGGGCGGCCGAGGTGGCGGAGGCGGCCGTGCTTGCTGCTGAGATTGCTGCGGCTGCTGGGGAGCAACGGGTCCTTGCGGCGTGGCTGGCGAGAATGCCGGCCCCGACGTCGAGTTGCTCCGCTGCCCTCCGTATCCGCCCGGGCCCGGCGTCGGAGTCGCCGCCGCACCCGCGGTCTGCGCGGCGATCGCCTCGAGCGTCTTCTTGAGCTGATCCGGATCGTTGCGGTACACAAAGACGGCCAGCAGCATCGGCTCCGTCCGCGACTTGGGAATGTAATTGTCCACCAGGTTCAGCATGAACTCGGGATGCCCTCCCTCGCCCGCCGGCACCGGCACCAGGTACGTGTCGCGGACGTTGCCCGCCACCTTGTTACCGACGACGCCGTATCGCTTCTTGCTCACAAAGTAGTCGATGAGGTTGAGAAAGTCCTGCCGCGAGTCCGGAGACGCCGGGGCAATGCTCACCACGACAATATCGGTGAGGTTGCTGTACCGCAGGCTGCACAGGTACTCGATGGCGCTCTGCTGCGGGATGCGGCCGGCGACCGTCAAGCTCTTGGGGATCAGCTTGGCCCAGGGCGCGAAAGTGGCAAAGTTGGCGCCGCCGATGTGCTTGGCCGTGGCCTGGAAGTCGGCAATGGAGGTCATGGCCAGCGATCCCCGCCACACCACGTCTGGGTCCTGCGCCTCCTCCGTGGGTGAATAGGGCGGCGACTCGTTGTCGTCCTCGAGCATCCGGTCGACGTCCGGGTCGAAGCCGGGCCCGCTTGTGTTGATTGCCGGGACGGACGGCTTGCGGTTGTGGCCCACCGTCGGAGACCTGACTGTCGAAAAGACCTTGGAAATGTCAAAGTTGGGCTGGCTCGGTGACGGCAGCTGCGAGTGCCCCTGAGACGGCGGAGAGCGGCCTTTGAGAGAGCGGCCTTTGAGCTCGCCTCGCTCTCCGCTCATCGACTCGCGCTTAACGAGCGGCGCCTGGTCGTCGTCTGCTCCCGCCGCCTGAGCGCCGTCCCGTCGAGGCCCGCCAGCCAGGGGAATCGGCGCGTCGTGGACCATGTTCTCGTCTTCCACCACTTCCTCTCCCTTGTGTGTCCTGCGGACTCGGACGCCCGTATCGGACGTGTACAAGATGGACTGCTTCTCCGCCCGCGCCCTCATCTCGGCCGTCTGCCGCTGCAGCTCTGCCGACGCGAGCTGCTCCGACGTCATGACGGCCAAGGTGGTGGGCAAGTGTATGCCGCCTAGCAGCCCGTGGCACAGCTCCGGGTTGTTCTTGAGGTTGAATGTCAACGACTTTATCTGCTGAGTATACTCCTTCTGACCCTTGCCCACGGGATGTGTGTCGAAGACGGCTCGCTCGACCTGGAGAGCAAGCTTTTCCGCCACGTCCTCTTCGGTCTCGCCTTCAGGGAGGTCGAGCCCTTGACTCTTGACCATGGCGGCAATGACGTGTGAGAGAGACTTCTTCAATGCCTTGGCGGGCCCGACTCTGACGCCGGGCAGTCCTGCTACCGAGGCCGCCAGGTCCGACGGGGGCTTGTACTTGGCGGACACGGGGACGGCATCGCGCTCTGATACTCGGCGCAACTTGACCGTCTGTGTCGTCGCTCAGTCAGTACTCTGCGCGACGCAACGGTGAGGGTAAGGGACGTACCTTTCCATCAGCTTCGTGGGAGTCTTCCCGCGACTTGCGCTTCGCCTGCTTGGCGGCGGTTTCCTTCTTCTCCTTGGGAGCAACGGCGTCCGGGGTGGGCGACCTGCTTCGATTGGTACCCTTTTCCAGCTCCCCCTTTGCGTCCTTGGCCTCCTTTACATCGCTCGTCCGCTTTCCCCGGCCCCTCCGCCCGCCCCTCTTCTTCTTCTTCTCCTCGGCCTCCTCCAGCTCGTGTTTCTTGCGACGCGCTTCCCACGGCGTCTCTCCCTTGGCGATGCCGTCGAGTAGGTCTTTGTGGTCCTGCGGGCGACACTGCTCGCACCAGTAATTTTCGGGGATCTCGTCTTCAAAGGAGCTCACGCCGACGCAGACATTATGCTGCCAAACGAGGCAAGTCTCGCAACAGATCCAGGCCTCTCCCGAGTCCTCGTCTTGCTCCGTGACGCCGCAAACACAACGTATGACTTCGTCGGGCTCTTGCGACTGTTCCTGCTCCTGGGCCTTTTTCGACTTTCTATTCTGCCGGCGCTTGGGCACGGTGAGTAGCTCGAGTTCGTCAAAGGCCTTGGTGTGTTGGCCTTTGGTCGCTCGTACAGAGCGGCGCGGTTCGGCTTCACCTATAGCGACGGCGTCAGTAAGCCATCTTTCCGCCACAAGGGCTCGGGGAGCATTGCGCCTGTTGCGCGCAGCCCGAGGCACGCACTCCCGACTCTGGTTTGCTTACCGGACATGGCGGCGGGATTGGTGTCGAAGCGGGCGACGGCGCGCGATTGTGCGGTTGACGTGGTGGTTGAAAATCTACTCTGGGAGCCGACGACGCAAGGCAGACATTGGATTTTACGAGGCAGACAGCACGAGGATCATGACTATAACGGCGAACCGTCCCACACCCAAGCGCCTGAGCTCTCTTTCCTCCAAGCACGATGCCCAGTCTGGGAAAGAGTTGTCGCGGAGCTCAACCGAAGTCAAAGACACCGTCTGAGTGGCTTGCGGGGCACAGCCGGCTTGCGAGATTTTCCAAGGTTTTTGTGGAGTGATGGGGCGTCGAGCTGCCTTGTGCTGCTGTCCAGAAGGGTCAGGGTGAGCGCGTATGAGTTGCGAAGCAAGCAACCGCCAGCGGAAGAAGCGCGTATTAGTCTCGCAAAGAGGAGCGACTCTGGCGACGAGATGGTTGCTGTCTCTTGTGTTGTGGGACGGCGATGGTGATGATGGCGACAGTTGGTAGGCGAAGGATTCTGAAGCGGGCTGCGTTTTGTTTTGTAGGTAAAGCGGAGAAGAGAAAAGAGAAGGGTCACGCTAGCTACCTGGTGGGCACACTCGGTGGGGACAGGAGCGAGTGGGTGAGGTATTCGCTTCGTCCCCTGCCCGCTTCACTTGCGGCACACGTCGCACCATGCCAAGCTGCATATACCCGGCAGGTACTTGGAGCCCCCTCTGTCGGCAAGAAGCATTGGACGCTCGGATCAGCTTCGGCGAAATACGCGCACAGCTGCATTACCTAATCGCTCTGCAGAGGAGCTACGCGGCGAGCTTGTGCCTGGAGCTTGTGGCCAGTGACGGTTGTTCTCGATTCGCAGGCCGACTCGACTTCACCTCTCCCACCGCCTTAGCCTTTTCACACCGTGTGCCGGCAGAACCACCGTCGATCCAATTCTGCCATTCTTCTCTGGAAGTGGCCTTGTTCCCAAACACTCCGTCATCTACCGCCCGTCATGTCTCGCCGGTACGACTCGAGGGTACGTTTTCGACGCAACACGATGCACTGAAGCCGCGAGCTGACCCTGCCCGCAGACAACCATCTTCTCGCCCGAAGGCCGTCTGTACCAGGTCGAGTATGCGCTAGAGGCCATCTCCCACGCGGGCACAGCCATTGGCATCCTCGCCAAGGATGGCATCGTCCTCGCCGCCGAGCGCAAGGTCACGTCGAAGCTGCTGGAGCAGGACACTTCGGCCGAGAAGCTCTACGTCCTCAACGAGTAAGACTTTGTGTTGGCTCCTCGCCCGCTCGAGGGCTGTCGCTCTGACAAGGCGTCTCTCCGTAGCAACATGATCTGCGCAGTCGCCGGCATGACGGCTGATGCCAACATCCTCATCAACTACGCCCGCCAAGCCGCCCAGCGCTACCTCCGAACCTACAACGAAGACATTCCCTGCGAGCAGCTCGTCCGCCGACTCTGCGACCTCAAGCAGGGCTACACGCAGCACGGTGGTCTTCGCCCCTTTGGCGTCTCCTTCATCTATGCCGGCTGGGATCCCCGGAGACAATTCCAGCTCTATCTTAGCAACCCCTCGGGCAACTACGGTGGCTGGAAGGCGACGAGCGCCGGAGCTAACAACGCCAGCGCGCAAAGCTTGCTGAAGCAAGATTACAAGGAGGACTGCACGCTCAAGGAGGCCTGCGCCATGGCGGTCAAGGTGCTGAGCAAGACCATGGACTCGACCAAGCTGAGCAGCGAGAAGAGTGGGTCGCCCTCGTATCGTATTGCCCGACATGTCTGGCTAACGTTTCCTCTTTCTTTGCAACAGTCGAGTTTGCCACTGTAGGACAGACCGAGGACGGCAAAATCTATCACCGGCTGTGGAGCGCCGACGAGATTACGGCCTTATTGAAGGAGCACGACTTGGCCAAGAATGAAGAGACCGAGGAGAAATAGATGGTCATGGTTGAGACGAGGGGGACGAGGCGCATCGGGGGTCGGCCTGTTCTTTCGGCTCACCCCGTGTTACATTAATACAACAAGATGCAACGATGTTGTCCATGACAAATCCGTGCCTCGCGAACCCGTCATTTGTCTAAAACGGCATTTACTATCAAGATCTATCATCAAGATCTACTATCAAGATCTACTATCGAGATGCCATGCATGCCGAATCTAAACCCAAAACATATCGTCTTCAAGATTTGTGCATCCTCAGGTCATTTCTTGTGAAAGGGCCTCCGACTCTCAGCCTGACATTGCCCGAGTCTCTTGCAGCTCATAGCTAGGACCTCCATCAGCCCCGGCCTCCTCCTCGTCACGAAGGCGGTGCCATCGCGTAGTCTTGGCGTCGGAACCCGGGCGCGGATAAGGCTCGTCACACCCCGGGCTAGAGAGCCTCGGCCAGTGTCTTCTATAACTCCAGTAGGCCACAGACATGCCCAGCGCCGAGCCAACGCAAACGTCGTAGACGTCGTGGCGATAGTCCTCGCAGCGCGAGATGGCGATGAGGGCAGCACCAACGAGGGGCAGCAGGCAAAGCAAGGCACGGCCGAGGTCCCGGCCGCCGGCCGCGTAATGAAAAAGGTGCAGCTGGCCGGCGAGGAAGAGGCTGAGAAAGCCCAGGCCGGCAAAGGCAAAGGACGAGTGGCCAGAGGGAAAGGAGCGCCAGCCGTCGTGGAGGGCGTGGCCGCCCGGGGCGGTGCAGACATCAATGGTGACGAGCTGGTTGGGCTTGGTGTCCGAGGCCGGGCGGCAGCGGTCCAGAAGGTCGGGGCGAGGCCGGCCGACGGCGTTCTTGATGATGTCGGTCAGGAAGCCGGTGAGGACGGCGGAGATGGCGAAGGAGAGGAGCGTGGCCTCGTGCTTGGCGGCGGGGGGGCGGCAGACGAGTCCGTAGGCGAGGATGACGGCTAGCGGGACGACGAAGGCGTAGATGAAGAGCATGGCTGTTTGCAAGTCTGCGTGAGCTGTCGAGGGGCCTCCCTCGGGGCTGGGGGCCCTTGGGGCTGGGGGCCCTTGGGGCTGGGGGGTTGACATACGCACGGAGACGCGCTCGTGGACGGCGTGGGGGAATGAGATGTTGAGGTCGTTGATGAAGAAGATTCGGTGAAACGGCGTGACGAGGCTGGCCAGCTGAACCACGGGCTTGAGCGGTGACGAGGCCGGCCGAGGGACGGGGGAGGGCTCACGAGGATCCATGCTACGAGCAGCACCAGCAGGCCCGCGTAGTCGGGCGCATGCGTCGTCTGGCACCCTATGCGCGTGAGCAGCCAGTAGTTCCAGGCAAGGGGACGGGGCAGGCTGGATATTCAGACCCTACAGACCTTCCAGAGCCTGGCCAAGGAGTGCTGGCCGTAACGACTGCTGGCCGGAGCAGCGCGGGCGGCCCGTCCTGAAGCCATGGCGACGCGAGTCGTTAAGACTTTTCAATAAATCATCCTGGTCGCGTAGATGCGGCTGGCGAGGATGGCTGGACTTGTGTCTTCCCGATGTCTTGTTTTTTGGTCGTGAAGAGTTGACGCGTGGTCGAGAGGGCGTCGACGTTGTGCAGGGGGTGAGGTTGACGGTCTTGGGTGGGTTATTCCGAGGAAGGGAGTCTCCGGCCAAGGTAGACGACGAAACGACTCTACCGAGCGGGAAATAACACGCCAGGAGGCCCGGAATGCGCACATCAAGCGGGATCGACCATTTTTCGCCTTTCACCCTCCAATTAAGATGGTTCGCGAGCTTGAGGTATAGGGTAGGTGGCAACGGTTGGTGCACGACTCCGCTATCGAGGCGCCTAAGTACGGAAGGCCATAGCTACATATGTTTTAAAACCTCGACGTGGCCGAAAACCCCTACGAGCACCCAGGTGTTAGATCACATGATGGAGGTCATAACGATTAGGTCAGCATGACCGCCACGTGACGTAAGGGAAATATCCCTTAAATACGGCCCCTTTATAAAAAGAGGGGAAGCACGTACAATACGTATTATTATATATTACATTAATATAAACTCTTTACTATATAACCTATCTAGACCTATTATAACGCCTATTTAGTCCGAGCCGTAGATCTACGATCTAATAATTAAGAGTCTTAGCCTTTAATCTATCGAAAATACGATATAAAACACTAAAAATAGGCTCCCTTTAGGCAAAACTAATCACTATGTCTATTAAGAAGAATACTAAAGTCATCCTTATCGAAAATGCTAACTAGTCTATTTAAGATAATAAGTTTAAGGCGTAGGTTCTTAATAGCAACCTATAGGAATAGGTCTTCGGTACTAAAAGGCTCCTTCCTATTCCGGATATACCTATCGAAGACGACTCTCCGAAGGGATCTCGCTCTCGTATAGCGGACGAAGAAATAGTCTAATAGAGACGCTAACCTTCTTAAGGCAATACCTAATAATAGCAGATTTTTCTATATAAAGAGAAGAAATAGGAGAGTTAGAAAAAGGATATTAAAGAGCTACGTACTTAGATCGCTTTAACTATCTCCGACTACCTTTTCTAGACTTATTATAAGCTTAATAAGGACCTTAAGGACTAGTACGCTACGCTAAAGAAGCAGGCAAAAGGAAAAACGGAAGATATCTAACGGGCCTTTTAGGTTCGCTATAAAATAGTAGTTAAGCTTTCCCTAAGTTAGCTAAAGAACTAGCACCTTTAGCTTAAGGGCTAGAAGAAGATTATATATAAAGGGATTTAGGAAGAACTTCCTAAAGCTACCTATAAGAGTATTTAGGTTGCTGACTTTCTAGCTTTTATTAATCTATATTTTCCTAACTAGGTCGATTCCTTTAACCTCTCTTACGTAGAGAAGGAGAAGGATTTTAATATCTATTCTATAACTAACGAATTTACTATGTTTATAGACAAACAGCCTGCTTAACTATCTTATACTAAGAAAGGCTCTTTCGGCCCTTCTTATATAGGGCAAGACGTAGGATAAGACGAGAAAGGAAATAGCAGCTAGACGAATAATAAAAAGAGATCGCTACCTACCGATATAGATAAGAAAGGCAATACTAAATATAGGCTCTACTCTATAAGAGGTTATACTCTAGAGAATTACTAGGAAGTTAACCTTAAAAAGGCACCCGACTAATAGCCCGGCGGAAGAAAGGATACTATCGCTAAGAATATAAAGAAACCCGAGGTTATAAGATAAGTCTAAAGACAATAAGGCAAGAAGGGAACTAAGAATAATAATAAGACGGATTAACTTATGCGGGAAAAGGGAAGATGCCCTTCGGCTTCTTTCCTCGCCCTTTTAGTCGATGCGTTTTTTAACGTCGACGTTTACCCTCTTTACTACTCGTTAATCTTAGATTATAGCATAACCCTCTATATCTTTAATAAGATCTCCCGGTTTAAGAATTTTAGAATAGCGAATAAGGGAGATTTCCTTTAAGCAGGCGCTGAAAAAGTGCCTATCCTAGGCTACGGTAAAGTTAACATCCGCTTATAGACCCTATCGTTTAAACTATAAGTATTGCGCTTGCTTAACGTTGCCTTCTATAAGAACTTTATATACAATCTAATCTCTTATAGACTATTAAAGCAATAAGGACTTTAGTAGGACGAACGACTTTATAGGCTATTAGCGCTCCGTTCGGCCGACGATACTATCGTCGGTCTTATTAAATAGCACTACGGCTAGTTCGTTCTCGAGTATATCCCCTACTATATAATAAGGCGGGCATTTTATAACCGCCGAAACAAGTTTAATAGCTATACTAAACGGACGCTATAAAAGGCTACTACTAAACTCTAGCATCTCCGAATAGGTTATCCGGGACTATAAGCCTTAAAACACCTCGTTAACTACTCTAAAGGTATTAAGATTAAAGGCATCTTAATTATATAGTGCGATAACTACGGTACTATAAAAGCAAAACGGATAATACGATAAGCCCTATAAGATATAGGCATTATAGGCGAAAGAATTACGATAGACTTTTATAACTTCGTGCTAGACAATAAGGGCTATAACTCGCTAATGCTTTTAACCGATAGAGCGAGCGGCTTTATATAGGATTACTACCTCTAAGACCGTCTCGTAGAAACTATTATTACGGCCCTTAAGTCCGGCCTTAACTACCTAAAGCACTAGTACTAGTTTTATACTAAGATTATTAAGTATAATAATAAGATTACTACTTAAAAGCCGGAAGTAGAAGTATTCCTTAAGGCAAGGCTCTTTAAAATCGAGCCCTCGGCCCTATATATATAAGATTAAAATAGCGGCGCCGAGCGCTTAAGGGGTATAATTAAGGATAAGTCTAAAGCGATATAAGGAAAGCTCTTAACCTAGCTTTAGCGAGAGATTTATAAGTCCGCTATATATCTCTATAATCGTACGCTAAAATATAGCTATAAGTAGGAATTCCTCTACGAGAAGCTAACTAGGAGAAAGCTAGCGCAATAGCATCTTTATGCCTATAGGTATAAAGCGTTTACAATAATAATAACAGCCTAAGAGAAGAAACAACGCCTTAGGAAGCTTAATCTACGAGCTTAGATAGGCTTCTTAGTAGGATATATATCTTCTAATATCTACCGAGTCTAGGTTCTTATAGAAGGGAAGGTTATTACTACTCGAGATATTGTTTTCGATAAGTAAGAGATTTTCGATAGAATATTCGAGAACCTTGCCGAAAGCGTTAAAGAGTACGACCTTAAGGAGCTAGCCCTAGCCCTAAGGAATATTACTCTCCCTAATAATAATTAAATTAATATACTATAAGTTCTCGATAATTAAGTATTCGACGATATCCTCGTCTACTAAGATATAAACCCTAAACGTAAGGCAAACTACGATATAGACTATATAATAGCGCTTAAAAACGACCGGGAAAACATAAAGCAGTATACCGAAGCTCGATTTAAGCCTCTCCCTACTCCTTTAAGCACTCCCCTAGCGGCCCTATTTATAGCTATAATCTAATTATATCTCGCTAACTAGAATATACTATAAAGCAAGCATCTCGATATAACTTAAGCAGCCTTCTAAGCAAACATAAGTCTATACTTACGAGGAATAAACCCTTCTATAGCACCTAAGCCGTATAAATAAAAAGCAAACCCCTCCTTAGTAAGTCTATACTTATAAGGAATAAACCCCTCCGTAGTACTTAAGCCGTATAAATAAGGAGTAAACCCCTCCTCGGTAAGTCTATACTTACGAGGAATAAACCCCTCTGTAGTACCTAAGCCGTATAAATAAGGAGTAAACCCCTCCTCGGTAAGTCTATACTTACGAGGAATAAACCCCTCCGTAGTATCTAAGCCGTATAAACAAAGAGTAAACCCCTCCTTAGTAAGTCTATATAATTAGGAGTTAACCCCTCCGTAGCTTATAAACGAGGAGTTAACCCCTCCGTGGAAAAAAAAACTCGCCTATTAGCACTTTGCATTTATAGTAGGTACTTAAGCCGCACCGATCTCGAAAGATACTAATATATTACGGTTTAAAGATAAGGCTTACCTCGACCGCTTAATCCTAAAAAGGCAGGTATATCGACGAGACCTTCTAGCTATCCTAATATATTATAGATAGCTTAAATAACACTTACTTAGCCCTTAATTCGAGGAGGCGGAGAGAACGCATCTTTAGAGTTATAAAGAAATAAAGTCCTAGACCGATGTTAACTCTAAAACACTTACGAAGAAAGGCTAAGTCCTCGACTATATATAGGTATATATATATAAAACAGATAAGCACGGAAGGCTCTCGAAGTATAAGGCAAGACTAGTCGTCCGAGGGGATTAATAGCTTCGAAACGGGCAGGAGACCTATATAGCAACCCTCGTAGGACGAAGCTTTTAAACACTTATAACGATAGCTATAAGGTTCGACCTTAAACTAATATAGTACGATACGGTTAACGCGTTTGTTAACGCAAGGCTCGACGAGATTATATATATAAAGATACCGCTAGGGTATAGAAAACACTCTATTATCCTCCGACTTAATAAAGCCCTCTACGGACTGCGAAAATCCCTTCTTTTATAGCATTGCAAACTTACGTTAATACTTCGGGAGATAGGGTTTTAGACGGTGCTATACGAACTATACTACTTAACGTTTAACGGCATTATCGTCTTCTTCTATATAGATAATATTGTCTTTATATATTATAAGAAGGATTAAGATAGGGCTAAATCTCTTTAATATTAACTACGGGGAAAATACAAGCTTATAGGCGGCGATAACCTATAATAGTTCCTCGGCATTAAGATTCTACGAGACTGTATTTAACGGTATATTTAGCTATTATAAGCCGCTTATATTAATAAGATCTACCGACTTATAAAGAAACGCCGCCCCTTTAATATACCGATAGGGGTAAAAGAGCTTCTCCCTTACGAAGGGATCGCTAAACACTATAAGATATAAGCCTACTAGGTAAACGTAGGTTCCGTTCTATACGCGGCGGTTATTACCCGCCCCGATATCGCGTTTGCTATGTTAAAACTATGCAAATTTAATAATAACCTTAGACCGGACTATAAAGACGCCGTCGATCGAGTTCTCTATTATCTATATTATACCCGGGGACTTATGCTTCGTCTAAGGGGTAGGGACGACTTTAAAGTAGTAAGTAACGCCTCTTTCGCCGATAATACCGACTAGAAAAGCTCTTAAGCATTTGCTATAAAGCTATTCGGAGGCTTAATCGGCTAGAGAGCTAATAAATAAGATATAGTTATAACCTTAACAACCGAGGCTAAGCTCCTAGCGTTATTACAGGCAGTAAAGGAGTTAATCTACGTAAGCAGGCTTATTAAAGAGCTCGACGTCTCCCTTAATAACTCTTGCATTTGCATTTAATATAATAACATATAGACTATCCGACTAGTTACTACCGAAGTCGCTACTCTATAGACAAAGCTTCGCTATATAGACATTTATAACCACTAGCTTCGTTAAGAAGTCCTTAATAAGACCCTCGATGTTAAATATATACCTACCGCGAAGATAATAGCCGATAGCCTTACTAAGGCACTTTAAGGGCCCTCCTTTAAGGCCTTTATCGAATAAATAGGCCTTTACGATATTACCTAACGCCTCGCCGATCGAGAACTCCTTAAAACGACCGACGAAATAATATAAACCGATATATATATATTATAGGAAGGTTAGGAGATATAAATAGGCCGATGTAAGCGTATCCTTAAGGGTAATAGTCTTAATATCGGCACTATATACTTATATAAAGGCACGAAGTATATATAAAATAGGAGAATAACAGGCATAAGCGTCGGTAATAAGAAATAACCGTAGGGGAACCTAATTCCTCTTGCGTATTACTATAGTAGTCCTTACGTAAAAACGTTAGGGAGACGATAGATAAAGGGCCTTGTTAAATATCTACGAGCATTAACTAGGCTAAAGGCGTCTAAACACTCGATTAAGTATTAAATAAGAAGGAAGCTCTCCTATAGCGAGGGCACCTACTATAGGTAGCGGCGGAAGGAAGAATATTAGCGTATCTCGCAATAGCGACTATTCCGTCGATTTCGGTATAACGTACTAAGGGAATCGAGCATAGGCTGCTAAACGACTAGCCTTATAATATCGCTATAAGCATTAGCTGCTAAACGACTTACAAACGACTACGAATACCCTTAACGACGGTAGACTAAGGAGGAACGATGCTTTTACGCAGTAAGGGCATATATCTACTGTGTGTAGCTAGGGAAGGAATTAAGGAAGTAAGAGAGCTTATAAAGCCGCACTTATTAGAGCGCTTAAGCGTAGGATTAAAAGGGCAGGGATTAAAGATATCCCGCCCTAATAGCTTAACGATAGAACGAGGATTAAAAACTCATTGGATTTAAGCTATTTAGCAACCTCTTAATGCTAGCTTCCCTCCCTCTCGGGATTAAAGCTAGGGGGGTGTGTTAGATTATATAATAGAGGTCACAACGATTAGGTTAGCATAACCGCTACGTAACGTAAGGGAAATATCCCTTAAATACAGCCCCCTTATAAAAAGAGGGGAAGCACGTATAAGACGTATTATTATATATTACATTAATATAAACTCTTTACTATACAACCTATCTAGACCTATTATAACGCCTATTTAGTCCGAGCCGTAGATCTACGATCTAACACTAAGGGGGAAAATAAAAAAGGCTATAAGGGTAATATCCCCCCCCCTTACCCCCCCTATCTTATAAAACTTTATATACTATAACTTTCTATAAATAGAAAGGTTATATAAAAACCTTTTTCTATTAGTAATACTATATAAGAGTATATTTAAAAAGGAATAATAAAAACTTTATATAAGTTTTAAAACTATAGAAATAAGTATAGGAATTAATTAATAACGTAATATATATAAGAATATACTTATATAACTAAGGAATAAAGTCGTAACTATATTATAGACTCTATATAGGAATAAGGTAATAAGGATTATAATTATATAGTGCTAGTAGGTATCTCCTATATTTACATTCGTAAAAACTCGTTCTATTATATATATTCTATATGTCTCGTCTAGCTAGGAAAAAGGGGAAAGGGGGCCCCTTTATAGGTAATATATCCTCGTTACACACACGTAATTACATAGGATTATATAGCTGCAATTGCTTCGTACGTATCCCTTATCCCTTATTCCTATATATAGCGTATTATTAATAAGGATTATACGTAAGATATCTTAGTTTAAAGGTCTTTTAGTTAGTATTAAAGTATATTATCTACTTTTATAGAAGGGGGGATAAAGGGGGGGAAAGGGAGCCCTTTTATAAGTGCTATAAAGAGCTTACCCGGCTTAGCTAGGTGCTTAATAAAGCCTTATTAAGAATACGTAACCTAGCCGCTAACGCTATTATCTATAATAAGGCTACTACTAGGGTTATAACGGTGCTAATAACACTACGGTTATTAAGGTTATTATAGGAATATAGTTATATAACTAAGGGATAGAGTTATAACTATATTACTAACTATATATAGGAAAGGGGCAATAAGAGTTATAACTATACGGTGTATAACGCTACGTGCCTTATATAGTTAATAACCTTGTTATTAACTAAGGGCATCGTTATAACTAGAGCAGTAAGCCCTAGCGTAGGCCTTAATAATATATTGTTAAAGCATTATAGGCTTTATAGAGGGACCCTAGCAGACGGGTATAAAAGGGCCCTTTTATTCCCCCTTCTTAGCTAGATTAGATATAACTATAACTAATATAACCCCTTTTATTTAGATTAATCTTAGTAAATCCCTACTAATATATTTATAGCTTATATAAAGAGGCTATTCGTCGCCCTTTAGTTAATAAAACCTATATAGACTAATATAGCTAGTTATAACCCCCCTTTGTTTATTTAACTAACTAATAGTACCTATATTATAAGAATAAGGGATAAGGGATAAAGGGTACGTACGACGTCGTTAAAGGCACGTGACCTACGTGACCTAAGGTTACGTTAATACCTATAAAGGGCCCCCTTCCCCTTTCTTCCTAGCTAGATAGATATATAGAAAACATATACCGGAATGAGTTTTTACGAATATAAATATAGGAGATACCTACTAATACTAATTAGTATCGGTAAGGCTTAGATACTAATAGTAAGGCAGATGTTAGTAGGTATCTCGAATGCAAATGCAAATATAGGTCTAGTAGTCTTATTAGAATTATTAATACCTATCTAGCTAAGGATTATACTACCTTCTTATAGATAAGACGAGAGAAGGGTCGGGGCTTCCTTCCGGGAAGCCTCGGTAGCTAAGAATAAAAAGGGATCCGTAAATAAAATATAAAGACGGATGCGTTAGTTAGGAAAGACCTTCCGCGGACGGATGCGTTAACTATAGAAGTCTATAGAAGGAAGTAGAATTCCATCTATGGAATTTACCTTAAAAGGGAAGTCCTTCTACTATAGAATTCTATCTATAGAATTTACCTTAGAAGGAAAGTCCTTCTACCGTAGAATTCTATTAGAATTCTATCTATAGAATTCACCTTAGAAGGGAAGTCCTTCTACCGTAGAATTCTATTGGAATTCCATCTATAGAATTCACCTTAGAAGGGAAGTCCTTCCACCGTGGAATTCTATCTATAATTCCTATAGCAGAAGAGATATATCTTAATCTTTAAATATATTATAAATCTTTATTAAACCGGCTTTAGCCTAATAATCCTATTTCATATACTTAGAGAGGGTTATTTACGCTAAGAATAAGAAGACTTAACTTTCTAAGTCTAGCTCGCCTCTAAGGGTTATATATAGATCTTCTTTAAGCTTCCTACTAACCGATTACCGCTTTAGAAGAGAAAGAGTAGCACTAGTAGGAAGTGCGTCTACTAACGCCGACCGCTTCGCAAAGAACCTCGCGACGACGATAACCTTAATTCCTATATTAGCTGGTTTAAGAATTAACTAAGTTAACCGCCGAAAAGCTCTTCTACTTCCTCGAGAAAAGCTCTTCTAACGGTATATTAAAAGACAACTACGAGCCCGACCCTTAAGACCCTCGCAAACCCGACAAATACTTCTAAATCTATAGGATATTCGATTAATATATAAGCTATTTAATCACGACTATCGCGTAAAAACCCTTACGCAATAACTAAAAACCCGCCGCTTACTTCCGATAAAATATCGCGAAGACCCTTACGTATAATAAACACCCCGCCGTCTTCCGACCTAATACGAGAATATAGTCCGCTTACTGCCTTAAGCTATAAGAATATAGTCCGCTTACTGCCTAAGCTACGATCTAGAATATAGTCCGCTTACTGCTTTAAAGCCCCCTTAGAAAATATAGTCCGCTTGCTGCTTTAAGCCCCTCCCCTTAAGAATATAACGACGGCTCCCTTAGCACCCGGCACTATAAAGCTAGCTCTCTCGCTAACGCTTAAGATAACGCTTTCGGCCTAACGCTTAAGACGATAATTTCGGCAACGCTTAAAACAACGCTTTTAGCAACGCTAAATCCGGCCTTAATACTAAAGAGGACGTTTCCGGCAGTTTTAGTAATAGCAATAATAGCGGCTCCGCAACCGCAACCGTTAAAATAAGCTCCCGTAGTTGCTTTCCGCTAGTATAATTAACCTTAATTTAGTCCCTAGCTCCTATAGGCGTAACCCTAATCCCGGCTTAAACCTTAACTTTTACAACTACGACTCTTTAAAGTCCGCTAATTAATTTAATCTAATAGCCGAAGTCCGTAGCCGTAGTTAAAATGCTCCGCTAAGCATATAAGATACTCCGCTAAGTATACGCACGACGCTTTCGGCAATATTAATCTAATAGCTAAAGTCCGTAGCCGTAGTTAAACGCTCCGCTAAGATAACGTCTTTCGCCTTTATTCGTGTTTTTATCCTTTATTCTTCCTTACTTTATTCCCTACTTCCTTATTCTTTATTCTCTATTTCCCTACTTCCCTACTTTCCCTACTTTATTTATTACTTCTCTTTTTCGGCGCTTTATTCCTATAAGAAGATAGACTAAAGGTACGTTTAGGAAGGTAGGAACAATAGTTAAAAGTACGAATAATCCTTTATTATAATGCGGTTGCCCTCTCGTAGTAAGACTAAAGCTTGCCCCTCTTTTAAGATATAGTAGGGCCTTAGGGATATACCCTTAGGCCTCGAGAGGGGTTATCGGGGACTAGTTAGCGACTAATGCCCTAATAGTCCCTAAGCTAAAATGCATTATCTATCGTATATATATCCCTATCTCCCGACTCTATAGTTACGCGGGTAGCCGCGTTATAATTCCTTTTTACTTCTCTTTTTTCGGCGCCCTAAAATAAGCACTAAAATAAGCTTTATTTCGGCCCGATAACGTTATATGCCGGCCCTACTACTCTCCGGCAACGTTCTTTCCTAGCCTAAATACACGCTCTATTTCTCGCTCTTTCCCGGCCCGAAGATAACTCTATCTTTTGCTCTATTTTGCCCTTTTTATTTAAAGCTTAACGCTCCCGAACGCTCTTTTTACTATACGGTATACGGATGTTATAAGGTTAGAAAAGCCGGTGTTAATATTACCGTCTTCCCCTATTGCTTTCCACTAGGAAATCCCCGGTCCTATTATAGAATTAATATAGAAGTATCTATAGAATTTATATAGAAGTGTTATGTATTTCTACTATAGAATTCCACGGGCTTTTACGGGTTATTACCCTAACGGTCTTTTACTATAGAATTCTAATTCCCTTCTATAGTCTTCTACCGTAGAATTCTAATTCTCTTCTAACGGCTTCTACCGTAGAATTTATATATCCTTCTAATAGACTATTGTATTATTGATTTCTTTATTTACTAACTATAGCTAACTATATAACTATTTATTATACGGACGCGATCTATTGATTTATAACCGGTGTTTTCTGTCTAATTCTTTCCTTTACCCCTTTTCCTTAGGTCTACGCGGCTGTTTTCGTCTAAGGGATTTCCCTATATATAGAGACTAGTTAGCCCTCCTTATTAGAAAATACAAAAGCTATTATTCTTAGTAATTTACATTATTTTACAGCTTTTAATCCTTCCTTATAGGCTGTTTTAAGCCTTAGAGCCTTTCTTCTTTTTTAATTGCTATTACCTAAATGTTAAGGACCCGACTGCCTAGCGTTCGATAGCCGGATCCGCGATAATAATACGGCCTTATTTAACCGGGCTAATCGTTATACGACCTATTTAACTAGGCTAAGGTCCCTCTTTTCCCTTATTATTATTACGTTCGTCTAGCTAGCTACTATTTATACGACTTTATAAAAACTACTAGTATTATAAGAATAAGGGATAAAGAATAAAGGGTACGTACGACGTCGTTAAAGGCACGTAACCTATATAACCTAAGGTTACTATTAGTAGGTGATTCACTTGTATTAATCTAAACAAAGGGGGTTGTATTAGTTATAGTTGTATCTAATCTAGCTAGAGAAGGGGGAATAAGGGGGCCCCTTTATACCCGTCTATAGAGGTCCTTCTATAGAGCCTGCTATGCCTTAACAATGCATTGTTAAGGCCTACGCTAGGGCTTACTGCTTTAGTTATAACAATGCCCTTAGTTAATAACGAGGTTATTAACTATATAGGTCACGTAGCGTTATACGCCGCGTGGTTATAACCCCTAATGCCCTTTTCCTATATATAGTCGGCAATATAGTTGCGACTCTATCCCTTAGTTATATAACTATATTCCTATACTAGCAGTCTTTCTTTCTAACTGCTAAACAACCTTCCTAATCGTAAGGATAACGCGTATTAGACTAAAAGGGGTCTAATAAATACAATACATAAGTATAAATAAAAGAGAGTCCTAAAAGGGGAACTTAGGGGCGTAGAACATATGCCTCTATCCGAATAATTAAGCTATTATTGTATACGAAGCGTTCGAGGGCTCGGTTCGGTAATGCCTTTATTATAGCATTAGCCGGGTTATTATCGCCGTTAATCTAACGGATCTCTATAATCTCTCGTTGCTTATATAACTATCGAAGAGACATAATATTAATTATTAATCTCTTCTCCTTAGTTATCCTAAGCTTTACGAGGCATTCGTAGAGCGAATACGAATCTATATAGATAATTAATTAGATATTCGGTAGCTTAAGCCGGTCGGTAATAATCTTTAACGTAGTTGCTAAGGCGATCCCGAGGTTAACGCCGTTAACTATACCGTATATCTTAGAGGCTCGTATACTTCGGGTAACTCTCTTACACTTCGTCGAACTCTAGTAGATAATGTTTTTAATAACCTTAAACTAGTTATTAGACCTTTCGGTCTTATTAACTAGTGTAATAATAAAGCCTAGTTGCGATAATAGGTCTTTATTATTAGCAAACGACCTATCCGTAAATACTATTAGCTTTGCCTTTGTAAGATTAATTAGTTTATATATTAAACCTCTGCTTTAGTAGTCTATTTACTACTTAAGTCGCTTATTTAAGATTATACAATCCTTATCATCCGGGTTTTATACCTATACCGTAATAGAGATATCGAATGCGGCTTTTAGTTAGTATACTAAGGCTATATAGGCTCTACGAGTACGTTATTTTAGGTACTATTGTATATAATCTAGAGCCTTAATATCGATTCGGTCGATCCGGGCAGCTTATCCTTTCTGTTAGAGTAGGAGTATCTTATCCTATTGTAAGCTTACCTTTGCGCCGTTGAAATCCGTGACGGAGCCTTAAGTTATCGTGGTTTTCGGCTTCGCCTTAAATTATGCCTCTTAGAGCTTTTCTTCTTTAGCGGCTGAAAAACTCGTCGTTTTAAGCATAAGGGTATCGTCCGTTTGTATCCTAATAATGCTAAAGTATTTTAGTCTTATATTAAATATTATAAGGCAAAAGTCGAAGGTCGATATCGCTATATTAAGGTCCTTAATATAGTGCTTTTAATACGTATTAAACTAATAGACTCTTAATTCTACAATACTATATAAGGGCTTAATGACTCGGATAATCGTATCGGGCGGATACTTCCCTTATAATTCGGCGGGGAGACGTATTAAGACCGTTCGAAAGAGCTCTATATTCGCCTAAGGATATGCTTAAGTAATGTCTCGAAGGGATAACGTTATCCTATATCGCATAAGGCTAGGAGCAAGGGCTAAGATTAGTCGTTAGCTAACGCGTTAGATTATTAGGGACTGCGTTAGTAGGGAAGCCTTCTCCTTATTATTATAACCTTAGACTATAAGCCTTGATTTCTTATATAGCTTAGTGCCTCTACCTTTAACCTCTCGAACTATATAGGAGCTAAAGATGCGGTAGCCGCCGTAAATAGCTTCGTTATACCGTTCGAAACTAAATACTCCTTATGCTATAAGGTTATCGATCTCCGTGCTATCTAACGCTTCGAATAGTGCTCCCGGGGTTGTAATAGCGCCTTTAGATCGGAGCTTAACGGCTAGCTCGTAGGCTTCTTCCTCCTTTTTTATCGTAAAGGCCTCGTCCGCTTCTTTATCGCTTAAATCGTCGAGATCTATATCGTTCTCGTTATCTTTTAGGTTATCCTCTACGTTTAGTCCTTCTATAATTAAATGCCTAGCCTTATTCTTTAATCTAGGCGGGCGTCCTCGCTTACGGGGTACCGGAGGGTCCGGTCGGGCGGGTTCGTCCGGCTGCTCGGATTCTAGTGCCGGAAGGTCGTTACGTATTTAATTACGATAATACGGTTATACTAGCGTAGATCTAAAAACCTAAGGTCTATTAACTATATCGATCGTAATGTCGTGCCTGTTAATAGCTGTAATTTTAAACGGTCTTTACTATCCTAACTTCTCCCTCTATACGCGGACTTTGCTTTAAAGAGGAAGGGCAAGTATATTTACCGTATCTAGACCGTTGCGGCTATATAGCGCTGCTTAGACCTATCGTTTAGCCGTAAGCTGCCGAAATGCCTTTATCGCTTTCTATATTATAGTAGCTCGTTTAAAGGTTATTAGCGATAGCGGCGAATTAAGAGTTATCCTAGGATACGCCCCGAATATAAGCAACGTAGGCATTAGTCCGTTCGGTCTAGTAGTATTATTAATAGCTTTAATAGCCGTCTAAAGGACTGCCTTAAGGGAGGTAAAGCCGCCTATTTCTACGAAGAGGATATTAAAAGCTTAGCGCAAAGGGGTATAATACCTCTTAACCTTACTAATAGACTAGTATGCCTTAATAAGAACTTATATATATATAATCCCTATAATACGGGCTTTGTTTCGGAATTCTACCGCCGCGAAGTTCGTGCCGGCATTATATTTAATAATGTTAAGGGGACTAAAGTACATGTTAATCTAAAGGGCTCGAAGAGTCTCTTATATATCTTTAGCTAATATAGAAGGAAGGAATCGAGCGCTTTAAAAGGCCGTCGATGCGTTAATAATATATAATACCGGGCGTTATACTAAATTCGGTACGTCTAAGTATATTATATTAACGATAACCTTATAATTAAAGTCTTAGTTATCTTTAAGGTTAAGCTTAAACTGTTTTAGGATAGGCGAATGCATCTAGCAATAGTAATATAGTTCCGAGATATTCTTTAGAGTGCTAAGAGATATATTACCGTAGCCTGCTTGCTTTAATAGGTTATATAGCCTAGCTATAGCCGGATGTCTAAATCGACGATATAAGGTCCTAATTTCCGTTTCTATAAGGAATATAGTCGATTATTTACTCTTCCTAAGGAAGAACTAAGGGTGTCCTTATTTCCGGACTACCGGAATGTTTGCCTTAGGGCCGGTAAGGGTATTCGTTATATTATTAAAGAATACGCTTAGCCTATCTATATCCGCGAGATATAGTAGGAAAGGGGTTAAAGTTTCTAATATATAAAATATAATCCTTTTAATCGGAGTAATAAGATTAATTAATCCTAAAGACCTTATAACGGTGCTAGCGCTAAACTTAATTAATTCTTAGCCTACGGTTAATATATCTAAATAGACAGAAGGGTTTTCTTATTAAAGGGCTATATACTATTCTCGTCCGGCCGTTAAGACCTTCGCCGCTCTTATATCGATTAGGATGCCTTGGAAATAGAGCTTCGAATAGCGGTTATCGATAAGGAACTAGTCGGCCGAAACTATTAGTTCTATGCCGTAGACGTCGTCTCCTATAATAAGGTAGTTAAAGGCTATTTAGCAAAGCATTTAACTAGCTTACTACTGCTCCGGCTCGTTATTCTCGCTATACTCCTCCTCCTTATCGTCCTTATAACCTTTATAGCCTACTAAATAAGCTATAATGTCCGGGGAGACGCCGGTATAAAGACAATACGAGAGATATTAGTCCTTAGCTTTCCGCCGTTCCTTTATAGAATATTTCGTAGACTAACATCCCTCCTTTCCATACATAAAGCACTTCTTAGTCTAGGTCTTATTGCCGTATCTTTAGCCGTAGCCTCCTCTACCGCGAGGTCGATAGCCTTATCTAGATCCTCGCGGGCAAAATCCTCCGTTGCCTCTACTACGATTATTAGTATACCTATAGTCTATATAAAACTAACTATTAAGGTTCTTCGAATTATATTTATAATTTATATCTATCCTATCGTTATTACGATATCGGTCTTAGATAAACTAGCGTAAGGCATTTCTCGCTTATCGTACGAGGTATATCGTAAGGGAAGCTCGGAGGTCGGTATAAAGCTTTTTAGCTTCCTTAGCCTATTTAAAGAAGGCACCCTTAAGTTCCGGGACCCTTTAGCACGCTTTAGTAAGATTTACTATAAGCGGGGTTTCGCCTATAAACTTAGGTCCTAGAGCCCGTTAATAAAGCAATAGCTTATCGATTAGCAACTAGAGCACTTCCGGTAGGCCTTTCTTAGGGTTGCTAGCCCGAACTTAGTTAAACGTTATATTAGTCTAATCGGTGTAGTACTAAGCCTTAGTCGCTTTAGTATTAAAATATCGTTTAATCTTATCGTATGCGCTTCGGAAGGTAGTTGTCTAGGTGATATTCTCCGTATAGAAGCGGTCGGCTTATCCCTTTAAGATCTAAGGGAGGAGTATATAGAAGAGCCCTAGCTTAATCTTAAGGTTATAACATACGCCTATAAACTTACGGATAGTCTCGTTAAATAGGGTATATAGCTTGCCGGTATAGCTCTTCTCCTTATCCTATATCTTAACGAATTTAGTCTATACGTCGGGATCTAATAAGAGGTTCGGAACATCGGCCGGTAGGAGTGCTATATACTCCTTAATGTTATAATTAAATACTTCGATAGCCTTTAGGGCGATTATTAAAGCAGATAGATCGAGCCTTAGTTTCGCCCTTAGGATATATAACGTTAGTTCTAGGAGAAATAGTAGTCGTAGCGCATAAATCCGATTTATATAATTAAATAGTAAGAACGCTAGTACATCCGTCGTAGCCGTGTTTAGGTCTTAGTCTAGTTCTAGGGTTAGATCTATAGTCGCCGCTCGGGCTAGGCCGCTATATTAGAATTAGTGCGAAGTCGGAAAGACTATTCACTAGTTCGTTATAGTCGAGAAGGGGTCTAGATTCGTTTATTCTTAGGCTGCTTAGTCTTATGTATTTCTTATCTTTTCTTATTTACGGAAAGCCTTTATGCCTATCTTAAATTCTTCTTTTATAAACTCCTTCTTATTCTAAGGGAGTAGATCGTCCGATCGAAGCATAGCTATATATAACCTAGTATACGACGTATTCTTAATTCCTATAGCGAGTCTACGTCTTTATATAAGAGCTTTAAGGGCTCTTTTATAGTCCGTAGAAACTAGGTTCTATATAGATTTATTCTATCCCTAAAAATGCTCTTAGAATAAGTCGAAGAGCCGTTAGCCTTAGTAGTAGATAGATGCTTCGCTAACTATAATAAATTAGGCTATAAACGTCGTGACTTCGGCCTTACTAAGGTCTTCCGATGTAATTTCCTCTGTATCCTAATATTATATATCTACGTCTCTACGAGCGGACGGGATAATGCCAATGTCCTTTATCTATCGTTCGATCGGTTTAACCGGGTTATCGGTAGTTTTAAAGGGAGCCGATATATTCGTAGCTAATAGCAGTCCTACTATTATTGCTTATTTCGAATTCGTTAATAAGAGTTATCGTAGGGGTCTTATAATAGTTTTTACGAGAGATATCGAAGCGATTAGTCTTTATTCTAAGTAACGTTACTCTTCCTCCTTAATAAAAGCGAGACGGGATTAAATAGTTATAGGGATTCGCGTTATTATTCTACGTTATAGACGCACTGCTTATTAACGTTACTCTTCCTCCTTAATAAAAGCGAGACGGGATTAAAAGGAAGCTTAAAAGGGTCTATTTGCTAGTCGAGCTCGGTTTAAATAGTCTTATTCTTAGCATAGATAGTCTTCTCTAGGTGTACGCAATAGAACCCGAAGGTAAAGATGCGTAGGAGCCGCGTTCTTATAACTACTGCCCCTTTTATACTTTCGAAGATTAAGATCTATCTTTTTGCCTTACTATTCTATAATTAAATATGTTTAATTACTAATTAGTATTAGTAGGTAATTCACTTAGATTAATCTAAATAAAGGGGGTTATATTAGTTGTAGTTATATCTAATCTAGCTAAAGAAGGGGGAATAAAGGGGCCCTTTTATATCCGTCTATAAGGGTCCCTCTATAAAGCCTGCTATGCCTTAATAATATATTTTTAAGGCCTACGCTAGGGCTTATTGCTCTAGTTATAACGATGCCCTTAGTTAATAACGAGGTTATTAACTATATAAGTCACGTAGCGTTATATACCGCGTAGTTATAACCCCTATTGCCCCTTTCCTATACATAGTCGGCAATATAGTTGCGACTCCATCCCTTAGTCACATGACCACATTCCCACAGTTACGTTAATACTTATAAAAGGGCCCCCTTTCCCCTTCTTCTTAGCTAGATAGATATATAGAAAATATACACCGGAATAAGTTTTTGCGAATATAAATATAGGAGATACCTACTAACAACCTAATTAATATTTTATATAATAACCTATTTAAATAGGATTATATCATAATTTCTTTTTATATTATTTAAAGGGGGAGGCCCTTATCGGGCTGCTTATCGCCATTTTCGCGCCTATTTTATCTATACATTAGTGTAGGCGTAGACAGGTTGTTCGGCCATGTCGAGGTTTTGAAACATATGTATGTAGCTATAGCCTTCCGTACTAAGCGTAAGTGTCTTCGTCACTTTTCACTTTACGTCTTGAACACCGTTTCTCTCGCCCATCGCCTCCACCTCCCAGCCGCTGCATCGCCAGACAAGACCGGCTGAGCAAGCAGCGATGCGCAACACAACCTAGACACACGATGCTAAAGTCCACCTACAAGCCGTCCCCCGCCGCCCTCGCAGCCGCGGCGCCACTGCTCCCAGGCTGGAGCGAGCACAAGGCGCCGACCGGACACACCTACTACTACCACGCCGAGACCAAATCGTCCACCTACAAGCGCCCCGGCGTGCCCGTGGCCGAGCCTGGGCCTGCGCCGGCCCCTTCGCCGTACGCCCATCTGCCCAACCTCTCGGACCCCCGCGTCGCCAATGCCTACCTGGCACAGCTCAACCCCCCGCCGCCGCCGCCGCCGCCTCGCCACGGGCCCGCCGGTCGCGGCGGCCTCCAGGCGCGCCCGCGACCGCAGCCCACGGACAAGCCCCGGCGGAAAGAGGCCATACCGGGGTGCGAGCCCTGGCTCCTCGTCTACACAAAGTACTCGCGGCGCTTCGTCTACAACCCCGTCAACAAGGCCAGCTACTGGCGCATACCGGAGAAGCTGATGCCCGGCATATTGGAGCTGGACAAGGCGCGCATACGGGACAAGGCGTCGGTCGGCACGCAAGACGATGAAGCCGGTCCTCGGCCGAGGAATGAGCCGGTGAAGCAGGCTGCCGCCCGTCTCCACGCCGCCGACAGCTCCGACGAGTACGAAGAGGTCGACGTGACCGACGACGAGGATGGCGACGAGGCTGGAGGCGACGAGGCTGACGGGGAGCGCCGCTCGAAACGCCGGCGAACGGGCGACGACGGGCAAGACGCACAGGACGACACCGTCGAGTTTACGGAAGCAGACATTGCGGCGCAACTGCAGCTCATGGGCGACGACTACGGCCTCGAGCCCGGAGACTACGACGACGGCAACATGGACAACTGGCCCGATGGCACCGCAGGCGTCGACTTCTCCGACGAGGATGCAAAGTGGCTCTTCAAGGACCTGCTCAACGACTTCAGCATCAACCCCTATAGCCCCTGGGACAAGCTCCTGGAAGAAGCCAGGATCCTCCAAGACGCGCGCTACACGGCCCTCGCCACGACGCGCGCGCGCAAGGAGTGCTGGGACGAGTGGTGCCGGGAAAAGATTACCGAGCTCAAGGAGCAGAGGGCCAAGCAGGAGAAAAAGGACCCCAAGGTGGCGTACATGGCCTTTTTGCAGGAAAAGGCCACGCCCAAGCTCTACTGGCCAGAGTTTAGGAGAAAGTACAAGAAGGAGGAGCCGATCAAGGACATGCGGCTGCCTGACAAGGACCGGGAAAAGGCATATCGGGAACACGTCAACCGGCTCAAGCTGCCACAGGCAACCCTCAAGTCGGACCTGACGGCGCTCCTCAAGGCCCAGCCCCTCCACCTGCTGCACAGAAAGTCGCTCTCGGGCAGCCTGCCGACGGCGGTGCTGACGGACATTCGCTACATCTCGCTCGAGCCCGGGGTGCGAGACTCGCTGGTCGAGGCATACGTGCAGTCCCTCCCGCCGCCGCCCGACGACGCGGCGGCGGCGGAGCGGGACGAGGACCGGAAAAAGGAGCGTGACGCGCGCGAGAGGCGGGAGCGTGCGCTGCAGGAGCGCAACCAAGCCGTCGAGGAGCAGAAGAGGCGGCGGGAGCGGGACGTGGCGGCGAGCAAGGCGCGGCTGCGCCAGGGGGAGCGGGAGATTGAAATGGCCATGCGCGTGGACAAGCGAGGCTTGCAGAAGCAGCTGGCACGCGAGCACGCGGGCGAGGGGGAGTCAGAGGACAAGTCCAAGGGTTGAGGAATGATCCCGTATTGTTTGCGGTGCAACTCCCTCTCCATGTTACACTCGGAGAAGAAGTGATCCATTGATGAAATGGTGAAGAGTTGACGGAGCACTAGCGGGGAGAAGCGGCGTCGAAAAGGAGAGCCTATACGTCCTTGCGGTAAGCCGCGAGCCACCTGCAATGGAACGGCTTCGACTCCTCGTTGACATTCGCCTGATTCCCAGGCTGTCGTTGCGGCACATCAACCCTCTCACCGTCGAGACCCGTGTTCGTGACGGCGTTCTGCTGCTTGCCCAGGTAGAAATCAGGCATGAAGAGCGTGGCAAACAGCGGCACGCCAGCCAGGACAAGGGCGGCAATGGCGATGTGGCCATTAACATGGGCGTACGCACGGATGGCGCCCTGCCTGACGGGGTGATGCAAGCCGTAGCTGGTGCGCAGCTTCTTGATGCTCCCGTAGAGCTTCAAGATGGTTGCCTCGTCGACCCCGGGCATCTCCTTGCGCATGCGGCTGAGCATCTCGTTTGTCCAGATGGCCGACGACACGGCGCTGCCGACGGACGAGCCAAGGCTGGACCACAGCGAGAGCAGGGCGATGATGGAGGCCATGTCCTCGTGCGGCACCGGAGGCCTGACTGCCCACGCGGGCGCCGACGACGTTGAAGGAGCCCATGCAGTAGATCAACTGGGCGACGACCAGGCGGGCCGTGTCTTGCACCATGCTGCCGTTGCCCTGGACCAGCAGGCCGTAGCCGACGAGTCTCGACACGGCGTCAAAGACCATCATGGACTTGTATCGGTGCGTGCGCCTCTGGATGAGACCGACAATGGGCCCCATGATGCACAGCCCCATGGTGGTGATGCCCAAGAATATGGTCCACTTGTACGTCGACCACTCCTTGACGATGTAGATGTACGACGAGAAGTAGGTGTTGCGGACCGCCGAGGCCATCTGGTTGAAGGTGAAGATGGTGACCGAGGCGAGGAACGTGCGGTTCTTGATGATGCGCCTTGTCATGAGCGGCTTCGGGGCGAGGAACATCTCGAAGAGGACAAAGGCAACGAGCAGGACGAAGCCGATGACGAGCATGGCAACGATGCGTGCGTTGGCCCAACCCCCCTTGGCCTCCTTGGCGAGGGTAAAGGGCAGCAGGATGAGCGAAAAGGAGGCTCCGAGGATCATGAGTCCGAGGATGTCAATGTCCTTTAGGCCCTCGTGAAGGAGCTTTATCCAGTAGGCGAAGCCCCTGGATCGACTGCGCTCCTCATAGCCCACGGCCCCGGTCCGCAGGCGCTTCGACGCGGCCATGGTCACCATGCCCATCTTCTCGCCTCGCCGCTGCATCGAATACAGCGTCACGATGGCCGGTACGAGCAAGACAGGCACGACGATGGCGAACAGGCCCAAGCCCCAACGCCAGTTGTCGACAAAGGCAGCGGCGATGAACCCGCTGACGGGCACGGTAACGACAAAGGGGATGGACAGGGCGGCACCGAAGAAGCCGCGCCACTGCAGCGGCGTCAGGTCACCGACGATGATGTCGCTCAGCAGGTCGAGGCCGGACTTGCCGACCGAGGTGAAGCAGATGCCCACCGTGTAGGCGGCAAAGGTGCTCGAGCTGGCGGCCACGGCGAAGCCGACGACGTAGAAGCCGAGGATGACGACGTACGAGGTGGGACGCGAGGTCATGTCTGCCATCTTGCCGATAAAGGGCTTGCTGATGGCGCGGATGATCTGGCTGGCGGTGCTGACGGCCGCGAGCGAGCTGTGCTTTCCAAAGGTGGAACTGGCCATGGTGGTGAAGATGGTGGACGTGATGCCCTGGTCGAGCGCGTAGGCGAACATGGTCAGGCCGATGGAGACGCCCAGCAGCCAGAGCAGCAGCTTGCCAGACTTGCCCGACTGGTACAGGACCTTGTTGAAGGCCTCGACCTTGCTGACCCCTATCTCGGCGTGGCCTTGGTTCATGGCGGCATCCGCGTCCGAGACGGCCGGGACCGAGTCTCGTTGTAAAGGGACAGGCTTGGAGTGGGCGTCAGTCCCGTCAACACGTTCTCGGCTGACAGGGTCTCTGTCAGCCCCTGGATCTCCGGCTGGCTTCGACATGATGGCTTTGGTTACGTCCTAGCAAGAGAGAAGGCCAGAAGGAGGGCAGTGGAAGGAGTATTATCTTGGCCTGCACATCAGAGTGGAGGAAAACGACCCATCACCTTGCTTTCGATCCGGCGTAAGTTCCGCATTGCTGCAGTTTGCTAGGCCTGAAAGACCGTCCTCGGTTAAATACCAAGTTGAGACGATGTAGGCATGATTAGATCTGATTACAGCTCTGGATAGATCTGATAAAACTTTGCGTTTCTAGCGTACATACACACGATATGCCGAGATAGGTCACGAACGGAATGTACATACATACATACATATGTAGTAAACCGAATACCATTCGGGAGGCACCGGTCAGGTCAGCCACCCGACCACCTGTCAGTTGATCTTTACCCTCGCATGTATAGTGCATATATACGGGCGCGGGCATATAGGCGGTACTACAGGCATTGAGGCTAAAATGGGGCGTGAGTGCGAATACGGATAGCAAAACTCCCGATCTATGGACTTGTTCGTTAGGCCGGACAGCCAGAAACGGTCACAGTTTATAAACGGTTTTGTCTCTATGTTCCCATTTAGCCGGCGTCTCAAACTTTGCGCAAAATCTAACTAAACTATCATGATGGACACTTTGCCCACGACCTATAGCGTCATAGGAAAACAGGTGATGCAATATAATTGAAAATGGGTAGTCAGTCCCGCGACGAAATGCCGCTGAAAATGTGCTTCAAACTGCCCGACGGCGAGACCGAAGTGTGGATTGCACCAGGCAGGTGGTTGCCGAGCCTCGATTCGACTAGGCCCACGTCCATATCCAGGACAGGTTCCTGCCGCAGGAGAAGAAGAAGCGCTTCCACCTGCCGCACAAGACGGCGATTCTGTTTGCCCTCCAACGGGACCGTTTCTTCCAGGAGGGTCATCTGGTATAGCAGTCGACTTGGACACTTTATTATGCACAACTATAGTCGTTGGGCCACCTGAATACATACACCCGAGCAGACTCTAGCTTCATGTCGTGCTCATCATCGACGAGTGGTGGGACTGGACTGGACAAGAGTCAATTTCAAATAGATGAGTGTATCAACACGTCTCCCCTCCGACGGTGACTTGAGAGGCATCGCAGAACGCCCTGAATAGACTACCTGGCCTGGAATACAGCTCCAGGATGGAATCGAACTCGGCGACCCTGCCGCTGTCCATCACAACGACCCCATCACACGTGGCAACGATGGTGTCCAGTCGATGAGCCACGGTGAGAACAAACCGTCCAAGTCGTGCGTCTTTCATCATTGCTCGTCATCGGTTGCCTTGAGTTGGACCTATGGCTCCAGATCATAGTTGAATGTATTTGCCATCTTGCTAGTTTTAATTACACCGGGCAGCCATATTCGGATTAGACCGTATATTAGAGTCCAAGGTTCAGGGCCACAGCTTCCAAAATCGACCCCTATTCGTGGAGGCCAACTACCAGGGTCTAAGAGTGCGACTCTAACGAGCTTTATGATGCATCTATTCTATTTCGAAGCTCTACCCCCTGGGAACTTGGGAGCTTTGTCCCTAAAATAGCATGATGGATTTCCGAAATAGTTGCGCTAGAATCAGCGCGGTTTACGTCATCATCCGCGTTTATCCTGCACTTGTCAGTGTTCTGTCGTTAACATTAGTTTAGAAGCGGAGGGCCATGAAGGACAAGGGGGCCATGAGAGGAAAGCACAAGCGGCTGAAATATCCTGAATCAGGGAGACAAGATTAGAAGCAAAAGGAGCCCGGTGTCTTTATTTCCGAATCGACTCTCCGTGCCGGTCCCACCTCAGCCGGCGTTTCGGGGCTCTCAAGTCCCGTCGCTCGGCCCTTGGCCACCCGCCGGCCCGAGAGTTGCATGTGAAGACTTGCGAAACCCCGAAAGTCGATCCAGGGATATAAATTGAAACATTTGCCGTTCGTGCCAAGCACAGCTCACTTCCTCAGAATCATCGTAATAGCCGGTCGTGCTCTCTCCTAATCTGCCCTGATCACCGTCCTCTGCGGCTCAGTTCGCCACCATGATACTCGACGCACTCGTTCCATGGATGGACTCTCCGCTTCTACAGATCCTCCTCGCCGCCGCCCCCCTTGTCATTTACTTCCTGGTCTCGGGCCCCAGACTGCACCCAGGATTTCCTTTGGCCGGAGTAGACGGAGATGAAGTCTTTGGGAGGCTTGACAAGGCTCGACGGAGATGGATAGAGAATGGCAAGGAGATTATACAACAGGGCGAGAAGAAGGTAGGCATGGACGTCTTGGAGGCAGATGTGGCAACTGATCAGAGGCGTAGTTTGCGGGAGCCTTTCAAGTCGTTGCGACGTCTGGTCCCAAGATTGTGCTGCCCAATAGGTTTGCGCACGAGATCCGAAACAGCCCTCATATGAGTTTCTCGGCGGCCATTGCCACCGTAGGTCCTCTTTTGCAGATTCCTCCCCACCCAGAGCATTGGAAATGCATTGCTAAGCCTTGCAAGGAATTCTTTGGCAGTTATCCCGGTTTCGAGCCCTTTGCCTCCAGTGACTCGCTCGACATCACGGTCCAGACTGTCCGCGGCAGGCTCACCCAGTCCCTCAGTTAGTCGCGACCCGAGGTTTCAGGGGCATGAGCTGACGACTGGGCAACGCAGACTTGATCACCGAAGAGTTGGCCGATGAGACGTCCACTGCCATTGCCGACTTGTGCGGTGAAGCAAAGAGTCAGTTCCGCTGACAGTGGCAAAGGAAGCCCAAGTATGCAAGCTAACCGCCATCTTTACAGCGTGGAAGGAGATCGAGTACAAGCCCATGCTTCTGCAGCTCGTCGCGCGTGTCTCGTCGCGCGTCTTCATCGGCCCAGAGCTGTGCGCAAACCAGGAATGGCTCGACCACAGCGTCGACTATGCCGTCCAGGCCTTTGTCGCCGCCGACGCCCTGCGCCGCTGGCCCTTTTGGCTCCGGCCCCTTGTTCACCGGTTCCTCCCGGAGTGCCGGAAGCTTCGGCGCGTCCTAGTCCGCTCCCGAGAAATCATCGGCCCCGTCGTGGAAAAGCGCCGGGAGGAGAATCGCAAGGCCGCCGACGCCGGAGAACAGGGCTCCAAGGTGGCAGACACCATCGGCTGGATGGACGAAGCAGCCCGAGGCCGCGACTATGATGTCGCCACGGCACAGCTCGGCCTTGGGCTCGCCGCCATCCATACCACGACGGAGCTGGTCAGCGGCATCATCAGCGACCTCTGCGCCAACCCGCAATGGTTCGAGCCCCTTCGTGAGGAGATGGTGGCTTGTATCCGGCAGCATGGCTGGACCAAGAAGGCTCTGCTCGAGATGAAGTTTACCGATAGTCTGATGAAGGAGTCGCAGCGCCACCACGTTGGAGATGTCGGTAAGTTGCGTCCTGATGCCCAAGAATAAGAGTACTAATACCCTTTGTTCATGTTTCATAGCGGCGATGCACCGAGTCACCACCGCGCCCGTCACGCTCTCCGATGGCACCACGATCCCCAAGGGCGCCTCCACCATGGTTGGACTCGGGGGGATGCGGGACAGTACCGTGTTCCCTGACCCGGACGGTTACAACCCTCGCCGCTTTCTCGAGATGCGCCAACGGCCTGGGGAGGAGAACAGGTGGCAGTTTGTATCAACCTCTCCCGAGCATCTCGCCTTTGGTCACGGCAAGCACTCTTGCCCAGGGCGTTTTTTCGCGGCCAACGAGGTCAAGATTATCCTCGTCTTCCTCCTGGTCAAGTACGACTGGAAGTTTACTGCCGCAGGCCGCAAGGCGGACGAGTTCAGGGGCGTGGGCTTCACTACGGACCCACGCGCAAAGGCGCTCATCATGTTCAGGGGCTTTGCCTTGTAGTCGCGTGGCGGGGGGGTTGAATCATACCTCTGCCAGGCAGAATGTCGGTGGTATCACGGGGGAAAATATACTCGTGTAAGTCATTAAACGCCCTGGAAGCAGACGTGGAGTGGACGTAGACGATGGAGGCTATCGCAGGTGCTCTTGCATACGGCTCGACCGCGGAGTTGTTCTCAGACATGCTTGCAGCGGACACGACATTGTCCTTGGAACTTGCAACACAATGTCGTCGGACCAAAACGGAATCAATGTCGGGAGCTCTCGGGACGCGGCTATAGGGATGCGGGGTTTAAAGGCGGCCGGCTTCTCGGCGACCTCGGAGGCCGAGCCGAGCCGGACTCCCCCGGACGGGGTTTACCGGAAACCGAAAGCCCGAAGCTTAGTCCCTTGAATGAAACTCTTAAATGCAGGAAATCAGCTGCATGAATATTATAGCAGAAGAGTAAAGAAAGGAGGTCTAAACTTATAGACATAAAAATACATGCAGCTACCTAACTATAGGACTAACGGAGGTATATATAGGTACCGGAGCCTCTTAAATGCCTAATAAAGCTATAACTTCCTATTAGGTCTATCCCGGATTATCTTAATCCCTAAGCACTAACGTAGTTCCTTTATAAAGTTAACGGTATATTTCGCTATAAAGGCCTTATAGAGTTCTAGCTAGTTATCCTTCCGCTCCTTCGGATATATTATTGCGATATCGTCTATAAAGAAGAAGATAATCACTTCCTTATAGACTATTATATAGGCGTCCTTAATTAGGGTCTCCGCGCTTAAAGATTTAAAAAAGCCGGTAAGGTCCTTATACTAAAGCTTTAGGGCGATTCGTAGGCCGTATAGCCCTTATAGAAGCCGTATATATAAGCCTAGTTCTACGTATCCGGGTGGAAGCTAATAATAGACTATAAATCGCAGTATTGTGTTTAGAAAGGCCGTCTTAACGTTATACTACGCGGACTCTATATCCTCGAGATATAGTAAGGCTATTAGCAGCCTAAATAATATATATAAAGCATCCTCTATGCTATATGCTAGGGCTAATGTAATTAGCTATAGATAAGATAGTAGGGAGCTATTCCTAGCTCCTAGGGCTTACGCCTACCTAATAGAAGCATCCTTCTTTACACATATATTCTTAGTGCCTAGTGTATTAAATTAGTAGTAATTCTACACCTTCTGCCTTTAAGCTACTATTAGGAACGCCCTTCCTATCTCTAGAGCTTCGCTCTACTACGATACGTTCGCTAAGAGCTTCTTAAAGCTCTCGCTATTCGTTAGAAGCCGCCTAAAGGCTCCTAACACCTATAGTATAACTAGCTTATACAACCTTAGCTAGCACGCCTATATAACCTCTAATATAAGCCTTACGATCCGACGAGGCTCGCTTTTCTAGGCATTATTAAGACTAGGGTCTACTACCTAGTTCTCTATTCTTAAGTCCTTACGCAATTAGCCGTAAGAAAAAAATTTCTCTCTATGTTTTCGATTTCCTACGCGTACCCGTTCCTACGCTAAAATTAAAACACCCTATACCTCCTACTATAGACTTTTCTCCTCTCTTATAACTCTTCTTTCTTCGTAATCCCTCCTTTTCTCCTTTATCCCTCGTTTTATTTAAGTTATTATTACTATAGCTAAGGACGAAGAAGCCCGTTAAGCTACGGCATCTATATCTCGTTTAGACGACGACGTCTACCCTCGCTTGCCGATATAGGAGTACGCTCCGCCGGATAGTGTCTATAGTACCGCCCCCTCTAAGGACTTTAAGAGTAATTATAAAGATCTTCCTCCTCTTGCCCGCCGTCGTCCTCGCCTATCCTTAAAAACCGAGGTACTACGCAAGCAGTCTACTATACTAGCTATAGAGGATAAAGACTATAATAACCTATTAAAATAGGCCGTTCGCTACTCTAAGTTAATTAAAACACTGCCTATAGAAGGGGTTATTAAGACCTTTACTAATATAGACGTAATGTATATAAAGCAAGCCTATATTCTCTTAGGCTCTTTAGCCTTTAAGTCGGAGATTATCTTTAATATCTTAGATCTTCCGCCCGTAAAGGAAAAGCATCTATAGCACGCCGATACTTAGCGAAAGGGAATTCGCGCGTATCTTCGTTTTATAAGCGAGCTTCCCGATAAAAAGACTCCTTTTTACGCTACGATAACTCTAGTATATCGGCTAGTCTAAGCCGTGCCTTTTAACCCGGAAATAATCGATAGAGACCTTTCTAACGGTTAATTAGAGGAATAGCCTCCTCTTCGTCCGTAAGGAATACTTTACTTATCCGAGTAGCGCTCTATTAGATAGTAGCATTATCTTAAGGAATAACCCTAGGTTCTATATTATTCTCTTTAGTCTAAGTTATCTAAGTACTCTTAGGCCTTCTACTCTCGTCGATAGAAGGATTTAGATAATAATAATAATAATTCGTCTAGGTCCGATAATAGTTTTATCCGCCGCCCCTTAAAGTCCTATCCGAACTCGCGTAGGCACTACGAGGCGAGTTATACCTCCTCCTCGGCCTATAACAACGAGGCTATTACTAAACGCCTTAAACAGGATAATATTAGTACTTTTAACCTAGATAAGCATAATCTAAAGAACCTAGGTATTATCGCTCTTAGCGATAGAAAGAATATCTATATAGACGTCTATCTCTTTATAAAGCGTTTAAGGATCTATTAGGATAAAGGATCTATTCGCCTTTTACCTATATTACCTTTCTTTCTTAGTAGGAGGAGCTCTTATATAGTATATAAGTAAGCTTATAGCGGAATAACGCGATATCCTTAGTTCCTTACCTCTTAGAACCTTCTATAAGTTCTTAACTAAGCGTTTTAAGCGTCTTAACGTATTAATATTACCGTCTTCCCTATTTGCTTTCCACCGGGAAACCCCCGGTTCTTCCCTAGATTCCGCTATAGAATTCTACAGGCTTCTATAGGTATTACCCCGTACTTCTATAGGCGCATTTACCTACTTCTCTTCGGTTATATTTCACCGTAGTTTTACGGTGATTTTACGGTTATTTACACAGACTTTACCTATGAAATCTCTTCCCTTTTATAGTCTTTTACCGTAGAATTCTAATTCTCTTCTATAGCTTCTACCGTAGAATTCCTTTATATAGCCACGGCTTCTACCGTAGAATTTACCGTAGAATTTACTAGTCTTCTACTAGGCTGCTTATTTATTTGCTGACTATATGACTATTTATCGTACGGATGCGATTTATTGTTTACGACCGGCGCTTTCGACCGGCGACTCCGTCCGACTCTTTCTTTTACCTCTTTTCCTTAGGTCTACGCGGCTATTTTCGTCCGAGGGATTTCCCTATATATAGAGACTAGTTAGCCCTCCTTATTAGAAAAGACAAAAGCTATTATTCTTAGTGTTTTACATCCTTTTATAGCTTTTAATCCCTCTATATAGGCTGTTTAAGCCTTAAAGCCTCTCTTCCCTTTTTAATTGCTATTACCTAAGTGTCGAGAACCCGACTGCCTAGCGTTCGATAGTTATAAGCCCGGCCGAACTTCTCTACGTATAGAGAGTTCTAACGGCTTATATTTTCAGCCTACTAACGCTACGACTTACGGTAGTAAAGCCTTTAATTTTATATTTAGCGAATCGACTCTTAAAGGACTAGTATAATTATCTTTTTAAAGAGCGTTATTAATCTAGCGAATCGACTCCTAAAGGACTAGTTAGTACGTTTACCCTATTCTATTAGTGTTTTCCCGCACTTAGTTTAGTTTTTACGGTTTGTTTATATATATTATATATCTAACTACCCTTTTCCGGTGATTTCACCACGCTTTTACCTACGTTACTATATCTATTATAGCCGATATTACTTCGAAGACCGTCTTAAATAGACTAGCGGACTAGGACCGATAGATTTCAACGATCTAGAAATACGCACTTGCCTAAGGGATTTAGGAGAAAATCGATCCTTCTATTACGCCTAATCTTTAAAAACCCTTATTGCCTCTTCCCGTAGAACTAATAGCTAGAATAGTTAACGCGACCGTTGCTAATATTGCTAGTTTATCTATAGAAGAACTTAAGAGGTTTAAGTTTCTCTTTTCCCGGTATTATATATTGCTTTAAGCCTATAAGGACTAATAGAAATCTCTTACGTTAATCTAATAGTTTATCGTTTAAAACATCGGGAACTACTACTTAACGATTGCCGATAAACATAAGGTTTCTAAGGAATTAGCTTTACTATAGCGACGTATAAAGCCGACTTCGTAGACGCAATAGAAGACTATTCTCGCGTAGTTCTATACTATTTTAAAGGCACTAGACCGGACGGATATTACGATATAGATTTCTAACTAGTAGAAGGTCCTTACCGATGCCCGGTGAATTAAGTTGCCGGAATCGGAAGGTCTCCGGTCTATATAGCTTTTTCTTAAGGCTATTTAGCCTATTTCTAGCCCTTTTACGGAATACTAGATAAATAAGATAGAGGACGACGCCCGCCTAAATAAGCTAGGATAGGAATAGTCTTTCCCCGACGGATTTAAGATATCCGAACTTTTCGAGCGCTCGTAGGCCTTAAAGGCTACGACTAAAGCGCTAAAAACCAACGCTTTTGCGAAGTTCTAAGGCTAGGGAATAAAGTCCTTAGCCGCGGAATCTACTAATAAATCGGCAACCACTTTAGCAGCTGCGTCCTTAGATAAAGACAAAGGCAAGAAAAAGTATAGTCTACCGTGCATTTACGGAGAACGATACTATTTCCGAGAGTGTTATTACTTTAACCCTTCCGTTCGACTTCTATTATAGAAACCCGATAAAGACGTTTAAAAGACTATAGACGACTACCTTAAGGTTCCGGCTAATAAGGCTAAAGTTAATACGGCACTTCTTCGCGACGAGGAGTAACGGAAGAATAATCTAACCGAGATAAAGATAGTGCAAATTGCGGCTGCCGCTAATATTCTTACGACCTTTTTACTACCGGTTGTTCTATAGACTACTATAGAATACCCGTTAAGGGATTCTTTTATTATAGATTTAGGGTCTAATAGATATATTTACAATAATAGGGAGCGTTTCTATAACTTCTAGCCTTCTTCTAAGTACGTACTCGCAGGCAGTAGAAGCACTCCTATTCTTAGGATAGGCACGGTGTTTATACGTATTTCGATAGGCACTTTTTAGCTTAGTTAAGTAGTATATATCCCGTCCTTTTATACGTCCTTTTATTTACTTTGTCTTCTTTATAAGGCGAATCTTTTATAGAACCCGTAGACTAGATAGATCTCTTCTTTAATACGTAATATTTGTATAACGGAGCTAATTTATAACTAGTATATTATCGAGTATAACCCGTTAACGCCTTCTACTACGCTTCTAACTATTCTAACTATTGCTTCCGTTCCTTCTATAGATTTTACTATAGAAACCCCGGTTATAGCACCTTTTTTAGTTACTACGCTAGAGTCTATACTAATAAGTATAGAGGAACTTTCTCTTTAGCACTAACGACTTATACATCCGAATAATAAAGCGCTTTTAAAAGCTCTCGGAATACTATAGTCGGTAACCTTCGATAAGATAATCTCCTATAAGTCTTATAAACTTACGTAGGCTAAACGAATTATTAACCGTAAACCGCCGCTTTCTAAGGCGATGTTTCCCTTTTCTAAGGGTTTTTACGATATCTTTTCTATGCATAAGAGTTATAATAATAAGAACGTTATATTTCTTATTAAGGATGACTATACGAAGCTTATTTTCCTATATGCGCTTTTAAACGCCTTTACGGACGAGCTGATTTTATGCTTTAAGAGCCTAGGTTAGTATATTTCCTAATAGTTCTTACTTTCTATCGGTATAATCTATCGAGATAACGACCGAGCCCTTCGATACGATTTTTAGGACTTTATTAACTAGTAGGGCATTTATAATAAGCCTACTGCTCCTTATACACCCGCTTAAAACGGCGCTACCGAACGGGCTAAGGGGGTAGTATCTACGAAAGCTCGATCTATAAGGATTAGAGCAAATTTGCCTAAGCATTTATAGATAGAAACGTAGAAAACTACGGTATATTTATATAATCGGATTCTAGCCCGATAGGCAGCTTCCTCTACGTTATTTCTATCGAAGTAGATTTCCTTAATAGAGATCCTTTACGATTAGTTAAAGGATTACGACCGGAATATACCGGTATTTCTCCTTCCTTAACTATTACGATTTAATTATCTTCGAGCTTTTAGCTATAAAGCCTACCTACTAACTACTAAGGCCCTAACTAATACGTAGAAACGTAATCTTAAGCAAAAACCTTATGCGGAGGTTAGTTACTTAGTTAGGTATAATTCTACTAATATTTTTCGTATATAGATCCTATAGAGACAGGAGGTTCGTTAAGTTCGTAATATAACGTTTAATAAGACTTAGTTTTTCACCGTATCTAAGGCATCCGAACCGCTAATATAGGTATTATCACCGGCATTTCTACTATATATTGCATAGGAAGAAGAGTAAGATAAGGCAGAATTCTAGTTAACGCTAATAGTGCTTCCTAAAAAGCATTCTAATCTAGTAGACCTTCTAGCCGATAGTAATCCTTAGCTCCCGACTCTTAACTAAAACCCGGAACCGCCGGAGGACATTTTTAAGAATACACGGGATTTCTAACCTAATATTTCTATACTTTCGCCTACTATAACTATAGAACTAAGAGACCGTCTTAAGGTATAGTTGCTTTAAGCTACTTTTCGGTCTATAGATTACGATAACACTATTCCTATAGATAGTCTACGGACGATGAGGTTTATAGGGGATTTACGCCCTACTTATTTAAACCGTTTTTTAGGTCGATATCCCGCTTTCGCTTATATTAGGCATTTACTAGCTAATAGCACCGCTTTTACGGCTATATTCGCTACTTCTCTTAAACCTAAGAAGATATATAAACGGGATTTACCCGCGCTTCTAAGGTTTTAGTCTAATCTCGAGACGCATCCTTTTAGACCTAAGTTTAAAGCCGCTAGGGTAGTTAAATAGGACTCCTTAAAACAGCGGAAGACCTTCTTTCCTTCGCCTACCCTTAGAGCGAACGCGCTAGTACGTCCTCTTTTATTAATATAGGCATTCGATTATAAATTTAATAAGCACGGCTACCTTAGGAAGTTTAAATCTCGCCTTTATATACGAGGAGATCTTTAGCCGTTTAGCGGAAAAGAAATATACGCCGCGACGCTTATAGCACGAAATTTTCGCATTATAATTACTATTGCCGCTAAGTTTAGCATAGAAACCCGCTTACTTAACGCGGTTAACGCCTTTACGAATGCCGATTTAGATAAAGAAGTATATATCTACTTCCTAGACGGATTTAAAATATTTAGTTTTATAATTCGGTTAATAAAGGCTTTATATAGGCTTCGCTATTCGCCGCTTCTTTAGCAATAGGAATTATCTAGGTCTCTTACTAAACTAGGCCTTTAGTAAAGTACGGAGGATCCTTGCATTTTTATATCTACTATAAGTAGTATTATTACTTTCTTCTTTATAGATAATATTATTATCCTTTTCCGTAAAGAGCACTATAGGGCTACTAACGATTTTATCCATCGCTTTAAGTAGAAGTATATAGTTACTAACCGTAGAGAGCTTACCTATTTCCTTAGGATAAGGATTATCCGGGACCGTAAGTAGCGAAAGCTATAGTTATGCTAAGACGTTTACCTAGATAAGATTGCTTTTAAGTTTAGTTTAATCCTTACTTCTACGGTTCTACGGCCTATTTCGACCCTATGCCCGTTCCTACTTCCCGAGAAGCTAGAGAAACACTAAGGATAGGCTATAGATAACTAAATCTACTACTTTTAGTCTTTAGTTAGTTCTTATAATTACGCGACTATTTCCACCCGTCTTAACGCCGTAAAATCGTCGAATTCTTTAGCGGAGCATATATAGAACCCGTCTACGCTTTATATTAAGCTCGTAGAAAGCTTAGTAACTTACCTATACGAATCGCGTTTCCTTACGATTAAGTTTTCGGATATAGACGAGCAAGAACTCGTTATAGCTTCTAATACCGCCTACGCCGACGATCCTAACACACGTTATTCTTCTAAGGGCTATTTTATTAGCCTATTTAACGGTCTAATCGCGTAGAGTGCCCGGAAACAATCTATAGTTACTACTTCTTCTACTAAGGCCGAACTTCTTATAGTCTCTTCTACCGCGAAAGAGCTAATTTCTATTCTTCGTTTATTTAACGATATTTCCTTATAGCTAGATATTCTAGTTCCTACTATTTAGTATAATAACACTTAGATAATCCGCTTAGTTTCCGCTAAGATTCTAAAGATTTAGACCGCTTTAAAGCACGTTAAAATTTATAACTGCTAGGCCCGATAGGAATTCTTACGCTATACTTTTAATATTAAATATATCCCTTTTAATTAGATAGTTGCGGATAGATTAACTAAATTGCTTTTACGATAACGTTTCTAAACGTTCCTTTACTAGCTTCGACTTACGGATATTTCTTCTAGGATCTAAGAAGAAGTCGATAATAATTCTAACTAGCCGGAAGTAGTTCCCTTCTAGCTAAGGGGGTATATTAATATTACCGTCTTCCCTATTTGCTTTCTACCGGGAAATCCCTAGTTCTTCCTTAGATTCCGCTATAGAATTCTACGGGCTTCTATAGGCATTACCCCGTACTTCTATAGGCGTATTTACCTACTTTTCTTCGGTTATATTTCACCGTGGTTTTATAGTGATTTTACGGTTATTTACATAGACTTTACCCGTTAAATCTCTTCTCTTCTATAGTCTTCTACCGTAGAATTCTAATTCTCTTCTACGGCTTCTACCGTAGAATTCCTTTATATAGCCACGGCTTCTACCGTAGAATTTACCGTAGAATTCACTAGTCTTTTACTAGGCTGCTTATTTATTTACTAACTATATGACTATTTATCGTACGGATGCGATTTATTATTTACGACCGGCGCTTTCGACCGGCGACTCCGTCCGACTCTTTCTTTTACCTCTTTTCCTTAGGTCTACGCGGCTGTTTTCGTCCGAGGGATTTCCCTATATAACTAAGAGCCCAAAGGGAAGCTTAGAGGCAGAGGATTACGGCAAATGCAGAAAGTGTCGAGGAAGATGCAAAGATAAGAGAGAGAAGAGGATGTGGAATTGCTTAGTGATAGTCTGTCTAGGTGCGGACTAAGATCCCTTTATATAGCCAATTGCACAGGAATAAAGGTACATGTGACTTGACTGATTGTCGGGATGGAAAGCGCTATTAATTCTGAGCCAGGTGCATGTGGTCTGACCTCGTATGGTATCCTGGTTGTTGCGTGATTAAATGCGCGAGTAATAGGAGGTGGTGTGGGTGACCCTGGTTGACCGGGGCCCGACTATGGACCATGCGCACATTAGTCCCCACACACACTACATACTTCGGCATTCGGTATCTCGAGCATCCGGGCAGCTAATACAGCCGGGTGACTTATGTTATATGCAATAATGCACGGCGGTTCTAATGCATATCTTTATATGCCGGTAGGATAAACCAATCGGGAGATATCTGCTCCCTTATAGCCCCTCTTAAAGGGTACTTATTGTATAAGAAGTGCGCTTTATATATATCCGTTTATAACTAACTAAGATTTGTAAAACTCTCTGAAAAACCCTTTTTATAGGAAAAAACTTTTTATATAGAGAAAAATAACTCTACTATATTATATAGAGAAAAAATTAAAAACTCTACTATATTTTATTAGTCCGTTTAGTAAACCTATATATAGGAAAAAACTAAAGGGTATATAGAGGAAAGCTAGAAGAAAGTATAAGAAAGAGCAGCTAAAAACCTCTATTTATCTTTATATATAGGATCCTTTTTAAGACCTAAGAGGTCTCGAAATTTATTAAATAGTATACGCCCTAATTCTTTTATAAATATATTAGCGATATTATTAGCAGATTTTATATAGAATACTTCTATTTCGCCTAGTAAAATACTATTACGGGTGAAATTATAGGCAAGGCCGATGTGTTTCCGGAGTTTATATACTTCCGGGTTAATTGCTATTTTTAGCGCTAATTAACTATCGGAAAATATTAGAGGGACTTTATTAGATATAGGTATAAACAACTCTTTTACGATGCTATTTAGATAGCTATATAGATATAAGGCCTCTTTATTAGCCTCTCTAAGGCCTATAAACTCTGCTTCGTAAGTAGATAGTAGTATTGATTTTTGCTTTTAATATAAATAGCTTATAAGATTATTGCGTATAAAGAAACAGTATCTAAAGACCGATCGTCGGTCTATAAGGTCACTAGCCCAATCGGAGTCCGAATAGGCTATGAAATAAATATCTAGTGTTAGTATATTGTAGTTCTAGTATAAGCATAGGTTAGGAAATTTATTTAGGTATTTCTATATAACATCGAGGGCTTTAAAATGCGAGGAGTCTAGTTAAGAAGAAAATCTTACGCAGGATATTACTGCGAAGAGGATATCAGGCCTTGTAAATAGAGCTAAAAATAGTAAGGAGCCTATTTGCATTTAGTATAAGAGTATGTCTTTTTTAAAGGCGTTCTTTATTCCTGATTTATTTAATTTAACGCCCCTAGTAGCAGGTGTATTTAAGGTTCCTATATTTTCTTTTTTAAATTCTTTTATTTTATTTTTTATATAGGTTGCTTAGGATATATATAATTCCTTTATGTCTCTGTTTATTTATATAGATAATCCTAAGAAGTCTTTAACTTCTCCTAGCGATTTAATCGGTAGGGTTTTATTTATTTAATCTATTACTTAGGTTATTATACGCTCTATAGGTCTATAGAAAAGGAGATTATCTATATAGACGGCTATAGCTATTCGTAGTGTGCTATTTATAAACACTCCTTTGTCTATTAGAAGGCAGTAAAAACCAAGCTCATTAAGTACGCTTTTTAATAGGTTATACTAGAGTAAAGGACTTTGTTTTAAGCCGTATAGTGCTTTTCTTAATTTCGCTACGAGCTTCTTCGTCTTGTGTTTATTTAAGTAATTAAAGTAAGTTATGCCTCTATATTTTGTATTTTTATGCTAGATAAACCATACGTGTAGTATTATATCTAGAAAAGCTTCGGGTATTTATATATACGTTTCTATATCTATATCCGCATAAAGAAAGGCATTTTTTATATTAAACTATAGTACTTTTTAGGTATTAGCGATAGCCTATACTAGTAGGAGCCTTATAGACTTAGGTCTTACTATAGTAGAGAAGGTTTTAATATAGTCTAAGCCGTATATTTGCTTATAGCCTAAAGCTATAAGTCGAGCTTTAAACTTCTTTATTTAGTTTTTATTATCCTTTTTAACTCTATAGACCCATCGGCTTCCGAGAGCTTCCCGGTCTTCGGGTAGCTCGGTTATTTCCCAAGTATTATTATCTATAACCTACTATATTTCTACTACTATGCCTTTATCCTAGTGTGGAGCTTCGGCGCTTTTTATAGCTTGCTTATAGGTTTTTAGTTCTATAGGATTACAACCTTCTAAAGCAGATAGAAGGGTTATATTATCGTTATTTATTAGTAGATGTATTAGGTATTCTTAGTAGTCGTTATAGAATTCAGCCGGCTTCTTAGGTATTTCAACCTAAATTCTTTAATCCTTATTATTATTGTCCTATATTATATAGTTAGGAATATTATCCTCGGATATATTATCGGGTATTTTATAGGGATTATTCTAGGATTATGTATTTTTAGGATTTATATCTAGTATAGAAGTTCTTATATATAGATAATTATCTAGTATTTTATTTATAGAAGGTATAGTATTAAAATTAAAAGTTTTATTGTCTTTTAAGAAGTTGTTTTCTAATATAGTTATATCTTTTAAGATAACAACCTTCTTTCTGCTATAGTCGTATATTTTATATGCTATATCCTTATAGCCTATTATAATTCCTTTATAGGCTCGTACGTCTAGCTTATCACTAGGTGTTTTATTTTTATAGTATATAATACTTCTAAAGACACGGATCTTATCTATGTCTTCCGTAGTAAGGGCTCTATCTTCTTTCTTTTTAAGAGGGCATATATACCCTAGGGCAGTATAGGGAGATCGGTTGTATATATATATAGCTGCTAAGACAGCTTCTCCCTAGAGGTATTTAGGTAGCTTAGCTATATAGAGCATAGACCTAACTTTATTAAGTATTGTTCTATTTATACGTTCTATTCTCCTGTTTAAGTAGGGGGTATATACTAGACTTAAGTTATATTTTATTCCGTTTTTAAGAGCATAAGGTTTAATATTATAAATGAATTCTTTTGCATTGTCTAAGAAGACCTCTTTTATTTTTATCTTATCTTTATTATTCTTAAGCTCTGTTTTAAATTCTAGGAACTTAGGTAGGCTTTCGGCTTTATCTTTTATAAGGTATATTCTTAGGTACCTAGAGTAGGTATCTAGAAATAATATAAAGTATCTAAATTTATCGTATGTAGGGACTTTTATAGGACCCTAGATATCAACGTTTATTTTATCTAGAAAGAGGTATCGTCGTTTTAAAGGGGTTTTCTTCTTTTTATCTATATGTTTAGCTTATATATAAGCTTCGCATTGCTTTATAGCTATAATATCTTTTTAGTCTACGGATATATCTAGGTACAGTCTACGAAGATATCGGTATAGGGATTTATAGCTAAGATAGCCTAGCCGTTTATACTAGAGAACGAGGTCTATTTTCTTTTTTATTTCAAGGGTTTTTATTGTTTTAGTTAGTATAGTATCTTAGAGTATAGCGTTATCTATTGTTTCTTTCGGGCTATGTTACATATTATATATCTTGTTTTTAATTAGAAAACGTGTTTTCTTTATATCTAACGGGATATAGTAAAGTCCGTTTTTAATAAAACCGGTTATTAGTTTATTAAGATTTCTATTAAGGAGGGATATAGAGTCTAGGCCTGTAAGAGCGTATGTGTTTGTTATAGCTAATTGGCTAATTATATTAATGCCGATTTCAGGTATATAAAGGCAGTTTTTCAAGGTATACTATTATTTACTATTAGGGAACTTAAAGATAAGATCCCTAGCCCCTCGTACGATAATAGAGGAGGCTTTTCCCTAGGTCATAGTGGTATATATTTCTTTATAGTTAGAGAGGAGAGATTTATTCGAAACTATATGCCTAGTAGCTCTAGTATTAAAGACAAAGTTATAGAAATTCCTAATCCGTATTACAGTCCTATCTACTTTTAACACTACCCTCGAAATTGCCGAAAGAAGAGGCTTTAGAGGTCCTATTATTTGTTTTCTATTAGAGGAGGACTTTATTTTTATAGGGGTATATAGAAGGATGTTATTTAAGGGAAATAAGGTATAGAAACAGGGTACTACTAGGGGTATTATATATAGCATAGAGGATGTAAAGGATATATAGAGTGTTATAAAGGATAGGAGGGTACTTATAATACTAGAAGCAGAGTCCGAGACGACGAGGACCTTATTAGAGGTCTCGGAGGATTCCGGAGTAGCCTTGCGCTTCCGGAGGCGGGAGGTCTAGGGACGGCCGGCCGGACGCAGGGCCGGGGACAGAGAGCTCTCCCGAGAGTAGAGAACCTAGGTCGGCCTCCGGTAGTTGCGGTTAGTGTTCTCCTTAGGGTCCCGGCGAGAAGAGGAGGAGGTAGAGACCGTTTTCGGGGTAAATCCCGTAGCCCGAGCCTTATCTTTATTCTCGGGTTTCTAAAAACAATTCCTCTCGATATACCCTCGCTTTTTGCAGTAAGAGCAAACAGGGACCTTACTGCCGCCGGCTATAAATAGCTGCTCGTTATTCTCGAGAGCTTTCGTCCTTTTAAACTTATTTATAAAAGACGAGGAGAGTGATTTAAGGGTATACGCCGTAGCATTAGTACGAAGGGTCTACGTGATATTTATAATATAACTCGAGAAAGAGCTATTAAGGCTCTTTAAGATCTAGGTTATTACTACGATCTCTAGGATACGGATCTCTCTAGTGTTTAGCTCGTCGAAGAGCTCTTTTACCTTATTTAGTTAAGTCTCGATAGATATCTCTCCCTTAATCTTCGTGTTAAAGAGTTCCTTTATAAGGAGGAAGTTAGAGGTAAAGTTTATAGAGTTATATAGGGTTTTAAGTGCCTCCTATACCGCTTTTACAAACGTATAGTGCTTTATCTAAGACAAAGGGCCGTTATTAACTATAAGCCTTATTAGGGCCAAACAGTCCTAGGACTTCGTATAAGCAGCATCGAGTATAGCTAGACCGAGCTTTTTGCGTATAAATACAGACTCTATACGCAGAGACTAAGCCGAAAAGTTAGTGCTCCCCTTAAGCTTTATAAATAAGTAGTCTTTAAAAGAACTTATTTTTACCGTATGTTAGATCGGAAGGTACCGGAGGAAATTCGGAAGAAGCTCGGCGTCTACGGGCTAAGGTAGGGGTAATAAAGGAATTTTTTCTGATTTTTTCGAGGGTTTTTTAGGTATAGAACAATAGCTAAGAAAGAGTGCGTCGTAGGAGCGAAAACAGGGCCAACGAGAAACAAGGGGTGCAAAAACACTAAGAAAGTAGTAATATATGTAAACCAAGGGTGGCCTAAGAAGGCAAGTGGCCTAAAAAGGCAAAGAGGAGGTTGTAGCGGAGAGACGGTCGTTTTTAGTGCAATAGCGAGTAATCTAAGGGATCTAAGAGAGGCTCTAGGTAAGAAGCAACTTAAAGCTTAAGCAGAGACAGGGATTATAACCACTAAGAGCCCAAAGGGAAGCTTAGAGGCAGAGGATCACGGCAAATGCAGAAAGTGTCGAGAAAGATACAAAGATAAGAGAGAGAAGAGGATATAGAATTGCTTAGTAATAGTCTGTCTAGGTGCGGACTAAGATCCCTTTATATAGCTAATTGCATAGGAATAAAGGTACATATGACTTAACTAATTGTTAGGATAGAAAGCGCTATTAATTCTGAGCCAGGTGCATGTGGTCTGACCTCGTATGGTATCCTGGTTGTTGCGTGATTAAATGCGCGAGTAATAGGAGGTGGTGTGGGTGACCCTGGTTGACCGGGGCCCGACTATGGACCATGCGCACATTAGTCCCCACACACACTACATACTTCGGCATTCGGTATCTCGAGCATCCGGGCAGCTAATACAGCCGGGTGACTTATGTTATATGCAATAATGCACGGCGGTTCTAATGCATATCTTTATATGCCGGTAGAACAAACCAATCGGGAGTTATCTACTCCCTTATAATATATAGAGACTAGTTAGCCCTCCTTATTAGAAAAGACAAGAGCTATTATTCTTAGTATTTTACATCCTTTTATAGCTCCTAATCCCTCTATATAGGCTGTTTAAGCCTTAGAGCCTTTCTTCCCTTTTTAATTGCTATTACCTAAATATTAAGAACCCGACTGCTTAGCGTTTAATATAACGCCGACGTCTTAAAGGAACTTTATAAGGAAAGGTATACGATATCTATATAGTCCTTTAGCTCTATTACTCTCGCGTAGTAGATCTAGAGAAAGGTTTCGCTCGCCCGCTAACTTAAGATAGGTAAGGATGCCTAAATTATTAAGGCTATCTATCCTTTTATTACCGTCTAGATCTCCTCGCTTCTTCTTATTCCTACGAAGAAGACCTTAATCGATAAATAGATTCGTATTATTAAGGAACGGAAACCCTTTATTATAGCCTCTCTTAAGCTATATATCTCCGGAGACTAAGACCGTTCTCGCCGTAGTAGCTTTTCCCGTCGGGATAATAACTATTATTAAGATAACCGTCGCTATAATAATAGTTACCGTTAGGGTAACCGTAATCGTAGCCGTCGTAATAATCGTCGCGATAACTATTATTAAAGTAACTAAGGCAATAACTACCGTTAGGGTAACCGTCGGGATCGGGACTAAGGTTATAATCGCAACCGTAGTCCTAAAGGACGAAGCTTAAGTAATAACCGTAATTAGTTAAGCTTACGCCTATTACGCTACGATAAGCATTACCCTCGCCGGGACGACCGACGAGATAACTAAATAGAATACCGTCGAGGTAAATATAAGGGTAATAATAATAAGAAGAAAGTAGGTTTTAAGTCGAAATATTAGAGCGATAAGAAGACTGCTCTTAGCGGCGACGAAGCTAGTAACGAGCTATACTTAAACGACTCTTAGGACGACGCGTCCTTTTGCGCCTCTTTAAAGGCTAACTTCGTAGGCTATATAAACTCCCGCTACCTTACTAAACAGGCCGGCAAGTTTAAATATAGCACTTACGACCGTACCTTCGCCCTTACCTCCGTGCTTAAGGAGCATATACATGCTAACTACTATATATCTAAGCAATAGCTCTATAGTAAAGAGCGCGCGCTTAAGCCTTTAACCTATAAGGTTTATAAGACCTCTTTTCTTTCTCGTAACGCCTTCTTCTCTTACCTCCGTCTTAGGTATAAGAAATCCCTTCCTATTACCGTAGGGAACGTCTTTAATCCTATCGTTATTAAGCCTAATGCCCCCGCCGCCCTAAAGCCTATTCTTCCCGTACTTATTACTAAGGAGCCTGTTTTTCACGTAGCGCTAACTACGGCACCCCGACTAGATTAGGTCTTAAAAGCTAAAGCCGAGGAGCCCTAGTAGGATTAGGATTCCCCGCCGTACTTATACTCCTACATAAGGATTAATGTCTCTGCTTAACTTAGTAGATAGGAAGTCTAGGTTTGCCCTAACTCTAGCTATAGTAAGCCTATAATTAATCGCGACCTTCTTTAAGCTCTTAACTATACCGTCGAGAAGAAGCCTCCCGTTATTATTAACGGAGTTAACGGTCGCTTTTTTTATAAGGACTAGGCTACGTTCTCCTTCTACGCGTACGGTACTATAGCTAGCTCGACCGCTTAAGCAGCTATAGATAAATTCACTTACTCCGCCTAGGTCTCTAAAGTAGAGGCCGGCGTACTTTTAAGCAATGCCTTCCTTAAGCTATACCGAGGATCCCTTAATTATAATAAAGAGGTTATTTATATTAGAGTGCTCGACGGGTTTAAAATTCTATTCGATATCTATAAATAGCCCCGCGAAGTTATTCGCCGCGTTTAGGCCGTCCGAAAGACTATTATGCCACCCGGCACTACCCTTATAGTCCCTGCCTCTTAGAAAGAACTTCCTAAGGACCGCGCCTATACTTTCTTCGCCTCTTACGCTAATGCTATTTATAGCATCGTCGATGCTAAATCTCTTCTTACTATCCTTATTACTAATAGCACGAACGTTAACCTCGTTATTAAGCGTAAGCAGAAGCTTAGCTAGATATAGGAGTATTAAGAGTCTAGCTATTTTACCGCCCCGTCTTAGAAATTAGCTATAAAGGCTCTAACGCTAGCTACGGCAGTTTCGCCTGCTCTTAGAGCCGCTGCTATACTATCCTCCTCCCTAAGAACCGCTATTACTATTACTGCTTTTTCTATTAATTTATCGGTTAACGTTGCGAGCACCTTCCCGCTTACTTAGGAAATCCTCGAGTATCTATAGCCTCCCGCCCCGTCTTAACCTATAGAAGCTCTTATTCTAAGCACCTCTTTAACGCCTTCGCTATCTAACTCTATCTACGCCTACGTTATAGCCTCTTCGGCAAGACCCGCTAAGTAGTCTAAGGTTCGCTAAAACCTCGTAGCAGCCGCTACTAACGTAATAGTAGCTGCCGTAGCCGTTAAGATAGACGCCGTAGATAGAATTAAGGATCCCTTCTCTAGCCGTATTTTATACTAAACGTACGTTTAGCGTCTACCGGAGCTATAAGAGAAATGCACTAAAGAGGGTATTTATATTTTCGACTATAGCCCCTCTTTCGTGCGCTACGTTAAGAAGCTTCTTAGGAAATACTCCTAGCTTTAGCGAGATATAGGCACTACCGTTATAGAACCCGGAAAGGAATTAACAGTCCCTTTAATCGACAATTAGTATGAAAAATAAGTCGCTTAAAGGCCTTACCTATAAAGGCTTCGCGATAGGAAGGTTATCGACGATATATTTAACCTACTTTATAAGCAGGGTCGCTTAGAGTAGGCCGACGAGCCTACGCCGTTTATAGCACTTATCTTTATAGTCTAGCGCATAGCCTAAGACGAGACTAAAGGCCGAGTCGTTATTAACCTACGTACCGTTAATAGTATTACTATCCCGGATTCCTACCCTCTACTACTATAAAGCTTTATTATTGCGGAACTCTTAAGCGCCCGTTTTATTACTGCTATCGACGCTTCCGCCTTCTTCTATTAGTTTTAAGTTAAACTTAAGCATTAAGGCAGGTTTACTATTATAAGTCATTAAGGTCTAAAGCGCCTAATAGTTGCGCCTATCGGCTTTCGCGATAGCCTAGCGTACGTATAACGCTATATAGACCGAGTTCTCCGTCCGTACTAGGGCTATAGCCGCGCGTTTATTAATAATATTATTATTTACTCCGCTATAGAAGAAGAATACTTTTAATATCTTAAGGCTATCTTTAAGCTCTTCGCATCCCTTAACCTATTAATAAGCCTTACTAAGAGCTAGATCGGCTACCCTTCTATAGAGTTGCTCGGATTTTATATCGATGCGTTTAGGATAAGTACTACGAAGCATAGGCTTACCGCCTTTATAAAGCTTTTATTCCCTAATAATCTCGCCGCTTTTAAACACTATATCGGCGCTATAAGGTATATTCGCAATCTTATTCTATACTACGGCGCCTCTATTGCCCCTCTATAGGATCGTAAGACTAGTCTTCTAGCCTAAGGTCGCTTAATTAGTAAGGTTAAAAACGGGAACCTTAATAAGCGGAAGTCTTATACGCGAGTTATATCGTTCTAGCCGACCTTAGCCGAGCTTTCCTCCTTCGCCTCTCTTTAGAAGGAAATTACTTCTAGCCGTATAATTCACTATATAGACCCGTAGAAGAGGCTATTCTATTAGATTAACGTCTCCTTATAGCGAGGCTTCGCCGCTGTCTTCTTCTATCTCCGCGATAGCACCGTTTAGCAGCTAGGCTAGCCTATTTCGGTTAAAGCTATTATGCCTATCTACTTCCTCTCCTATACTCTTACGAGAGCCGAGTAGTCCTATAGTCCTTTAGAACTAGAGGTCGCCTATCTTATATAGGCTGCGAAGAAGATACGCACTATAGTATAGTCGTTAACCCTCCCGCTTATAGTCTTAACCGATTACTCCGCGATTAAGCAGATTGTCGCTAAAAAGACCCTTAATACTTCTAGCATAGACCGAGCTAACCGTCGCCTAATTATAGCCTTAATTTATCTCTCTAAGTACGATATTAAGGTTTATTACCTCCTTAGCAAGAAGAACTTTATTCCCGACGCCTTTAGTCGCCTACTAGCCGAGGAGTCCGATGAGCTACTTAACCGTCGCCGCCCTAACTTTACTATACTTAACGATATGCTTATAGCCTCCGAAGCTATTATAGCTCCTAAGAAACGCAAGGAATTCGCTATCGCTTACGATAATAACCCTTACTATAAGCGAATACTTTAGATAATCGCGGACAGCGAGGACGCTATCGAGAGTCTTTCCTCGCCTTTAGAAGGAGCTATAGTTACTAACTCTATAGTAAGGATAAAGGCGTAGCTTAAACGCCGCGGTATACCGTTCTTTATAGTCGATAAGCTCTTATACTATAAAGGCCCTAACGGCTTTACCCGGCTGTATATCCCTAACGCCCTCGTCCTATCTATAATCTTAGCAGCTTATAACGATAAGAACTACTTCGGCGTCGTCTGTATAATTAAGGACCTAGAGATATACTTAATTCGCGGAGTCACCCGTTAGGTAAAGAAGTATATCGCGGCCTATAAAGCCTATTGCCTTAGCTAAATAGACCGTTAGACCTTTGCCGGCAGCTATAAGCCTATTCGCCCCCCGCTACTTCTAATATAGAGTATCGCGATAGACTTTATAACCGATATACCGCCCTTACCTTTAGCAAGCTCCCTATAGTAGATCCTAGGCTTTAATATCTTTAACTAACTTCTTACGGTTACTTACCTAACTAGTAAGAGATGCTTGCTAATCCTAGGCAACGCGAAGTACGGTATAAAGGACTAGGCTTAAAGCCTAGCCCGTTAGTTGCTTCTTTCTAATTAGGGCATGCCGAGAACTATTATTAGCAACTAAGATCGCAAATTTACATCCGACTTTTAGAAAGGCCTTTAGAGCGCATTCGGCACTAAAATTGCAATAACTACCGCCTACTACCTATAGGCTAACGGACTTACCGAACGGCGCAATTAGACCGTAGAGACCGCTCTACGAATATCCTATATTAAGGATCCTAGCCTAGATTAGAAGATAATAATCCCCGCCCTTTAGTAGAATCTAAATACGGTATTTAACGCTAGTATAAAGATCTCCGCCTATAAATCTATCTTCGGCTTTAATATATATAGACTATTAGAAGCTGCCGATAACATCCTAGGCACTACTACGGACGAATTGCCCTACTTACGAGAAGTTATCCGTAGATAAGCGAGCCTAGCTATAGACCTAGCCGCTATAAAGGCTAAGCAGCGGTATAACGCGAAACACCGGCCGGTTCTTCTTAAAGCTAGTGATAAGGTCTATCTAAAGTTATATACGGGCTATCACAAGCCTAGCCAGCCGCTAAAGAAATAGTCGCGGCAACGAGAAGGCCCTTTCGTTATTAAGCGTATAGTTAATAACCTTACGGCGGAACTTATACTCCTAAGCTAAGTTAGGATCTACCCCGTCGTATCTATTTAGCACCTTAAGCTCGCTTACGACGGTTACTACGTTAAACTAAAGCCTAGGCTTATTAAAGTAGCTCGCGATATCGAACAAGCGCTTAATAAAGGAGACTAGCACTATAAGGTCGAGCGCTTAATAGACATCTATGTTTATCGCATCGGTCGGTTAAAGCAACCTATAACCGAATACCTTATACGATAGAAAGGATAGGCTGCTATATATAACTAATAGGTCCGAGCGGAATAGGTCTCCGCTAAAGCCATTACGGAGTTCTAGGGTCGCCCTCTAGCACGCGCTATACGAAGTAAGAAGGCCGCTTAGTAGAAGGAACAATTAGAGGAATAATCACTAGCAGATATAAGCATAACTTATAAGAATAAAAGGAAGGATTTAGGCAATAGGAGTGTTCCTCTTAATTGCCTAATTAGGATTGTATTATAACTACTATAGGCAGTAGTGTTTTCTTTTAAGCCGGCATTTTAATATATATAAAGCATCCTCTATGCTATATGCCGGGGCTAATATAATCAGCTATAGATAAGATAGTAGGGAGCTATTCCTAGCTCCCGGGGCTTACGCCTACCTAATAGAAGCATCCTTCTTTACACACATATTCTTAGTGCCTAGTATATTACTTACTAAAGGTCCTCGCTTAAAGGGTCGCCGTATACGTATCTTCGTTATCTTCCGGTTAGCGATCTCCTCGAACAACTAGACGGGCTTTAAACCGAACTATATATCCCTATAGATCGCACTTATAAGCGTAGACTTATCTTATCGGAATTAAGGGTTCTCCCTTCTTTATAGCCTTAGATTTTAGGGTCTTAACTTAGGTTAAAAGTTTCTCTTAATCCTTAATCTCGTAGGTTATCCCTCTAAGCTACTATATCTTATAGGGGGAGGCTATCGCTATTTTATAGGAGGTAGGCATAGGAGGTATATCCTTAATATATAGTCTATAGGTTAAAGCCTTCGCAATAATATTATTAATAAATAGGGTCCTTTAAGTTGTCTTTCTCTTCCCTTTAATAATATTGCTAGGGTTTATACCCTAAGACGTGTCCCGCTCTTTGCGTAACGGCTTTAACGAAGCCGGCACGTCTTCCTCTATGTCTAAAAGCTCCTCTATGCGAGGTCGGCTATTAAGGTCGGGTCTATTAGCCGTTTCGGCTATTAATTTACCCCTTAGAGGAGGAGGCACCCCCGAGACCTCTAAAAGAGGCGTCCTAAGGCCAATTGCCCCCCCTATAGGCACTAGTATTACTAGTTCCGGTGTCGCGGGATTCCTACCCTTAAGATTAGGTAGTATCGCGGTATCGAAGGAGACTACCTTACCGGTCGGTAGAGGCGAGACGTATAGATCCTCTATCGTTAGGGGTATTACCCCCTTATTCTACCTCCTATAATTAAATGCTAGCATAAATTCAGCCGCCGTATATCGTAGTCTAGTAGTCTTATCGGTCCGAGGGTATTCGTAAGCCCCCTCTTTATCGCCTTTATTATCTTCGAGTATATTAATTGCGTTTATCTATCGGAGGATATTATAGGTATAGGTGTGTAGAGCCTACGTACCTTCTTCCCTCCTTAGATCGTATATAATATCCTTATTAAATTAAACATTCGAAGAGGTTAAAAGCTTCGTCTATCCTAAGGAAAGGACTTAAATAACGAACTAGTTAGTAGACTTATACTTAACTAGATATCTAATATACGCCCTCTACGCGGTCTACGAGAGGGACTTATAAGATTTAATGTGTTTAAGGGCATCTATTATTATTAGGTACACTATATATCTATACACGCGTAAATGCGTAATTATCGGGCGGATCTCCTTAATATAGCTGTATAAGGGGTTATAGTCCTTTATATACTGCTACTATCTCTTATAGGGACTCCTTCCTATCTTATCGACCCTTATAAAGGGCGTTAGGTTTAGTAGGTAGACGGCCGTTCGGTAGGTCTTAGTCTAAAGGGTGTTAGGGAGCTACGAGTTAAGACTTATTAGTCTAGCCCTTTCCTTAACAATAGCGCTTAATAGCTCCGTATAACTATTCTAAGTCGGCGTTAAAGGGGCTAATATAAAGAGCTATAGGCTAAGTCTATCCGTATACTGCTTAATCTTCTTTGTAATTAGGGCCTTCTCTCCGTTAGTAACTAAGATAATTATTTAAATCCCGTAGCGCGTAGAGAGCTTCGCAATTAGCTTCTTAAAGACGTCCCGGACCTTAGTCTTCTACTTAATAGCATAGAAGAACCTTATGCTAGTTGTTATATAGGTAAATAAGGCGTAGTATTTAAATACCGCGGCACTTACTTCCGGGCCTATATAGAGGTTAAAGCTAAATTAAACCCCTACCCTTTGCGGTCTTAACGTTAGTAGGTCCTAGGAGACTTGTCGTTTCGCTTTTCCTATAGTATATACCTTGTATTTATAGGTTGCCGGTCTATAAAGCCTCGTGCCTACGGACTTATCAACTAGCAGCCCTATAGCCTCCGGCCTTAGGTGCCCTAAGCGCCTATGCTAAGGGTCCGCGAGATCCTTATTCGAAGGTGGCTTAGGTCGTCGACTCGTCGTAAAAATAGTTCCTAAGGCATCCGGCAAGCTCGTAATAACGTATTAGTCCTTAAATTCCTTAAGCTAAGTAAGCTACTCGCCCGTTGGCTTATAGAATAGCGTATTATCGTGCTAGTTCTAATAAACCTAAGCCTTAATCCCTTATCGAACGGAAAAGACGCTTATCGGTATCTTAAGGATATAGTAGCTATTTTTAAGTAAGAGCTTCTTGCCCCTTAAGAGTAGAATAACTACGGATCCTACCCTTTAGACAATAAGCGTGGTTTTACTAGCGCGGACTTCTTCTTACGACCCTTAGGTAAACGTCTTCTTATTAAACTACCTAATATTATTAAATATATATATACTCGCCCTTAAATTATAGATAACCTTATTTCCAAGAGGTTTATCCTTAATATAGGTAAGGTTAACTTATAATATTATGTTAATGCGAGAAACTATATTCGCCTGCTTATTTCCATTGCCGCTATTTAGGACCGTAATCGTGTTATCTGCCTTACCTACTCCCGAGGGTTTTTAAGCTATTGCCTTCTTCTTACCTTCTAGGTTATCCTAAAGCCACTTATTAATCCTAGCCCTTAGTAGGTCTTTCGGTTCCTATCCCTTAGGGGGATCCTTTTTAAACATCGCACGGAATAAGAAGTAGCCTTCCTACTAATTCTCCTTATTATTAGTCCGGTGAGTGTTATATAGGCACTACGACTACCCTAACTCTTTTTTCGGTGCCGGAGAGTTCTAGTTAACCTAAGGTTTAGATTTCTTTCGAAGGGTTACCTTACATTTAAACTCCGCGATAAGGTTCCTTAAGGGGTTCGGAGTTAATCTAACTATGCCTTTAAGTCGTTTATAGAAGGCATTATTTAATCTCTCGTTCGAGGCCTAACTAAGGTCGAATTCCTCTATAGCCCGAAGAAAATCCTATCGGATCTTAATGTTATTTAAAGTCGTGACTTTTAGGTCCCTAGAGTCGATAATTACTTAATTAAGTTAATCGGCCTACGCCTTTTAGTCTCGATTCCCCTTTTTGCCGATAATCTAATAATACCGGTTATCTACGAGGGTCTTTTCTTCCTCCTCTAAAGGCAGGACCTTCTATTTAAGTTCCTAGATCCTACTTTAAGGCGAGGTCTATACGAGGGTCTCTCCCTTAAGAGCCTTACTAATTAACTTACTAATTAGCTCTTCGATACGAATTATAGCCTTTTCCTAGGTCTTAAATAGGCTAACGGCTAAGTTATAGCTATCCTACTTAAAACGGAACTCTATCGTCGCATTATTAAGCCGATTATTATAGTTAGCGGTCCTATTATTAAACTTAATGTCCTTAAGGGCCCCTCTCTAAGGTCGTTCTCTAAGGTTAGTATTAACTTTATACGACGTTAGGGGCTATACGGGGCATTAACCTAAGCCTAGACTATAGGGATGCAATAGGCTATTACGTCCCTAACGAGCCTATTATATAACCCTCTTAGCTAAGGACGGCAGGTAGGTATTCTATTGTATTATAACTATAGTTAGTGCGGGCTAGGGGCCCTATTTAAGAGGCTCCGGTACCTATATATACCTCCGTTAGTCCTATAGTTAGGTAGCTATATATATCTTTATGTCTACGAGTTTAGACCTCCTTTCTTTACTCTTTTACTATAATATTTATATAGCTGATTTTATAGGAATTATAGATAGAATTCTACGGTAGAAGGACTTCCCTTCTAAGGTGAATTCTATAGATAGAATTCTAATAGAATTCTACGGTAGAAGGACTTCCCTTTTAAGGTAAATTCTATAGATAGAATTCTAATAGAATTCTATAGTAGAAGGACTTCCCTTCTAAGGTGAATTCTATAGATAGAATTCCACTTCCTTCTATAGACTTCTACGGTCGTCCCGATAGACGCATCCGTCCGTAGAAGGTCTTCTCCGACTAACGCATCCGTCTTTACATTCTATTTACGGATCCCTTTCTATTCTTAGCTACTAAAGCTTCCCGAAGGGTAGCTCCGACCTTTCTCTCGTCTTATCTATAAAGAAGGTAGTATAGCCCTAAGCTAGATAGGTATTAATAATTCTAATAAGACTACTAGACCTATATTTACATTTGCATTTAAGATACTTACTAATACTAATTAGTAATTGTAAGGCTTAATTATAGATAGTAAGGTAGACGAGATAGTTCTATATCCTTCGAACGTATTATAGATCTTTATCGAACGGCTTCCGCCCGACGATCTTATTCTATGCACTTAAAGAAGGATAACTATGCTAAGAATAAGAAGACTTTACCTTCCGAGTCTAGCTCGCCCCTAAGGGTTGCGTATAGCTCTTCTTTAAACCTTTTGCTAACCGATTACCGCTTTAGAAAAAGAAGAGTAATACTAGCAGAAAGTGCGTTAATAACGCCGAACAATAAATTTTTCGTAAAGAACCCTATAAATACACCGATAAACCGCGTGAAAAATAAGCACGTATTATAAATTCGATATACTAACCTATTAGTCCTTTATCCGATACTATAGAGGAGACTCTTAGGGAATAGATAGAAGGCATAACTATCTACCGATCCCTTTTTCTATATATTAACGTAAAACATTAGGATAGTAATATTAAACCCGACGAAAATAACGGCATTGCGATTATAACATCCGTCGCTAAGTTTATTGCCCTCTACGAAGCGTCGATCGATTTTTAAAGGAACGAGATCCTATTATACTTCTAAGACTACTTCTAAAGATAGATAGCGAATATATAGGGTCTAATATACGTAGACTATAAACGAGCGCTAAAAGTTCTAATAAGGAAAAGAGGAATATACACCGGTCGTAGTAATACCTCCTATATAACGATCTTCCTAATATTATAAGCACTTAAGAAACTATTAGAATAGCCTATAGAAGACATAATAATATAGAAATTTAACGATAGCATAGAGGAATACACTAAGAAAATAGAGATAAAAAACACGATATATCCTTCTACGCTTATTACCGCTAGAATAGCCCCCTTCTAACTATTAGAAGCAGTTCTAATAGAAAAAGCAGTATCTATAGTAAACGTTCTAGAGATACTATAGACTATAACAAACGTTCTAGAGATGCTATAGACGTCTAACACACTTCTAACGGTTCCGTAGTTCGATTTAGGAGGGACTATTCTATATAGGCAATAGCCGATAGTTCTATATAAACAATAGCTATTTAATACTAATGTTCCGGGTATAGCTATTTACCTAATATTATACCGATTTAATCGTCTAGATCTCTTTATAAATCTAATAGACTAAGGTTTTACGGCAATAACTAAATAGCTAAGCAATTCTAACCCTATTCTATTAGAGGCATATATAAGACTTCCTTTAGATAATGTTCTAAATGCCATCGCTAATATAGATATCTAATAATGCTTTATTAAGCTTTAGACGAAAGATAAGAACTATACTAGAGAACTATATAACTTACTTAACGATAAACTTTAGGTTTTTATAAACTTATGCTATAACCTATAAATTAAACTAAGTTAGTTCTATACTCTATTCCCTAAGATCCTCGTAGGACGTGCGTAAACCTATTATATTTAATATATAAACTAAATAGCGATATTTAGAAAGGCATACGATATAATTAAGAGATATTTTAATATAGAAGTTAATTACGTATATTATTATATAGACTAGATAACGACGACCTTCTATAAGTTGCGAGGAGAATACCCGGCTAAGCCCTTATATAAAATCCTTTAAGCTTTATTCGATAAATTACAACTTTACTAATAGGCACTCGGCAAAGACTTTATAGGCGATCTTTCTCTACGAACTATATTTATTAATATATATAGAGGAGTTCCTAAACTAAAGTACGCTCTATTTAAACCCTTAACTAATGCCGAAGCACTTTTTGCCGACCTAAGATCCTCGTTGTAAATATACCTATCTCGCGGTTTATTTAACTAATTTATCTAGGAATATTAGTCTAATAACTAAGACACTAAAGAGGATAACTTCGACCCGTATAATTAGGCATTCTATACGGATCGGAGATATAATAATAACAACCACGGAAGATATAGATACTAAGGACGAGGAGGACGAAACTATAGCCGATTATTTAATCGTAGAGGATTCCGCGGAGGATTCCGTAGAGGATACTCCCTATTAGCTGCTAGATTATAAGCAAGGTCCTAAGCCCGCAGCAGCTATAGAGGCAATTACGGTAATCGTCTATAGACTAAGAAGTATTTTATATACGGAAAATAAGGATGCTAGTTAACTAAACATATACCCGAGGAACGATAGAAATCGAAGGACTAGTATATCGCATAATGCCACTTTACGAACATCCTAACAATAGGTTTTATAGCCTACGTAATATAATATAAAGGTTACGAGATAGACGATATAGCAGAAGAATTTAATAATAAATCTTACCTAAGAGACGACGATAACTTTATAGGATAATAGCAAGCTAGTTAGATAATTTACTAATAAGCCTTTATACATCGGCTTACTAGCGAAGACCTATATAGTAAATAAGAAGCTATTACTATATCTAACTAATTTATTATTAATAAAAGATACTCTAAGATACGCTTCTAAGGCATTATAGTTAATATAGGTGTAGTAAAAGTATTAATAGCCGGATTTAATTAGTATATTGCCCTATAGAAAGAAGACCCTTCTATTACTATCGATAAATTAATAGTAAGATAAGCTTCTATTAAGTTTAGTAGTAGAGATGCTATTAACTCACTTAGTTCTATTGCTCTTAAAACACCGATTAAAAGGATAACTTTTTACGTTCTAAAGACACCTATACCTTTCCTACTCTCTTTAGCCGATATAGACCGATTAGGTGTATATTTTAATAACATAACGGATATAATTATTAGTCGAGGCGTGGTTCCTATAATACGAAAATAGGGATATCTATAGTTCTTTCTTTCTAAAGATAAGGAATCTATTAACTTCCTTATAGAAGTTAAGATCTAAACACTCTATCGTCGTTTTAGACATCCCGTAGTTATAATACTATATTATCTACTACGTTAAGCAGGATATAATAATATATTAATCGGTAGACTTAAAACTATTTCTAAATTTTATTACTAATGCTAGATATACTCCTAGGCTTTAAGACGATTTAAATTTACACTATAAGATAATCGAGAATTTAACTATAAGATTATTATTAACGTTATATACCTTAGAAACCTATAACGACTAGTGCTATACGTAGTAGATTTAGCAACTTTATTCTTAAGAGTAAGATTCCTTCTATTAATATCCGCTAAAGATGCGTAGGAGATACTACGTGCGTTATAGATTAACATATATCTCGGTCCGCTAGATGTTATTAAATACGATATAAGAACGAATTTTGCTTTTAATAAATTCCGAAACGAAGCGAAAGTAATAGGGATTACGTATAAGTAAGTTCTAGTTAAAGCCTATTAGTCTATCGGAAAGATTAAAATATATTATAGACTACTTAAACGAATATTTAGTATTCTTTAGGAGGAAATTAAGAACGTTATATTAACTAAAGCCATCCTTTAAATAGTAGTTAAGGCAATTAATAATACAGCTAGTCCTAATGTTTTAGTTCCTATATTATTAGTTTTTAGTACTTACCCCCGGATTATATAGGAATTACCCCCTTCTATAATAACGATGCAAAGAGCTATAGCTATATAAAAGGCTATGAAATTGCTTCGCTAGATCTCTGCTAAAAGACGAATTAAAGATGCTATTTATAGCCGAAACGGACTATTAATAAAGGAGATTCTTAATCTTCTACTATAAAGTAAGGTCTATGTCTAGAGAGAAAAAAACGGCTAGTAAGGTCTATTTAAAATCGTAGTAATTAAAGGCTATAATATAACAATTAATATAATTAATAGACTATAAGTATTTAGATTAACATATATATAACTATACTTCCGAAACGAAAAATCGGTACTACTATTAGAAGAGCTCTTAGCTAAAAATTAAGATACACCGGAATATAATTCTTAAGATAATAAACTAATAGAAGAATATAAAAATATATAAGAACCTCCTCGTATACCCTAAAAACGTAGTCGCCTACCCGGTGCGAAAAATAAACTAAAGAATTAGTAGTTCTTAGCTAAGAAAGAGGTTAATATATACGATCTTATACTTAAACTTCGTGCCGATAGCGTAATTATAATACCCGGTAACCTATTCGAAGAATCTAATATAAAAGAGATTAACGACCTAGTTATTCGTAGTGTGTTTAGTTTTAAATAATATAACGAAGAAAAACATAGAGGATATCGAATCTTTCGTTCTCGGATAGTTAGAGAGGTTAAAGGGCGTAATACTAAACTATACGAAAAGTCGAGACTAGTAATCTAAAGATATAGTGATATTAAGAAGACATCTATACTTATATAGTCGCTAATAATCTAGCGAGTTAGTTAACGTTTAATTATAGCAATTACAGCCGGAATGCTTAAAGAATACGGAATAATATTATCTTTACGAGACATTACCTAAGCATATGCCTAGGCCACTATAGAGTTATCCCGAACAATCCTAATAGCTCTGCCCGCTAAACTAGTAAAAAAGTATCCGGAAGGCATAACCATCCGTATAATTAGACCTTTATATTGCATTGCGGAATCTAGACTATACTAGTTTAATATATACTATAGTTACTATATCTAAGAGCTTAATATAGCTTATTTAACATACGACGTACGCTTGCTTATTTCTAACTATAGCCCTCCTATACCTTTTAGAATTATCGACATATAGATAGACGATACGTTAATACTTAGGACTTAGAGTTTTTCGGACTATAAAGAAAAAGAGCTTTAGAAAGCATAATTTAAAACTAAACCGAAAACTCTAATAACTGCTAGACAATCTATAGACTTTAACGGCGCGAAATTAACCTATAATATAATAGAAGTTTACTACTATAATAGAAGGGTTAAGTAGCTAAGATTAAAACCGTAAAACTAAAAGCTATTAACTATACGCAAAGGTATATAGAGCAACGAGCTCGTAGTATATACGTTGTATCTATCTATTAACTAGAAGCATCGTTTAATATCTCTATTACTGCTTAAGTCTAAAACCTAAAACGAAAAGACTGTATAATCCTAAACAAAAGACTATAGTAGCAACTAGACAATTAATAACGTAGACTAATATATCTTCTAATTAACCTCTTATCGGCTAAGCTCTTAGTCTTTACCGATAGATCGTTTGTAAATAATAAAGACTTATCTTTATAGCTTAGATTCTTTATTACTCTAGTTTACGAGACCGACCGAATAGATAAGCAATTTTCGATTAAAGGCAATATTGTCTACTAGAACTCTACGAAATGTAAATAAGTTACCTAAAGCGTCCTTACATCGGAAATCTACGGTATAGTAAACGGATTCGATATTAGGATATCTCTTACTATAACTCTTAAGATAATTACGGATCGCCTTAGTCTTCCTCCGGTTCTATTAATTATCTACACCGATTCGTACTCCTTATATAAATGCCTTATTAAACTAAGTACTATAAAGGAGAAAAGATTAATAATCGACATTATAGCTTTACAATAGTTATACAAACGCCGTAAGATTATAGAGGTCCGATAGATTAACGGAGCCGATAACCTAGCTAATATAATAACGAAAGCATTACTAAACTAGGCCTTTAAACGTTTCGTCGATATAAATAAATTAACTATTAAAATAGAAGGGTTTATTATTCGCTTATAACCCTTCTAACACATTCTTTCTTTTAAAGTAATATAGTTATAATACTATATAATATTACAACGAACTATTCTAATACAACGAATAGTCGATTTTATTATGCATTTTTGTTTCCTTTTAAAGAAAGGTAATGTTTAAGGAAAAACAAGAGAGGTTCTTATAAACGGCATAAAGAAAAAGTTGCTAGTATAGGAATTATAGATAGAATTCCACGGTAGAAGGACTTCCCTTCTAAAGTAAATTCTATAGATAGAATTCTAATAGAATTCTAATAGAATTCTAATAGAATTCTAATAGAATTCTAATAGAATTCTACGGTAGAAGGACTTCCCTTCTAAGGTAAATTCCATAGATAGAATTCTAATAGAATTCTACGGTAGAAGGACTTCCCTTCTAAGGTAAATTCTATAGATAGAATTCTACTTCCTTCTATAGACTTCTATAGTCGTCCTAATAGACGCATCCGTCCGCGGAAGGTCTTCCCTAACTAACGCATCCGTCTTTGCATTCTATTTACGGATCCCTTTCTATTCTTAGCTACCGAAGCTTCCCGAAGGGTAGCTCTAACCCTTCTCTCGTCTTGTCTATAAAGAAGGTAGTATAGCCCTTAGCTAGATAAGTATTAAAAATTCCAATAAGACTACTAGACCTATATTTGCATTTGTATTTAAGACACCTACTAATAGATTTCCTATATTTAAGAGTTATAAGCCCGGCCGTATAAGCTAGGTCTCTTTCGCTTAAATAACGCTAAATTAAAGCTATCGATATCGCATTTTTTTATAACCGTATTAGGCTCTAACCTTAGTGTTATTACGAAGAGCTAGCTTTAAAGAAGGAATAAAACAACACATAGTTATCCCTTATAACGACGAGGTAAAAAGAACGATTATAGCGATATCTATATCCGGAGAGGTAAGTATTGTAACTATAACGCAGCTACCCGCGTAACTATAGAGCCGGGAGATAGGGATATATATACGATAGATAATGCATTTTAGCTTAGGGATTATTCGGCTATTAGTCGCTAACTAGTCCCCGATAACCCCTCTTAAGGCCTAAGGGTATATCCCTAAGGCCCTAATATATCTTAAAAAAGGGCAAGCTTTAGTCTTACTATAAGAGGGCAACCGTATTATAATAAAAGATTATTCGTACTTTTAACTATCGTTCCTACCTTCCTAAACGTACCTTTAGTCTATCTTCTTATAATTTCTAAAGCTTCTCTTTTTTAGTTACCTAAGAGCGATAGCGCCGCGCGATAGGCGCGTTTCCGGACGTATAGGCCGCGTAGGCCGAATAAGTCGTGCTAGCTATTAAGTCGCTAGCCTATCGCCGTTACCTCGCGTAACGGAACTAATATTAGAAGATAAACACACTAACTTATATAAAGGCTATAATAAGCGTCTTAAGACGCTATTACTAATTTTTTACTACCTAAGGGGGCCCGATCTATCCCCTCTCGAAGTTAAACGTAAGCCGGCCTTTTACGACCTACCCCTCCGCGTATAGATGTCCTCGCAGCCGTTTAAGCAAGAGCCGTAGAGCTAAAGGAGGAGAAAAGATTAAGAGATAGGATTACGGAACTTCGAGAGGAATTTTCGCAGTAGGGTAACTTATTTAGCAAGGACTTATATAAACGTCGCTAATAGTCAACCGAATCGAGGGAGAGTTATAGTAAGGAAATTAAAATAAAAAACATTCCTTAGTTATTACAACCGACTAACCCTCGAAAACGTCTTAATTAGATTAGCGATCTTAAGGATGCCTTTATCGCTGCCTTACGTCGTTTTAAGCGCAATAAGAATAAAATCTTATATGCCTTTAACTATATATATATAGACTATAAGGCGAGATAGAGGCGATACCTCGACGAAAAGCTCCCTATAGAGAGGGAATTATTTCGCACTAACTAAGATAATTTTTATAACTAGACCTTAATTTTAATTAAAGATATTGCTAATCGCGAGACTCTTTTAGCTACGCAACTATAGGAAGCACGCTAACGAGAGGGTTAGTCCCCCCTCGATTTTAGTCTTTACTTAGATTCCCTTAAGTAATACCTAGAACGTCCGCTAGAAAAAACTCGTATACTTTCCTTTTTTACAAAGTTACGTCCTAATCTTTAGGACTAAATCTCCTTTTATTAAGCGTCTATTTAGGATAATACTCGTAAGAAGATAGTCTAACTCGCTTAACGCTTCTAAGATGCTTTAGGAAATAAGAAGCGCTTTATAAAGCTAACTAACGACTAGTCGACCCTAACTTAAGGGGTAAGAGGCTCCCGTTCGATAAGCTATTGCCGACGTAGAGGCCGAAATAGATCTATTAATAACTATTAAGATTCCGACGCCGCTAGATTAACCTTAAATAGCCGTAGAAACAGTCGTAGCAACGGCCGTAGGAACGGCCGAGGAAATAGTCGCAATAGTCGTAACGGTAGGAATAGATATAGTAGGAATAGCCGTAGTAATAACTAAGGAGGAAATTTGTATAGAAACGGCGAAAGCTAATCCGGTATAGTTATTTATTAGTATTATAAAAAACTAGGCTATCTATAAGCCGATTACTAAGCGATAGCGAGAGCTAACCGAGCTATAGCCGATTTAGAGACGATAAAGAAGGAGGGAAACGCTTAAAAGTCGAAGTAAATACCTCTCCTTCGACTAAGCTATAGGTAGAGGTAATTAAAAGACTACGTGCTACTAAAAAGCTATTAAGGCGAACACCTTATAAAATCATCGTTAATCTCGATTACGGTAGTAAAGTAGACTTAGTAGATATAAACTTTGCTCGAAAATAAGGGCTATAATAGCTTCCTTTATTAACCCTTAGATTAAAGGTAGTTGGGAATATACTTATAAGACGATATAAAGTCTAAGAAGTTTCTATCTAACTCCGAGATAATCGCTATAGGGAAAAGATAGTTTTTCGCCCTTATATCGGCATCGATAACGGATTAAAACCCGACGACGCACTAGTTTTACTTAGCATGCCCGTACTTTCTTAAGAATACATTTATCTTATTCCTTTTAAGCGCGCTTAGTAGTTTAAACACTAACTTTCTAAGGTGTTATTACGCTAACCGTAGAAATTTTTATGTAAGTATCGGAATAAGGCATAGGTCTATATAGTTATACTAGACCTAAATTTTATACTATTTCCTAATAAAGATAATAACTTAGCGAACCCTAAGCAAATAGGGGAGGATATACCGGCGACTCTTTTAGACTTTAAAGACGTATTTTCTAAGCATAAGGCCGATTTATTACTTAGGAAGAAAGGCACCGATTATACGATTAACCTATTGCCTAACTCTAAGCTACCTTTTAGACCTATCTACCCTTTTTCTTAATCCGAACTTTAGGTTCTTAAGGAGTAGTTAGATTAGTCTATTAAGCGTAGCATTATTCGGAAATCTAAGAGTTCGGCCGGAGCTCCTATCCTTTTTATGCCTAAGAAAGACAGCACTTTACGCCTTTATATAGACTACTAGGGGGTTAATAGTATTACCGATAAGAATCGCTACCTACTCCCCCTTATTTCGGAGATTATAGACCGTTGTTAAAGGGCTAAGTACTTTTCGAAGATTAACCTAAAAAACGTATACTAACGCATCCGGATTAAAGGAGGGGATAAATAGAAAACAGCCTTTCGTACTCGCTATAGTTACTATAAGTATTTAGTATTACCGTTTAGATTAACTAACGCCCTTACTATATTTCAGTTATATATTAACTAAGCTCTTAAAGGCCTTATAGACACTATTTGCGTCGTCTACCTTAATGATATTTTAATCTTTTCTAAGACCTACGAAAAGCATATAGAATACTTACGATAAGTCCTTAAACGACTAAGGAACACCGAGCTATTCGCTAATTTATTAAAGTACACTTTCTATAAGTAGTCTTTAGAGTTTTTAGGATTTATCTTATCTATTAACGGAGCTATAATAGACCTAGCCCGCGTTAAGGCTATTATAAATTAGAAAGAACCTTATTCTTTCTATAATGTTTAAGTTTTTCTCGGTTTTATAAATTATTACCGACGATTTATTTTAGGATACTCTAGTATTATTGCCCCTCTTACTACGTTATTAAAGGGAAGCGTTAAGGGAAGAAAGCCTAGATAAGGATAGCTAAATACTAGCGAATTAATAGCGTTCTACGCCGTAAAGAACGCCTTTGCAATAGCCCTACTTCTCCGACACTTCGACCTTTAAAGACCGATTCGCATTAAGACTAATGCCTTAATTTTCGCAATAGCTAGCATTCTTTCGCAGCCCGATAACGAAGGCTACTATTATCCGATTGCTTTCTAATTACGGAAGTTTACTAGCTTTAAACTTAACTAAGGCACCCTTAATTAAGAGATATTTGCTATCGTTAAGTTATTTAAACACTAGCGATACTACGTCGAAGGGGCGGCGAATACCGTTAAAGTTTTATTAGATTACTAAAACCTTTAAGGCTTTATAAAGTAAGTATCCCTTAATAAAAGATAAGCACGTTAGTATATATACCTAGCTCCTTTTAATTTTACGATTAAATACTAAGCCGGCAAATTAAATCCTACCGATACTTTATTAAGGAAGCTAGAATTTATAGGCGAAGCCCTACCGTCTATAAAGCTACTCCCGGAACTATAATAAAAGTTAGTAGTTATTCGGTAGGTATATATAGCTATAGATTCTATAAAGAGCGACCTTAAGACGAGTTCTTAGGTCTTTACTATCTCTAAGCTTAACGAGATATCTTTACGTAATAAAATACATAAGCTCTCTAAAATTCGATCGCTTAGCATTTAGGAATAAGTCCCGCTAAGTTAGCTACCTAGGTTAAAGATATCGTTAATTACAAACAATAGTATTAAAGACAATTAGCTAAGTTAGCAGCTTGTTATAAAAGGGTCTATAAGAGCAATATCTCCGAGCCCTTTTTTAAGCTCCTTAAGAGGACTTAAGCAGAAGATCCGTAGACTATATAGCGAGTATAGGCCGAAAGTACCCTAAAAGAAGAGGTAAGTCCTTAGTTATTAAGCTTAAATAGACTTATTTTACATTCGGAAAAAATCGTAGTGCCCGTAGAGGTTGCTTTAAGGCAAGAGCTTATTTAGCTTTACTACGACGATCCCCTTACGGGATACTTCGGAATAGCCTATACGAAAGACCTCTTATCCCGGAAATTCTTTTAGGAAGGAATAGCTTATAATATAAACAGCTACGTGCGTTTATATTATATCTATTAAGGCGCTATCTTAAAGCAGCATTACCTATATAGCGCCTTTAAGTCGCTGCCTATTCCTATAAGACCTTAGGAAGAAGTCTCTATAGACTTTACTACCGGTTTTCTAGAGTTATAGTTTAATAGTAGAGAAGTTAACGTAATACTAGTAATCGTTAACTAATATACTAAGTATAGCGTATTTCTTACGGTCTTTAAGACAATAATAGCGCTTAAGTTAGCTAAGGCTTTTTATTATAAGATCGAGCTTATCTATAGAGTACCGAAAGGCATTATTTCCGATAGAGGATGTCTATTTACTAGTAAGTTTTAGTTAGACCTTTATTATATATTACGGATAAAACGTAGGTTATCGATAGCCTTTTACCTATAAACCGACGGTTAGACTAAACGAGTAAATTAGACATTATAATACTACCTTTAGTATTATATAAATACCGAATAGAACAACTAGCTTAGACTACTACGAAAGGCTTAGTTCGCTTATAATAATACGAAGAATATAACTATAGGCTTTTCGCTTAATAAGGCATTGTTTAGATACTAACTAGACTACTATATCTACCTTACGGACGATGCTACTAATAGGGGAGTACCTAAAGCGAGAGCTCGCATTAGTAAATTAGCAGACTTAAGGAAAAAGCTAGAGACTTATTAGCGATAAGCTATCGAGTCGTAAAAGAAATTCTATAACCTCTATTATAAGCCACTTACCCTTAAGGTTAAGGACCTAGTAGGACTCTCTACGAAGAACTTACGCCTTAAGGACTAAAGAAGGAAGTTATTACCTAAATACATTAGACCTTTTAGGGTCCTTTAAGCTATTAGCAAGCAAGCGTACCGCCTAGCCCTACTAGAGAAATACGACCGGCTTTATAATATATTTTACATTAGTCTTCTTAAGCCGTAGGTAGAACGGGCTACTAACTAATACCCTAGCGAATTACTGCCGATGCTTAACCTTAACGATGCTAAAGGAGAATAGTCGGTCTAGTAAATTAAGGACTATAAGAAGAAGAAAGGCGTTACCTACTACTTATTAAAATAGGAAGGTTAGCTAGCCGAATATAACAAGTAGGTTGCTTAAGATAATATAGCGAATGCCTAGGAACTTATTAACGAATACCTAAAGATATAGCTAAAGAAACGGCGGAAATTATATATTACGAAATAACTTCTTTTTAGCTTACCCTAACTTTTCTCTTACTACTCCGCCGCTATTTTATCGTTATTCCTTAACATCTATACGGCAGAAGTCTCTTACTTTTATTTCGCTAGTAAACTCTATAATAATAGGGAGACGTTTTAACCACTCCCCCCTTCCTTAGCGACCGCTCTCCTTAATTATTTCGTATAAATCATCGTATATATATTCTTATCCTACCCGCTATAGGGTAAAACCTACGTTACTAATCACTAAACGAAGCTTTTAGTCCCTATTCTTACGTATAGCTTTCCGTCGCTCTATTAATACCTGCCGGTACTTAAGACGACGTTTTATATACAAACGTTTAGCACTTAATACCCTTTATTCCTCTCGGTAGGCCGTTATTACGGCTATAAACGACGTATAAACTTAGTAGAAGATTAACTTTATCTTCTTCCTCTCCGTCTCGTCCCGAGTAGTCTATAACTTAGCTATCTTTATCTAAATAGCGCATAGATTAGCTATATCTCCGGACATTATTGCCGGCACCTATAATTTTATTAGCAACCGTATCCCGACTTAATAGGGAATAAGGAGCTTACCGATTCGTAGAGGTTACTACGCGAGTTATATTAAATATATCTACTTAATCGTGCATTCTCCTATATATAATATAGTTCGACTATTTTAGTATCGTCCTTTTTATCGCTTAACCCTTATATACTACTATTAAGGCACTTAATATAGTATAGCTTAGTAATATAGCACCCTTTCGCCCTACGACTTTTTATATATATAGCCTTCTTGCCCTTTTTCTTAGGCGATATCCCTTTCTAGATATTCCTCTTATCGATAGTATCTCCTTTAGTATTTACCTCTATATCCTTATCTCCGTCGTCTTTACTAGATAATAAAAATGTTTCGGACTTAACAACCGCTAGCGTTACACGCTTTACATTCGCGTAATCTTCTTAAGACTCTACTATAATAGGCTTCTTAATGCTTATAAATAAGCCCTTAAATAACTAACAATATAGTTAATCTTCGGTTTCTTCCTTTAATAAGGATGTCGACTTCTCTAAAGCATCTCGAATGTTTTTCTCTACGAGGAGTTATTCTAATAGGGTGGTTTTCTCTCCGCGCGTCTTCTTTAGCTTTATCTCTTCCTATACTATCGCTATAGCGTCCTTAATCGATACTCTATTAGCGGATAACTCTAAGACGCGAGCAATAACTAAAGGCCCGATCGGCTAAATATTGTCCGTCTGCTTAGCTCGCTTCCGGGGCGTCTATACTATTATACTTCCCGTTCGCTTAGGACCTATAGCGTTAAACTAATTCGGAATATACTCGTCTAATTCGGAATATGCTTATTAGATTTAGAATATACTCGTCTAATTCCGAATATACTTCTCTATAAGATCTCGATATAGTTATATAATAAGAGAAGAGAAGAAAAAAATCTTTATATATAAAGAGCAGCACTCTATTATAGTTCGCTAACTATACGTAGGCGACTAGCCCCCTATTACGTAGTAACTATTACAATGCGTAACTAATATAATAATTATTATAACATATATAATAATAACTATCGTCGTTAATTTTTATACTACGTTTAATCCTATTTTAGTCCTATTTGCTATTATAACTTTATTCGTACCTAAAGCTATCCTAGCGTTTAAGGCGTCCGCCTTAAAAGGGGGGAATAATTATAACGCAGCTACCCGCGCAACTATAGAGCCGGGAGATAGGGATATATACACGATAGATAATGTATTTTAGCTCGGGGACTATTCGGCTATTAGTCGCTAACTAGTCCCTAACAACCCCTCTTAAGGCCTAAGGGTATATCCCTAAGGCCCCGATATATCTTAAAAGAGGGGCAAGCTTTAGTCTTACTACGAAAGGGCAACCGTATTGCAATAAAGGATTATTCGTACTTTTAACTATCGTTCCTACCTTCTTAAACGTACCTTTAGTCTGTCTTCTTATAGTAACGCTTAAGGAAAGCCTTAATTAGACCCCTTAGATTCGGGCTATTAAGGGCTAGGCGAAGATCTACTACATTTAGGAATATATCGACTTAGTAGGATTCGAATTGCTTAAAGAGCCTATTAAGATTAGCTAGGAAGAGTTTAAACGCAACCTTAGGGAACGACCTTAGAGAGGGGACCTTACGGACGTTAAATTTAATAATAGGACTACTAACTATAACAATTAGCTTAATAATGCGACGATAGAGTTCCGTTTTAAGTAGGATAGCTATAACTTAGCCGTTAGCCTATTTAAGACCTAGGAAAAGGCTATGATTCGCATTAAAGAGCTAATTAGTAAGTTAATTAGTAAGGCTCTTAAAAGAGAGACCCTCGTATAGACCTTACCTTAAAGCAGGATCTAGGAACTTAAATAGAAGGTCTTGCCTTTAGAGGAGGGGGAAAAGACCCTCGTAGATAACCGGTATTATTAGATTATCGGTAAAAAGGGGAATCGAGACTAAAAGGCGTAGGCCGATTAACTTAATTAAGTAATTATCGACTCTAGGGACCTAAAAGTCACGACTTTAAATAATATTAAGATCCGATAGGATTTTCTTCGAGCTATAGAGGAATTCGACCTTAGTTAGGCCTCGAACGAGAGATTAAATAATGCCTTCTATAAACGACTTAAGGGCGTCGTTAGGTTAACTCCGAACCCCCTAAGGAACCTTATCGCGGAATTTAAACGTAAGGTATCTCTTCGGAAGAAATCCAAACCTTAGGTTAATTAGACCGCTCCGGCTTCGTCGAAGGGGCGAACGAGATGCCTATACGATATACACCGGAATATAAGGGCTAATTAGTAGGAAAGCTACTTCTCGTTCTAAGCAATATTTAAGAAGGATGCCCCTAAAGGATAGGACGTTCGAGATATATTAAGGGCTAACATTAATAAGTGGCTTTAGGATAACCCGGAAGGTAAAAAGAAGGCTATAGCATAGAAACCCTCGGGAGTAGGTAAGGCAGATAATACGATTATAGTCCCGAATAGCGATAACGGCAATAAATAGGCGAATATAGTTTCTTATATTAATACGATATTATAAATTAACCTTACTTATATTAAGGATAAACCTCTTAGAGATAAGGTTATCTACGATTTAAGGGCGAGTGTATATATGTTTAATAACATTCGGTAGTTTAATAAGAAGACGTTTACCTAAGGGTGGTAGGAAGAGGTCCGTGCTAGTAAAACCGCGCTTATAGTCTAAGCGGTAGGATCCGTAGTTATCCTACTCTTAGGGGGCAAGAAGCTCCTACTTAAAAACAGCTACTATATCCCTAAGATGCCGATAAGCGTCTTTTCCGTTCGATAAGGGATTAAGGCTTAGGTTTATTAGAACTAGCACGATAATACGCTATTCTATAAGCCGACGGGCGAGCAGCTTACTTAGCTTAAGAAATTTAAGGACTAATACGTTATTGCGAGCTTGCCGGATGCCTTAAGAACTATTTTTGCGACGAGTCGACGACCTAAGCCACCTTCGAATAAGGATCTCGTAGACCTTTAGCATAGGCGCTTAGGGCACCTAGGGCCGGAGGCTATAGGGCTGCTAGTTAATAAGTCTATAGGCACGAAGCTTTATAGACCGGCAACCTATAAATGCGAGGTGTATGCTATAGGAAAGGCGAAACGATAAGTCTCCCGGGACTTACTAACGTTAAAGCCGTAAGGGGTAAGGGTTTAATTTAGCTTTAACCTCTATGCTAGCCCGGAAGTAAGTGCCGCGGTATTTAAATACTACGCTTTATTTACCTATATAATAACTAGCATAAGGTTCTTCTACGTCGTTAAGCAGAAAACCGAGGTACGGGACGTCTTTAAGAAGCTAATTGCGAAGCTCTCTACGCGCTACGGGATTTAAATAATTATCTTAGTCACTAACGGAGAGAAGGCCTTAATCACAAAGGAGATTAAGCAGTATACGGATAGACTTAGCCTATAGCTCTTTATATTAGCCCCTTTAACGCCGACTTAGAATAGTTATACGGAGCGATTAAACGCTATTGTTAAGGAAAGGGCTAGACTAATAAGTCTTAACTTATAGCTCCCTAACACCCTTTAGACTAAGACCTACCGAACGGCCGTCTACCTACTAAACCTAACGCCTTTTATAAGGGTCGATAAGATAGGAAGGAGTCCTTATAAGAGATAGTAGTAGTATATAAGGGACTATAACCCCTTATATAGCTATATTAAGGAGATCCGACCGACAATTACGCATTTACGCGTATATAGATATATAGCATACCTAATAACAATAGATGCCCTTAAATATATTAAATCTTATAAGTCCCTCTCGTAGACCGCGTAGAGGGCATATATTAGATATCTAGTTAGGTATAAGTCTACTAACTAGTTCGTTATTTAAGTCCCTTCCTTAGGATAGACGAAGCTTTTAACCTCTTCGAATGTTTAATTTAATAAGTATATTATATACGATCTAAGGAGGGAAGAAGGTACGTAGGCTCTATATACCTACACCTATAATATCTTCCGATAGATAAACGCTATTAATATGCCCGAAGATAATAAGGGCGATAAAGAGGGGGCCTACGAGTACCCTTAGACCGATAAGACTACCCGGCTGCGATTTACGGCGGCTGAATTTATACTAGCATTTAATTATAGGAGGCAGAATAAAAGGGTAATACCCCCGACGATAGAGGGTCTATACGTCTCGCCTCTATAGACTAGTAAGGTAGTCTCCTTTAATACCGCGATACTACCCGATCTTAGGGGTAGGGATCCTTCGATACTAAGACCCGTAATACTAGAACCTACGGAGGAGCTAATTAGCCTTAGGGCGCTTTTATCGGAAGTCTTAGGGATGCCTCCTCCTCTAGGGGGTAAAACGACCGATTTAATAGCCGGGATAACGGCTAGACTAAATAGACCCGACCTTAATAGCCGACCTCGCATAGAGGAGCTTTTAGACATAGAGGAAGACGTGCCGGCTTTAGAGCCGTTACGCAAGGAGCGGGACACGTCTTAGGGTATAAACCCTAGCAACATCGTTAAAGGGAAGAGAAAAAGGACTTAAAGGACCCTATTTATTAATAATGTTATTGCGAAGGCTTTAACCTATAGACTATACATCGAGGATATACCTCTTATGCCTACCTCCTATAAGATAGCGATAGCCTCCCCCTATAAGACCTAATGGCTTAGAGGAATAACCTGCGAAATTAAGGATTAAGAGAAACTTTTAACCTAGGTTAAGACCTTAAAATCTAAGGCTAAGAAGAAGGGAGAACCCCTAATTCCGATAAGATAGGTCTACGCCTATAAATGCGATCTATAGGGATATATAGTTCGATTTAAGGCCCGTCTAGTTGTTTAAGGAGATCGCTAACCGGAAGATAACGAGGATATGTATACGGCGACCTTTCGAGCGAGGACCTTTAGGCTGCTAATAGCCTTACTATATCTTAAGGATATAGAGTCCGCGTAATATAACGATAAGACGACCTTTCTAAACACAATACTGCGATTTATAGTCTATTATTAGCTTCTACCCGGATACGTAAAACTAGGCTTATACATACGGCTTCTACGAGGGCTATACGGCTTAAGGATCGCCCCGAAGCTTTAGTATAAAGACCTTACCGGCTTCTTTAAGTCTTTAGGCGCGGAGACCCTAATTAAGGATGCCTATATAATAGTCTATAAGGGAGTAATTATCTTCTTCTTTATAGACGATATCGCGATAATATATCCGAAGGAGCGGAAGGATAACTAGCTAGAACTCTATAAAGCCCTTATAGCGAAATACACCGTTAACTTTATAGGGGAACTATATTAGTTCTTAGGGATTAAGATAATCCGGGATAGACTTAATAGGAAGTTATAGATTTCTTAGGCATCTTATATCTCTAAGATAGTAAAGAAGTTTTATATAGACGATAATTCGGGCTTTAGCGCGCTTAAGATCCCCTTAACGATAGATAAGCTAATTCCCTACGAGGAAAAAGCGAGCAATAAGGAGGTCTATTACTTTCTTTCTTTAGTAAGCACGATCCTATATCCGGCGATTTACACTAAGGCGGACGCGGCGTTCCCGGCGGCACGGCTAGCCTAGTTTAGCTATAACCTAGGTCTACGATACCTTCGAGAAGCAAAGAGGTGTATAATAGAACGGTTAGAAGACAGAAGATAGTCTAACCGGACTAAGTCTCTAATAGTCAAAGACTAATAGAGGGCGTTATTTATCCTTAAAAGCTATAGGGGCGGAATAGTAAGCAGAGGAGCACTTAGGGTCACTTATACTAGACCGGCTGGCTAAGTCTAAGCAAGCAGGGGTAGTCGAGGCTAGAGCACTAAGGGCACTACTAGAAGAGGTGTAGGTCACTTAGTAGGCAGTTAAACTAAAACTGTGATAAAAGCTAAAGAAGAAAGGAAGGAAGGAGAGCCTAAGGAAGGGCGGACTAAAGTTCCTTTATATAGCTCTTCCCGTCCGTCTAGACGGTCCCGGTACGTCCCTTTCCTTCTAGCACCTTCTGCTACGTATCCCTTACACTGCCCCGAGCTAATGCGGGTCCCCGGGGCTGCGTAAGGGCTATGTAGGTCGGCTGACCTCGAAAAGGCTGCCTCCCGCGTCGTTCTAAAGCCCTTATAGACTAATCTAGGTCATATAGGTCCATTTATACACCACGTGCATAATGTTATATAGGTGGGTCATACGACATAAGTCGCGTGACCTCGTTATACGGAGGATCGGACGAATAATCGGTCCCGAAAGCTAGAAGGGCTATATTAGGCCTATAGCTCCCGGTAGTCTAGGTGTCGGTCTATTATACGGGGCATTGAGCCAATCATAGGGTCTTATTAGGCAGGGGTGCTTAATAAGATCGTCGGCGTGACCGTAGCTGCGTGGTACGTCTCGTACCTAAGGAAGCTAAGTCCTAAGGGACTTAGGTTCGAAAAAGGGGTGTGTCCTAGGCCGAAAAGGGGTGTGACCGGATAATAGGTAAGTCCGGGGCGAACATCTTTATGCTAAGTCATAAAGTACTAAGTACTAAAGTACTAAGTATTTCCGTACTTAAGTCCCTTAGTACTTAAGTCGTCCCGTACTTTAGAGAAAAGAAAGTAAACTAGGAACCTAAATTAGTAGTTCTATAACACATTACCCTTCCTAAGGGGGGTTAAACCTTTAAACCCTTAAACTCCTCTTCCCTTAAACCTAAGGGTTAGATTTATTATAGGCTTTAATCTTCTTAAGAGCGTTCTTAAGATGCTTAATAGGTTCCTATATATTATCGGAAGAAGGATAATTCTTCTACTTTATAAGATAGAAATGCTAGCCGTTTTCTATCTTCTTAGATAAAATCTCTTCGACTTTGTATTCGTCTTCTTCGACTAGTATATCGATATCTTTCGCTAGGCGGCTATTCTTAAGCGCTGATTCAAGTAGCGAAACGTGAAAAACGGGATGTATAAGCATAGCCGTTAGTAGGTCTAGCTTATAGGTTAAGTCAGAGAATTTTTCTTGTATAAAAAAGGTCCTATCTTCTTATAGTCTAACGAATTGTTAGGCCTATTAAAAGTAATATTCTTCTTAATAAGGTAGACTTTGTCGCCCTTATTAAAAGTAGGTTCCTTTTCGGTCTTCTTATTATAATAATAAGTCATTCGCTCCTTTATAAAGTCGAGCTCGTCTTTAATAGCGGAATGTAAGCTTCTTAGCTGCTCGGAGCTTAAGATAGCTTTTTCGGCTATAACTTCCGGTAGGGAAGACCTATAGGCTTTAGGTGTAAATCCGTAATTCGCAAAAGCTAGCGTTTGCTATATAAGTTCCGATACCGAAGTATTATAAGCTAATTAAGCTATTAGTAGCCTAACTAGCTAGTCGTCTTACTAGTAGTTAATATAGCTTTAAAGGTATTGCTTTAAGGTCTAGTTTAGCCGTTCCGTAATTCCGTCGGTAATAGGGTGATAAGCAGTAGATAATTTATGCTTAGTTCCTAGAGCTCGCATAAGGCTCTACTAAAAGTATAATATAAACTTTCGGTCTCTATCCGTAATTAGGGGTTTTAGTAGACCTCTATCGGCTAGAATATATCTTATAAAGACGTAAGATAATTCCTTAGCCGATATAGCTTCTTTAATTAGAATAAAATAACCGTATTTCGTAAGGCGGTCTACTATAACTAATATAGAGTCGTATTCTATATTCGTTATAAGTTCGATAGATTTTAGTAACTTCGTAATAAAGTCTATAGCAATAGATTCCTAAGGTAATTTAAGGGTCTCTATAGGCTATAGATTTCCGTAGGGCTTATACCGTATAGCCTTAGCTTTATTATAAGTATCGTATGCCTTAATAATCTTTTAAATTTTACGGCGAAGATTATACATGTTATAGTAATTTTAAATTCGATTATAAGTCCGGGATATCCTTTAGTAGCTATGTATCGGGCTTTTATAAAAATCCTTTATAATCGTTACTATAATAGGGTTGTTTTAAGTAGGCATAAAGGAGGTCTTAGAAAGAGGTAGAATAATACTATAGAGGGGGAAAGGGAAGAGAGTACGGGCGTAGCCTTCGCCGGCGCGGACTACCTAAATATACGCAATCTAGTCACGTATACTAGATAATAACACTAGGGTCTAGACCTTTATATTAGCCCCCCGCCCCGCTTAGCTCTTTTAGAGCTACCTTTTAAAACACCTAAAGCCGTACCCTAACGCGCGACGGACGTTACGTACGGACTACGTAGTTAAAGCGAAACCTATACCGAAACGCACAACTGAAAACATATATACGAATTACACCGAAAATCCCCTCTAGAGCGGTATATAGCTCCTATAAACGCGGATATAACCTTCCCGACTCCCTTATCGCAATAAACATTAGTAGAACTGTATTTTTAGCTTTTTTAGAACGTAGGGAAGCTTCTTTTCCTAATAAGTAAAATAGACTACTTTAAGTAGGGCCGGTTATTCCTCTCCGGCTCGTGTGCTTTATACGCCTAGGTGCTCTTAGGGGCTCGCCCCGTAGCGACTAGCTCTTTATCTCTAAGCGCGTATCGCTATTACTATCTGCTCTCCCCGTATAGGGCTATGCGGGCGCCGTTCTTTTTGCTGCGGTCTCCCGGGTATAGGCAATATCCCCTCGTATCGCCCGCTATCGTCGCGCCGAGCGCGGTAGTATTCCTAATATTTATCACTTAAATCGTCCGGTCGTATCCCGCTTATAGATATACTGCCGTTCCTTCGGTTAATCCGGAGCTCGTTCGTATACGTGCTTCTTCGTATGTAATCTATATATTCCGTAGTTATAACTACGCCCTACTACCGTCTCGAAGGTCGTGCCTTTCGGCATTGCTCGTACCAAAGCCGAAGAAGCGGGAGCTATTAGCGTTAATAACGTATATCGTTAGCTCCCGACGTACCTAAGGCTTCTATACACCCTCCTATAGCCCTTAAAGCGGAGACGGCAAGTCCTCCCTTCCGAGGGGAAATTAATAAAGGAAAAAAAAGGCAGAAAGGTCTCGCTATAGGCAGGTAATTAATAGCTATAAGTAAGGCAGGAAAAGCGGATTAATACGCATTCGTAGGTATAGGGAAGTGAAAAATTCGCATAAGCTAATATAAGCGCGTTAGCGCGTTTTTATTAGTGCGGGGTCGAAAAATCGCACTAGCGATTAAGGCAATAGCTAAAGGGCAGCTTAATTTATCCTTATATTAAGTATCGTAGAGAAGACTCTAAGCGGCGCGTTCCGACGGTATAAAGGCGGCGGTAGTAGGCGTAGCTACGGATTAATAAAGTAATAGTATTATTATATAACGGGGTTATTCTAAGTAGGCATAGAGGAGGTCTTAGAAAGAGGTAGAATAATACTATAGAGGGGGAAAGGGAAGAGAGTGTAAGCGTAGCCCTCGCCGGCGTAGACTACTTAAATATACGTAATCTAGTCACGTATACTAAATAATAACACTAGGGTCTAGACCCTTATAGTTGCCTCGCTACTAGGCGTAAGGAATTACTTTCTCTTATAGTAGGCGAGGTCGTTTTCCTAGGTTATATGCTTTTTAAACCTACTAAAATTAGTATCCTTATACGTGCTTTTAAGTAATTCTAAAATAGAATTATCTCCTTCGATCTTAAATACGGCATTAAGTAATTACTACTCGTAGTTGCCTTCCGTATTAAGATATAAAAGCCGTTTGTTATAAGGTTCGATCTTCGTATTATAGTCGGGACGTCGACTAATAGCGTTAGCACGGGAATTTTCGGTTCCCTTCTTATATAGAATTTCGTAGTTAAAATCTACTAAGAACTCTACCCAACGGATTTACCGTGCGTTAAGCTGCTACGTACTAGCGAAATAGGCAATATTCCTATAGTCTATATAGACCTTCGTCTTATAGGAATTCCTTAGAATATAATGCCGAAATTCTTTAAAGGCGTTTATAATCGCTAAAAATTCTTTATCGTAGATCGGATAATATATCTCTACCCTACTTAGCTTTTTAGAGTAAAAGGCTATAGGATGCAATATATTATCGTCGTCCCTTTAGCTTAACTACGCACCTAATGCGAAATTAGAAGCGTCGGTTTTTAATTCACACGGCTTTTCCGCATCGTAGCTATATAGTACTAGGGCGGAAGTTAATAGGCTCTTAAGCTTAATAAAAGCGTTATTAGCTTCGTCCGTCTAGGTATAGGGTTTCGTCCTAGCTAGCTTTATTACTGCTAGTATAGGGATTAACTCTTTAGAGAAATCTACTATAAAGCGTCGGTAGTAATTAGCGTAGCCTATAAAGCTCTATATTTCCTTAATCGTAGAAGGAATAGGCTAACCACTAATTGCCTCGAACTTATATAGGTCTATCCGTATAGTATTTAGGGTAATTATATAGCCTAAGAATTCGACTTCCTGCGTATAGAATATGCATTTTTCTGGCTTAATATAAAGGCTGGCTGCTTCGAGAGCCTTAAGCACCTTTATAACGTCGAGTTTATACGTTTCTAAATCGTCTAAATAGACGATTATATCGTCTAAATAAGCTAAGACGAATATATCGAGGTATTCGTATAGGGCGTTATTAATACGCTTCTAAAAAGTCGCTAGGGCATTCGTAAGCCCTAGAGGGAGGATTAAAAATTCGTATAAGCCGTATCGAGTTCTAAAAGCGGTCTTATGTTCGTCTCCTTCCCTAATTCGTATCTAGCTATAAGCCACTTTAAGGTCGATTTTCGTATAATATCTTTTCTTAGATAATCGATCCCTTAATTCGACAATAAGGGGTAAAGGGGTCCGGTTTTTAATAGTATCGTTATTAAGCTAGCGGTAGTCGATGCATAGCTTAGTCTTAACCTTATCTTTGCTGTTTTTCGGAGTAAATAGTACCGGGGCCCGATATTCTAATTTCGACTCCCTTATATAACCTTTTCGAAGGTTTTCGTCGATATAATCTTAAAGCAATTTTAAATACACTTTATCGAGGTTATATATCTTACGGAAGCGAGGCTTCGCTCCGTCTTTAAGGTTAGTTTCGTAATCCTATTGCGTTTAAGGCGGTAGTTTATCCTATAGTAGGTCGTTAAATATCACACCGAATTTAACGAGGATATCGTGCGGTATAGTCTTAAATCTATCCGCTTTAAGGTCCGTCTCTATTTCTTTAATAAAGGCGCTATTCGAAGCGTCTTCTAATAATAGGTTTAGCGGTTCTAGGACCGTATTAAATCGGTCCGGAAGTTCCTCTTCGAATAAGGTAGCAACTTCCTTAATTCCCAGGCTACGCCTTTCTAGGCTAGTATTAAGTTCCGAGGTTTTTAGTCCGGTTAAGTCCTTTAATTCGTTATAGAGTAGAATATCTAAGGTATCGTCTTTAAACCTTAAAAGGCCTTTATTCTAGTCGATAGAAGGGTTATATTATTATAAGAAGGGTAGTCCTAGTATAATATTGTATCGTATAGATAGGATATCGAAAGGGTCTTTAAACGATAAGTTTCCGATAGAATATTCGAAAGGATTAGTTTCGTAGATAATATTCCCGTTGTTATACGTAAAGGGTTTCCCTTCGGCTATAAATAGCGTATAAGGCGTGGTTTTCTACCGGTAATAAAGGCGTAGACGATTTATCGTTTCTAAGGCAATATAGTTGCTTATAGATCCGCTATCTACTAAAGCGGAAAGTCTATGCCCTTAGTAGTTAATCGTAAGGGTTATCTTCTTACTAATAGTTTTATTAGTAATAAGAAGATCTTAATTACTAATAAGTAGCCCTTTTACTTCTAGTAATAGAGGTTTTTTAAATCCTCGGTAGTAAGGGTGCTATTACCCTATATCCCCTCCCTTAAAATAGTCTTAGGGGGATTAGGTTCTCTCTTAAACCTAGTAGACTCTCTTTTAAGCCTACTAGACTATCTTTTAAGTCTATATAGATTAAGCTCTCTTTTAAGCTTTAGGGGTTATCTTTTAAACCTAAGGGGTTCTCTTTTAAACCTAGTAGAACCCGGCTCTTCTCTAATAGACTTACTGCTAGGTCTATTAGTAGTTCCCTAAGGTATAGGTTATATTATAACCCTATAATTCGTAGTCTCGAAAGGGAGACCTTATAGTTGCCGGACCTGTTTAAGTAGGTCTCGGTTAACTTAAGAAGCAAGTCCGAAGGTCCGGGAGGCGAGGCAGTAGACGCCTTCTAGCCTCCGGAGGGCCTCTTAGAGAGTCCGGACCTTAAAAGAGGGTTCTAGGTGTAGTTCCGGCATATAACCTCCTAGACGGTCTAGTCTAGTAAGGAGGTTAAGTCTCTCGCGTTCTTTCTCTTTTACGAGGTCGGATAGGGATATAATTTCCCTGCCGAATTCCTCGTGGGTTTCGTGCTCGTTATCTAAAAGTAGTGCCTCTAGCCGATTTGCTTTACGCTTATAGCTTCGAAGTAATGCTAAAGTTTCTTCGGCTATCTCGGTAAGGCACTCCGGGGGCCTATCTTCGGCGCTAAGGTATCCCTAGGCTTCTCGTTCGATAACTCCTTCTAGATAGTTCGTAATAGCTAGGTATTCCCTACAGCTGCTGTATTCCGGGTTAAGGCTATCGAGAAGGTCCTTAACGTCTTCGGGTTCGCGGTAGGGAGGAGGGGACTCCGAGCCGTCGTATAGGGCAGCCGTAGCTGCGTAGTACGTCTCGTACCTAAGGAAGCTAAGTCCCGAGGGACTTAGGTTCGAAAAAGGGGTGTGTCCTAGGCCGAAAAGGGGTATAACCGGATAATAGGTAAGTCCGGGGCGAACATCTTTATGCTAAGTCATAAAGTACTAAGTACTAAAGTACTAAGTATTTCCGTACTTAAGTCCCTTAGTACTTAAGTCGTCCCGTACTTTAGAGAAAAGAAAGTAAACTAGGAACCTAAATTAGTAGTTCTATAACAAGGTGCCTAGCGTATTTATATACTACGCGGGACTATTGTATCTATTTTAAAGCAATTAATAAGATAAGGAGGTTTCTCTATACGTTAGACTCTTCGTTCGCGGACGACCTTACGTTAAGGAAGTTATTATAGGGGTATATATTCTTATTTCTTAGCGGGCCTATAGATTAGAAAGCTATTAAGCAGGCTACGGTTACGACCTCGTCTACTAAAGTAGAGCTCCTAGCTTTATTAAGGACCGCGAAAGAGTAGATACAATTTGCTTAACTTATTAAAGAGCTTAAGATCTAGGTTAAAGGCACCGTAGAGCTATAGTATAATAACCTTTAAACGATTAGGCTATTAACCGAGCTAAGTGCCCGGCTTAAGACGAATTTAAAGTATATCGATATCTATCGATATTAGCTTCGTTAAGAGGTGTAAAAGGAACGGCTTTAGGTTAGATAGATTAAGTCTACCGAGAACCTAGCGGACGGTATAACTAAGGCCCTCCCTTTGCAAAAGCATAAAGACTTCGTAAGGCAGCTCGGTATAAAGGACCGCCCCGAGGACTTAGATAGGAAAGAGTAAGACGGCGCGGATAGGACCCTCTAAGGTATATTTTCATAGTTTATGCGAAATTAGCCCCCTATCTAATATTAGGGGTAGTATAATAGATATAGGCCGTTCTAACTAATTCGAATAAGCTATTTTATTTAATTATTATATTATCTTTACGTTACTATAGTCTCTATAAGGACTATAGTAAGGGGGTATATTAACGTTATACGACGTTAGGGGCTATATAAGGCATTAACCCGAGCTTAGACTATAGGAATATAATAGGCTATTACGTTCCTAATAAGCCTATTATATAACCCCTTTAGCTAAGGACGGTAGGTAGGTATTCCGTTGTTAGTAGGTCTCTAGGTCGACCTTATAGGGTAAATAATATAGTTGTATTAGGTTAGTTACTAGCTAAGTAAGGGGAAGCTATCGCGGTAACGTAGCTCCCTTATACATACACGTAATCCTAGGGATTACGTGTATTACGTGTGTGCGACTATATCGTCGCACGTAGCTAGCTATTCCTATACTCGTAGTTTTTCCTTTATAGAAACAAACCGTAGAATAAAACAAAGAAAGAGCCTAGTTAAGCAGGCTATTGCAGCTATACGGGCGCGATCGCGCGGGCGTAAGTATAGTTACGCAATATTAAATTAAGGTTAAAGCTATATTATAATAGCTATATAACCGTTAAATGCGCAGCTAGTTTATAACGTAATAACGCAATGTGAGAAAACACCCTTCGTGACGTAGTGGTTAGGCTAGTAACCCTATTAATAATTAGGCGGTCTAGACCACCGCTTCGTGCTAGTAACCGTGCTTTAGGGTGGCCTTACTAACTATCTTACCGAACGTTATAGTACGAAATCGGGGAACTATAGGCAATTAGAGAAAAATAAACTATAGGCTAGTAGGCAACGAAGGCAAAATAAGGTAAGACGTAATATAGACTATAATAGATAGTAAAAGAATGTAAATATATGCGTGACTATACTAAACAAATTATTCGTCGAAGGCTATTCGTCTAGGGCTATTTATTTAGGGCTTATTCGTCGGGGGCGGTTGTAAGGATTAGACTCGTTAGACCTAATGTCTAGGGACCCCTTCTAAGACGATTCCTAGTTAGGCATATTAATGATATTACTCTACCGAAAGATTATTCTTTTTATTAAACTTACTATTAGTGTTTAATGTTTGCAGCGAATTATTAGAATGTGTTTAACCGAATAATAGCACACGATGAGATAACCTTCCCGATTAGTTTAAATATAAACATCCGGAGGTTTAGGGTTTAAACCGTGCCGACGAATTCTTTTATTACAGTTAATTTAGCAATAGAATAGGTAAAGGAATAAGTGCGCGAATAAGCGCGTAAGAATTCGTTGCAGTTAATTTAGCAATAGAATAGGTAAAGGAATAAGTGCGCGAATAAGCGCGTAATTAAACAATAAAGGAGCGCGTAATTAAATAAGGAAAAAGCGCGCAATTAAATAAGGAAGGAAAGAGCGTTAAAGATTAAGGCCGTACGACGAAAGCTTCTATCCTTACGGTCAGCGCGTTAGTCTTAACGAAGCGTTTAAGAGACTTATTTAAGGAGGACTTCGTTAATGCATTAGCTAGGTTATTATTCCTATTAATCTATCGGACTTCTGTAATCTCCCTTCGCTCGTATAACTAACGAAGCGATATAACATCGATTATTAGTCGCTTCTCTTTCGTTATAGTAAGCTTTATAAGACATTCGTAGAGCGAATATAAGTCTATATAAAGGATTAAAGGCACTAGAGGCAGCCGTAGGCGTTCTATAATTATCTTAATCGTCGTAGCGAGGCAAATGCCGATATTAACGCCTCTAACTATGCCGTAGACCTCTAAGGCTAGAACGCTGCGTATAACCCTTTTGCACTTAGTAGAGCTTTAGTGCACTATATTGCCTTTAATCTTAAAGTAGCTATTAGACCGGGTCTCTATAGCAAGCGCAATAATAAAGCCTAGCTATAAAGAGAGGTCTAAGTTGTTTGTAAAAGAGCCATCCGTAAATACTAGCAGCTTCGCATTCGTAAGATCAACTAGTTCGTACGTTAGGCCGCGTTTCTTATAGTCTATTTGCTATTACAGGCGTTTGTTAATCGTTACGTAGTCTTTTTCGTTAGGGTTTTAAACTTATGCTGCTATAGAAAGGTTAAAAGAAGCTTCCGGTTGGCAAATTAACGCAACGTATGCTCCTCGGGCTCGCTATTCTATCTACCTCTACGTATAGTTATAATCCCGAGCGATAATAGTCTTAAGCTTTTCTAATTAACCCTTTTGCTAAAGAAGAAGATTCTAATCTTAGAGTATTAGCCTAGCCCTATTAAAATTAAGTACTAAGCCGGCAGATATCTTAGTCTTTAGCTTCGCTTTAAACTTAGCCTTTTAAAGCTGCTCTTCCTTAGTATTTAAGAAAGTGCGTATGCCTAATATTAACGTATTATCCGTTTATAGGCCAACTATCCTAAATCTATTAGGGGTCTTATTCGCGATTAATAGGCACGAGTCGTACGTCGAGGTTAATATATTAAGTCGGATAACGTAATACTTATAATACGTTTAGAACTAATACAGTCTTAACTCCGCGATCCCGTAAAGGGGTTAAATAATATAGATAATAGTCCCTTCTAGGTATCGTCCTTGCATTTCGGCGGGCAGCTTAGTTAGGATAGTCCTAAATAGCTTAGTTTCGGCTTATAGGTAGGCCTAAGTAATATCTCGTAATAAAAGAGTTATGCTATAATAACGAAGGAGTCCTAAAGCAAGGGCTAGGATTAGCCGCTAGCTAACGCGTTAAATCGTCGGTAATTACGTTAATAAGGTCGTCTTCTCTTCGTTATTATATCCTTAAACAATAAGTCGGGACTTCTCGTAGGGTTTCTTATCCTTCCCTTTTACTTTACGTACTATCCTCGACTTAAAGATATAGTAACCTCCGTAGATAGCTTTATTATAGCGTTTAAAGCTAAAAACACTACGGGCAATAAAGTTATCGATCTCTTGCCTATCTAACTCTTTAAACAGGGCTCCTAGGGTTATAATAACTCCTTTCTCCCGTAAATTAAGTGCTAATTCGTAGGCATATTCCTCCTTCTTAATAACAAAGGCTTAAGGAGGGGGAAGGGGAATAGGGAGCTTTAGCTTATTCTTTACACCGGGGGGACGGCTACGTTTGCGTAGCATTAGGGGCGTAGGAGTTAGAGCGGGAAGTATAGTCCCTAGTGTATAGTTAGGGGTCGGGTTAGGAGGAGTCTCTTTAGTTAGAGTAGGAGGATTCGGTTTAATCGCGCGAAGTAGGGGCTAAGGAGACGAGTCGTCTTAAAGGTAAGGCTATACGACTATAGACCGAAAGACTTAAGGTCCGTTAACGGTGTTAATAGTAATGTTATAACCGTTAATTGCAGTAATCTTAAATAGGCCCTGCTATCCTCCCTTTTCCCGCTAGACTTAGACTTTACTCTATAGTAGGAGAGTAATAGTTTTAACTATTAACGGACCGTTCCTTATATAAAGGGCATCTTATACCTGCCGTTTTATAAAGAGTTATCGAAGCAATTTTATCGCCTTTTATATAGCTATAGACCTTTTTAGGGTTATAGCTAACGGGGGCGAGTTAATAGTTATACGCGGGTACGCACTAAAGACTAAAAGTATAGGGATAAGGCCGTAGGGTCCGGCTATATTATTAACGGCTTTTACGGCTATCTAAAGGACTGCCTTAGGAGACGTAATAGTCCTAATCTCTGCGTAAAAGATTTTAAACGCATAGCGTAAAGGAGCGTAATACCTCTCGACCTTCCTAATTAACGTATATAACTCTATAGGGACCTGCTTATAGGTTATCCTTATAATCTTTGCCTCGTTATAGAACTCTATTAAGGCAAAATTAGTCCCTACGTTATGTTTAATCGTATTAAGAGGTCTAAGGTAACTATCGATCTAAAGGGTTCGAAGAACTTCCTAAGTATCCTTAGCTAATATAGAAGGAAGGAACCTAGCCCCTTAGAACGCTATTACGGAGTTAACGACGTATAGAATAGGTCGTTAAGGGCTCCTAAGGTATATTACGTCTACTATAATTTCGTAATTAAATTCCTAGTTATATTTTAGCGTAAACTTAAAGCGCTTAGGTGCCTATAAGTGCATTTAGCAGGAATAATAGAATTTAGAGATTGATTTAAGTTATATAGTCGTTATATTATAGCCCGCCTGCTTAAGCAAGTAATAGAGTCTCGAAACAGCTAGGTGCCTAAAGCGGCGATATAGAGTTCGCATCTTACTCTCTATTAGAAAGGAGATTATTTCTTCTGCTTTTAATAAGAAGAACTATAGGTAACCCTATTTACGGATTACCGGGATCCGGTTGCCTAAATCGTTAGTCCCTAGTGTATTCGTTGTATTATCGAAGTAGATCCTAAGTCGGTCTATATTAGCAAGAGAGAGTAGAAAAGGGGTATAGGTCTTAAGAATGTAAAAAGTCACTCGACTAACGGGGGTTTTAAGGGCGATTAAACTAAGGGATTAAATAGGAGTGCTAGTTCTAAATCGGATGCTAGCTTGCCCGGCTATAGAGCTATTAAGTATAATAAAAGGTTCCGTTCGCTATAAAGCGAAGTACTGCTCCTATCCTACTATTAATACTCTAGCCGCACTAGTGTCGATTATAATTCCCTAGAACTATTAACGGGAGTAGCGATCCTCGATTAGGAATTTATCGGCAGGGATTAATTAATCTATACCGTAGACGTCTTCGCCGGTCTAAAGGTGTATAAAGGCGGCCTCGTAGAGCATTTAAGTTACTGCTTAGTCCGGCTTAGCGGCGTTATCGGCGTCTTCTATATCTTAGTACTCGTTAGCGTCGCCTTTAGCATCGGGTTTATAACCTTTAAATTCGGTCACGTATACTATAAAGTTAGTAGTAGAGATGCTATTATTAGAACATTGCGTAAGGTATTAGTCCTTAGACCGTTAACGTTCCTTAGGCGTATGTTTAGTTAACTAATAGCCTTCCCTATAATAGACGAAATACCTCTTAGTTTAGGTTAAGCGGTTGTTAGAGCTATTCCCGTAGCTGCTACCGCGTCCTCGTAGACGGAAGGGTGTGCTATAGTTATATCTAAAGCCTCGTAGATAGCCTCTACGTCTACTACCTCATCCGTAGCTTCGTCTACGTAATCCACCTCGTCTACGATTGCTTAAGTATCTTCGGTCTAGGTATTATTAATCGTTATAATTAAATGCTTTATCCTATAGGAACTAGCTAGACGGGTTGCGTGCTAGGTGTATCTCGATAGATATACGTAAGTCTATAAACACGGTTTCGACCTTTTAGGCAGGCTTAAAGAGAGCGTATTCTAGCTCCGGAATACTACGGCACGCGTTAATAAACGACGTACGAAGTAGTATATTACCTTCGTAGTCTTTTCCTAGGGCTCTCTAATATAGCTAAAGCTTATTAAAGAGAGTCTATAGTACCTTATAAAGCGGCATCGTCGGATTCTCTACGCGGACCTTATTAAATATAGTTATTGTCTAGTCCGTAAAGTAATAACTATAGTTAACATCCGTGTTAAAATGTTGCTTAATAGCATTATAGGTTGTATAGAACGATATAGTTAATTTAACGTAGTAGATATAGAAGGTTACGGCTCTATCCGTTAGGATCTAAGAGCATAGGTTATAGAATTAACCTAGTTAGACCTTAAGCTTATAGCAAGTCCTTATAAATATATAGACCTTATCGTCGAAGAGGTTATAAGGCTATCCTGTATAATACTTATCCTTCCTTTATAGCTTTACGAACTTCTACTAAAGGTCTATATCTATATCGACGTTCGGAACATCGATTAAAGGGATCGTAGTATAAGCATTAAGGGACGGCAAAAGGGCAATAGTTATAATAGTATTATTAGCAAGGGGAATAAGAGCTTAAGAAATAAGGGCAATAGTTATAGTAGGCACATCGGGGATAAGGGCAGGCATAAGGACAGTCGGTTGGTTAAACTAGTATATTGTTAGGTATATAGTCTATTATTATTGCGTTGCACCGGGGACAGTTGTCTAATCGGAGGCTAGAGCCGTGTCCGGGGCCGGGCTTAGGGTTGCATTTAGTAGTATAAATGCAACGATCGTGCCTTAATTAAATATCTGATTTATATACTCTTTTGCAGGCTATTATAGTAGTTCTAAGATAGTCTGCAGTTTAAGAAACTATATGTTAAAGCCTTAATTATCTAGGCCGGTGTAGATCCTACGTCTCTTTAGGAGCTTGCGTAAGGAACGTTTATAGGTCTAGTATACCCTATCCTATGTCTATAGAAGCCATCCTCGAAAGTATTCTTAAAAGAAGGCAATAGCTTCGTAGCCTTAGTTGTCTTTATCGTACGCACACTTATAGAGGAACCTTATAACGTATATAGTAGCCTCTACTTTACTTAGGTTCTCGAGATCGGGTTATTATTATATATCCTAAATACTTATATAGGTGTACTAGTAGTCGTTTTCTAAGATAGGGGTAATCTTTAATAGCTTATCGCGCCTTATATTATCTACGTAGGTAAGGCTTAATAAAGTTATAATATTAATATTATACGTAATAGTCTTTACGTGTTTTATCGGCGTAAGGGATTTTCTTACGAAGTTGTCTTCTGCGTTAGGGACGTACTATAGGTTAACGTTACTCTTCTTCCTTTAGGAAGCGAGACGGGATTAATAGATAGCTTAGGAGATCTCGAAATAGCGTTAACGTAGTAACGTTATAGATAAGAGAGCTCGTTTAAAGCATAAAGATAACTACCTTTAGGTATTCCTTCGTAGGGTGTTTTACACCGTCGATAGTTAAGGATCTTATCTCTTCTACCTAGCTGTCTATAATTAACTAAGTTAACTACTAATTAGTATTAGTAGGTCTCTAGGTCGACCTTATAGGGTAAACGATATAGTTATATTAGGTTAGTTGCTAGCTAAGTAAAGGGAAGCTATCGCGGTGACGTAGCTCCCTCGTACGTGCACGTAATCCTAGGGATTACGTGCATTACGTATATACGACTATATCGTCGCACGTAGCTAGCTATTCCTATATCCGTTGTATTATAACTATAGTTAGGGCGGGCTAGGGGTCTTATTTAAGAGGCTCCGGTACCTATATATACCTCCGTTAGTCCTATAGTTAGGTAGCTATATGTATCTTTATGTCTATAAGTTTAGACCTCCTTTCTTTACTCTTCTACTATAATATTTATATAGCTGATTTCCTATATTTAAGAGTTAGCTTTAAATTCTTCCTAGCTAATCTTAACGGGCTCCTTAAGCTCTTTAGATCCTGCTAGGTCGATCGATATATTCCTAAATGTAGTAGATCTTCGCCTAACCCTTAATAGCCCGTATCTAAGGGGTCTAATTAAGGCTTTCTTTAAGCGTTACGATACTTACCTCTCCGGATATAGATATCGCTATAATCGTTCTTTTTACCTCGTCGTTACGAGGGATAACTATATGTTATTTATTGTTTTAATCCTTCTTTAAAGCTAGCTCTTTGTAATAACACTAAGGTTAGAGCCTAACGCGGTGTGAAAAATACGATATCAATAGCTTTAATTTAGCGTTGTTTAAGCGAAAGAGACCTAGCTTATACGGCCGGGCTTATAACTCTTAAATACAGGAAATTAGCTATATGAATATTATAGTAGAAGAGTAAAGAAAGGAGGTCTAAACTCGTAGACATAAAGATACATGCAGCTACCTAACTATAGGACTAACGGAGGTATATATAGGTACCGGAGCCTCTTAAACAGGGCCCTTAGCCCGCACTAACCGTAGTTATAATACAACGGAATACCCACCTGCCGTCCTTAGCTAAGGGGGTTATATAATAGGCTCGTTAGGGACGTAATAGCCTATTGCATCCCTGTGGTCTAGGCCCGGGTCAATGCCCCGTGTGGCCCCTGACGTCGCATGACGTCAACAGAAACGTATTGATGTCTATACTGCGATGCCCTACGTGGATGGCTGTCGTCGACCCTCGCCGAAAATGGACCCGACAATCTCCCCTGATCTCGTGGCAAGAACGGATAGAAGGGTGTCACTCAACTGCGAGAGTCTTGTCAGCGGGAGTCCAAGGCAAGGGGGTCATTGCACAGCGACAAGACGATCCAAGACTTACCCCGTGTGTCCCCTCGCAGCATCCTTGAAGCCAGATGCCCGACTCGTCGGCCACGACCCCCGGCGAAAACTTGACCTTGTAGTCGCGGCCGACGGCCAAGTTGCGCTCACCCTGGTCCGTCTCGACATTCCAGCCCGAGATGCCCTTGCCAAAGTCCGGCCCCGTCGGCAGAGACTCGGGCAGCATGTCCCAGGCGCCCCTGAGCATCTGCACGTGGGCGTTGCGCTTGTAGCCCGTCGCGGCGATGACGACGTCGGCCTCGAGCGTCTCCTCGTCGTCCACCGCCGCGTCGACGAGCTGCGCCCTGAGCTTCAGGGCGTCGCCGCGCGACTCTAGGCCGGTGATCTGGCGGCCGCCGAGGATCCGGTGCGGCCACCGGCGCTCGTCGGGGCCCAGCTCGCGCCTCTGGTCGTACATGCGCTCGTACAGCTCCTCGATCAGCTTCAGGCGCACCACGCCGTAGTTTGTCGAGCGTGCCTCGGCGAGCAGGCTGTTGCGGTACTCGGCCGACTTGGGGAACAGGCTGTCGACGTAGTCCGGGTTGAAGACGGAGTTGACGCTGGGGACGTTAGTCTCTGTGAATTTCCTTGTTTTAATCTTGACCCTGTATAATCTTCCCGGTCTCTGATCCCTTGAACGAGTTTACGACCAAGAGAACAAAGGGGGGGGGGGTCAAGGATAATGAATAATACGACTCACAAAGGAGAGTCGTCGCTGGGCCGCAGAAACTCGGGCCTCATGACCAGCCACGTCTTGGCATTGGGATACAGCGTCTGCAGGTTGTTGAAGATTTCGGCCGCGCTCTGGCCGGCGCCCACGACAGCCACGCGATAGGGGCTGTTGGGCCTGGGCAGGAGCTGGCGGATCCTATAGGCGTACTCGGACGAGTGGATGACGCGCGGGTGCTTGAGCGGGAAGCTCTTGGGCAGCGAGGGCTGGCCGCCAGTGGCAAGCAGCACGTTGCGGGCGCGAAAGACGTGGGAGTGGCCGGTGTCGACGCCGCGCGACTCGACGGTGAAGCTGCGGACGGGCTGGCCGGCCACGGGCGAGACGGAAACGACCTCCTGGCCGAAGCGCACGAGGCGGTGAAAGTGCGCCGCGCACCAGCGCAGATAGTCCTCGTACTCGACCCGGGCCGGCAGAAAGGTGTCGAGGTTGGTGAAGTCGACGAGGCGGCCGTGGGCGTGCAGGTAGTTGAGAAAGGTGAACTCGGAGCGCGGGTCGCGCAGCGTGGCGAGGTCCTTGACAAAGGAGATTTGCATCTTGGCCCCCGGCAGCAACATGCCGGCGTGCCACGCGAATCCCGCCTGCTTCTCGACGAAGAGCACCTTGGGAGCGGAGCCGTCCGGCCGCAACCGGGCACCGGCCGCCAGCGCGTCGTGCATGGCGATGGCGACGGCGAGACTGGCGGGGCCGAAGCCGACGCAGACGAGGTCGTATTCGGACTCGAGCTCGCGGGCGGCGTCCGTCGTCGGCGCCAGGTACGGAGACGGCTGCGGCTGGTGGCGGGCGAAGTGGTGGCCGTTGCCGTTGCCGTTGCCGTGGCCGTTGGTGGCCGCCTCCGGGCCCGGCTCCCGGGCCGGCACGCGTCCTTGCCCATGCGAATTGCCGTTGACGATGCTCATGCCGTTGCCGACTTGAATCGACACGTCGACGGCATCGCTGCTCTCGAGGGCCATCTCACTGTGAGGAGACATGGCTGGTGAGGTTGAAAGGGGCCGGGACGTCGGTTGGTGCCCTTTCCCCCCCTTTGCACCAATTGCAAGACTTCCAGATCGAGTGAGACGGTATCCGTGGTGACGTCGTAGCGTCGTACACGAGCTCGGCCAAGGATTGGGGGTCATCTCACTCCTCGCTCGTACCCAAAAAAATTTAAGAGGTTAAATTGGGTTCGCCGGTGCAGTGATGTGACCCAGGGCTTCGGCAGCGGGCGAGTGGAGGGGGATGAGAGGGAGAGAACGAGGCTGGCGGGGGTTTATACTATTCTAATTGATGCCGGCCAGCGTCACTGTGTCGGCCAAACTCCCGTGCCCGAGCAGCTGAACAAGACGCAGACGGCGGTTCCTTGTCACTTCGCTAGGGATGGGCGGCTCAAGTACGAGCTCTGGCGGTTACTGCCGTGGAGGGTGTTGATATGATGATAATCTACGTGTCATGTGGCTCGATCTGGAGACAGGCTTCCGGGGAACAAGTCCGCATGGGACAAGCCTAATTATAATAATCAACTCTATTATACACGTATGCTGTCCAGTAGGTATGACACTTGCCGTCTACTATATCACGCAGGCTAACACGTAGTAGCTCTGGATGCAGGGATGTGCTGGTACCGATGTGAGGGTGTATAAGTGTAATTGGTCACGGCCAAAGGCAGTGTATCGAATTAGGGTGAATGGCGGAGTTGAGGAGTAGCCTCTCAATGACACAGGCGTGAATAGCTCTCGGCTCCGAGTGATTCCCATGGCCAAGCACTGTGGCGGAGCGACGAGGGTCTCTGTCGGGATGAGGAGAAAGAGGAGAGGAAAGAGGGCCTTTACCGGTCAAGCAAGGAATGCATCGACTGGGCATTGGCTGCCGATTCATGCCCATGCCCATGTATTCAAGTATTCAAGTGAGCAGAGCCGTGGTTGCATTAGCGACCGTTTCTTGTTGTCGCCCCGAGAGGCCCCTCCGCCTCCTGCCGCGCAATGCGACCTCCACTGCCATGACTCGATCCGGGACTGACCGAATCTCCCTTTTCTCTCGATTGAGAGTACTAGTAGTGACTGGGCTTTGAGTGGTTGATTTGCCTGCCGAGGCTCCACCGGCGAGACCCGTGGCTGTGCACCCGGGTGGGCGGGTGTGAGACAAGCATGAGATCTGATAAGCTTCATCCATGTACTCCGTATGTATGTATGTACGGACGGATACTCTTCCGGATACTCTTCTTCCCGGTAACCACGTAGCACAACCCTTGTCTCTCTTCTTCCCAATGTGCCCAACTGGCTTTGAAATATCCGTAAACGTCATGGCCACTTGTACACAAGCTGCCCGATGTATCAACCCTTTGATTAAAATCGAGAGAAACCCCCCAGACCGTTGAGGTTCCCGGTCGACCGGAGAGAGAAAAGTCTGCGGGTGGGGCCATGCGGAAACTTTGTTTCTGGCGTGACACATGAGGGATTTTTTTTTATCTGATCATCAGATAACCCTAGATCAGATAAGATCCCCAGTAAGCACATAAGCACTGATGCCGTGGCTTACAGGGCCATCCCTGCGTCATTGGCATGTGCTTGACGCTGATACTACCTGCATAGTAGCTCTGAGTGAGGATGCCACGACTCCGTACGAATACAGAGTATGTACAGACTGTACTTTGGGAAACGGACCCCTTTTCTTCTTCTCTTGATTCGAGGCACATGGTTCACATCATGTTTCATCAAGCCGACTAGACGACAACCTGCCAAGTTTTCTCTGCCAAGGAGAGCTAGAGGAAAGCCCTCCATTTGATCTGTTTCTCTTACGTATTTCTTCGCACGTACATATATGCGGCACGACAAGATAGACAGACTGGCTGGCTTGGCCTGCGGGTAGCGGAAATGCGCCGCGTCGTTGTGCGTTGTCGGATGGTCGGATATACCTGCATGCATCCGTGCTCGAGCTCGGCTCGGCTGAGCAAGCCCGCCTCCGATGTTGAGGTAGTAGTCGGTGTGTTGCGGGTAGTACGTAGAGACCCCTGACCTGCGGTGAAGCATTGGCTCGGTTCTCGCGTGTGCGTCACGCACGAGAAGGCGGTTGCCACGGCTCGCCACCAATTGGCCGATTGAGGAAAGAGACAAGACCAGACGACGACCAAGGGAAAGAACGCGCCAAGGCACGCCACGGCCTCCTTCCTTGCATGTACGGGTCGTTTGCGTGCCAAGCGGGGAAGGAACCGAGGCTGATTAATACCATCTGGCACCTCGTCTGCAACCTCATCCGTCGAAAATCTCTTCATGCCGTTCCCATACGCCATCGCTCCCCTTTCCCTTTTTCCCTTTTGCGCCCCTTGACTCGCTCTACCACCCCGGCGCTCCTTCTGTCGCCGCGTGCGCACGTGAGTCGGACCACACGTCCGTGGTGATATCCGCCCAGCCGCTGACTCCAAACCAGCCCTGCCCGCTCCATGCCATCGCATTCCACGGTGCCTTCATGATCCTCTCGAAGCTTAACGCCAACTCGTGTCGCACCACTCGACTGCCGCCGATTCGCTCGCCTCGCGTCTCCCCATACTACGGTACATACCTACCTACAGCTGGGTCGACTTGGTCGCCGCGTTGCCGCCTGTCACTGGGCGCTGATTAATTCCTCGTCCCGGACAGGCTCCCGGCCGATGCCCAAGACGTCACTCAAGCTGCTCATGCACCCGGTCCTCGATTCCTCGGCATCCCCATTGGCCGCGATCCCTGCCTGAATGGTTGCCACTCCCATTTACCCGTCATCCCTCTCGGCTTCTCTCTAGGTAGCCGCCGCTCCTGAGCCCGGTGGAGGTGACCCTGGGAGGCTTAGACATTGGCCTTTTCCCCATCTTCTTTTGGCTCTGGCCTGCCCCCATAGTCCATTCTGAGGTCTCGGTGTCGAGAATACCCCGAGATTCACGCCGTGCGACACTGCAGACCCGAGCCAAGCCTCCTCGTCCCTCGCTACATACGCCATCCACCATGCAACATTGTGCTTTATCCATTCTCAACCCGTACCCTACCAAACTTTCTGGCCCGGACCGCCTACACCATCTTGTCACACCCCCTTGTCATCTCAACGCTCTCGAGTACCTATCTCGCAGCCAGAGAACTTCGTATACGTACCGCCAACTTCATGATGCCGCCGATGCCATTGCCCGTCACATCTCCGACGCTCGTCGACGCGCTGGCCGCGACGGGACAGACTTCATAGTCCCAGTCCTGATCCCTCAATCCCCTTTACTTTACATGTCCCTGCTCGCCATTCTCAAAGCCGGCGGTGCCTTCTGCCCCCTCAACAGCGATGCCCCTCGCGAAAGGTTCGAGTTTATCCTGAAAGATGTTTTGGCCGACGTCGTCCTCGTATCCTCTGCTCTGGCGTCCCGACTGCCTGATAGCGGCACGGGCGTAAATATTATTCAGGTCGACCAAGTCAGCAACGACTTATACCATGGCCCCTGTGAACATCGCGAGCCCTCGCCAGATGACCTGGCCTACGTCATGTACACGTCTGGCTCGACAGGCACCCCCAAGGGCGTCGCCGTCTCCCATGCTGCCGCAACGCAAGCCCTTCTCGCCCACGACCGTCACATTCCAGTCTTTTCAAGGTTTCTTCAGTTCGCGGCGCCAACCTTTGACGTGTCCGTCTTCGAGATATTCTTCCCCCTCTTCCGGGGCGCAACCCTCATCGCAGCGCGTCGCGATGACATGCTGGATGACCTGCCCTCGGTGCTTCGACAGATGGACGTTGATGCTTGCGAGCTGACACCGACCGTTGCTGGGAGCCTGCTCAGAAGTCGACGCAACGCCCCCAGCCTCAAGCTGCTCCTCACCATTGGTGAGATGCTGAGCACACCTGTGGTGCACGAGTTCGCCGGGTCGCAAACGAAAGCGAGCATGCTCTGGGCAATGTATGGGCCGACGGAAGCGACAATTCACTGGTGAGAAACCATCTGGGCCGAAGCACGACCGCGAGCAACACAGCATTGCTAACCCGCGAACAGCACGCTGCAGGCGGCCTTGTCATCCGACTCCACGACAAGTAACATCGGCGTCCCCCTCGATACGGTATCCTGTTTTGTCATCGAACCCTGCAGTCCATCCCATGACCGCGGCAGCTTCAAGATCTTGCCTCAGGGCGAAGCCGGCGAACTCGTAGTGGGCGGCCACCAGCTGGCCAGGGGCTATCTCAACCGAGCTGAACAAACCGCTGCCACATTCATCTCGTCTCCCTACGGCCGGCTATACCGAACTGGAGATAGGGCCCGTTTGAATGCTGACGGAAAGCTTGAATGTCTCGGACGCTTGGCCGACGGGCAGGTGAAGCTGCGGGGCCAGCGCATCGAGCTCGGTGAGATCGAGCAAGCAACTTTGTCCACGCCGGGGTGCCACGGTGCGGTAGCTGCAGTTGTAGACTCGAACCTTGTCGTCTTCTGCGCCGTCGACCAAACCGTCACAGAAGACGCCATAGTGATGCATTGCAAGAAATGGCTGCCTCTGTTCATGGTTCCCGGAGAAGTGATCATGCTGGCAGAATTTCCCCGGCTGCCAAGCGGCAAAATTGACACCCGACGGTTGAAGTTGGGCTATGGGGAACAAAAGTTGGCTGATCAGGACAACGACACCAGTCTCGAAGAGGATGCCGGGATTATCCATGTGGTGTCTCTGACTCTCGGCCGGAAGGTGAACAGACGAACCAACCTGGCCTCTGCTGGTGTAGATTCCCTTTCAGCGATTAGGTTGGCTTCGGCTTTGCGACTTTCGGGGTTTGTGACGACTGCTTCCGAACTCTTGAAGCTAAAAACAGTATCGGATCTTTGCTTCACTATTCGAAACCGGTCCCTGTCCAGGTCGGCCGACCTCGAGCCCCTCAATGTCAGCCTCAGGGCCGACTTGGGTCAGCTCCTGGCACAGAACCCCGAGCTGCGCCTCCAGGAGGAGCACGTCGAAGACGTTCTCCCATGCACGCCCCTTCAGTCGGCCATGCTGGCTGAAACAGTGCGAGATTCTCGTCTCTACTCCAACGAGATGGAGCTACGGGCGGCTCCGGGCCTCACGCCAGATGATGTCATTGACGCGATTCGTCAGGTTGTCCAGGGAAACGAGATACTTCGCACAGGCTTTGCTCAGTGGCGCGGCGGGTTTGTTGCCATCTTGTACAAGGGGCTTGGCACAACCGAGACGCTTCAGAAAGTGCGAGAATTCCGGCATGGGCTCGCCTTTGCCAAGACAACGGACTTCCTGAGGCCACTGCGCTTTCAAGTACGAGCCGACACGGATGGTACTGGGCTGCGATTGCTCGTTCAAGCCCATCATTCCGTGTACGATGGATGGTCAATGGACGTGATTCTCTCTGATCTCTCGGCCCTGCTATGCCGGGCGCCACTTTCGCCTCGCCCGCAGTTTCGGGAAGTGCTGCGGTACCACGCCCGGGACAAGAGGGCCGCAGATGATCTGGCCAGGAAATTCTGGAGCGAGCATCTCCTGGGCCGGAGCATGTCGCCGTTTCCAAGGCTGACTGCCCGATCCTCCGCGCCAAGCGAAATAAAGACGACGAGACAGAAGCTCAAGGTCCTGCCGGACCAGGTGCGGGAGGTTTCGAACCATACAGCAACGAGTACTCAGGTGCCTTTTCAGGCCTCCTTGATCCTGCTGTGGAGTGGAATTACCGGCGAGAAAGATGTCACGCTCGGGTCGGTCACTTCAGGAAGAACGATACCAGTCGATCGAATCGAGGACGTCGTAGGCCCTTGCATTGCTTCATTGCCTCTGCGGGTGAATATTCAAAGGATGAGCTCATATGCGGAATTGCTGAAGAGTATTCAGGCCAGCAATCGGGCAATCATGGAGCACTGCGCGCTGCCCCTTTCAGACATCAAGAAGCTTGCGGAACTGCAGCCCAGCGAAAGTCTTTACGACGTTCTGTTCGTCTATCAGGAGTCTCTCGAAGCCAAGACAGAGTCTGTGAGGATGTTCACTAAAGTTGCACACATGGACCGCCTGGAGACGAAACTGCTCTTTGAAATTGAGCCCGACGAGAGCGGTTATCACGTCCAAGTAACATACCACTCTTCCTGGTTTCCGCCGGGCCTCATCGAGTGCCTCATAGAGCAGTTTCAAGGCATACTCCTCCTGCTTCTACACGACCCCGAATCTCGGATCCAACCAGGAGTGGAATCCACGATGCTTAGGCAGTCTATTCATAACGAGTCCAAACAATCGTTTCCTGGAGCTCCGGATCTCGCCGTGCAATTCGAAGCAACGGTGGCCAAGTTCCCGCGAGCCCCCGCGTTGTGCTTCACGGGATCTTCAGGAACGGCAACCGTTCAAACAGCCTCAACCTCTTACCAAGAGCTGAACGAAAACGCCAACCAAGTTGCCCATTACCTGGCCAGCTGTGACGTGGCGGTCGGTGACGTTCTGGCCATAATCATGCAAAAGTCTCCCATCTTTTACACCTCCGTTCTTGGCATCGTCAAAGCAGGATGCGCCTACCTGCCGATTCTTCCGACAACTCCGGAAGCGCGAGTGCGCGAAATATTGAAGCAGGGACGAATCAAGCACTGTCTTGTCCATGGTGACTCACCGACTTTGCTCTCTGACGACGTCCGGTTCCACGAGATGGAGAGCGGCAAGCTGGTGTCCTACTCCAAAGAGAACAGGGGCATTGCGGCAGATCCCTCGCGCCTGGCCTATGTCATCTACACATCTGGAACCATGGGAAGTCCAAAGGGGGTGGCCGTGACCCAAAAGAACATTGTGAGCAACATCGCTCTCCTTCATTCAACTTATCCCGCCCCCAAGAGTGCGCAGCCAAGGCTACTTCAAGCGTGTTCGCAGGCGTTTGACGTGTCCGTGTTCGAAATATTCTTTGCTTGGCACGCTGGCATGTGTCTTTGTGCTGCCGTAAACGACGACATGTTTGAGGACCTGGAGAACTCGATACGGCGATTGGAGGTCACGCACCTCAGCTTGACACCGACGGTGGCGTCGCTGATCGAGCCGGCAAACGTGCCGGACGTGGAGTTCCTTGTGACGGCTGGCGAGTCAATGACCTTGTCTGTCCTTGACCGGTGGGATGATCGACTGTGGCAGGGGTACGGGCCGTCGGAGACGACAAACATATGCAGCGTCAAGAGAATGAAGCGAGGGGATACCATCTCGCATCTGGGCTGGGCACTGCCAAACACATCGACGTTTGTCATGCGTCCCGGCAGCCTTGAAACTGTGCCTACCGGTTGGGTGGGCGAGTTTTGCTTCGGCGGTGACCAGGTCGCGATGGGATACCTCAACGACTCTGGCCTGACGTCCGAAAAGTTCCTCAATCACCCCAAGTTTGGACGGATCTACCGCTCGGGAGACGTGGGCCGAATGCTCCCCGACGGCTCGCTGATGATCATCGGGCGACTCGACGACCAAATCAAGCTGCGAGGCCAACGAATCGAGGCGGGCAAGATCAACAGCGTCATCACGAGCGCCAGCCCGGCGGTAGCTGCCGTGACGATGATTGCACAAAGGGGACAAGGGGCATCGGACCAGCTCGTGTCTTTCTTCGTCCCCCCTGGAGCGGAAGCCGAGTTTGGGCCCATGGAGATTGACCAGGAAGCCCTTCGCCAGCTCTTTGCAACCCTTTCGTCACGAGTTCCCTCGTATATGGTCCCGTCCTACTTGGTTCCTGTCTCGCTGATTCCGGTCGGACCTAGCGGAAAGGTTGATCGGCGGCGCCTCCAAGCGTGTTTCGAGAGCCTCGCGCGGGACCACCTGGAGGCTGCTGCTTTCACGACACAGAGTGCGGACGACGAAACTAACTGGACGACCGGGGAGTCGATAATTGCGGATGTGCTTGCACACTCGACCAAAGTATCAAGAGCCGACATTGGGCGATGGACGCCGTTCGCTGCTCTCGGAGTCGATTCCATATCTGCCATTGACGTTGCTCGCATGCTCAACTCTCGAATGGGGACTCTGATACCCATTTCAGCGATACTGCAGAGCCCAACGGTTGCACAGCTCGCCAAGTATGCGGAGGCCAACGACGGCCGCCCAACGAGGCCCAGATCTCGAGATTCCAGTGCCTTTACTGCGACATTTGCCGATGAAGTTCGCGCTTCTTTAGGCCGAGACTCTGAAGACATTGAAGACATCTTTCCGTGCACTCCACTCCAGGAAAGCATGCTTTCGCAAGGAACTCGCAGCTATTGCAACAAGATTCTCCTTCGTCTCCAAGTCGGGGCTGAAGACATGAGAGCCTTCTGGGATGATGTCTCCCAAAGGCACGGAATCTTGAGGACCTGTTTCGTTACCACGAGACGGGCGGCCCACCCAATCGCGCAAGTAGTGCTGAGGAATTGGAAGGTTTCGTGGAGAAGCTTCAACGTCAATGAGCCCTCTTTGGCTGGCGCAACTCAAGAGCACCTAAGGTGCCTCCCCGAACCGTTGGACTCCGGACAGCCCCCTATTTCTTGCGCTCTAATCAGGTACAAAGGCACTATATTCTTCTCTCTCATCTGCCATCACGCCGTCTACGATGGTGTCGCCATGGAGAACCTGTGGAGAGAAATAGAGGCTTTGGCCAACGGCCGCACATTGCCGCCCCCTGTGGCTTATAAGCCATTCATTCAACAGGTCATCGGTCTGCCCGAGGATACTGATGCCTTTTGGGCTGAGCAATTCCGTGACTTTCAGCCGTCGATTCTGTTTACCCGCCTGGCGGGCGCCGACATCGACCAATGCAAGCATACCACGTCACTGGGCGTCCCGCTCCGGGATGTTCAAAAGAGCTTAAGATCTCTCGGAGTCTCCCTACTCTCCGTGTGCCAGGCAGCCTGGGCAACCCTCATTTCGATGGCATGCGGCTGCTCCGATATTGCGTTTGGAAACGTCATCAACGGCCGCACCGTCGACCTGGCAGGCCTGGACCGGTTGATTGCTCCCTGCTTCAACACGATTCCGCTACGCGTGGACCTTTCCAGGACATCTCAAAACATGGATATCGTGAGATGGTTCCAGGACCTCAACGCACGGATGCTTCAATATCAATTCACTTCTTTGAGACAGGTTCAGAGAATCGCAAAGTGCCATAGTCGAGCCTTGTTCGACACCCTTTTGCTCCTACAGCAGCCGTTGAAGGACATGGACGAGAGCGTCTGGACGCTGGAAGAGGACTCGGGCGACATGGATGTCCCTCTCGTGTGCGAGGTGATTCCGTGTCCAAACCTCGACTCGATCGTCGTAAACGTTCATTACGACATTGGGATTGTCTCTGGAGATACCGCAACAGCCTTGGCCGATACCTTTAAACGTGTGTTCAAACGTCTGATTGATCTCCCGTTCGCTAGTCCGGACAGCAAGAGCACTCTGCGCGAGATGCTCCAGCTGGGTATTGCGGATTTGGTCCCGAGACCTGTGAAGTCAGACGGAGGAGACCTTCAGCAGTCGGAAATCGAGGTTTGGAGTTACCCCGAGAAAGTGGTTCGCCAGATTTTATCAGAGCTCTCTGGAGTGCCCGAGGAGCGGATTACCCGCCACACCAACATATTCCGACTCGGTCTGGACAGCATCAATGCTATACAAGTCGCTTCAATGCTCAAGAGGAAGGGCTACGAGCTGTCGACGTCGGATGTTATTCAGTACTCGAACTGTGCAAAGCTGGCGCCTCGGCTAGTTGGTGTGCCCAGAGATGATGTAGCCCCGAAGCCGTCTGTGGAATTCTTGCACAGATACGCCGTGGAAGTGTCTGCACAGATCAGCAGCGCCATGCCCCCGGATCTCGGCGAACGGGCGGAAGCAGTCCTCCCGGCAGCTCCAATTCAGGCTGCAATGCTGGCGGCGTTTATCCAATCCCAAGGCAGGAACTACCTCAACATGCTCACGTATCGCATCGACGATGATGCCCATGTGGACAAGGTGCTTCGCGCGTGGAAAGTGCTCTATTATCGTCATCCGATGCTCCGCACTGGCTTCATTCCTGTCAACCACAACGAGAGCCCATTTGCCATGGTTCGACACAAGAGCGACTCTATCCAGGCCCCGATTGAATACATCGACGGGGAGGTGTCTCGAACGTTTGAGCTGCAGAAATGGCAGGACGAGTCACGATGTCTGTTCTTGCAATGTCCGCACTTGCCCCACTGGAAAGTGGTCGTGGTCGACTACGGGCATCAAGTGTTGATGAGTCTGGCCATCCACCATGCCCTCTATGACGCCTCTTCATTGGGAGCAATTTTTGGTGGCTTATCACGCTTCATTCACGACGGAGATGAGCCCACCTTCCCGAGCGTCCAACCAGCATTGGCGGAGATTCTGGCTCGAAGTCGAGATGAAAAGTCAGAAGCCCAGAGGTTCTGGGAGATGCAGGCCGACAAAGTAGTGGTGAACAAGTTCCCTTCTTTGACCCCTTTGAGGGAGGAAGACGCCGGCTTGGCAACACACGAGACAGTCTCTTCGATATCGTTCAAGATGCTCTCCGAGGCCGCCGGCAAATGCGGAACGTCGATCCAGGCAGCTGTACAATGCGCCTGGGCACGAGTGCTGGCATCGTACCTTGGAGAAAGCTCGGTCGTCTTTGGGGTCACCATGCATGGGCGGACCACTGAAGCCACTCAGGTTGCCCCGTTTCCCTGCATCACGACCGTTCCAGTAGTCGCGACCAATGTGAGCTCCAACAGAGAATTGATGCGAGAAATGATGGGATACAACGTGGAGCTACACAAGCATCAGTTCTCCCCATTGAATCAGATCCAAAAATGGCTCGGCCATTCTGCGAGTCCGGTCTTTGACACGCTGCTTGTGTATCAGAGGGAGAGCCTCGAGTCGGTCGAGGGGCCTTGGACTTTGATCAAGGATGAGCCCATGGTGGAATACGCTGTTTCCCTCGAGGTTGAGCCCACGAGCGCAGAGAATCTCTGTCTCAGGATCACCTTTGCCAAGAACGTCCTGCCCGAGGAGCAAGCATGCCTTCTCGTTCAGCAGTTTGACGCGACGCTACAGCATCTGATCTGCGAGCCCGATGACAACGAACACGGCCTATGTGTGAAACGCCCTGATCTCTTTGCAGTCACGCCGGCGGTGTCGCCCGTTCTGCCGGCGCCAGTGCAGCTTTTGCACGAATTCGTGGAGCACATGTCCGCCACTAAGCCGGACTCGACGGCTCTCGAGTTTGCGACCGACTTTGACAGCAAGTCTGCCAGGAGACGATGGAGTTACAGGGAGCTCGATCTCATGGGAAACAGGGTGGCGAACCTTTTGCGAGAAACCACCAAGGTCGGAGACATTGTGGCCATTCATTTCCACAAATGCCCAGAGGCGTACTTTTCCATACTCGGAATCCTCAAGGCTGGCTGCTCCTTCGTCGCCCTGGACCCTCATGCCCCAAGCGCGCGGAAAGAGTTTATACTGCGCGACTCGTGTGCGAAAGGCCTCGTGACAGATGTCCAGAGCACGCTTGACTTTGACGTCTCGACAGACATTTTACGAATTGGCGAGGAGTCGCTCAAACAGTGCCCGGCCCAGCGTCCTGCTCTGGATCAGGATCGTCTTACGCCTGCCCTCACGTGCTATTGCCTCTACACTTCCGGCACAACCGGGACCCCGAAAGGGTGCGAGATCAGCCATGAGAATGCAGTGCAGGCCATGATGGCTTTCCAAGAGCTCTTCAGGGGGCATTGGGAGCACGACTCGCGGTGGCTGCAGTTTGCGGCCCTTCACTTTGACGTCTCTGTCCTTGAGCAGTACTGGAGCTGGTCCGTTGGTATCACAGTCGTTGCTGCGCCGAGGGACCTGATCCTGGACGACCTTACTGGCGCCATCAACAGGCTTGGGGTCACTCACATAGATCTGACTCCGAGTCTCGCCAGACTGACGCATCCGGATGAGATGCCGGGCTTGTGCAAAGGTGTCTTCATCACGGGAGGCGAGCAGCTGCGGCAGGAGATTCTCGACAAATGGGGCCCCAAAGCTGTGATTTACAACGCCTATGGCCCGACCGAGGCGACCATCGGAGTGACCATGTACCAACGCGTGCCCGTCAACGGGCGTCCCAGCAACATTGGCAAGCAGTTCACCAACGTCGGCTCTTACGTTTTACACCCAGAAACAGAGATGCCCGTCCTGAGGGGCGCCGTCGGTGAGTTGTGCGTCTCGGGGAAGCTGGTCGGCAAGGGATATCTGAACCGCCCGGAGCTCACAGAGGAGCGGTTCCCTACCCTTGCTGAGTTTGGCGAGCGAGTTTATCGGACGGGCGACCTGGTCCGTATCCTGCATGACGGTTGCTTCGAGTTTCTTGGACGCGCCGATGACCAGGTCAAGCTGCGCGGTCAACGCCTGGAAATTGGCGAGATCAACCATGCCATTCGCACCGGAGTGCCAGAGGTTCAGAACGTCGCAACGTTGTTGGTCCCGCGTGAGGCGTCTGGGAAAGACGTACTGGTCTCCTTTTTTGTCGGGAAGCAACATGGTGGCTCGCTGGATCTGTCCATCATACGGGACACAGACGGCTTGGGTGCCAAGGCGAGAGCAGCCTGTCTTGAACGGCTGCCGACTTACATGGTCCCGACGTGTTACTTGCGGCTACCGTACATACCACTCTCGGCAAACAACAAGGTCGAGGCAAAGGAGTTGAAGGCCTTGTTTGAACAGCTCTCGCCTGAGCAGCTCATGAAGCTCTCGGCTGCGACGGCGGCATCGCAAGACTCGAGTCTCGACAAGCGGGCGCTCGGGGAAATCATTCGCGTCGTCTCTGAATTCAGCAAAGTACCTGTCGATGCCATTGACTCGTCGACCAGCATATTCGACCTCGGCGTAGACTCCATCACTGGACTGCGGCTGTCCATGCTGCTACGGTCCCATGGCTTTCAGGCTGCCTCGCCGGCCATGCTGCTGAGACGCCCCATCATTGCGGATATGGTGCAAGCTCTAACCCGGAATGCAAACACGAGACCGCAGGGGAACGCGGTGAGGGAGGCCCGGCAAGTCATGCAAGCTTGCCATCACAGACATCTTGCCCTGGTTTGCCGCGAGCTGAGCTTGGGACCCGACAAGATTGAGTACATTGCCCCTTGCTCGTCGCTCCAGCAGGGACTCATCTTCAAGGCGTTGAAGGAAGAGGGCGCTGGAGCCTACTTTAACTCTTTTGAGCTGCGGCTCAACGACAATGCGTCCCTGGAAAGGGTCCGTAGGTCGTGGACTCGTCTTGTCGACCTGCATGCGATTCTGCGATCGGTGTTTGTCAATACTCCGGACGGCCACGTCCAAGTCGCGTTGAAGCAACCCAAGAACCCGTGGAGAGAATTGATGGTTCGGGCCGAGGATGAAGCAAACGACGGCATGGGCACGGAAATGCGAAGCTGGGTCGACGGAAACAGGCATCATATCGTCAACCCTCTCGAGCTCATCCTTGTCCACGGGCCAGGGTTCCAGAGGGTCTTTATCCACATCTTTCACGCACTCTACGACGGAAACAGCCTGGGGCTCATGAGTCAGTACGCTTCGGCTCTTTACCACGACGAGGAGCCCCTTTCTGGCCCTCCGTTTGTCGAAGCCCTGGCCTATGGCCCGCTGCAGAGACATGACCACTGCCGGCAGTTCTGGATGAAGCACCTGCACGGCTGGGAGCCTTCGCCGCTTTCGACGCTTCCGAAACATCCAGGAGAGCCGAGGACCGTGACGGCGACTCGCAACATGTCACTGGGCCGGCTTGAAGACTTGCGCTCTCTACAAAATGTCACCCTACAGTCTGTCGTGCTGGCGTTGTGGGCGGCGGTGCTCCAGAAGCACTTGGCTGACAAGATGACCATCGGCGTCGTTGTCGCGGGCAGGTCGGTTGACGTGGTTGATGTCGAGCGTACAATCGGCCCCTTGTTCAACACGGTGCCCTTGTTTGTCAAGACCACGCGGGGGCACACCTGGGCGTCCATGATTCACGAGACCTATACGTTTAGCACGTCGATTCTGCCCTTTCAGCACGTGCCTCTGAAGAGCATACAAAAGTGGTGCTCCAAAGGCAGATCGTTGTTCGATAACCTTTTCGCGTTTCAAGTCGAGCGGCCCAGCCCGGCCGGCGAGGATCCACCGTGGTTCATCGAGGATGGCCCGAGTCACGCCGACTATCCCTTGGCCTTTGAGGCTACATTAACATTAGGAGGCGAGCTGCGAGTGTCTGCCGTGGCGCAGAGTCACTTTGCCGATGTAGCAATGCTGGAGGACATGCTCGACCGGTTCGAGCACGAGGCAGAAACGGCCCGAGGTGAGGATTTGGTGAAACCTTTGTCGGGAGACGAGGATTTGCGAGACTCGAAAGCCGGGACGTTGGAAGACGGTGGTGATGTCGAAGAGACTGGGGCACAGTTCAACTGGACAGACCAAGCTGTCTTGGTCAGAGAAGAAGTAGCAACGCTTGCCGGCGTGCCCGCGGAAGAGGTGACGGCAACGACAACATTGCTGCAGCTTGGCCTGGACAGTATCGACACGATGAAGCTCTCGACGAGGCTCAAGCGCAGGGCAATCGTCATGTCGGCATCGCATATCCTGGGCTGCCAAAGCATCGCGCGGATGGTTGAGCAGATGGAGCTGGGCGGCCACGATTGCGCACACAGCGCCCAGCATTCGGACCAGCTTCAAGAGATGAAACGCAAACTTGACGCGCAGGTGGAAAAGGCTGGGATCGACTCGGCCACTGTCGAGTCGGTGCTGCCCCCGACGGCTCTGCAAGAGGCCATGGTCGCAGGCATGGTGCAGTCCGGCTTCCAGTGGTACTTCAACCACGACATTCTCGAGGTTGCCGAATGGGTCGACCTCGAGCGGCTCTCTCAGGCGTGGCAGGAACTTGTCGAGGCTTCACCAATCTTGCGTGCGGGATTCTTCGAGGTCGACGACGCAGACCTGGACATGGCGTACTGCCAAGTCATATTCCGGGAACCCGCGCTGCGCATCAAGACGGTGGTGCTATCAGACATTTCAGACGTTAGCCAGATTACCCTCGAAGCGACGCAGTTGGCCCTCGAGGGGAAAGCCTTGAGGAACCTCTTGCAGCTCACCTTTTCTGTGCTCGGCCACCAGCGGTTTGCCGTGCTCTCCATGGCCCACGCGCTGTACGACGGCTGGTCACTGGACCTGATGTACCGGGACCTCGAGGCAGCCTACACAGGACACATAGAGCCGAGAGGGCCGTTGGACCCGTTCATATCCCGTACGCTTGCGTCGAGAACGGCGGATGCTCACGAGTTCTGGGCCAGCCATCTCGCCGGCCTCCGTCCGACTCTGTTGGCCCGAAAGGGCATGCCGACGGAAGCGGCGTCGGTGTCGTCGAACCGGCCGCTTCGCAGAGAAATCACGTCCAAAAAGACCCTGTCCGAGGTGAAGCAGTTTTGCCGAAACAAGTCAATCAGTCTGCAGGCCCTCTGCGCGGCATCTTGGGCCATGGTTGTGGCGGACCAGGTCGGTGCTCTCGACGTTGTCTTTGGGGCCATGCTGTCTGGCAGAGACGGTGAGGGGGACGAAGACGTCATGTTCCCGACGATGAACACGGTGGCCATGCGCTGCATCCTTCATGGCTCAGTCTCGGGCTTTCTGCAATATCTGGAAGAAAGCATGGCCGAGGTGCGCAGCTTCCAAGCGTTTCCCCTGCGCAAGGCCCACGCCGCGGCCAAGCTGAGAAGCTCCGACGTGTTCGACTCGCTGTTTCTCCTCTCAAGGTCCGCCGAGAGCGACGACATCTCCAGGCAAATGCTGCGCTCGATCGGTGGTGAATCGGCGGTTGAGTATCCAGTTTGCATCGAGGCCGAGCCCGCCGGAGATGAACTCGTCTGGCGCATCGCCTGTCATGCCCAGCTGTTTTCGAGTGAGGAGACGGAAGCGCTCATCACCAAGACAGACGGCATGATACAATTCATGCTCGAAAACGACAGCGCAGACGTCTTGTCGTTTGATGGCGAAGACGTGTCGATTTGCGGGATGCCTGCCGTCGCCATCGAAGAAGCTTCTCCAGCCAGTGGCGGCGTCGAGGCCGTGGCCGCCGGCCTACCAGACGAGCACCATTGCTGGAACGAAAAAGGGATCGCCATACGACATGTTCTCAGCCAAGTCTCCCAGGTCCCCGTTGAGGCCATCACGCCTCGGTCCAACCTGTACCAGCTCGGCCTCGACTCCATCAGCGCCATCAAGGTTTCCATGCTGTTGCGCAAGAGTGGCATTCATATCAAGCCGAGAGACCTTGTCAGGCTTCCCAGTATTCACGACATTGCCAGCACGGCCAACTCGGACAAGGGATTTGAGAAGTCCGTGTCCTGGGCTGCAGCAGAGTGGACGCCGCCGTCGGACATGGACACACGGCGTCTGCTGCGTGAGGGCGGCTTGCGGCAAGAGAGCGTCGACAAGATTCTACCGGCGACTCCAATGCAAGTCTACATGCTGACGGCGTGGCAGAACTCTGCAGGGTCGGTGTTCTTTCCCGAGTTCTGCCACCGGGTCAATGGAGCCGTCGAGGTGTCGCAAGTCGGCGCCGCCTGGCAACGACTCACCGAAGAGACTCCGATTCTCCGGACTGTCTTCATCGCCACTGGGTCCAGAGACTTGCCATGGCTTCAGGTGGTGGTGAACAAGGGACATGCACCGTCGTGTCGCTTCTCACAACCTCTGGCCCGTCTCAGCACCACACGAGACGAGTTGGACCAGGGCTTGGTGCTGCGACTAAGGATTCATCACGCCTTGTACGACGGCTTCAGTCTCCCGGCGATTACGTCTCGGCTGTCTGAGTTGCTGAACGGAGGCATCGGCGGGGAACAGCAGGGGTTCTCGCGATGGGCGCGGTATTGCATTACCCCGTGTCTCTTGGAAGTTCGGCGGAGACGACAGATGTTCTGGACTGCATACCTCGGAGAAGGCACCGCTTCTCCAGAGACGCCATGGGCCGAGTCCACGGAAAGGGGGTCGTATCTCGAGGCTGGGGCCATTGACGACATGACGCAGCTCCGCGTGACGGCATCGCGGAGCGGAATCAGCTTGCAGTCGCTCGTTCTGGCCGGACTGGCGACTTGCCTGAGCAGACGAGACGCTCGCGGCAGTGGAGAGTCGATGATTCTGGGCATATACTTGGCCAACCGAACGGCGGGCGAGGGAGACTCGCCACCTGCCACGTATCCGACACTCAACATTGCGCCCCTCAAGGTGCAGCTGGGACGCAACAGGAACCTGATGACGCTTGCCAGAGCCATCCAGGACGACATTCACAGCATGAGCAGCGACGGACGGGCAGAGGTTGGTCTCTGGGAGATCTTGGACTGGACCGGCATCAAGGTGGACTACTTTGTCAACTTTCTGGCTGACCTGCCGGACGAGAGGGCAGACGCAGACTCGCACCAAGCCGCGGTGACGTTGACTCCTGTAGAGGGCCCGGGCGATGGCTCGGCAACCGAGGCACAGGATACGCCGTTGGAGCAGCCTTGGGGGCAGCGGAACGCTGTACGAGATGCTTTTCCGGTGAGTGCGAGATGAGCAGCCTTTTGTACCCCCCCTCTCACCCCCTCGTCCTGCGACGGCAAGCTTGAGGAGATTTGACTAATGAGACGTTTTGTGTCGGCAACAGTCATCCGTGGACGTGGAGGCTTCGGTGCGAGACAGGAGGCTGGCGATGGGCGTCTTTGGGCGCGTATCTGACGAGTGGGCTGCAGGGCTGATTGCCGACACAGCGGCGCTCCTCGGCCAGCTTGGCGTATAGCAATGCTTGTCAATTACGTGGATGACACTGGAGAAGGAGATGTGGGCTTGTTGTGTTTCTTTTGGGTGCTGCGCGGTTGATGCTGCGCGGGCTTGATTACGAGGAGCAAGAGTCGACGATGATATGCCGATGGTTTACAGTTTCATGATGTTATGTTGATTCGCCTTTGACGTTTGTTTATTCCGTGCCGCTCTTGAAACAAAAGTCCATCTATATTCAGGCTGTACGTGAGTGACTTTGTATGACCATCTCTTTGTCTCGTCTACGAAACCGTCTTGTGTCTCGACCACCAGGATACTCGTCTTTCTGCGCATAGAGACGACTCGTCGTATCCCCACATCACTCGGGAAAGAGAATGAGGTTGGCCATGCGGACGACGTGGGCCTCGGCCTGGAGACGGGGGTCGGGACCGGCTTCGTGCTCCTCCCACGGGGCGAGCCCCATGGCGCGCAGGGCAGGAGCGCCGCCAACGGCGTCCATGTCGGGCTCGCCGGGACGGAGGTCCGGGTCCTCGGCGAGGGTGCCGCGGCCGCACGAGTCAAAGTCGGGCCCCGGGAGGCCGCGGCGAAAGGCCTTGCGCTGGCGGGCGAGGTAGAGGGCGTTTGTCTGGGTCAACGGGGCGGCGGGCACGTAGACGAGCATGCTGACGGCGTCGTGGTCGCGGCGGCGGCGCGGGTTGCTGGAGAAGTGGTAGGGCAGGTCCGGGTGCCACAGGATGTAGTCGCCGGGCTGGAGCGTGGGCAGGGTGACGAGGCTGCTGCGGAGGCGGAGGTGAGGGTGCCAGCGCTCGGTGACGCGCTGGGCGTGGCCGGGGACGGCGCCGTGGACGATGGTGTCCGGGTCGCGGCGCAGGCCCCAGTTTTCCGGGGCGAGGTAGGCGTCCCAGTCCGGGCCGGAGCGGAGGGCGGGGGCGGGCCGCCTGGGGGCGAAGAAGGGCCGGAGCAGGTAGTAGGCGGTGGCGAGGCGCGGCGAGGGCAGCAGGCGCAGCATGCCGGGCTCGGTGGTGGACAGGGCGAGCAGGCCCTGGAACATGCGCAGGATGGAGCACGAACCGTAGCCGTTGTACAGGTCGATGGAGGCGCCGACGCGGCTGGCGCACTGCCAGGGGTCGTACTGCTCCCAGCGGCCGTGGAAGACGCGGTCGTAGGTGCCGCCGCGCCCGTAGCCGTCGGGCTCCCAGCGCTCGAGCGAGCCGTTGTCGACCTGGGCGATGATGCCGGCCGAGGACTGGAGGGCCGTGATCCAGTCGTCGGCGGACTGGCGGGCGAGGAGCCGGTCTCGCTGCTCGGGCGCGGCGTCGGTCGCGGGGGTCGCGGCGGCGGCGGCGGCGGGGCCGAAGCCGGGGCCCTCGACGCGGATGCGGTCGGCGTAGGAGATGGGCAGGCGCGTGGCGAGGCGGTCGGCGGCGGCGTCGGCGTCCCACAGGCCCATCATGAAGCGCTGGGCGCGCAGGACGCGGGGGTGGGCGCGGCAGCGGACCTGGGCGGGCGTCCAGAAGCAGTCGTAGCAGGTCGGGTCCTGGCGCGGGGCGCGGAGGCCGGGGGGTCCGGGTCCGGGTCCGGGGGCGGCGGGATCGGCGGCGGGCGCGGGGCCCGGGCGGCGGCGGAGGTAGCGCACGGTGTCGGCGACGGCGGCGTCGGCGTCGGCGCGCGGCACGACCTTGCGCACGACGCCGACGCCGTAGCGGCGCAGGTCGCGGCCGAAGCGCGCCGTCTGGGCGGCGTCGTCGAGGTCGGCGAACTCGACCGAGGGGATCAGGTGCGCGCCCAGGCCCTCGATGTGCTCGACCTCGGCGCGCAGGGCCTCGACCAGGCGCGCCCAGCTGGCCTCGAGCTCGGCCTCGTGGCCGGCCATGAGCGCGCGCTTGATGCGGGCGAAGCGCGGCGGGAGCGGCACCGGGTCCGGGCCCCAGAAGGTGAGCGTCGGGCCGGGCGGTTGTTCCTTGGCGACGGGTTCCACTGCCATGGGTTCCATTGCGATGATGGCCTTGGGGAGCGAGGCAGAGACTGGGTTTGCGAGGCAAGGGAGACAGGCGGCGCAGCCAAGGGAAGACGAGCGACAGCCTGGACAGGGATGGGCTGCCGCTTCACCCGCTACACCCGCCGCAGCACCCGCCGCCGCACCCACGCCGCGGCGTCCATAGGGGTTGTGGTGGCGGGCGCGGCGCGGCGAGCGACGACGACGACGGCGGCCTGGCGCCGAGACCGCGGGTGACCTGGCGCCTGCCCCCCAGGGGGTCGTCGCGGGGTCCATCTCACCTTCTTGTTGAGGCGGCGAATCAAGCAAAAGAGACGAGGGGAGTCAGGCGTCTTGTCTTGTCTTGGTTGCCTCGCCGTCCAGTTGCCTCCCCCCTTTTCCGTCTTTTCTCTCCTCGCCTTGCCGTCCCTTCCCTTTTTGTACACGACTCCCAAGGACAGCCAAGACAGCGAAACAGCACCACGCCGGCAAGACGGGGCTCGGCTCCGTCCACCAGCTCTCTTTTTCCCCTCTTTTTTTTTTTTCAACCCTCGACATAGTTACATACATAGTTACATGCTCCGTACATGGTGCGCAACGCATGCAACTCAAAACCCCACCTTGGTGTCGCATCCTACCCAGGCCCGGTGGAAAAGGGGACCGCGTCTCTGACGTCATGGACAGAGTAGTACTAGATGTGTAGGTAGGTAGGTACGAAGTATGTATCTGTACATATTTCGTGTATGTATTCTGTAGTACGAAGTATGTACATAAGTATTCGTAATGTAGTGTCCGTATCCGTATCCGTATCACGCTGTATCCCGTGGCCCAGTCGGCCCGGACGGCGCTTTGCTCGGAGGCCCCGGGATGCAGGGCCGACGAGACGCCCCGTTCCCAAGTCCCGTGGCCCCTAACCCTTGTCCGTGGCCCCAACCCTTGTCGTACTGTAACTCTACTTGGCCATGTGCATACTGTCTCGTGCGGACCACGTCTCCCTCGGATCCCCACCGAGAAAGAGACGTAAAGTCGACCAGACGGACCTGCTCCTTGCAGTACAACATCCCCGCTGCCAAGGCCGACTCAATTCAACCCGGTAGTACATCACTCGTCACCTCGTTGTATTCATCGTCACCTTGTTGTATTCAGCGTCATCTCGTTAGATTCAGCGTCACCTTGTTGTATTCAGCGTCATCTCGTTGTATTCAGCGTCACCTCGTTGTACTCAGCGTCACCTCGTTGTACTCACCGTCATCTCGTTGTACTCACCGTCACCTCGTTGTATTCACCGTCACCTCGTTGTATTCACCGTCACCTCATTGTACTCACCGTCACCTCGTTGTACTCACCGTCACCTCGTTGTACTCACCGTCACCTCGTTGTATTCAGCAGTGCTGTCGAGCCAGCAAGACTCTTTACGAATGTTCGCGCCCGGTCCCTGCTTTCACTTGCTCCTGGGTTTCGGAATCTCCCTTCAAAAGCACCCCCTCCAAACCTCCCGTCGGACCGTCCCATCACACACGCGCCCATAATGGGTTACACAGCCGCCCGGAACAGAGGGGCGTTCATTTCCGACGTTCCAGCCATCACTGGCTCTCCGACTTTGAGTCATGGCGCCCACAAGTCGCTGGTACATACGTGAGCCCCTGGCCGGAAAAGCCACGACCCAACGGAACCAGAGAAGCGTCGTGGACTCGTGACAAACTGCCTCGCCCCCCGTAAAAGGCATGAGCCCGCCTCGGCATACGGCACGTCTACAGCCTCGACGTCTTGGCGTCGGGCTTCCATCCGTCCTCCATGGCAATCAGCTCGGCGGCGCGCTCGCCCACCGCCAGCACCGTCAGCATCGGGTTGATGGACGGCATCTCCGGAAAGACGCCGGCGTCGGCGATGCGCAGCTTGCCGATGCCTCGCACCTTGAGCTCCGGGTCCACGACGGCCAACTCGTCGCGCGTCACGTCGCCCATCTTGGTGGTGCCGGCCGGGTGGTAGACCGTGTGCGCCGCCCGCCGCGCGTACTCGCTAATGGCCTCGTCGCTCTGCACCTCGGGGCCCGGCGCCACCTCGCGTTCGAGCCAGTCCTTAAAGGGGCTCTGCTGCGCAACCTTGCGAGCCGCCTTGATGCCCGCCACGAGCGTCGCCGCGTCGTAGCCCTCGGCGTCGGTAAAGTAGCCAAAGTCGAGCGCTGGCTTGACCGCCGGGTCCGCCGACGTCAGGTACATGCGGCCGCGGGACCGGGCGCGGGGGATGTTGGGCGTCATGCAAAAGGCATAGCCGTCGCGGACCACGGGGTAGCCGAGCCGCTGCGTGTTGAGGCAAAAGGGGATCTGGTAGCAGTGCATCATCACGTCGGCCGCGTCCCCGTCGTTGCCGGCCGCGTCTGTGCGCTCGCGGCGGAGGAAGATGCCGGCGTCCGAGTCCATGGTGGTCTGGTTGGCCGGCACGGGCTTGTTGAGCTCCCACATGATAATGGTCTCGGGGTGGTCGAGGAGGTTCTCGCCCACGCCGGGCAGGTCCGCGACGACGGGGATGCCGAGGCCCTCGAGCTGGGCGCGGGGCCCGAGGCCCGAGTGCAGCATGAGGCGCGGCGTGTCGACGGCGCCGGCGCAGAGAATCGTCTCCTTGCGGGGGCGCAGCGTCATGCGCTGGCCCGAGGCGAGGGTCAGGGCGACGCCCGTGGCCACGTGGCCCTCGACCAGGACGCGCGAGACGTGCGCCTCGGTCAGGATGGTCAGGTTGGGCCGGCGCTCCTCGCCGCGCAGGATGGGGTGGATGTAGGCGACCGAGGCGCTGCTGCGGCGGCCGTCGTCGGGGTTGTACGAGATGGAGAAGAAGCCGGCGCCCTCGGTCAGCTGGCCCTTGTCGCGGATCTCGGCGTTGAAGTCGGCGATGACGGGCATGTCGAGGGCGCTGGCGCAGGCCTGGACCCAGTCCTTGCACAGCTGGTTGCGGTGGCGGGCGTGGACGGGCTGGACCGTGTTGCGCAGGCCGTCGATGAGGCGCATGACCGTGTCAAAGTCCCAGCCGCGGCAGCCCTGCTCGACCCAGCGGTCGAGGTCGTGGCGGAAGGGGCGGAACGAGATGAGGGTGTTGTGCGAGGAGCAGCCGCCGAGCACCTTTGCGCGAGAGTGGCGAATGTGGCTGTTGCCCATGGGCTGCTCCGTCGTGCCGTAGTCGTAGTCGAGCTCGCCGCCGAGCAGGGTGAGCCATTGGCGCAGGTCGAGCACGTTGTTGAGCTTGAAGTCGGAGGGGCCGGCCTCGACGAGCAGCACGCGGCGCTCCGGGAGGTACGACGACAGGCGCGAGGCCAGGACGCAGCCCGCAGTGCCGCCGCCCACCACCACGTAGTCGTAGGCGCCAGCGGCGTTGGCGGGCAGAGTCTGCGTCGTCATCTTCCTTGGCGGCGGGCTACGGCAGGCTCAGGTCTCGAGGGGTTTACGTGTGCGGGACCCTTTGCGAGTAACGTAGAGGTGACGAGACGGAAGCAGAGAGGGCGGGCGACGACGAGAAGAGAGAGTCGTATACTGTTTGGATAGCCATGTACGGATACGTACGCTAGATAAATACTAGGAGTCAGCCAGAAGCATGGAGACGACTCGCCGGAAACCCCAAGATGTGACCATCCAGTCAGGGTCGTTTCCACTCCGCAAAATCTCTTCAGGGCAAGTGGAGCCGCCATCCATCATGCTGGGGACGGCGATGACGAGGCGTTTGATGGACGTGCATGCATGCAGACCGAGCCGGCCAAGCCACGCGGAGAGAAGTGAGGGTTGACGTCGAGAGTTGAAAATTTAAGAAATTAAGAATAACATTCAAGAGGCTCTTCTGGCCTTGCCGCGACAGAACTTTCCCTCCAAGCTCCTGCCTGTCCTGCCCGAGTAGACTTGCCAATCGGACACTGTGTCGAATCAGGGTGTTGGTTCATGCGGCATCACGTGGCGCCTGGCACCAACGATGCGCACAGTGCTCCCAGTGCCTCCAGCGGCCTTGGCGCTCGGGCGAGGGGCTGCTGAGTCTTACAGTGCTGGTCGAGGCTCTCACTGTATGGGCCCTTGTACTCTGTACAAAGTAATTACAAAGTCGATTCCTCAATTGAGTCTTGCTTCTTGAGCTGATGAACCTTGAACCTTCTTCCTTTCGTGACGCAGTCTCTTTGCGGGCAACGCCGGTGAGGGTATACCTAGATCAACTGGCAGGTGGTCGGCTGGCCGACCTGACTATGCATGGTCTCGGCAATATAGATCCGTCATCGGCGCACGACAGACTGCTGTCTCTTCTCTTCTCTCCTCTTCTTCGCGCACTCACTTTCTGTTCGGCATTAGTCGCTGACGCATGGAAGCCTCATCTTTTCTATTCTGATACATTGTCACGGACCCCTGATCCATGACCATTGCCCGTCAGGCCACAAGTGAAATTTGTACCGTGGAAGCTCAGGCGATGGATGGCTCGACAACATCAGGCGCCCGCATTGCAGCCAATTCCCCACCGAAGCCCCTCCTTTTCGTGATACCGCACTAATACGCGCCTCTCCACTTTCCGCCAGATTTGGTGACGGCTTCGCTTTGTCACAGCCAACCTCACGCCTCGCCAATCCCTCGCCCACCCGCGCACGTCGTCGCCGCCGCCGCCCGCCACGGCCAAGATGACGTTTGCCTCGGAAATCCACACATTTCACTCGGGCAAACCCCAGCCTCAGTCCTCGTCGGCCTCGTCCACCTTTGCCTCGCTCGACCCGGCCACGGGAAAGCCCCTCGCCACCGTCCACACCACCACCCCGTCCCAGCTCGACGACGCCGTCGCCTCGGCCCACGCCGCGTTCCCTGTCTGGTCCCAGACGCCCGCCCCCCGGCGCGCCGCCGTCCTGCTCCGCGCCGCCGCCCTCCTCCGCCAGCGCAACGACGACCTCGCCGTCACCGAGACGCTCGACACGGGCAAGGCCTGGTCCGAGACGTCGACCGTCGACGTCGTCACCGGCGCAGACGTCCTCGAGTACTACGCCCACTTTGTCGCCGGCAGCCTGCCCGGCCGGCACACCCAGCTCCGCCCCGACGCCTTTGTCCTCACCACCCACGAGCCCCTGGGCGTCTGCGCCGGCATCGGCGCCTGGAACTACCCCATCCAGATCGCCCTGTGGAAGTCGGCCCCCTGCCTCGCCGCCGGCAACTGCATGGTCTACAAGCCGAGCGAGGTGACGCCCCTGCACGCCAACGCGCTCGCCAGCATCTACATCGAGGCCGGCCTGCCCCCCGGCGTCTTCAACGTCGTCTACGGCGACGGGCCCAGCGTCGGCGCGCCCCTCGTCGCCCACCCGGGCATCGCAAAGGTCAGCTTCACCGGACAGGTCAGCACGGGGAGCAAGGTCGCCGCCGAGGCCGCTCGCGGCATCAAGGGCGTCACCATGGAGCTCGGCGGCAAGAGTCCCCTCGTGGTGCTGCCCGACGCCGACGCCGACGAGGCCGCCGACGTGGCCATGGCCGCAAACTTCTTCTCCACCGGCCAGGTCTGCACAAACGGCACCCGCGTCTTCGTCCCGGACACGCTGCTGGCCCGCGTCGAGGAGGCCCTGGTCCGGCGCTGCCGCGAGGGCATCCGCATGGGCCTGCCGCGCGACGAGGCGACAAACTTTGGCCCCGTCGTCAGCGCCGCCCAGCGCGACAAGGTTGCCATGTACATCAAGCACGGCCGCGACGTCGACGGCGCCCGCGTGCTGTACGACGGCGCCGCCGACGCCCAGCGCAACAAGCCGACGCCCGGCGGCTTCTGGGTGGCCCCCGTCATCTTCTCCGACTGCACCGACGGCATGCGCGTCGCGCGCGAGGAAATCTTCGGGCCCGTCATGTGCCTGATGCCCTACCCGACGCGGGGCCGCACGCAAGACGAGTGCATCGCCGACGTGGTGCGCAGGGCAAACGACACGCCCATGGGCCTGGCCGCCGGCGTCGTCTCGTCCGACGTGGGGCTGGCGCACGACGTGGTCCGCCAGCTGCACGCGGGCATCACTTGGATCAACACCTGGGGCGAGTCGCCGGCCGAGATGCCCGTGGGCGGCTGGAAGATGAGCGGCGTCGGCCTGGAGAATGGCCACGAGGGCATCTGCGCATACCTGCGGACCAAGAGCACGCTGGTCCAGCTAGGCAAGGGCGCCTGCAAGGGTCTGTTTGCCAAGCTGTAGTGACCGTGGGCATTTCTTGGTGGAAGCGTCACGCCTTGGTGGAAGCCGTCACGCCAGGAGCATTCACTGCCGGGTCGGGCGTGCTTCGCATGGTCCTCGATTCTGCATGGCAAGGCTGAAGCAGGCACAAGGATCAAATATGCGGCAGAGACCCTCACCGGGGGTTTAGCTGGAGCACATGAAGCATGTTGGAAGACTTGGCCAAGGATGTGTCGTGGATAATGAGGAGGAAAGAGCCTTGGTCCTCGCGACAAACGTGCCCAACAGAGACTATGGCCGGTCTAATCTTTCCTCGCCTTTAGAGCCCGTCCACGCCCTTGTTTATGCGCCTTCCACGCTTGCGGCCCACACGTCTGGGCTGGTAATCAAAGGGGGGCCCAGCGCCCCGCGTCTTCTCTGCTGGCAGCGCCCATGTCAGTACTGGTAACCCTGCCACCTGACGAGGACGTCGGATTCATCGCCGTACCTGACCTGACGGGGCCTCATGTCCGTGCCGGCTCCATTTAGGATGTCCACGTTGTTGGCCCTGAATCCACCACGTCCGTAATCAAAACTCTCTCGATTGTGTATTCTTGCGTGTAACCAGTTGCGCTAATCCATAGTCCCACAGGGGATGGGAGTAGAAGGCGGCTGCGGCGACCAGAGAGGGGCTCAATTTTGAGCAACTCCCAAAAGAAACCCAAGAATAGACTAGAGGTGGTCGGCGCCACGCTCAACGACCGCCTGCTTCTCCTTGGGAGCGGCGACGGCGCCGGGAGGAGAGGGCTCCGAAGGGCTATGAGCAGGCCCGGGAGGGGCAGCGCCGGCGTTGAACTTGGCGGCTTCGGCGCCAGTCGCGGGCGCGGGGGGGGGGAACACCCATGGCAGGCGCGGGGGGAGCAACACCCATGGCAGGCCCGGGGGGAGCAACACCCATGGCAGGCCCGGGGGAAGCCACACCCATGGCAGGCCGAGGGGGCGGAACACCCATTGCAGGCCGGGGAGGACCGGGGCAATAACGCGGAACACCCATTGCAGGCCGGGGGGGACCGGGGCAATAACGGAGCGGGCTATCGAATCTGCAGTTCCTGACCTTGTGGTCACGTCCCCCACACTAGGTCCATGAGCCCGACCGTGGGAGAAGCAGAAGGAACGAGGCACGTACCCGAAAACAACGCGTGGACGTGGTTCTTCTCGATGCCGCCGCCGCCGTGTCGACCGCCGCCGTTGCGGGTCCCCAGGGCGCCCGCGACGGCGATGGCGATGGCGTCACCGACGGCACGGATCTGACCCGCGGAGAGGTTGTCCATCTGATGCGCCACCATGAGCGATTCACACTCGAATGACGCGGTGGAGGATGACGCTGCATGGAGTCATGGGATGTACCTTTGTTATTTATCTTTGAAAAAGAAGAGACGGGTGGGAGGCCAGGTGATCAAGGTGACGATGTCGAAAAGGGGTGGGAGGCCAGGTAATCAAGGTGACCATGTCGAAAAACGGGTGGGTGGGGGGCCAGGTGATGAATGTGGCGAGATACAAGAGACTGAAATAATTCTCGAGATTGAATAGATGCCTACTTGTAGGCACACGTGACTGGCAGCCCTCTGGGTGGCCAGGTGGCCGAGCCCGCCTCACCGCCTTGATGTGTGAGGCCCTTGAGAAGCGCGCCCTGATGACAGGTGGCAGGCGGCCCATGCTCGAGCTGCAGGCCTGTCACGTGGCGGTGCAGGGCCAGGCCTCGGGAGCTTCCACACTCTGTCCGTGTCTTCGTCGGCCGCTCTCTGCTGCAGACGGATAGCCAAAGAGACCTGGGGATGAAAAATGCCACGACAAATTCCAACGCCGTTGTGTTTTGAGAGGCACTCACATTGGTCCACCAGAAACCCATGACCGAGGTCAAAGATGGGCACTCGGATATCCTGCGTGCGGCTTGAACACTTCTGGAAAGCTCGTCGTTGCCGATATGGCGCGTCAAAAGCCTTTGGGGTTGCCGTCATCTCGTTGTCGTTGGATCGATTTATGCGGGGGTGCGATGGCGGGACGATCCCCTGAAAAGTTATGGGCTGCCACCAATGGACGCTTGCCTGTCTACCCAACTAGGCAAGTGTTCAGAGACAGGGGCTGACCCCCCTTTAAAGGCCACAAAAGGGAACAATCCACGACCATTTCCAACATGTTGCCCCCATTCCCATTTCCTACACCATTGCTCCACCAATGCCGCGTCTATCTTCTTGGCGCCCAAGCCTGCAGCCAGTCCCTCATCTTGTCTACCTGGCCCTTCTCGGCCTCGGCCGCTGCAACGCACCACTCCAGGTCCCAGCCCTTCTCAGCGGCCATCATGGTCGCCAGCTTCCGCCTCTGCTGGCTGGCCTCGTCGACGCAAAAGAACATGGGCTCGTCAGGTTCCGGCACCTTTTCGACCAGTGGCTTCACCAATGGCAAGACGGCCGAGGCAGACGACCCCTTGGGCTCGAGGCCGGCGTTTGCTCGTCCAGTCTTGCACCATTCGCTGGCGCAGTGAGACTTGCCGCACCCAGTCATCATCTGCCCGAGATAGCGCCTCTCGATCCTCCTTCGAAGCGCCTTGCCCTCTGGGTCGTACATACTCACATAGAGGGAACCGAAGCACAGTGAGCAGAGCCCCACTTGGTTGCCGGGCTCTTGGCCTTGAGCTGTCCCGGCACCGATATGGCCCCTGGACCCGACGCCGTGCAGGGTCCGGCCACAGTTGGCGTTGCGGCAAATGGCGGGCTTGGGTCGATTGGCCTTGTCCAGCTCGTGGTGCTTGAGATGCGTGCCCATGTCTCTGAGGCGAACAATCTTGTCGCACAGGTGGCACTCGGTGGTACGTGCTCCGTCTGCGAGCTCGTGTGCCGTCATCCCGGAGAGAACCACCTCCGGGGACGGGTTAAACGGGTCTCCCTCTTGCGGCACCTCGAGATGGCAGAATCGACAGAGTATCAACTTGCCGGGACATACGGTTGTCCGATGCCTCGCGAGGTCCGGCAGCGAGTTTGTGGAAAACTCACAAGACGGACACGAGCGTCGCGTATGGAAAACGTCGTCGTGCCTGGCTCTGCTCGAGGCCGAATCTCCGTGTGCGTCATGGGGCTCGCAGTGCCAGTGTGCCTCCCAGTCGGCGGAACCCTTTTTGAAGACGGATTTGCATTGAGCGCAGACGACATTGTTTCTGCGGCAGAAACTCTCGTGCAGAATCATGGCCCGCTTGGGCACCCATTGCCGGCAGTTGCTGCACTGCTCATCATCCGCACCGTGACTCTGGTTGTCGACCTTGGTCGTCACGTCGCTAGAGCTTTGAGGGGGTGCTGCCTTGGCTCCAAGGTTGTAAGTAATGGGCTCCAAGGGCCGTTGAGCGGCCCCAGCTGGGCCGTGTGCATGGACGGACACGAGGAGGCAATCTGCGCCGTCCAACTCGACGTTGGTGGGGGTAATAAACACAGTCATGACGCCGCCATGTGCAGGGCCAAAGTTGCCAAAAACGTGGGCCGAGTCCCGTGGTAAAGCCCGATGTCGAGACGACCTGGGGGTGACGAATATATCCAAGCTGTCTTGCTGTGAAATGGAGCTAAGCGTGATGGCCAAGGGCTGTGACCGATTCCAGGAGGGCAAGACGTAGTCGACGTAGCCACCAGGAGACACTTGCCCCTGAACGTGCTTCCAAATGTCTAGTTGACCGCCCTCGGAGCTCCCGTTGGCCGAGGCCGCCTGCGCCTTGGACATGATTTGGCGCATCGTCTCCCTGGCCTGCTCCTCGTTGAGAGCCTCAATGTCCACCTCGAGGTCCGTGTCAACGACGCATATTCCGTCACCCTCTGGAGCGAGCTTGTCAACGAGAAAGTTGAACATCTCGCCCTGGACGCCTGGGACGGAGAGGACTGCATTCTTGGTGAGGCAAGTGAAATTGTCTCGAAGATGGCGCTCCAAGAGGGACTTCCAGTCGTCTGCATCGTAGCCCGCTTCGAGTGGCCGAAGACGAACATAGGCCCCCTTGGGCAGCTGCTGGGCGTGGACGGTTATTTGCGTCGACGAAGCCGTCTCATTGCCGTCGGAGCGCGCGTCGTCTTTGCCGGGGTTGTTCTCCAAGTCGACACCTAGAGCATGGGACAAGAAAGTACTTAGGCCCAAGGTGCCTTCTGGAGCTGAAAACTCGCGGATGCCGGCGTATACAACTTGGCCGTTGACAGGGTTTACCAGACGAAACGTGAGAGGGTGCGGAAGCTGCTGGCCATTCTCGTGGCGCGAACTGCTGGCTGAGTAGGCAGAGAGGTACGGATTTCGAGGGTCAAAGGAGGTGAAGGTGGCATCGGCTGGCGGTCGGGAGGGTGCGGCTGCGAGGAGTTGCTCCAGGGCAGACTGCGGGAGGATGATCTTGTCGCCTGGGGGATTCTTCGAGGCTACAGAGGTTTGTGGGAGTGCGACAAACGTGCTGGACCAGCTGAGGGCGTGAGGCTCATCCATGGCAGACGGAGGTGATGGGCGGTGACGATGATGTTGCATCTTGGTTCAAGCAGGAGCAGCAGCTGGCCAGACGACGAGAGCGGCAAGTGAGGAGAGCTCGGGAACGAAACAAGAATAAGCCAGAGTCGAGGACTGGACCGGAGGAGTTGTCGGACCTTAGGCAGACGTTGAACGCGACCGTCATCAGTCAGCAGATTCCGTCACGTTCCATTGAGTGGTCACGTGCTCGGCCCGGAGCTCCATGCACGCCGAAAATCGGCAGGGATTTGATCCAGGTGCTTGCACTGCTTGGCTGGCATTGGCTCGGGCTGCTTGGAAAGGCGCACACGGTGAGTGCTTGGTGCATATGTATGCCAAACAATGTGACGGTCGCGACAGCCTCGACGTGACGAAGAAACTGGGACGAATAGCGGTAGAGCTGCAGGGCGGGCGGCTTTGGTGATGAGTGAGGCCTAGCCAACCAAGATGATGCCACGTTTAGGTGTGTGCCCGTCCAAGGTATCTCTCTATCTGACGAGGGGACCCCTCGACATGTCGGGCCACCCTCTACGGTACCTGGGCCGGCCGTGGGTGCAGGCGAGGTACATGAGCCTTGGCAACGGAGATGAGCCTCGAGATGGACATTGACTCGCTCGTCAGCGCATTACGTCTTGGCTGCCCATTCGCCCCCACCCACGGTCGTATGTTTGTCTGTCTGTGACCTGTGACGCATCCTTGGTCGTTGCAATGAATGGTCCGATAAGCCCCCTCACGGCCGTGCTCGAATATGTATGTACATACGCGTGGTGCCCTCTGTGTGGTCCCTGTGTCCCTGTGTCCCTCGGCCGAGACGGAAAACGTCTCCACGCGAATCAGCATGAGCTTCAAGAATCAAGATCAAGCCTTCTCTGCGCCGCCGGCTGCGACCCGCGGTAGTACCACCCAACATGCTGCTCCAGCCAATGGCCGCGTCCAAAGGGCGTTGTCTCGCTGGAGTGCGCACCGACAGATAACCTTACCCGGCAGATTTATCTTGTGTCGCACCCCCATTGCCTCCCTTTTGCTTGCTGCGCTACCCGACGACGGCCGTTGTCTCACTCGACGGCATTTGCTCGCGCTCCCTTTTCTTTTAAAGACCTGGCCAACCGTCGTCGGCTCCTCCGCTTTTCCCGCAACGCTCCCGTCTTCGTCTCCCCACAGTCTGGCAGCCTGACATGAGCCAAGCGACCGTCGTCGGCCGAACGCGTCTAGAGCCCGAGTCCACTTCATCGTCCCTCTTTGATGTCTTGCACAATTCCCTGCTTCTAGCAAACATCCTCCCTCATCTGTCCGCGTCCTCCATCTTGAACCTCGCTGCCGCCGACCAAGCCTTCAGAGCTCTCATATCCCACACGCCAGGCGTGTTCCGACACCTTGATCTCACTCGGGTCAAAAGGGCTCAGTTCGACTTTTCTCAGCTCGACGAGAACCTGTCGGAGGACGGGTGAGTGCCGCATGAGACGTGTCGGTCGACTGTCGTGTCTGTCTAACCGAGCAGCTTCTACTCTGCACCCTTGAGGGCCGTCTTCTCGACTCTCGAGCGCCGCGAAATCCTCCAACATGTCCAGACGCTTGTTCTCGACGGGCTCTCTGTGACGTCGGAGCTGTGTCACGAAATCATCAATAGTGCCTCGTTCAGCGTCCGCATCCTGTCCATTCGCAATGTCGAGAACCTCAACCAGAGCAAGCTGAGGGGCGCCTTGCAGTACGCCTGCCGCAGAAGCAGGCCGAAGCACACCCCGAAGCTGAGGGCGCTCTATGTCTTTGGTCCCAGGGATCCGCCGTCACCAGCACCGTCCGGTGCGGCCCCCGACGCGGCTCCCGACGCGCCCCCCGACGGCGCCGACTGGAATCACAAGACCCAGACTTCTTCACTCGGACGCCAAGACGCCTGGTGGTCCAAGCGGGGCCGCATCATATCGCGCCCAGTCTCGGAGGAGTGGGCCAGCTGCATGGTGGCCTGTGAGGGCATCATTGCCTTTGACGCGGTCCTGTGCCACGGCCCTCGCCATGTCAACTCCCCCGCGTTGGGCAACACATCATTGCCCGCCAGCAGCCGTCCTGCCGTGGCAACCTTTGCACTGACGGGCTGCGAGAACTGCGGCACCGCCCCCGAGGGCCTGCTTCACCCGACGTCGCCTCCGCCGGCCAGCCTTCCGCTGCTCGCCCCTCCGCCCATCTTGTCCTCGTCGGTCCGCGCCGCCACCTCTCCTCAGACACCGCACCAGCCGTTTGTTGCTCGGTGCATCGACTGCCTCGGCGAGCGACACTGTGCCGCCTGCAACAAGTGGTGGTGCGAGGCCTGTCACAGGCTCCCCGGACAGGGGCTTCAGGCCGACATTGGCGGCGTCGTCGTCGTCGACGACGAGGACGAGGACGACTCTTTGCCCGCCATCGAGAGCTTGGAACTGGTACACGCAGCTATCAAGATCAAGGTATGTTGTCGTCAATGCATCGTCGAGTCCGATTCGGCAACCTGAGCAGAGCAAACGCCATCATCTTCGCCACGGATTGGCTGTCGAGCTGGCGGGAAACCCCATGTCGAATTTGTATGCGAGCCGGTGTCCCTCTCCCCACACACCATGGGAGAGCAACGCGACGCCTCTGTTCTCTTGGAGCCGCGCTGACAATGTGACGAATGCAGAGCCCAATCTCAAAGAGCTGCTGGGAATGCGGCAACAATGTGGGTCGAGCCTCTCCGCCGCCGACAACAGACGACTGACAAGTCCCAGTGCGACTCTTGCATACATCAAACGCAGAGGGTCTGCAGGAAGTGCTGCGGCGGATACTGCATCATTCACAACGAGGGATCCTCTGCCAACCACGTATGTGAATCCTCCTCCCTAGATAAAGAGGCATGCCAAGGCAGCGACTAACGAGCCCGCTATAGTGTGATTGTATGCTGCCCCGAGTCGTTCCCTGTCGCGTGCTGACCCTTGTCTTGTAGGGTGTGTTTCCAGGGGCCGCGGCCTCGGGCGATTGTGATTTCGAAGCGCTGAAAATAGGGGGTCGTGCGCCGGGGTAACGCCACTATCTGGCTGCGTTGGCACGGGAAAGCCAGCGTCGCCATTTGGACAGAGGCGAGATGAAATCATCATGGGGAGCGCCCGTCTGGCGCGCATAGCGACCGTCGAGGGGCACCAGGAGCCGTGATCCGATCGAGGACACCGAGTCTCCGGAGCCCAATCTCCATTCTGTTACCATTATTATTCAGGGGCATACATACTCCTCTCCGTCTGCCAAGAATACAAAAAGACGCCACTCTTTTACAGGAAGAAGCCGTTTGTTGCGCGTCCCCTGCGTCCATGAGCCCGACTGGATGGCGTATCGTGGTGTCGACTCTGCCAAGTGTTACGCGGGGGTTTTCAGCCGGCTCCGAGTCTATTCTCGGGCATGTGCGTATTTCGGGCGCGTTTCCTCGTAAAGACGTGGTTTCATCCCGTGGTCTGGCCCCCGAGCCGTCAAAGGGCGTGTTTCTCGGGCCGCGGGCTGCGACACCCCTTCGGGGTGCCCCCTTTCACGCAATACCGGCTCCACCACCCTCTCCAAACACAATGCTCCTGAAGAGGGGGGGGGGGATGCCGTTGTCAGAATTGGGCATTAGCCGGTTGATGACTCGCGGGTCCTTCGTTTCGTTCGGGACGGGGGGCCGACGGGATTGGGGACCTTGTTGGCGGCCAGAATAGCTCGAGCAGAGCGAAGCTGGCGAGCTGGGGTCGGGGTTTCAAGGCCCATCGAGGACGGCGGCGAACTTGCGGGCGACGAGGGCGGCGCCGAGCTCCTCGTACTCGGCCTTTGTGATGGCGAGGCGGTCCATGTGCGCGTGGGCCGACATGTTTGCGGCGCCGCGCCAGGTGCTGGTGACGGGGTCGGCGGGGCGGGCGACGCGGACGACGCAGTCAGCGGGCAGGCGCTGCACCATGTCGCGCTGGAGGCGCGGGACGAAGCCGTCCAAGAGGGCGTTGCCGCCGACGACGACCATGTTTGCGACGAGGCCGGGCCAGAGGCCGTGGGGCAGCTGGCGCAGCGACTGCATGACCAGGTCGGGCAGGCCGGGCTGGCGCAGGCCCATGGCCGACGGGTTGAAGACGAGCTCGGGCACGGTGAAGCGCTCGTTGCGCAGCGTCACCACGTCCTCGTCTGCGTGGCCGGCGGCGGCGTCCATGGTGCGCGCCCTGGAGTGCCGGGCCGGGTCGTAGTCGCGGACGAGGCCCTTGGCGCGGGTGTGGAAGTCGGGCAGGACATAGTCCTTGACGAGGCCGACCGAGAGGCCCCCGCTGCGGCGGCCGTCGCCGCGCGTGCCCTTCCAGCAGGCCTCGAGGTCGGCCTGGAAGTCGGACGAGACGAAGCAGGCCGCCTCCTTCATCTCGTTGACAATGTACGTGTCGTTGCGCATGTCAAAGTGGCGCATGGAGACGAGGCGCGTCAGGTAGTTTGTGAGCACCTTGCCGCCCACGTCGAGGCGGCGCACGGCCTGGTGGAGCGGCTGGCCGCGCAGCACGGGGGTGACGGTCGTGTGCGAGTATCCCGAGTCGATGACGAGCACCACCTCGGCGGGCGCGTTGGAGGCGGTGGAGGCGTCCCGGGGCGTCTGGAAGAGGCCCTGGACATCTTGGTAGGCGTTGAAGGCAGGGCCTGGTCTCACGGCTGCGTCAGCCATCATCAATCTTCCAAGCACCATGGAGGCTGCGCACCAACACCTCGATAGTAGCTCGCAAAGCCGTACTCCTCAAACACGACCTGGTCGCAGTTTGCCTGCAGCGCGGGCAGGCCGTTGGGCGGCTCCGCCAGAACAAGGCGCGTCTCGGTAGCATCGCACCTGAGCGGGCCACGGAAGAGGTGGTGGTCCCAAATCTCCTTTTGCGCCTCCCAGTTGACGATGAAGCCCTTTTCGACGGGGCGGCGGAACTGCATCTCGCCGTAGTCGCGGCACCGATCCACGTCGACGCCCACGTAAATTTTCCTCGCCCGGTCGCGCGCGATGGAGTTTGGAATGACGAGGGGCGCGTCGTCGCCGCTGTTGTCGCCGCCGTGCGCGACGAGGCCTGCCTTGAGCGTGTAGGCGCCGTTGTCGAGCACGAGCGTCGTCTGGGGGCGAGCCGGGGCGGCGGCCTTGGGTTTGCGACCGCCTGCCATTGCGAGGCGGGAGGAGGCGTCTGGCGAGACTTTGGGGCCCGGCTGGGCGAGAGCTTGTCGTGTGTTACTGTGTTACGGATGTGTTGCGAGGATGAAGAAGAGGGTTGTTTGGTTGCAATCTTTGCGCACCGTGTTACAAAATATTTGCGGACTGTATTGCATCATCTTTGCCGATCGATGTACGAATATACATACGAAGTACGAATACGAATAGATGCCGTCGGAGAGTTTTGTACACTATATTTTGGCGCCGTCCAGCACCGTCTTGGGCAGCAGCCCCCATCGCTCCGCCACGTCGTCGTCGGGCACGGTTCCGGGCGCCTTTCGGCGGTTGGTAAAGGCCTCGCCGCCGCTCTCCCAGGCAAAGTCCTTCCAGGGGCCGAGGCTGGGCCACATGGAGCCGGCGACGAGGGCGGCCATCTTGTCCCTGCGGTCGGGGGCGGCGGCCGGGTCGACGACGCTCTTCCACAGGGCCCACGTCTCGTCGAGCTCGTCGACGGCAGCGACGCCCATGACGCTGACGCCCACGGGCCCGGCGGGGCGGCGCGCTCGGGAGCCGAAGGGCGCGCCGACGCGGGCCCAGTTGTCCAGGGCCCAGCGGATGGCCACCTCCTCGAGGCGCTCGCCGTGGCGGGCGGCGACGGCGGCCAGGGCGGCGCAGGCGGCGCGCAGGGCGGGCGGGGCCGGGTGCCACGAGGCCATGGGCGCGTCGTCGACGCCGCGGCTGGTCAGCAGGCCCATGCCCAGCATGCTGGCATTGAGCAGGCAGTCGACGCGGGCGGCGCGGAAGCGGGCGAGGACGTCGGGGCGGCCCAGCTGCGTGTTCTGGAGGCAGAAGTGGCCGTACGACAGCACCGCGTCCAGCGGCTCGCCCGTCTGCTCGAGCACCATGTCGGCGAGCCGCGCCAGCACGCGCACGGGGTAGCCGCTGATGCCGACGTAGCGCACGAGGCCCTGGTCGCGCAGGCGGCGCAGCTCGGCGACGGCGGCCAGCACGTCGCGGGGCTCGACGAACTCGGCGTCGTGGGCGTAGACGACGTCCAGGTAGTCGGTGCCGAGGCGCTCGAGGCTGCGGCACACGCTGTAGCGCATCCAGGCGGGCGAGTAGTCGAACTCGTCGGCGGCGACGCGGCCGGCCTTTGTCATGAGCAGGTAGGCGGCGCGCGGCGGCGGCGGCTCGAGCGCGCCCAGGGCGTCGCCCAGCAGCGTCTCGGCCGGGCCGTAGTAGGGTGACGTGTCAAAGGCGGCAATGTCGTGCTCGAGCGCCCGCCGCACAATGTCGACGTAGGGCATGCGAGTCGGGTCGTCGTGGTACTGCGTGTTGAACGTGGCCGTGCCGAGCACGAGCGGCGGCAGCACCTGCGAGAGGGGGGGGGGTCTCTGCGCCATTCTTTTATTTTCCTTTATTTCTTTGCGAAGCGAATGGCGGCTCGTCACCCCGAGAGCCCATGCATGGTCGACGGCGGTGCAGGCCGGGCAGTGAGGCTAAGAGCAAAAGAGGAAACAAGAGCAACAGAGACCGGAGAAGGAGGGGCGAGAACGCAATATATATAATCTTCGTGTAACTCGTACGAAGTACTACAATATGTATTCATCTATGAGAGACTCACCGCGACGTGCATGAAGCGAAACAAGCTGCGAATATTTTCTCCTTTGGCCGCCCCGCCGAAAAAACAATGGCCGCACCACTTAACATGATTTAAGAAGCGGAGGCTATCATTGCCCCGTCGGGCGATCCGCAGCGTAAATCCAATATCGTGAGAGAAACATCCAGCCAGAATCCATAGGATGTCTGTACACGAAGCGGGCCGAAGATAAGCCACACTGGCAAAAAAAAATCTCTCCCAGTAAGGCTCGAACTTACGACCTCCTGATGACCGCTGGGTGGTGGGTTTCTGAGTTCAGAAAACGCCCGATTTATAACAGTCAGACGCTCTAGCCAACTGAGCTATGGGAGATGCTTTAGATGGAAACCCAGGCGATTTATTCAACTATAAGGAGTCTCAACATCTCCGAGGCCCATTTCTTCGGGCCGAAGTGCATGCAAGTTGCAGCTTACTTGGGGCCTGCAGCTGTTAAAACGACTGCGCATCTTTGCTTGGTCCATCTCGTGTTTCTCAGGCGCGTCACAGACCCGTCTGTCACCGTCTTCACCGGAGCTGCTTGGCCAGGACTGCGCAACGGCATATGCTCGGTGGTCTGTTCCTTTTACGACGACTTTTTACTTTTACGACGAGTCGGACAATGGCAGCCATTCAACATTCACTCAGCATCACTGCCAAACTCTTGCAATTAACAACAATGGGCATTTGCTTCATCTAGCGTAATGGACACCGACATGGCGGTCGACAGTCGTCCATGGTATCAAGAGCTTTCTCATGTCCTAGACGAATCTAGGCATTACATGCAATAACCAGAGTGGCCTGCTTTGGCCCCTTGGTCAATCTCCCCGCATTCCTCTCATGTCCTTGAACGCCTGGTGCCCCGGGGTATGCTCTCCGTCGACAAAGTGTTCGATACTCTCATCCGTCGTGTGGCCGCTCATGACTCCGCAAAACCAAAACCAAAACAAACAGGTCTGGCCTGCTCCTAGACGGCAGAGCGGCTATACTCGACGTCCTCGACCATGGGCTTCTCAATGTAGTCGCGCGCGCCCATTGCTTGGGCAAACGTCGAAGTCGGCTTCCACTTGGCCGACTTGCGGGGCGTCGTCTCCTCCATCATCTTGTCCACCTGCTCCAGCGAGAGGCCCTTGGTCTCGGGGATCAAAAAGTAGGCGTAGACCAGGGCGCAGCTGCAGAGCGTGCCCCACACGAAGAAGACGGACGACTGGAGGTTGCCGCGATGCTTGCCCACCATGTAGGGGGTCACGACGGCAATAATGGTATTCCACAGCCAGTTTGAGGCCGTCGACAGGCCGACGCCGCGCGAGCGAATGGGCAGCGGGAAGATTTCGCCAATGACGATCCACGCACCGGGGCCCCAGGTCGAGGCGAACCAGAAGATGAAGATGGCGATAAAGGCAATCTGCGCGTTGACGGCGGGGATGTTGTCGGCAATCTGCTTTGAGGAATCGGCGGGGTCAACGTGCGTGTGGTCGAAGCCAACGGTGACGCCGATGATGGCAACGAGGAACTGGCAGATGAGCATGCCCAGGGCGCCCGCGAGGAGGATGGTGCGGCGACCAAAGCGCTCGACGGTCCAGAAGGACAGGGGCGTGGACAGCACATTGACGAGGGTGAAGATCAAGGAGATGAGGAACGCGTTGTCAATGGCTCCCGTCGACTGCAGGAACGGAGTCGAGTAGTAAAAGATGAAGTTGACACCGGTCCTTGGAGAACAGGGTCAGCACGGGCGCCATGGCAAGAGCCGGCGACGACAAGACTCACCATTGCTGCATCATCTGCAGCGAGGTGCCGAGGATGGTGCGGCGCAGGTTGGACTTTGCCTCGAAGAGGCTGCCGCGGAAGCAGTTTGCCCAGCTGCCGAACCAGGTGGTGGAGGGGATGAGGGCGCGCTCGTATTCCTCGTTTGCGATAATCTCTGCGATTTCGCCCTGGACGTACTGTGACGACTCGGGCTGGCCGCGGATGCGGGCGAGGGCGCTCATGGCCTTTTGGATCTTGCCCTTTTTGACAAAGTAGCGGGGAGAGTCGGGCAGGAAGATGAGGCCGCCGCCGAGGATCAAGGCCCAGGGGAACTGGATGGCAATGGGGATGCGGTAGGCGGCCGTCGAGGTCAGCCCCTTTGTGGCGTAGACGATTATGGACGCCAGCAAGATGCCGATTGTGATGCAAAACTGGTAGCCGGCGACGAGGGCACCGCGGACCTTGCGAGGGCACTGTGGTGGAGGCGCGACGGTTAGAGGCTGGACAGGGGGGGGGGCATCGGATCGCAACACTCACAATCTCCGACATGTACAGGATGACAACGGCAGACTCGAAGCCGACGCCGAGACCGGCGACGAGACGGCCGGCAACCATGGGGCCGAGGGCGGACGAAGGGCTGGTGATCATCTGGATGACGACGCCCACCATGTAGATGACGCAGCCCATGATGACGGTCCACTTGCGGCCCATCATGTCGGCAAGGTCGCCGGCGATGAGGGCGCCGAAAAAGGTGCCGCACGAGAGGATGGAGACGATGAGGGAGCTGTAGTTTTCCGACATTTCCTTGTGGCCGGGCTCGCCCATGACGGCGTCGATGAAGATTTGGGAGCCGAGGACGCCATTGATGTAGCCCGAGTCGTATCCAAAGAAGATGCCGCCAAACGAGGCGAATGCGCAGAGCAGGTAGGCCTTCCAGGTGACGGGCGCCTCGATGTGCTCGACATCCTGGGCCGTGCGGAGGGTGAGGGAGGCCCTGTGGTGATGTTCGCCCGTCTCAATCTTGTCAGACATGATGGTGTTGTTGGGCCGTCTTCGGCTCGTCCCGGGTGTGTGTGTGTGTGTTCCAGATGACAAGAGAGAAAGAGAAGCTTTCTTTGTCTCTGATTTCTCTCGAGGGAGAGGAATGGAAGTGCGAGAAGAGGAGGGGGAAGAGGGGTGGGGGAGGGGGGGGGGGTGTCAAAAGGCGAGACTAGGGTCAATTATGAGTCGTTCTCGTCAACCTCGGTGGCAGAGGAAGAAAGAAGCAAGCCAAGGCGAGGCCTTTGAGGGGGATGATGATGGACAAAATCAACAGAAGATCGTCGGGTCCGGGGCGAGGGTCGTCCTTTATTTATGACAGTCGGGAGGGGGGGGGGGAGTTGTATGCATTTGGCTGTTTGCGCGCGTGCGTCTCGTGGGTGCCAAGGCGACAGTCGAATCGAGTCGGACACGCGCTCATGCGAATTGAATTCAGATGTTACAGTGGAGCTTGGTTGGAGGCTAAAGGTACAAGGGCCGGACGGCGGACCGAGCGGAGTCGTCGACTCAAGACGGGCTGCTGGTTGGCTGGGATCCGTCTGGGGGTCAGTCTGGGGGGGCCTGGGGGCGGGGCAGGGAGGGCTGGCAGGGAGGGCAGCCAGGGGACCAGAAACAGCTGTTACAGCGGCGCCCGCAGCAGATTCTGCATCGAGACTCGCGCTTGCGTGCGTCCGTCCGGGGAACCCGCGTGGGGATTGTGGGTGGCAGGCATGTACATACGTAGTATTATCCGTCCTCCGTCCTCCGTAGTAGTACATACTACGTATCCAAAGGTGCTCCAGTGCAGTGCAGCGCCTTGCAGCGAGCGCCTTGCAGCGGCCTTGCAGCGCAGTTGCAGGGCCAGTCAGTTGCAGGGCATGGGGCTACGAAGTAAGGCCGACAATTGGGTTGGGCGACCCACACTGACCGCCAGAGAAACGCCGAGAAGCGCCGGCCGTTGTTTCTTCATGTAAAATTTTCATTGGCCGGTCTCGCCTTTTCCATCGTCTTCTAGAATGACTGTTGTTTCGCGGAAGCAGCAGGTTGGGGGCGGTTTCGCGAGCGTTGCACCGAAGGGATGAAGCTTTTTGGACTCGAGAGAAGCATCGACAATAGTGGTTCGGATAAACAGCGCTGGCTTGGCTGTTTCATGGAATTATAACCTTGTCGCACCTGGCCTTGTCGCACATGGCCTTGTCGCATCTGGCCTTGTCGCATCTTTTGGCGCCGCACATCACCTCGTTCTGGCGAGTCCCGAAACGGGCGCGCGCCAGCCAACCTCTTGCTCTGCCTGCCATCTTGCTCTGCCAGGATGGAAAGAGCCTCCAGCACCAAGTACTGTGGCTCCGGACACGTGCCGTCGCAGCAGCGTAGACCAGACGACGGGGAATCACGACAAGGGCTTCCCTCGTGCTCCTCGGTACCCGTCGGCGGCTCTCCGCAGTGGGGCCCCCTCAAGAAAGACGGGCCCATGAGTCGTCGTCACGAGGACAGCAAGGGATTTTTTGGGCATTGACAAGAGGGGGGAGCCCCGTAATGGAACCGTAATGGAACAGGGCAACTGCTCGGCAGAATGAGAACAAAGTGTCTACTCCACTCTAATCTTTCAACCAACGACAGCAGAACGAACGAGCATGTTGAAAGGTCGCTCTCCCCGCATTTTCCCCTCGTCGACTTCTCGCACGTTAGTATGCATGGGAGTATGCATGGGGAAAAGTATTTACGCAATGCATGGGGAAAAGTTTACACGAATATCCGTGGATTGCTCCGCATTCCCCATTCCCTCTCAAGCAATGAATGGGGAAAAGTATAGTACTATGGGGAAGAGTTTATCCGTAGTACTACCAGCTATCTCTAACCTCCCTATCCGTAACCTGAGTTCGGTATCCGTGTATCCGGGGATGAACTACTCCGCATTCCCCATTCCCTCAAATCACGTTATGCATGATGCATGGGGAAAAGTATATACCATCCGTACTCGGCAGTAGCACCATCCCTAACCTTGTTATGTATGTATGTATGTATGTACATACATGCTTCGTACGGTGTCCGGATAATTATGTACTCTGCATGAGCACATTCTCGGTCCAATTTGCACCCACGGCCCGGGGCGAATCCTGGCTTTCGCATGTCGTGTGCAGCATGGTGAGGCCGAGAAAAGACCAAAAAAAAACAGGCGATAGAGAGGCGGCAGCCGCCACACACCCAAACGACGAGGCCAGCGGCACGCAGGTCCGCCTCGCTCTTGTTTCGCCGGCGAGGCGCAGGTGGCGTCTCTTGGTCTCGCCGGAGGCCCCGAGCAGCGCCGACAATGTTGCATCCAGGGCTCCGATGCATGGGGGGGGCCATGCCGCGGATGCAACGCTACCATGATGTGCACAAGCTCTGCCTTGCCTCGGCTCGGTGCCTCTTTTCCACCACCACACCATCACCACCACGTATAGACTGGCGGGCCGCGGACGGATTTGGCCGAGGAGAAGGAAAGAAGAAGAAGAAGAATGTGGCAAAAATGTGACCAAAAGAAAAAAGGCATTTATTCGCCCGCGGATCTAGAAGCAGATGCCCAGATGCCCCCGTTTCAACCTTATGCTACCTGTTCATCGACGTTGCACCCGTGGCGCTTCTGCCTCGTGCCATCCTGGCATCGACACACGGCTCAGTGGAGAACATGTCGCCGAGCAAAGGGGCCGTCACGCCCTGTCAAGTTGCAGGACTGTTGATGTCTGTCCCACTTACATATGACCGACGGCCCTCTTGCACATGACACGCGGCCGAGCTGCTCTTTCCACGACGCGGCCAGCGGGCTGAGACGCTGCCGCCATGTCTGATTCTCCTTATAGTATCTTCTTATTGTTCGCCGTGGGCACTTGTCTGATTCGCCTTGCATCTCATTGTTCGCCATGGGCATTGACTGACTACTACCAAGTACCACTACTACGTATGTATTCGTAGGTATGTACTCGTATGTACCTTGAAATTCCAGTTGCCCGAGACAACTCGTCGCATGGCTGCGTCTCGCCCGGCGGGTTCCGTTCACAGCCCGCATGCCGAAAGCGGACACGCCGCTAACAGCCTTTGGCCATTCCAGCACCCGTTCCCCGACGCCGCGTCGACAGGAGTTCCCAGCTCCCGAGGCAGCATATACATACGAACCGGAGCGGAGACGGGGAAAATACGAAGAAAAGGGGTGGACGGGGCAGATACAGGGCGCCGGACCGGGCGCCGTCTCCGGATGCAACGGGCCGGGACGGACGTCCTGGATGGACGTGAAGGGGAAACACGGTCAACAACACACGGCCGATTGCCTCCTTTCGGTGCGTGTTCCATACGTCGGGTTACGGCGCCGAGGGTATGTACATACACACCAGCTGAGGGTCGTACGGAGCCTGTCGTCCGGCGGCAGGAGCCTAATAAGCAACGGCAGTGCCATTTAGGCTTTTCGTGCTTGTTTTTGCTTGGCCTGGCTTTCCGACGCCGAGGTCAATACAGAGGAAAGCTTGTGTAGCTTGGAGCTGAAGATGGGAGTCTGTCTTCCTGACCTCGAGTCACCAAGGCGCTGCCCTCACCAAGCTGCAAAGGAGCCAACCAAATGACGGTTTCCATGGAGCGAGATCTGTGCTCGGTGAAAGCCCTTGTTCTACGAATAGGCCACAAGTCTATGCAACGCTGCATGGCCGATGACGGCTCCTTGCAGCCAGAGACACCAGCCTCGGTCAGTTGCGGCAGCACGTGGGCCTCTGCGATCACGCGGGCCTCTGCGAGCACGCTCTAGTGACTCGGGGATACTAGACTGGGGTTGATAACGTATAACGTGCGAGTTTTGGCGGCGGATTGACGGGAGCCCCGAGCCGGTCGGCTCTGGCGGCCACTTGACGACATGGGATTCGATAGTCTGCAGGCGCAGCACCCTCTGCGTTGAACAGCCGTCGATTTCTGATTTTGGTGGCCACGGGGGAAAGGCGGAAAAGAAGGGGGGGAGCGCGCTCATTAGTAGTAAAGCACGACGACGACGACGACGAGAGGCGGCAGAGGCGGCCTCCCGAATGTCTCAGATCTGACGACTTATCCGGCCTGGGATGGTGATTGAGCCGAGCTTCGCGCCACGGGGAGCAGGCTGACGGAAACTGGCATGTTGTTAGCATGAGTGATTTTATCACGGCTGCCAAAAGCGTATCATTTGCAGCCAGAAAAGTGAGCCAACGAGCCGGGACCGATGCTCAAACGGGGACGACGTTCCGTTCCCGGTCCAGAGCGAGGTTACACGACGACGACGGGACGCGAGTAGTAGTAATAATAGCAGGAAAATCGGGGGGCCCTCCTATTCTCCTTCTCCTTTTCCCCTACTCGTCGTCTGCACAGCCTCTCTGCCTGCCCAGACCCCCGTGCCGCTCCCAGCCGTCTCGTCTCGCCTGCGACCAACCCGGCTGCATGTCCGTGTCTCCAACATGTCCATGTCCATGTCTCCAACAATGTCTCCAGCACATGGCCAAGTCGCGACGGCGTATTTCGCTCATACTGCCACGCTCCCGGAGCCTCGAGCGCGATACCTGGCCCGGCCCAACGCCCGAAACCAAAAAGGAAAAGGGGCGCCTCGTCGCGCGCGCCGTCAGCTCCGCCGTAATCAATGTGACCCCCCCCTTGGGGTTCAGCTTCGCCTCCGAGCGTATGTATGTATGTGTGTGTGTACCTACCCAGAACGTGTAAGCCTGCACGCACGCGGGCTCGAGAAATAAAATCCTGCCATTGGCCGCGTCGTCACCGCTTCACATGTGAGGGGGGGGGTGCCCGGTTGGCTTTTCCGCATCCTTCGTTTGTCGTGACGATGATGGTGACCTCCTCGTGCATGGCAGAGATAGGGGAATCGCGACCCGGTCCATGGATCCTTCAGCCGGGCCGTCGACGACGTCTTGGTGGTGGAGAAAGGCGGCGGCGAGCAGAGGCGGCTCTGGCGCTGGCGGCATCAGCATCGGCGTCGAGACCGGTGGCTCGTGCCGTGGCCCCAAGGATATAAGTCTCGCTGCCTCCCCTCCCCCGGAAGGCGTCTCTCCTCTAGTACTATTATTTGCTTTCCGAGATATCCATTGCCTGCTTGCTGCTCACCTGTTCCTCATCGACCCCCCCCTCGTCTCTCCTCTCCCCTATCCCTCTTCCCCCCCCCGTGAGCCGTCGCCATGTCTTCCGAAAAGCCCATCGAGTCTCAGACACAGGAGCGCGTCCATTGGCGCAACGATGAGGAGCAGGGCAGGTCTCGCCGCCGCTCGCGCCCGCCGCTGAGTCGCACCAACTCGGCAGACTCGCTCGCCGTCCGCAGCATCCATTCGCGGGGGCCCGTCGACCCTGCCCTCACCCTGCCGATTCAATACCGGACCGTGTGAGCCATCAATGCCTCGCCCCGGCGTGCGCGGCGTGCTGACCTGGGCCGGCGCACAGTTCGTTCCAGATCGAAGAGTCCAAGGGGCGGGATCGTGCCGAGCTGGCTCGCGCGGCCGACACGGCTGCCAAGGGTAGGCGGTCGTGACTCTGCCATTCGACTCAAGACGAGTGACTGAACATGAGTAACTGATCATGCCCCCTCCAGACCTCAGTGACCTTGAATGGCACACCATCACGCCGGCCGACGTGGCCCAGCGACTCGTCACGTCGGCGTCGAGCGGCCTCTCCGACGACCAGGCCAAGCGCAGGCTTCAGGAGTACGGCCGGAACGCGCCGTCGCCGCCCAAGACGAACAAGACGCTCACCATCCTCGGCTACTTCTTCAAGGGCTTCGGCAGCATCCTCCTCATCGGCAGCATCCTCGTCTTCGTCTCGTGGCGGCCCCTTGGCCAGCCCCCTGCGCTGGCCAACCTGGTATGAGTGGGCGACCCGGCTGATGATGACCGGGCGGGCTGACGCGGACAAACAGGCGCTGGCCATTGTGCTCCTGGCCGTCTTCTTCATCCAGGCCGGCTTTGCCATGTTCCAGGACTGGTCGACGTCCCGCGTCATGTCGTCCATCAAGGACATGCTCCCCGAGCACTGCCAGGTGACGCGCGACGGGCAGCTCGTGCGCTTGCCCGCCGAGGTCCTGGTGCCGGGCGACGTCGTCTCCATCAAGTCGGGCAACAAGCTGCCGGCCGACGTGCGCTTCATCGACATCTCGTCCGACGCAAAGTTCGACCGCTCGGTGCTGACGGGAGAGTCGCGCCCCATTGCCGCCACGGTCCACCACACCGACACCAACTACCTCGAGACGCACAACATGGGCCTGCAGGGCACGCACTGCATCATCGGCTCCGGCACGGGCATCGTCGTGGCCACGGGCGACCGCACCGTCTTCGGCCGCATCGCCACCCTGACCAACGAGCCCACGTCCAAGCGGTCGACGCTCGAGCGCGAGGTGCTGTACTTTGTCATGTTCATCTGCGCCATCATGTTTGCCATGATTACCGTGGTCCTCGTTGTCTGGTGAGTGCCGAGACGTCTGCCGCTCAGGGGCTGCTCAGGGGCAAGACTGACCGACATAGGGGCGCGTGGCTGAGGCGAGACTACCCCAACTGGATCAACGTGGCCACGCTCATCGTCGACTGCGTCAGCGTGGCCGTGGCCTTTATCCCCGAGGGTCTCCCCATTGCCATCACGGCCGGGCTGACCATCACGGCCAACATGATGAGGAAGAACATGGTGCTCTGCAAGTCGCTCAACACGGTCGAGACGCTGGGCTCGGTATCCGTCATCTGCTCCGACAAGACGGGGACCCTGACCCAGGTAGGTTCCCAGCTTGGGAAGAGGCGTGACTCGCAGACTGACGGGTGGACAGGGCAAGATGTCTCTCACGGACTGCTCCATCGGGGCCGTCAACCTCTCGGCCAGCTCGATCAAGGAGGACATGGCCGCCCAGAGGTCGAGCGAAAAGGCCGCCTCGCCCTCGTCCGCCCCCTTTTCCCAGCTCGGCGCCCTGGCGGCCCTCTGCAACGCCGCCGAGATGGACGCGTCGCAGGCCGACGTGCCCGCCGAGCGCCGCAACGTCTTTGGCGACGCCACCGACACGGCCGTCCTCCGCTTCGCCGAGTCGCTGGCCGAGGGCAACGTGGCCTACTTCCGCGCCTGCTGGCACCGCGTCTTCGAGCTGGCCTTTAACAGCAAGAACAAGTTTATGATCCGGTGCTTTGCCATCTCCCGCCGCGAGGCCCTCGCGCACACGCTGCAGGCCGGGGCCGCCGAGGCCTTTGGGGACCAGGACCTGTAAGTCGCTGCCTCGTGGCTGCGGGTGCCTCTGCTGACTTTTCGTCCAGGCTGCTGACGGTCAAGGGCGCCCCGGACGTGCTCATCGGGCGGTGCTCCGACTATCTCGCGGCGTCGGGGGAGATTGTGGCCATCGACGAGCACGTTGCCGCCACGTTTGATCGCGTCAAGAACATATACTCGGCCCAGGGCAAGCGGTGCCTGCTGCTGGCGCGCAAGATCGTCCCGGCCGCCCGCATCGTGGACCAGCCGGGCACGACGAGGTACGAAGAGGGCATCATGGACGAGGCCAAGTCCGGCCTGACGCTCGTGGGCCTGGTGGCCATTGTCGACCCCCTGCGGCCCGAGATCCGCGACGTCGTGTCGACGCTCCGCGGGGCCGGCATCAGGTTCGCCATGGTGACGGGCGACTTTGCCCTCACGGCCCTGGCCATTGCGCGCGAGGCCGGCATCGTCAGCTGCGTCCACGTCGACTCGGCCGACAACCTGGACCGCAACCCCGAGTCCGGCTCCAACTCGGACGGCGCCGGCGACGACGCCAAGCCCGGCTGGGCCGGCTCGCGCGGCGCCATCGTCATCAGCGGCCCGGAGCTGACGGCGCTCAACGACAACCAGTGGCGGCTGCTGACGACGTACGAGGAGATTGTCTTTGCCCGCACCACGCCCGAGCAGAAGCTGCGCATCGTGCGCGAGTTCCAGCGCGACAACGTCGTGGCCATGACGGGCGACGGCGTCAACGACGCGCCCTCGCTCAAGGCCGCCGACGTCGGCATCTCCATGGGCAGCGGCTCCGACATTGCCATGGAGGCCGCCGACATGGTCCTCCTCGACTCGTTTTCCTCCGTCGTCGTCGCTGTGCAGTACGGACGCGTCGTGTTTGACAACTTGAAGAAGGTGAGGGCCCGTCTGCAGTCGACGTCGACTCTGCGCGTATGCTGACTTGGCCACCAGGTCATTGCCTACCTGCTCCCTGCCGGCAGCTTCTCCGAGTTTTGGCCCGTCATGACGTCTGTTCTGTTTGGCCTGCCGCAGATTCTCTCGTCGTTTCTCATGATTATCATCTGGTGAGGCCGGCCCCTTTTTTCACTTCGCCCCTTTTTCCTCGCCCCTTTTTCCTCGCCCCTTTTTCCTCGCCCCTTTTTCCTCGCCCCTTTTTCCTCGCCCCTTTTCGCCTCGCCCCCTTTTCCTCCTCGCAACAAGTCTGACGTCCCCTCCAGCTGCTTCACCGACTGCGCCGCCGCCACAATCCTCTCGTTTGAGAAGCCCGAGGCCGACGTGCTGCTGCGTCGCCCGCGAAACGTCAAAAAGGATCGCCTGGTCAACTGGCAGCTCATCTTCCACGCCTACGCCATCATCGGCATGTTGGAGACGCTGGCCTCGTTCGCCATGTCCTACTGGTACCTGGAGCGCAACGGCATCCCCTTTCGCGACCTGTGGCTCAGCTTCGGCCGCCTGCCGGCCAACATCGACCCGGACTACTACAACCGCAAGCTGGCCGAGGCGTCGTCCATTTACTTTGTCAACCTCGTCGTCATGCAGTGGTTCAACCTCATGGCCACGCGCACCCGCCGCCTGAGCATCTTCCAGCACCCGCCCCTCTTCAACCGCGACACGCAAAACCTGTACCTCTTCCCCTCGATCCTCTTCGCCCTGGGCATGGCCGTCTTGTGGCTGTACCCGCCCTCGATCCAGTCCGTCCTTGGCACCGCCGGCGTGCCCGTCGAGCACTGGTTCCTGCCATTTGCCTTTGGCATCTTTATCATTCTCGGCGACGAGGCGAGGCGCTACTGGGTCAGGAGATGTCCCGAGGGTCTGTTGGCCCGGGCCGCGTGGTGATGGATTGGGAGATTCGTACACTCTTTGTTGCCATTATTTCATTTCTCGAGCATGTAGATTGAGCCATGGGAATGGGCCTTGTCAGCGAGATATTCTACTTGAATAGTTGGTAAAGACATGTAATAACTACCACTGGCCATGGGTCTGTTTTCAGTGACTCGTTGGCCCCCGACCTCTGGCGCATGGTCTCGGCCAGCTCGCTGCTGCTGTAGTCCTTGAAGGCGCCGTCCACGAAGAGCTGCGTCATGTTCAGGACGCCAGACACGATGAGCTCCAAGCCCGTGGTTCTGTGCGAGGCATAGGCAGCGGGCAAGAGTTTAGCCAGAGATTTTCGGGCCACGCCGTCCTCGGCCACCTACCCGGTGGGTCACACAAAGCTGCAATCTCCGACTTCGGGGTCGACCTTCGGACCCGTTTTTACCCCATCCAAGCTCTGTCGCACCAACAGCCCAACGATGCGCCTCAGGCCTGTATTCGATGCTCGACCCAACTTCTCAAGTTCCCGCGCACCGCAGATCGACTTCCATCATGGCCGCAGCAAAGCTCAAGATTGGCGTCGCAGGCCTGGGGAGGATGGGCAAGCGACATGCCCTCAACTTCTTCCAGTCGGTGCCGCGCGCCGACCTCGTTGCCGTCTCTACTCCCGACGCCCAGGAGAGGGAATGGGCCAGGGAGCAGCTGGCCCCCTCGGGCGTCGCCGTCTATGAGGACTATGACGACCTGTTGAGCCATCCGGGCCTCGAGGCCGTCTGCGTAGCCTCGGCTACGGTCGTCCACGCTGACCAGACCATTGCCGCCATCAACGCCGGCAAGCACGTCTTGTGCGAGAAGCCCCTGGCCACAACCGCCCAAGTGGTAAGTTGGACCCCTCCCGTCCACCTGGTCTTTTTCTGCCGCGTCTCAGGCTGACCGTCTTGTGCGAAACAACAGTCACAAACCGTCGTCGACGCTGCTGCCCGTCGCCCCGAGCTCAAGGTCATGTGCGGCTTCTCGAGGCGCTTCGACGAGAGCTACCGCGACGCCTATGAAAAGGTCCAGGCCGGGCTCATCGGGAGGCCGTCCGTCTTCCGCAGCCAAACGTGTGACATGCTAGACCCTTCGGGCTTCTTCGTCGCCTACGCCCAGTTCAGCGGCGGCATCTTTGTCGACTGCTCCATTCACGACATTGACCTGGCCCTCTGGTTCTTTGACGAGGACAGCGACAGCAATGTCCGGTCTGTGAGCGCCATCGGCATCACGGCCGTCGAGCCCGACCTGCGCAAGTACAATGATCGCGACAACGGCCTCGGCCTCGTCGAGTTTGCCGACGGCCGCATCGTCAGCCTCTACTGCTCGCGCATGATGGCCGCCGGCCAAGAGGACACGACTGAGATTATCGGCACAAAGGGCAAGCTCGGCGTCAACACGCAGCCCACGGCCAACCTGGTGCGCATCCACGAGGCGGGCGGCATTCGCCAAGAGGTGCCGCAGACGTACTGGGACCGCTTCAAGAAGGCCTTTGCCACCGAGGCCGTCGAGTTTACCGACTGCTGCCTCGACGACACGCCGGTCCCCGTGAAGCTGCAGACGGCCGTGGCCGCCGTCAGAATCGGGGCTGCCCTCCAAGAGTCTATGATTTCCGGTCGCAAGATTTATTTCGACGCCAGGGCGGGCAGTCGGCGCCCGGGCATTGATGATGGCGGGCCATCTATCAATGTGCTTTCTTGCTGAATTCCAATTGACTTGTCTCGGCCACTCGCGGCCATTTCAGCAGAGGCACGTGCAAGTGGCCCAAACCATGCATGTGTTGGCGCTGCACGAGGCGTATCATGCAGTACGGAGTACGAAGTATTGTGCGTCTCGACAATGCATGTGCGTCTCGACAATGCATGTGCGTCTCGACAATACATGTGCGTCGAGCACAGTAAAGATGCAGACGGCCCTTAAAAGGCCTTACCCCGTCGACATCTGGCCCCGACGGCATCGCATCCAAGACGTGACCATGTCCATCAAGCCATGGCTCTCGGCTCCCATGGCACTCGTATTGACGACCGTCTTCCTCGCGGCCGTGGGAGTCGCCAGTCCGTTCGACATCATCGATGAGCAGAAATGGGTCAACCCCGACAAGATGACGTGGGACGACTTCAAGGCGCCTCCCGGCACGACGTGGAACGATTCCTCCCGCCGGGGCTCGGTCCGCAACTTCGACATTGCCCTCATCGCCGTCGACTACGAGGACAAGGCCTTTGTCATCACCGGGCCCCCAAACTCGACCATCTTTGGCAACCCGCTGCCGGCGGCGGCCAACATTGCGCGGGACCGGGTGCCGGGCTTCTATCGCGACCTGCTCAACAGGCCCACCGAGCTGAACCGCGGCCACACGCTCCACGAGTACTGGATGGGAGACTCGGGCGGCCGGTTCGGCGTCAACCTGACGGCGTTTGGCACCTACCGCCTGCCTTCGCTGTCGTACCAGTACGGGGTGGACCACTACATGAACCCGGGGGCGTGTCCGCCGGGCAAGAGCTGCGGCTTGAGTCTCCGGCAAGACTCGCTGGGCATGTGGCGCAACGACGTGGGGAATGCCGTGGCCGACTCGTACGAGCTCGTCTTTGTCCTGTCTGCCGGCCAAGACGAATCCTCGACGTGGCAGGAGTTTGGCGAGATGAAGTTTGCCTCCAAGGACGACGTGCCCGCCTCCTTCGGACCGCCGCGAGGGTCGGGAGACGAGCCGTCTCTGCCAAACTACGCCCGAACGCGATACGTCGAGTGGACGTCGTGGGCGGCGGCCTCGACCATCTGGCCCAATGCCGGCAACGGGTCGAGCATCCAGTGCGAGAGCTCGGGCATGGGCACCTACGCGCACGAGCTGAGCCACCTCCTCAACATTGGCGACAACTACGGCAACCCCTACGGCAAGCCGCTGCAGCGCGACTACACGGGCCCGTGGTCCATGCTGTCCCGCGGCACCTTTAACGGGCCCGGAGGTCCGCACACGCGGTGGCAGATTCCGTCGCTGCAGGGCGGATCCATGGGCTCGCTGCATACGGTGCGCGACAAGTTCCAGCTGAAGCTCATAGCCGACAGCAGCCTCCGCCGCATCTCCCGGGCCGCCTTGGCTGCGTCGGGCCCCGTCGTGGCTCGCATCACCGCGCGGGCCGTCGAGTCGGACCTCGTGGGCCTGCGCGTCGAGATGGGAAGCGACCTCTCGCCTGACTGCAACGTGGCCACAGACGTGCTCTGCGACGGCCGAGGCTACGACAACTACGACGTCGAGGTGGTGGACCGCATGGGCGCCGACTCGTTCCAGCCAGACTCGGGCGTCATGATCAGCAAGACCAAGAACACGGACCGGCGACAGCCCTTTCAGTGGACCATTGACGCGAACCCGCACGACATCAACCTCGTCGACTTTGTGCGGCCCAACGGAACGGCCGCCATGGCCACCATGGGCGACTACCGGCAGCTGGCCGACGCGCTGTTCCACGCGGGCACGCGCTCCGGCAGCGAGTACGAGTTTGTCGACGCGCCCAACGGCCTTCACTTTTACGTCGTCGACAAGCACCGCGACGCGGCGGGCGTCTTGTCGTACACGGTCGGCGTGCGCTCGCTCAACAGCACGGCAGAGGGCCGCGGCGGCGTGCGTCTGTCGCCCGGGAAGCCCGTGGCGGGCGAGAGGAACAGCCCGAGTGGGACGGGCGTGCTGTGCGCCTTTGAGCTCACCAACAAGGCCAAGGGCTCCCTGGGAGCAGACATATACCGGCTGCGGGCCACGGTCGAGGGCAGGGGCTGGCGCGTCGAGGTGCGAAACGCGCTCGCGACGGCAAAGCCCGGCGAGACGGTGGGCGTCGACGTGGCGGTTGGTGCGTCTGCGGGGGCGGCCAAGACGGGCACTGTGACGCTGACGGCCGTTTCCGAGACGGACTCGAGGGTCAAGGGCGAGGCTCGCTGCAGGGTGTCGAGGGGTTAGCGATGCGGTGGTGGCGGAGGTATGGCGAGAGAATGATGAAGAGTAAAGTGACGGGGCAGTGAGTGAGAGTGAGAGGGTGAGAGTACTTCGTATATAAGTGGGGGTCTACTAGGGAGTAAACACGTCTCACTAAGGGGCAAACAAAATTGGGTCCAAGTGTGGCTAGTTAAGGCGCAGTGCCGATACCGCACATTTAGCTACGCACATCCTCCGCGCCTACGCCGTAGCCTCGTGCAAGAGCCGCCCACCCCGTACTAAATACCAATAAAGTAAGGTTATCGCGGCTTAAGGAAATCGTGTATTAGACGCCCTAGCGGCGTTATGCTGCTTGTGTCTTTAGTCTAGGCCATCCTTATATAATTCCTGCTATGCCTGTCCTTCCTCTACGACGTCTGCCTCTATCTTATCCTATTATACGGTTATAACCTCCGCCTTAGCCTATTATGCCTCTAAGATATCCTACTCGGCTTAGGAGATCGACTTATGCTCTATATCTTGCGAGTATTACGAGAGCTACTGCGAGAGCCGCTATAGGAGCTGCTGCGGGAGCTACTACGGGAGCCGCTATAAGGGCTTTCCTAAGACGAATTCGTCGTCGAATTCGTCGTCGTCGCCGTTATCTTATATAAGGTCGACCGGCTAGTGTTATAATATGCCGGCTTACGTGCCGGCTGTAAGAAGACAGACTAGAGGTACGTTTAGGAAGGTAGGAACAATAGTTAAAAGTACGAATAATCCTTTATTACAGTGCGGTTGCCCTCTCGTAGTAAGACTAAAGCTTGCCCTTCTTCTAAGATATGTCGGGGCCTTAGGGATATACTCTTAGGCCTCGAGAGGGGTTATCGGGGACTAGTTAGCGACTAATGGCCGAATAGTCCCCGAGCTAAAATGCATTATCTATCGTGCATGTATCCCTGTCTCCCGGCTCTATAGTTGCGCGGGTAGCTATATTATACCGGCAGCCTCGCCGGCAGCCTCGTCGGCAGCCTTATCGTTATCGTTAGAGATAGGCGTAGCGCGAATAGCTTATTAATATGCCCGAGGCATATAGGTGCCCGGCTTATACGTATCGCCGTGCTATTAAAGGTATCGTAAGCCTTATATAGTGACTATAGCGGCCGACTCTTTAGTAGTTGTTAGCGCCGCCGGTGCTATTAACGGCGGCGGCGCTAGGGGCGCTGCTGCTACTCTCGTAGCCTCGGCACGTTCGACGCTTTCTACGATCTCGTATGCCGATAGGTCTCGCCTTATGCCGCGTTATGCTTTCTCGACGTTTAAGGCGCCCTTAGGCCTGCCTTTGCCTTATATAATAAGCGGCTTAAAGGGCGCCGGGAGGCGCCCTAAGATAGTCGGTTATACCTATACGTGCTAAAAGCGGTTAAAGTCATTAAGCCGTAAGAGGGATACCGGCTTTTTAAGGCGATTAAAGATTAAATGCCGGCACGGCAAGCCTATACTAGTATTAAAGGGGCAGGGGCAGTAGCCTAAGGGCTGCACGAGCTGCTTTATCTTTAGGTTTATACGAATTATATAGTATTATTCGGCTATAAGGGCAAGCGCTTAAGACAATACTCTCTCGCATACTAGGAGATAGAGGTCTTTAAGGGTAAAGGAGCTAATTTTATATATATCGTGACCTTAAATAGCCTTAATTTCGGCAGCCTAATATTCCTAAAATACCGAGAATTTCTAAAAGACGCTTATAAGGTCCTTTATTAAAGACTAAAGGAACCGCTTTATTAAGGCATATAGTCCCTTAACTATAGAGGTTATAGTATAGCCGAAGTAACGATGCCGGTTAATAAAGTATATAACGATCTTTTCCTTCTAAGGGTCGGGCTATATCTCTAGCGTATAGCGGACGGCTATAGGCGGATGCGTTAATTTAAACGCTTAAAGGCGTTCCTTAAAGCTATTTACAGTCTTTAAGCCAATAAGCGCCGCCTAGTCTTAAAGGAATACTATAAAGGCTAGCGCGCGCTTAATACGCCCCCCGACCCGGCTAGCCTTAGGGAAGTAAGCCTTACACTTTATAAGCACGTTCTTACTAATATACTACCGGTAGATAAGCTAGGTTATATCCTCGAGCTCCTTAAAGCTTACGAGGGCGTTTATAAGGGCTAATTCGCGGTCTATAACGATAACCCGAGGAGGCGGAATTCCTTCCTTTATAGCTAGTATAAGTAAGGCTAAAAGAGCCTAGCGATATTAAGGCTCTTTCTCGCTTATAAAGAAGACCGAGGCGATTAAGAACGTCTTCTTTATATGCGTTATACTATATATATTTAAAAGGGGTATATTAAATCGGTTAGTCTTATAGGTATAGTCTAATTGCTAGACATTAGGGAACTAACGGAGCAGCTTAATGCCGCTTTTTAGGGCTAAGAAGAGGGCGGTTAGTCGGTTCTACGGATCGCGAGTATTATAAACGAAGAAGTCGGACTTATCGAGCTTTTTATAGAGGAATTAAAGCGGCGTGCGCTTAGTAAGCTCTTCCTAACGATAATAGGCAAGCGTATTATATATCTACTTAGCTATAATGCCTACTAGCTTAAGGTCCTCGTTAGCGCGTAATCGAAGCTATATTATAATATAAACTAGCCTAAGGCTATTGTTATATAGCCTTACGATCTTAGAGGAATACTTCGTAATAACCTCCCTCTTATACTTCGCGTAAGCTATTAGCTCGATAAAGGGGTGGTTATAGCCTGCCTCCGGCTATAGGAACGATACCGACCACGAGACTTAAAGCTCGTTACGCTTAATAATAAGCCGGAAGGGACACTTAGTTATCTATATGCTCGTCTTCCGGCGTTTAGCGAAAGCCTTATTACCGCGGGCTTTAAACCTCCGGCCCTTTAAGCAGCGAAGGTAGACGTAGGCGGGATCGGCTGCATTAGGTCTCTTTATAGCTATAGCAAAGGCGTAGCCTTATACGCGGGCGACGGCGTTATAAGCGGCTTATGCCTCTTAGAAAGAGGGAAAGATACGGTTAAGAATAGACTCTATTACGGCGGCGAGCTTATAGCGAAAGGTACGGTATACGGTATACGGTACGGTGCGGTACGGTGCGAATAGCTTTAAATTAATAATATTAGTAATAGGCAAATTCTTTCTACGAGGTATAAGCTACGAGGCTATAGCGTAGGCGCGGAGGATGTGCGTAGCTAAATATACGGTATCGGCACTACGCCTTAACTAGCCACACTTAGACCTAATTTTGTTTGCCCCTTAGTCAGACGTGTTTACTCCCTAGTGGACCCCACTCTCACTTAAGTGAGAGTGAGAGTGAGAGTGAGAGTGAGTGTGAGAGTGAGTGAGAGTGATTGTGTGTTAGCCATCAAGGTGCCTCGCCTATGCAGTGCATACAACCATTTTCATTTCGACCAACGGCGCCCTCTCCTCTCTAGATTTTCCCTTTCCACTCCCTCACTGCAGTCAAATAAATCCATGGCAGCCGTCGTCATGCACTCTGCTGCTTGCCTCTGGTGGCTCGCCTTTGGTCTCTGGCCCGCGCTGGTCACGGCAGGTGCTGCACAGGTGAGACTTCCTCGTCAACCTCTGCCGGCAGGGGCGCTAACAAACGGTGGCGCCAGGTCGGGCCAGTAACGGAACTGCACGAAATCACCGTCACGCTCCAACAGTACAACCAATCCACCATCCTGGCACACCAGCACGAACGGGCGCGCCTCCTCGAAACCCTGGACAGGCGCAGGGGAAAGTGGACGCGGAACCACGCCCGCCATCGCCTCCTGGATGCCCTCCACGGCTTCGCCAGGTACCACGAGAGACAGGCGGCCGAGCTGAAGCGCCTCCGCGGCCTGTACGGGAACGTGCCCAAGGCCCAGAGAGCAGTACGACGCCGAGCCAAGTCCATGCGCGCCCTTCCTGGAGCTGACGACGGCTGCCCTAGTTTCTCGAGCATCATGTCGCCTACTCGGCCAAGTTCGCTCACGTCGAGCAGAAGCTGCTCCGCAACCAAGCCCTCTGCGACGACATGATTGACACCGCCCTCGACTTTTACGCCGTGCCCAGGGACGAGCTCCAGAAGCACATTGGCGACGCCGAGGCAAGCGGCCGGGGAGCCGACGGCGTGTCCGTCTCGCAGGCTCTTAAGCACTTTGTGCGAGACTGGACGGACGAGGGCAACCACGAGAGGGCCGCTCCCTTTGCCTGCTTGCAGCGGACCCTGGACATGCTCTTTCCCGAGAGACACGCGGCTGCAGACAAGGTCAAGATCTTGCTTCCGGGTGCCGGTCTCGGTAGGCTGGGACACGACATCCATGGCTCAGGAGGTATTCCTTGGCGGGCTCACTTCACTCTGACCGCTTCTCTGACCGTGTCCAGGTTTCCAAGTCACCATCAACGAGTGGTCCATGTTTATGAACGTGGCATATCGATATGTCCAACGCCATGGACTCAAAGACGGACTGACGTTTCACCCCTTTGTCGACGGCTGGTCCCATCACGCGTCAGACTCCAAGATGCAACGGCAGCTGCCGTTCCCAGACGTCGGCGTCGATTCCCATTCGGTCCTGATGATGGAGGGCGACTTTACCATAGCGTTCCGCCACCACGCAGGCTTCTACGACGTCGTCATCACCTACTTCTTCATCGATACCGCGCGGAACCTCCTCATGTACCTTGACACCATCAAAATGGTGCTCAAGCCCGGTGGCTACTGGATAAACCTTGGACCTCTCCTCTACGGGACGGCCCCCTTTGTGCAGCTGTCTCTACAAGACATTGTCAAGGTGGCGGAAGCCATCGAGTTTGAATTTATGGAAACGAGCGACGAGTGCGGCACTCCAACGTTTGCAAACTCGACCGTCAGGAGCATCGAGGCCATCTACGGCTTTGACAAGGAGGCTCTGACAAAGAACTCGTATAATGCTCAATTTTGGGTAGCCAAGAAGTCGTAGGGACACCTAGCCGAGATAGACTGAAGTGAAGCCAACATGGGCGCCAACCTCGATGCGAGACAACAACAAGATGCAGTCAAGAGTGCGGCTACCCTCGGACCGGGCTCCCCGTGACTGGGTTGTTTCCGGGCAGCCTGGCGAGAGTGTTGCCGAGGCCGACGTCCTCGTTTGGTGGTGCAGTCTCTGGGTTTCGACGACTCGACTGGCCAGGTCCGTTGGGTCCCGCGTTCAAGCTGCAGCGCGGATCGTTGACGCCCTGCGCGCCGGTGCACGTGTCCATGGCCCGCTCGATTGCCCTCTGGTCAGTCCACCCGTTGAGAAAGTCTCCGTGGAGGCCGTAGCCCGTTGGGTCGCCCATGGCCCAGACCCAGCGATTGAAGTTTTTGACGGCACCCGTGTCGTAGAAGAACTCGAAGAAGACTGAGAGAATGGCCACCGGGTGCGACTTGGGGCAAACGCCCGTGTTGTAGTCTCCTATGGCCGGGAAGGCCATCTGGCCCTGTTAGTCGTGCCGAGTCAAGGCCTGTGCCAGTCTGTTTCTTACATGGCTCTTGTGATTGGCACTGTCGAGGTTTTTCCCATCCCAGCACGACGGGAAGAAGGTCTCGGCGCGGAGGCGCTCGCACGGCGTGGTGGGCAAGTGAGGGGTATCACGGCCCCCTGGGCCCAGGCAGACGTGTGAGACGGCCTTTTGCTCAGCTCTGGAAGCATCGTAGGTTCTAGCGACGGTGAGTTGCGGTTTCAGGACGCCAGGTAACAAACGGGACCCGACAGGGAGCGGCAGCGATTAAGCCGAGGGACAGATTCAGGGGCCAAGCGTCAGGACTGGCAACTGACCGGAGGGACGGGTCTCCCACAACCATGCGTAGACCCGCGGGAGGGGCCTTGGCATAAGGTGTGTTTTGGCAATTTTGGCGACCCGGGACGTAGTCGCAAGCCCGATCAATGTAGTAGGCGGCCTGCATGTCATCATGTTAGAGGATATGCTCCGACACATAGTCAACAACAGCATGGATGACTTGAAGGGGTTGAGGGCTAGACCAAGACTCACGATGCCCTGCATGTCCACCATCTCAAACCGGGCATCGGTGCGCTGATGATAGAGCTGAGGCTGCCAGTAATTGCTATTGTCGAGAAGCTTGTCGCACGTCGTGGCATTGGCGGCCTTGGCATCCTCGTTGGACTGAGTGAGGGCAAAGGCAGTCCCGCCGACGACGGAGTGGACGTGGGGGGAGAGGACGCCGGGGAAGACGATGGGGTCGCCTCTCTGGATGGTCAGAGGCGCGCAGTTGACGGTCAAGATGTGCGCCATGACGCTGGGGGCGAGCATGGGCACAATGGCCAGGGCGGCGCGGCTGGCCATGATGGGGGACGGGGCAGGGCGCTTGCTGTGCCGTGGTCTCGGGTGAGCCTGTGGCGTCTGAAGTGGCCTTGAATTTGAGGACTGGGCTCGCGATTTATACTTATACCCTGGAGGCTGGCACCCCTCGGCTGGCTGGGGCCTGGATGGAGGTGCAAGTGTCATTTGGCCTACATGTACGGCCTGGCACGCCGTTGGACCGGGCTTTGGATTCACAGTCAAGGACGAAGGCGCGAAGCCCCTTGACGGTCCCGCCACAGCCGTCGGAAATGTCGAGCCGAGGTTGAGAATGACTCAAAGGGCCGAAAAGGAACAGCATCGTCTCCGGCCTCACTCGCAAGCGTCGGTTCTTCCAGGCAGAATGAGACCCAAGGCCGGGCTCCTCCATGGGCCGACGAGGCCCTAGGGCTGGCCATGTGGCATGGCGAGATGCGAGGCCAGGCTTGGCGGGTTGGGGCATGCAAGAAAGTGTCCGCAATCATACCGAACCCTGCTCTCCCCCACGGGGCAGACCGGGGTTGAGCATTGCGCCGAGGGGGCTTCGAGCTCCATGGCAAGCACCTTGGAACGCCATGGTCGCGCGGACACGTGGTCAGGTGCGAGGAAGAGACGAGCCCTGGCCTCTGGTCTTGCCTCTGGTCTTGCTTGCAACGCTCCAGGGGCCGGCCATGGTCGAAGATGCACGTCGTGTCATCATCTTCAGTCTTCAGGCGCCGGCTGGGCGTCGAGACGAGATTCCATCACGATATCCCAGCATCGACCTCGGCCTTGCGGTCTCCATTTCAAAGACGTCTCGATATCGATACAAGGGGGTGCCAGCTCCTGGGAACAACACCCTCGTCGGAGAATTTCAAAGCAACAGTCCCCAGCCAGTCGTCGACAATGCCACTCATGACATGCCTTTGAGGGCCTCGAGGGCTAGGGTTTCCCGGATCCGCAGACCAAGGTATCACCGCTGCCAGCGCAGACGACGGCTCGGCGGGGGGGAGCACGCTGTAGAGTCGCATCGACGACATCGGCCCTTTTCCGAGGCCTCAAATACGGTACAGGCACCACCACCGCGGAGCCGAGGCCAACCTGAGGGATGCTTGGATTGGCCAGCAGGGCTGGGGGTGGAAGCCTACTCCCAAGGACAGGGACGGATATATGGGGACACTCACGGGTGTCGGAGGCGATTTGAGGCGAGTTTGGCTTCTACGCCCGAGCTTCGGACCCAGAGATGGAGCCGGCGGCGGTGGAGCGGTGTCTGGTGTCTCCGAGACCCCGACGTCGTTGATCTTGCTCGGCGTGTTTGCGTGTGGGTTGTCGATTCATCGGCCGTTCTCTGGCACTGGTGACTTGACCCTGAGAAAGATTAGATGTCATGTGACCAGCAAAAACTGCAAGAGCACGAGACCCAACGGGTACATGCATGTGTATGCACATAGGGTGGTTGTTGCGATTAACAAAGATTTGTTAAGCAAAGCTTGCTTTGCGCTACGAAGAACACAGAATGTGTGCAAGTTGCGGCAAGCCGCTTTGCTTACTTAATTACTTAATATTAAGCAAAGCTTGCTTTGCGCTACGAAGAACACAGAATGTGTGCAAGTTGCGGCAAGCCGCTTTGCTTACTTAATTAAGCAAAGCTTGCTTTGCGCTACGAAGAACACAGAATGTGTGCAAGTTGCGGCAAGCCGCTTTGCTTACTTAATTACTTAATATTAAGCAAAGCTTGCTTTGCGCTACGAAGAACACAGAATGTGTGCAAGTTGCGGCAAGCCGCTTTGCTTACTTAATATGTGTAGTTGTTAAATCGTAGATCTGCGGCTCGGACCAAATAGGCGTTATGATAGGTCTAGATGGGTTGTATAGCAAAGAGGTTATATTAATGTGATATATAATAATGCGTGTTGTGCGTGCTTCCCCTCTTTTTATAAGGGGGCCGTATTTAAGGGATATTTCCCTTACGTTACGTGGCGGTTATACTAACCTAATCGTTATAACCTCTATTATATAATCTAATACACCCCCCTAGCTTCGATCCCGAATTTAAGGGAGGGAAGCTAGTATTAAGAGGTCGCTAAATAGCTTAAATCCGATGAGTTTTTAATCCTACGCTTAAGCGCTTTAATAAGTACGGCTTTATAAGCTCTTATACTTCCTTAATTCCTTTATTAGCTATATATAGTAGATGCCCTTACTACGTAAAAGCATCGTTCCTCTTTAGTCTACCGTCGTTAAGGGTATTCGTAGTCGTTTATAAGTCGTTTAGCAGCTAATGCTTATAGCGATATTGCGAGGCTAGTCGTTTAGCCGCCTATACTCGATTCCTTAGTGTGTTATGCCGAAATCGACGGAATAGTTGCTATTACGAGATACGCTAATATTCTTCCTTCCTCCGCTACCTATAGTAAGTGCCCTTACTACGGGAGAGCTTCCTTCTTATTTAATACTTAATTAAGTATTTAGACGCCTTTAGCCTAGTTAATACTTATAGATATTTAACGAGGCCTTTTATCTATTATCTCCTTAACGTTTTTATATAAGGCTTAGTAATACGTATAAGGAACTAGGTTCCTTATAGTTATTTCTTATTACTAGCACTTATACGTAGTATTTCCTCTAACGCGTATGTATTATACCTAATATCGATACTATTACCCTTAAGGATACGGCTTTATCGGCTTATTTATATCTTTTAACCTTCCTATACTATATATATATCGGTTTATATTATTTCGTCGGTCGTTTTAGGGAGTTCTTAATCGGCGAGGCGTTAGGTAATATTGTAAAGGCTTATTTATTTAATAAAGGCCTTAAAGGAGGGCCCTTAAAGTGCTTTAGTAAGACCGTCGCCTATTATCTTCGCGGTAGGTGTATATTTAATATCGAGGGTCTTATTAAGGACTTCTTAATAAAGCTAGTAGTTATAAATATCTATATAGCGAAGCTTCGTCTATAGAGTAGCGACTTCGGTAGTAATTAGTCGGATAGTCTATATATTATTATATTAAATGCAAATGCGGGAGTTATCGAGGGAGATATTAAGCTCTTTAATAAGCCTGCTTACGTAGATTAACTCTTTTATCGCCTATAATAACGCTAGGAGCTTAGCCTCGGTTATTAAGGTTATAACTATATCTTATTTATTAGCTCTTTAGCCGATTAAGCCTTTAAATAGCTTTATAGCAAATGCCTAAGAGCTTTTCCGGTCGGTATTATTAGCGAAAGAGGCGTTACTTACTACTTTAAAGTCGTCCTTACCCTTTAAACGAAGCGTAAGTCCCTAAGTATAGTATAGATAATAGAGAACTCGATCGACGGCGTTTTTATAGTCCGGTCTAGGGTTAGCGTTAAATTTGCATAGTCTTAACGTAGTAAACGCGATATCGGGGCGGGTAATAACCGCCGCGTATAGTACGGAACCTACGTTTACCTAGTAGGCTTATATCTTATAGTGTTTAGCAATCCCTTCGTAAAGGAGAAGCTCTTTTACCCCTATCGGTATATTAAAGGGGCGGCGTTTCTTTATAAGTCGGTAGATCTTATTAATATAGGCGGCTTATAATAGCTAAATATACCGTTAAATACGGTCTTATAGAATCTTAATGCTAAAGAACTATTATAGGTTATCGCCGCCTATAAGCTTATATTTTTCCCGAAGTTAATTTTAAAGAGATTTAGCCCTATCTTAATCCTTCTTATAATATATAAAGATAATATTATCTATATAAAAGAAGACGATAATACCGTTAAACATTAAGCAATATAGTTTATACGGCACTATCTAAAACCCTATCTCCCGAAGTATTAACGTAAGTTCGCAATGCTATAGAAGAGGGGATTTTCGTAGTCCGTAGAGGGCTTTATTAAGTCATAGGATAATAGAGTGTTTTCTATACCCTAGCGGCATCTTTATATATATAATCTTATTAAGCCTTACGTTAACGAACGCGTTAACTATATTATACTATATTAGTTTAAGGTTGAACCTTATAGCTATTATTATAAGTATTTAAAAACTTCGTCCTACGAGGGTTACCACGTAGGTCTCCTATCCGTTTTAAAGCTATTAATCCCCTTAGACTACTAGTCTTGCCTTATACTTCGAGAGCCTTCCGTGCTTATCTATTTTATATACGTATACCTATATATAGTCGAGGACTTAGCCTTTCTTTATAAGTGTTTTAGAGTTAACCTTAGTTTAAGACTTTATTTCTTTATAACTCTAAAGATGCGTTCTCTCCGCCTCCTTAAATTAAGGGCCGAGTAGGTGTTATTTAAGCTATCTATAATATATTAGGATAGCTAGAAGGTCTCGTTAATATACTTACCTTTTTAGGATTAAGTAGTTAAGGTAAGCCTTATCTTTAAACCGTAATATATTAGTGTCTTTCGAGATCGGTACGGCTTAAGTGCCTACTATAAATGCAAAGTGCTAATAGGCGAGTTTTTCTTTCTACGGAGGGGTTAACTCCTTATTTATAGGCCACGGAGGGGTTAACTCCTAATTATATAGACTTTTTGCTATAGAAGGGTTTACTCTTTATTTAAGTAGACTTTTATTTGCCTATAAAAGGGTTAACTCCTAATTATATAGACTTACCGCGGAGGGGTTTACTCTTTATTTATACGGACTTAATGCTACGGAGGGGTTTACTCTTTGTTTATATAGACTTAATGCCGCGGAGGGGTTTACTCTTTGTTTATACAGACTTAGTGCTACGGAGGGGTTTACTCTTTATTTATATAGACTTAGTGCTACGGAGGGGTTTACTCTTTATTTATATAGACTTATATTTGCCTAAAAGGCTACTCGAGAGGGATTAAGATACTCGCTCTATAGCTTTATAGTCTAGTTAGCGAGATATAATTATATTATAGCTATAAATAAGGCCGTTAGGGGAGTGCTTAAAAGAGTAGGGAGAGGCTTAAATCGAGCTTCGGTATATTGCTTTATATTTCCCCGGTCGTTTTTAAGCGCTATTGCGTAGTCTATATCGTAGTTTGCCTTAAGTTCGGGGTTTATATCTTAGTAGACGAGGATATCGTCGAATACTTAATTATTAAGAACTTATAGTATATTGATTTAATTATTGTTAGGGAGAGTGATATTCCTTAGGGCTAGGGCTAGCTCCTTAAGGTCGCACTCCTTAACGCTTTCGGCAAGGTTCTCGAATATTCTATCGAAAATCTCTTACTTATCGAAAATAATATCTTAAGTAGTAATAACCTTCCCTTATATAAGAACCTAGACTTAGTAGATATTAGAAGATATATATCCTACTAGGAAGCCTATCTAGGCTTATAGGTCGAGCTTCTTAAGGCGTTATTTCTTCTCTTAAGCCGTAGTTATTATTATAAACGCTTTATACCCGTAGGCGCGAAGATACTATTGCGCTAGCTTTCTCTTAGTTAGCTTCTCGTAGGGGGATTCCTACTTATAGCTGTATTTTAGTATGCGATTATAGAGATATATAGCGGACTTATAAATCTCTCGCTAAAGCTAGGTTAAGAGCTTTCCTTATATCGCTTTAGACTTATCTTTAATTATACCCCTTAAGCGCTTAGCGCCGCTATTTTAGTCTTATATATATAGGGCCGAGGGCTCGATTTTAAAGAGCCTTGCCTTAAGGAATGCTTCTACTACCGGCTTTTAAGTAGTAATCTCGTTATTATACTTAATAATCTTAGTGTAAAACTAATACTAGTGCTTTAAGTAGTCGAGGCCGGACTTAAGGGCCGTAATAATAGTTTCTATAAGACGGTCTTAGAGGTAGTAATCCTATATAAAGCCGCTCGCTCTATCGGTTAAAAGCATTAGCGAGTTATAGCCCTTATTGTCTAGCATAAAGTTATAGAAGTCTATCGTAATTCTCTCGCCTACGATACTATTATCTTAAGGGGCTCGTTGTATTATCCGTTTTGCTTTCGTAGTGCTATAGTTATCGCACTATACGGTTAAAATGCCTTTAATCTTAATACCTTTAGAGTAGTTAACGAGGTATTCTAAGGCTCGTAGTCCTAGATGCTTTATTTAGAGATGCTAGAGTTTAGTAGTAGCCTTTTGCGGCGTCCGTTTAGTATAGCTATTAAACTTATTTCGGCGGTTGTAAAATGCCCGCTTTATTATTTAGTAAGTGTTAGTAGGTGTCTTAAATGCAAATGCAAATGCAGGTCTAGTAGTCTTATTAGAATTATTAATACCTATCTAGCTAAGGGCTATACTACCTTCTTTATAGATAAGACTAGAGAAGGGTCGGAGCTGCCCTCCGGGAAGCTTCGGTAGCTAAGAACAGAAAGAGATCCGTAAATAGAATGCAAAGACGGATGCGTTAGTCGGGGAAGACCTTCCGCGGACGGATGCGTCTATCGGGACGACCGTAGAAGTCTATAGAAGGAAGTGGAATTCCATCTATAGAATTTACCTTAGAAGGGAAGTCCTTCTACCGTAGAATTCTATTAGAATTCTACTTATAGAATTCACCTTAGAAGGGAAGTCCTTCTATTGTAGAATTCTATCTATAATTCCTATACTAGCAACTTTTTCTTTATGCCGTTTATAAGAACCTCTCTTATTTTTCCTTAAACATTACCCTTTTTTAAAAGGAAATAAAATGCATAGTAAAATCGACTATTCGTTATATTAGAATAGTTCGTTATAATATCATATAGTATTATAACTATATAACCTTAAAAGAAAGAATGTGTTAGAAGAGTTATAGGCGAATAATAAACCCTTCTATTCTAATAGTTAATTTGCTTATATCGATAAAACGTTTAAGGGCCTAGTTTAATAATGCTTTCGTTATTGTATTAGCTAGGTTATCGGCTCCGTTAATCTATTAGACCTCTATAATCTTACGGCATTTATATAACTATCGTAAAGCTATAATGTCGATTATTAATCTTTTCTCCTTTATAGTACTTAGTTTAATAAAGCATTTATATAAGGAGTACGAATCGGTATAGATAATTAATAGAACCGGAGGAAGACTAAGGCGATCCGTAATTATCTTAAGGGTTATAGTAAGAGAGATCCTAATATCGAATCTATTTACTATACCGTAGATTTCCGATGTAAGAATACTTTAGGTAACTCGTTTATATTTCGTAGAGTTTTAGTAGATAATGTTGCCTTTAATCGAAAATTGCTTATCTATTCGGTCGGTCTCGTAAACTAAAGCAATAACGAATCTAAGCTATAAAGATAAGCCTTTATTATTTATAAACAATCTATCGGTAAAGACTAGAAGCTTGGCCGATGCGAGGTTAATTAGAAGGTATATTAGTCTACGTTATTAATTGTCTAATTACTACTATAGTCTCTTATTTAGGATTATATAGTCTTTTTATTCTAGGTTCTAGACTTAAGCAGCAATAGAGATATTAAACAATGCTTTTAGTTAATAAATAGATATAATATATATACCACGAGCTCGTTGCTTTATATACCTTTACGCGCGGTTAATAGCTTTTAGCTTTATAGTTTTAATCTTAGCTGCTTAACCCTTCTATTATAGTAGCAAACTTCTATCGTATTATAGGGTTAATTTCGCGCCGTTAAAGTCTATAGATTGTCTAGCAATTATTAGAGTTTTCGGTTTAGCTCTAAATTATGCTTTCTAAAGCTTTTTTTCTTCGTAGTCTAAAAAACTCTAAGTCCCGAGCATTAACGTATCGTCTATCTATATGCCGATAATTCCAAAAGGTATAGGAGGGCTATAGTTAGAAATAAGCAAGTATACGTTATATATTAAATAAGCTATATTAAGCTCTTAGATATAGTAACTATAGTATATATTAAACTAGTATAGTCTAGATTCCGCGATGCCGTATAAAGGTCTAATCACACGGATGATTATGCCTTCCGGATACTTCTTTACTAGTTTAGCGGGTAGAGCTATTAGGATTATTTAAGATAACTCTATAGTAGCCTAGGGATATACTTAGGTAATGTCTCGTAAAGATAATATTATTCCGTATTCTTTAAGCATTCCGGCTGTAATTGCTATAATTAAACATTAACTAACTCGCTAGATTATTAGCGACTATATAAGTATAGATGTCTTCTTAATATTACTATATCCTTAGATTATTAATCTCGACTTTTCGTATAGTTTAGTATTACGTCCTTTAACCTCTCTAACTATCCGAGAACGGAAGATTCGATATCCTCTATGTTTTTCTTCGTTATATTATTCGGAACTAAATACACTACGAATAACTAAGTCGTTAATCTCTTTTATATTAGATTCTTCGAATAGGTTACCGGGTGTTATAATTACGCTATCGGCACGAAGTTTAAGTATAAGATCGTATGCATTAACCTCTTTCTTAGCTAGGAACTGCTAATTCTTTAGTTTATTTTTTATACCGGGTAGGCGACTACGTTTTCAGGGCATACGAGGAGGTTCTTATATAGTTTTATATTCTTCTATTAGTTTATTATCTTAAGAATTATATTCCGGTATATCTACTAGGAGTTCTTCTAATAGTAGTACCGATTTTTCGTCTTAAAAGTATAGTTATATATATATTAATCTAAATACTTATAGTCTATTAATAGTGTTAATTGTTATATTATAGCCTTTAATTGCTGCGATTTTAAATAGACCTTGCTAGCCGTTCTTTTCTCTCTAAATATAGACTTTACTTTATAGTAGAAGATTAAGAATATCCTTTATTAATAGTCTGTTTCGGCTATAAATAGCATCTTTAATTCGTCTTTCTATAGAGATTTAGCGAAGCAATTTTATAGCCTTTTGCATAGCTATAGCTCTCTATATTATTATTATAGAAGGGGGTAATTCCTATATAATCCGGGGGTAAGCACTAAAAACTAATAATATAGGAACTAAACTATTAGGACTAGCTATATTATTAATTGCCTTAACTGCTATTTAAAGGATGGCTTTAGCTAATATTACGTTCCTAATTTCCTCCTAAAGAATACTAAATATTCGTTTAAGTAGTCCGTAATATCTTTTAATCTTTCCGATAGACTAATAGGCTTTAACCGGAACTTGCTTATACGTAATCCCTATTACTTTCGCTTCGTTTCGGAATTTATTAGAAGTAAAATTCGTTCTTACGTTATGTTTAATAATATCTAGCGGACTAAGATATATATTAATCTATAACGCACGTAGTGTCTCCTATATATCTTTAGCGGACATTAATAGAAGGAATCTTACTGCTTAGAATAAAGTTGCTAAATCTACTACGTATAGCACTAGTCGTTATAGGTTTCCGAGGTATATAATGTTAATAATAATCTTATAGTTAAATTCTCGATTATCTTATAGTATAAATTTAAATCGTCTTAGAGCCTAAAAGTGCATCTAGTATTAGTGATAAAATTTAGAAATAGTTTTAAGTCTTCTAATTAAGATATTATTATATCCTACTTATCGTAGTAGATAATATAGTCTTATAACTACGGGATGTCTAAACCGACGATAGAGTATTTAGATCTTAACCTCTATAAGGAAGTAAATAGATTCCTTATCTTTAGAAAGAAAGAACTATAGATATCCCTATTTTCGTATTATAGGAACCACGCCTCGACTAATAATTATATCTATTGTATTATTAAAGTATACACCTAGTCGGTCTATATCGGCTAAAGAGATTAAGAAAGGTATAAGTATCTTTAGTACGTAAAAAGTAATCCTTTTAATTAGTGTTTTAAAGGCAATAGAACTAAGTGAGTTAATAGCATTTCTATTACTAAACTTAATAGAAGCTTATCCTGCCGTCGATTTATCGATAGTAATAGAAGGGTCTTCTTTCTATAAGGCAATATACTAGTTAAATCTAGCTGTTAATACTTTTGCTATACCTATATTAACTATAATGCCTTAGAAGCGTGTCTTAAAGTATCTTTTATTAATAATAAACTAGTTAGATATAGTAATAGCTTCTTATTTACTATATAGGTCTTCGCTAGTAAGTCGATATATAAAGGCTTATTAGTAAATTATCTAACTAGCTTACTATTGTCTTATAAAGTTATCGTTGTCTCTTAGGCAAGATTTATTATTAAAGTCTTCTACTATATCGTCTATCTTATAACCTTTATATTATATCACGTAGGTTATAAAACCTATTGTTAGGATATTTGTAAAGTAGCATTATGCGATATATTAGTCCTTCGATTTCTATCGTTCCTTAGGTATATATTTAGTTAACTAGCATCCTTATTTTCCGTATATAAAATACTTCTTAGTCTATAGACGATTGCCGTAGTTGCCTCTATAGCTACTTCGGGCTTAGGACCCTGCTTATAATCTAGCAGCTAATAGGGAGTATCCGCTATAGAATCCTCTACGGAATCCTCTACGATTAAATAATCGGCTATAGTTTTATCCTCCTCGTCCTTAGTATCTATATCTTCCGCGGTTATTGTTATTATATCTCCGATCTATATAGAATGTCTAGTTATACGGGTTATAGTCATCCTCTTTATTGTCTTAGTTATTAGACTAATATTCCTAGATAAATTAGTTAGATAAACCGCGAGATAGGTATATTTGCAATAAGGATCTTAGGTCGGCAAAAAGTGCTTCGGCATTAGTTAAGGGTTTAAATAAAGCGTACTTTAGTTCGGGAACTCCTCTATATATATTAATAAGTATAGTTCGTAGGGGAAGATCGCTTATAAAGTCTTTACCGAGTGCCTATTAGTAAAGTTGCAATTTATCGAATAAAGCTTAAAGGATTTTATATAATAGCTTAGCCGGGTGTTCTCCTCGCAACTTATAGAAGGTCGTTATTGTCTAGTCTATATAATAATATACGTGATTAACTTCTGTGTTAAAGTGTTTCTTAATTATATTATATGCCTTTCTAAATATCGCTATCTAATTAATATATTAAATATAATAGGTTTACGTACGTCCTACGAGGATTCTAAGGAATAAAGCATAGAACTAACTTAGTTTAATTTATAGGTTATAGCATAAGTTTATAAAAACCTAAAGTTTATCGTTAAGTAAGTTATATAGTTCTCTAGTATAGTTTTTATCTTTTGTTTAAAGCTTAATAAAGCGTTATTAGATATCTATATTAGCGATAGTATTTATAACATTATCTAAAGGAAGTCTTATATATGCCTCTAATAGAATAAGGTTAGAATTGCTTAGCTATTTAGTTATCGCTATAAAACCTTAGTCCGTTAGATTTATAAAGATATCTAGACGATTAAATCGGTGTAATATTAGGTAAATAGTTATACCCGGAACATTAGTATTAAATAGCTATTGTTTATATAGAACTATCGGCTATTGCCTATATAGAATAGTCCCTCCTAAATCGAACTATAGAACCGTTAGAAGTATATTAGACGTTTATAGCATTTCTAAAACGTTTATTATAGTCTATAGCATCTCTAAAACGTTTGCTATAAATGCTGCTTTTTCTATTAGAACTGCTTCTAATAGTTAGAAGGGGGCTATTCTAGCGGTAATAGGCGTAGAAGGATATATCGTATTTTTTATCTCTATTTTCTTAGTATATTCCTCTATGCTATCGTTAAATTTCTATATTATTATATCTTCTATAGGCTATTCTAATAGTTTCTTAAGTGCTTATAATATTAGAAAGATTATTGCAAAGAATGTATTACTACGACCGGTGTATATTCCTTGTTTCCTTATTAGAACTTTTAGCGCTCGTTTATAGTCTGCGTGTATTAGACCCTATATATTCGCTATCTATCCTTAGAAGTAGTCTTAAAAGTATAATAGGATCTCGTTTCCTTAAAAATCGATCGACGCTTCGTAAAGGGCAATAAACTTAGCGACGGATATTATAATCGCGATGCCGTTATTTTCGTCGGGTTTAATATTACTATCCTAATGTTTTACGTTAATATATAGAAAAAGGGATCGGTAGATAGTTATGCCTTCTATCTATTCCCTAAGAGTCTCCTCTATAGTATCGGATAAAGGACTAGTAGGTTAGTATATCGAAGTTATAATATATACTTATTTTTCACGTAGTTTATCGGTGTATTCGTAGGGTTTTTTACGAAAAATTTATCGTTCGGCGTTATTAACGCACTTTCTGCTAGTACTACTCTTCTTCTTCTAAAGCGGTAATCGGTTAGCAAAAAGTTTAAAGAAGAGCTATACGCAACCCCTAAGGGCGAGCTAGACTTAGAAGGTAAAGTCTTCTTATTCTTAGTATAGTTATCCTTCTCTAAGTGCATAGAATAGGATCGTCGGGCGGAAGCCGTTCGATAAAGATCTATAATACGTTTAAAGGATATAGAACTATCTTATCTACCTTACTGTCTATAATTAAGCCTTATAATCACTAATTAGTATTAGTAGGTATCTTAAATATAAATGCAAATATAGGTTTAGTAGTCTTATTAGAATTATTAACACCTATCTAGCTAAGGGCTATACTACCTTCTTTATAGATAAGACTAGAGAAAGGTCGGAGCTACCCTTTAGGAAGCTTCGGTAGCTAAGAATAGAAAGAGATCCGTAAATAGAATATAAAGACGGATGCGTTAGTCGGGGAAGACCTTCCGCGGACGGATGCGTCTATCGGGACGACTATAGAAGTCTATAAAAGGAAGTGGAATTCTATCTATAGAATTCACCTTAGAAGGGAAGTCCTTCTACCGTAGAATTCTATCTATAGAATTTACCTTAGAAGGGAAGTCCTTCTACCGTAGAATTCTATTGGAATTCTATCTATAGAATTTACCTTAGAAGGGAAGTCCTTCTATCGTAGAATTCTATCTATAATTCCTATAGTAAGAGATAAACTTAAGAACGAACTAGCCGTAGTGCTATTTAATAAAACCGACGATAGTATTATCGGCCGAACGAAGCGCTAATAGCCTATAAGGTCGTTCGTCCTACTAAAGTCTTTACTACTTTAATAGCTTATAAGAGATTAGATTATATATAAAGTTCTTATAGAACGTAACGTTAAGTAAGCGTAGTACTTATAGTTTAAATAATAGGGTTTATAGGCGGATATTGACTTTACTATAGCTAAGGATAGGCACTTTTTTAGCGCTTGCTTAAAGGAAATCTCCTTTATCTACTATTCTAAAGTTTTTAAACCGGGAAATCTTATTAAAGATATAGAGGGTTATGCTATAATTTAGGATTAATAAGTAATAAAGAGGGTAGATATCGACGTTAAAAGACGTATTAACTAAAGGGGCGAGGAATAAAGCCGAAGGGCATCTTCCTCTCTCCCGTATAAGTTAATCCGTCTTATTATTATTCTTAGTTCCCCTCTTGCCTTTATATCTCTAAGCTTCTTTCGCGACCTTAGGGTTCTTTATATTCTTAGAGATAATATCCTTTTTGCTTTTAAGCTATTAGTTAAGCGCTTTATTAAGGTTAACCTCCTAGCAATTCTCTATTAAGTAGCCTTTTATAGAATAGAGCTTATAGTAAGGGATACCTCTCTTATCTATATTAGTAAGTCGCGACCTCTTTTTATTGTTTTTGCCTTTTTAATTATTCTATTAGCTACTCTACTCTTCGTCTTATCCTATATAGGAAGGGCCGAAGGAGCCTTTCTTAGTTTAAGATAGTTAAGTAGGCAGCTAGTCTATAAGTATAGTAAATTCGTTAGTTATAGTATAGATATCGAAATCCTCCTACCTCTCTAAGTATAAAAGGTAGAAGGAATAGACCTAAGTAAGATAATAAGGTTAGATAAAGGCGAGAAAGTTAGCAACCTAAATACTCTTATAAATAGCTTTAGGAAGTTCTTCTTAAATCTCTTTATATATAATCTTCTTTTAGCCCTTAAGCTAAAGGTGCTAGTTCCTTAGCTAACTTAAGGAAGGCTTAACTACCGCTTTATAGCGAACCTAAAGGGCTTAATAGATATCTTCCGGCTTGCCTTTTGCCTCTTTCTTAAGCGTAGCGTATTAGTCCTTAAGGTCTTTGCCTAATTTATAATAGGTTTAGAAAAGGTAGTTAGAGATAGTTAAAGCGATCTAAGTTTAGAGCTCCTTAATGTCTTTCTTCTAATTCTCTTATTTCTTCTCCTTATATAGAAATATCTACTATTATTAAGTGCCTTAAGGAGGTTAGCGTCCTTATTAGACTATTTCTTCGTCCGCTATACGAGAGCGAGATCCCTTTAGAGAGTCGTCTTCGATAGGCATATCTGGAATTAGAAGGAGCCTTTCGGTACTAAAGACCTATTCCTATAGGTTGCTATCGAGAACCTACGCCTTAAACTTATTATCTTAAACGGATTAGTTAGCATTTTCGATAAGGATAACTTCGGTATTCTTCTTAATAGATATAGTAATTGTTTTTGCCTAAAAGGAGCCTATTTTTAGTATTTTATATCGTATTTTCGATAGATTAAAGGCTAAGACGCTTAATTATTAGATCGTAGATCTACGGCTCGGACTAAATAAGCGTTATAATAGGTCTAGATAGGTTATATAGCAAAGAGGTTATATTAATGTAATATATAATAATACGTATTATATATGCTTCCCCTCTTTTTATAAAGGGGCCGTATTTAAGGGATATTTCCCTTACGTTACGTAGCGGTTATACTAACCTAATCGTTATAACCTCTATTATATAATCTAATAGTAGTAAGCTTTTTTATTACAAGGGTCCCCTGCTAAAACGAAGTGCGGCGACTGGCTGGCTATAAATAACACGCTTTAATTAGCTAGAGTCTAAAAATTCGGTGCGCTTATTAGCTATATTTCCCCCGGGGTTAAACCGGCTAAAAAATCCTATGCGGCTATTGGCTATCTGTCTAGTAGAGTCTAAACGGCAGTGTTAACTAATGAAATCCTTTACGGCTATTAGCTGCTATAGGTGCCCTAGCTATAGGAAAAAAAATAGCTTAGTGCCGCGGGCACAGCAAAAAGCTTTGCTTATAGTTATGCCCGCGGCACCAAGCTATTTTATGTGTAGTGAGCTTTTTTATTGCAAGGGTCCCCTGCCAGAAAACGAAGTACGGCGATTGGCTGTCGCGAAATGACACGCTATGATTGGATAGAGTCTAAAAATCCAGTGCGCTCATTGGCTATAGTGGGGCCGGGGTTAAACCGGCCAAAAAATCCAGTGCGGCTATTAGCTACCTGTCCAATGGAGTCTAAACGGTGTTGACTAATGACATCCTTCACGGCTATTGGCTGCCTGCCATAGGTGCCCTGGCTATAGGAAAAAAAATAGCTTGGTGCCGCGGGCACAGCAAAGCTTTGCTTATAGTTGTGCCCGCGGCACCAAGCTATTTTAGCTGTCGCGATAGTTCGTTCAATGCTCAACTCCCGACTCCTGAGTGCATCCCCTCGAATCACCTCACCTGCCCGCAAACCAACATGTCATGGTCGGGCGACGGGCGGGAGCCTGTGGTAGGTGCGACAAGGAGCAGAGAGACGAGCGAGCATCAGGGAACACCAGCGGGTTCCTCCTAAAGACCTTTTTAGTTTTTGGAGAGATGGTGCCCCAGCACGTCCTGCACCACGTCAGAGAGCCTCAATCTCCGAGACACGACGTCTCTGCATCCTCTCGTTTGACAGGTCCTCTGCATACTTTTCGGCCACCTTGTCCGAGATCAAGTGCAGATAGCCAAACCGAATCCCGCTCCTCACCGCCGCCTGCGCCATCATTCCTATCTCGGGTTCAACAAAGTCGACCGAGGCAGGCAGCGCGGCAAGCCAGTCGTGTGTTTCGCGGAGAACGCTGCTCGTCGCAATGTGATTGCCTACAAGCGTATCGTCGCTAGCGAGGCGAGCGACGGCTCTCAGCTCCTGCGGGGAGCCTCTTGATTCGTCTACTGACCCCCCCAAGGCCATCATTTCCACTTGGATCATCTCCTTCATATAAGGCACCCCTTGGTTTCTAGAAGCTTCTGGCCACCCTTGCCGGAAGAGCAACGCTTTCAAGCATTTCAAGCCTATACTGAGCCGCCTGCATCACGGGACATGTCCCGGGACGAGGCGTCGTCGTTGGACCACTTGCGAAACTGCCTGGTCGGCAGCCTGTCCTCAAACATGCGGTCAATCTCGGACGCCGTGCGGCCCTTCATGTCGGGCACGCAAAGAAACGAGACGACAAAGGCAATGGCGCACAAGCCAGCAAAGACAAAGCCCGTCTTGGCCTTGAGATTGCCCTTGTCCGGGTTGAAAATGTAGGGCAGCGCGAATCCAAAGAGGCTGGCGCCGAAGCCAGACGTCAGCCAGCCCACTCCCTGGGACCTGGCTCGTAGGTGCAGCGACGAGGTTTCCGAGCCGACGGTGTAGGAGGCGGGCCATACTCCCAGCCCGGCGACCACGACAACCAAAATCATCGTCACGGCGGTGTACCTGGAGCATGTGGTGAGCAGTGCGTCAGTGCGGAAAATGCGATAAAGCCAGGCCCGGGAAAGGGGTGTGGGAACTTACCAGACCACGGCTGGCCCCCCCCAAATGCCTGCAATGCCCAAGGCAGCCCACAGGACTGTAATGATGGCGAGGCTTATGAGAATTAGGCGTCTGCGTTCAACACGGGACGAGATCCAAACACTAGACAGGTTGGCTACCAAGCCGCACACGAGACCGAGGATCAGGACAAGGACGCTGGTGCTCGAGTCCATGCCGACGACTTGGCAAAAGTAGCTGCCCTTGGCCAGCAGAGTCAAGCCGAACATCTGGGGCAGGAGGCTGGCAAACATGACAATGAGGCTACGACGACGGTTGGTGCCGCGGAAACAGTCAGTGTATCTGGCCCGGGCCGTCCTCTTCTCGTGCTCGATGTTGCGGCGGATCGTCTCAATGGTCTGGCGGGCGTCGGCGCCACTGGAGCTCAGGCGTTCCTGGGCCTTGTAAGCCAGCTGGAGCTTGTTCTTGCGCACCAGAAACGTGGGACTCTCGGGGATAAGAAAGGCCATGAGCAAGGGGACGGCGGAAAAGGGCCACTGGGAGGCAAAGCAGAGCACGTAGCCGTTGTCAAGTTCAAGGCAGCCAAAGATGACGGCGGCGCCGATGAGCTGGCCCAGCAGGGCGAAGGTGGGGAAGAAGGCGAGCAAAGGACCCCTAAGGATGGGAGGGGCAATCTCGGACATGTACGTCTGCGTCGTCGTCATGACGATGCCGATGGCACCGCCCTGAAAGCCCTTGCCAGCGAGGAAGAGGCCACGGCGCTGGCCAATGTCCGAGGGCAGGTTGGAGACGTAGCAGATGGCCACGGCGGCGGCGGAGAGAAAAGAGCCGAGGGCGAGGCAGGCGCGACGGCCGTACCAGTCCTGGAACCAGCCGGCAGCCAGGGAGCTCAGGATGGAGACGGCGGGGCTGGCGAGGGTCCAGAGGCCCAGCCAAAGCGAAGGGAGGATCCATCTCCCGGCGAGGCGCTCGCCAAAGTCCTTTCTGCAACGAGGTGAGCATGAGCCGGGGGAGAGGCATGGGAGGGTCCGCACTGGAAGCTGGGCATGGCCGAGGTGGTGCCGACAATGACATAGTCGTAGCCAAACATGAGGATGCCAGAGGTCAGGCCGACGCAGTAGAGGACGACGCGGCGCCATTTCTTGATGGCCTGCCACAGAGTCAGGTGGGCATCGGGATCCGACTCGACGGGGGTGAGCTCGTCACGGCGGCCGTGGACCGAGGCCTTGCTCGCCGGCACCTCGGAGTCGGCGGCCATGGTCGAGGCGAGAGGTTATCGGGACAGGGCTGTTCAAGGCCGCGGCAGCTGGACCAGTTCCATCAAGTGCCGAGGGGGCAACGCCTTTGGCCCGGCAGTGAGGGGGGTCTTTGTTTTTTTAAGCCAAGGCCACTCACCTACAAGGCGCCGTCGGGAAGAGGGATTGCGGACGTTTGGCGTGCGACTTGCAGGCGCCATGCAAGGTAACTGAGGCTTGTTATTGGTGGACGGCTCAATGGACCGGCAGGACGATGCCATCAAAAGGTCCGTCAGCCAAGGCTCGAGGCGGCCCCCAAGCCCCAACTGTGGTGGCAGCAGCGGCAGCAGCCGCGGCTCGGTCCTTGGCATGGACGGCGGCAGGCCTTGAAATAGTTCAGTCGACTGCTTGTTGGGGGGCGCAAGGGCCTGGTGCCACTTGTGTTTCTCTTTCGGTTGGGGGCCGCTCTCGTGACCATCGGACCAAGGGGGGCGGTGAGGATGGGGGGAGGTGCAGAGAACGGGTGCCTGTAATGTGCCTGAGCGGAAGCGCTTGGTGCCTTGCAGGGGACTTGGAGCTGCTGCTGGCAGGCGACTACAGCGCCTCGCTGTTTTGCGCCTTGGGCCACGTGCCCTCGCAAACACCCACCTCGAGCTGGCACGTCGGACTCTTTTTTGAACTCTTCAAGGGACGAAGGCCCTTAGGTCCCAACGGGTAACTGAGAATATCCCAGTCTGCTACCTTCGCCCCGACTCCAACCACCACGCTCACGCTCTCCCCGACGGCACGTTGAAAAACACCATCCTCGAGCCGCCATCCGCCAGCCGTTGTCCATCGAGGACATAGTATCCCTTTCGCTCAAACTGCACCACGGCCCCGGGTTCCAGCTCGGCCACGTTGCAATCCGCAAAAGCCTCGTCGCGAAACTCGGTCTGCGGCGTCAGGCACTCCTCCAGCACGTCGGCCTTGTCCAGCTTGGCCTTTGTGATGAGGTGGTCAAAGGACACCATGTCGACGGGGACGAGGTTGTGCGCCGTCGTCGCCAGCCAAGTCACCTTTCTGGTTTTTTTTACGTCGCCCTGGAGGTGCAGCTCAAGAAGCATGTTCGTGACTGGTCCGTCCTTGTCCCGTCTGGTCACGTCGCGGACAAAGGCGTTGCCCCAGTTCATCAGGGTTATCTCCTCGCCCATGACCAACTCAACCGCGTCGGCTTGCTCCAGCAGAATCGTCTTGTCGAGCACCACCTTTTTCGTGCCCAGGTCCATGTTCTTGTGATACTTGGGCTTGGTGACAAGGCCAGAGCACCGTCCGCACAAAGTTGACACGGGAAAAGTCCCAGATGTCGACTTTGCGTAGACGTAGTGCTTGCTGGAACCATTCGTACTGGGCATTGCGGTCGCGGTACTCGTTTGTGCGCAGGGCCAGCGTCACGCCCTCGACGGCGTCAAGAATCGGGGCGCAAAAGTCATACGTCGGATACATACACCAGCTCGTTCCCGTTCGGTGATGCGACGTCAGGTTGCACCGGTATATGACGGGATCACGCAGGTGCCGTTGGGACTGTCGTAGGCAATCCTCGCCCGGAGGCACCAGCGCTGGCCCTCGTCGGAACCCGTCTTCATATCCCGGAAGCGCGCCAAAGTCTCGTCGATGCCGAGATGGCGGCGCTTCGAGGGAAGACGGTTTCTCCGATCCTCGTCTCCCTTGCCAAGCTCCGAGTCGTCGGCAAAAGCCTTGCCATCCTCGATCAACTGGATGGCGTAGTCGTACATGAGCTGGAAGTAGTCGCTCGAGAAGCTCGTCTTGTCGGGCACGATGCCCATGAGCTTGAGGTCGTCGACGATGGCGTCTTGAAACTCCATCGACTCATTGGACGGGTTTGTGTCGTCGAATCGACAGATGAGAGTGCCCCCGGGCTTCTGATGCGCAAAATAGTCGTTGAGGAGAGCGGCCTTGGCGTGTCTAATGTGCAGATATCCAGATGGCTCGGGGGGAATCGTGTTACCATTGGCCCTTGCATCTGAGGCAGATTAATGTCGTAGCTCGCACCTCGGGCCGATGCCTCAGCTCTCTCCTTGGTTCGCTTAGCCGTCGATGTATTGGCTATGGCCGCAATTGCCTTAGAAACCCATGGCGTTGAGTCTTCGACGTACTCGTACCATCGGAGGACGTTTTTGTATGTGTTTTTGACGATGGAAAGGGCAATATGGTTGGCTCTCAGCGTTGCCCAGACCGCTAGGTCAGCCGGGTCGAGACGGAAGCCCACGATGTAGGTTCTTAGGGTGAGATGAAGGTCGAGCTCAGCCAGAGCCTTGTCGAGCTGTGAAAAGTTCTTGCCGGCGAGCGAGGCTCTCTTGGAAATCCACTTGATGGACTGGAGACGAGCGCGATCAGCTCTGCGCAAACAAGGAACGAAATAATGACTCGACGATGGGGCCTTGGAACGAACCGACAATCGCTCAGGGCCAACTGCGTTTCCCTCACTGATCAGAGCGCAGAGATTGTACGACAGCGTCATGGTCCACAAACACCTGACCATCTGGCTGCGTGCACTTGACCGATCCGCCATCAACCAAAGCTGGCATGGCGTGAAACTTGCTTGCGAGGTTGAGTAATAGCTGATTCCGCTGGGCGAACTCGGCCAGAACAACGGTGGGAAGTACCAGTGCCAGATCGGCCTGGACAGCGATATCAACGGTCGCCATGGTCGTGCGGTCGGTTTACGGGAGAACGTTTGTTGGTGTTGAAGTGTCGTAGCAAGTTTGAATGGTACGAAGTACGAATACCAAATGTACTTATGCAAGCTTACTACAATTTTAGTCAGGGTTACGGTGCAGGGTCTGTGAAGCATGAGCATTACCTGATTAGGAAAGTGAAGCTTTTCTTCGTCGTCTAATTATAATTCCTCCCAACCCGGGTCATTTAAACAATCAATCATAACCAAAGCTCGAGAGCAATTAACGTGCCGTTGTTATTGATTGTGCGTTGTCGTCTTCGTCTGTGACGTCATTGGCAGCTGGGCCGGCACCCGTCTTCGTCTGTGAGTTGGCAGCCGAGCTGGCACGGGCAGGGTTGGAGCCCGGGCAGCTGTCTTGGCCTAGCTTCGTGTGCCCTTTGTGCACCTGCCTAATTTGTGCCTTGGCCCGTATACCGCATCATTTCCTGGCGACAAAGAAGCGATTCGCGTAAGCGGCCTTCCTCCTGATACACTTGATTGGCCTAACACATTATATATAGGGGGAAGAGGAATTTGTCCAAGGAAAAGGATCACCGGGACCAGGGTATGGAGTGGGAGAGCTGTCGCAGATGATCTTGAGAGGAGCCTGTTTCCATGAATAATTGCCTCTCGCTATTCATGTTCTACACTTACCCGGGCCTCGACTTTTTCTGTTTGATAACTCACTGTGCACGGATTCACCGACGTCTGTATGACAAAAAGGCTCTGTGCCAAGACAGGCGGGCAACTTGCCGAGGCTCACCAAGCATCGGGTCAGCTCTGTGTCTCCCCGCAAGACATCAGCTCCTCTTGGGTGCGTGCTGACGGACCTCGGCCGGGAAGTGAGCAAAGAGCGGAAAGGGGGTCGACGTCGTCCATCGTTCCGTGTCGAGGCAATGACAGGGCCGACTGACTTGTGAGTCTGCAGGCTGGTGAGAAAGGAATGCCGGATCATGACCATCTCTTCCTCGTCGAATCAGCATGATCCATCGTCCCATATGTACTATCTGTGTAGACTTGCCGCTTCCTCCGGCCGGCCCCTGATGCTCCTCGCATCATCATCTGCCCGTCAGCATCCGGCTGCAACTCTGGTCAGCGTGGCACCACACCTGTAAGCGCCGTAGAAGTCGTAGACGAGAGCAGCAGTATAAAATGGACGCCCGCACGTCCTCTGTCGTGCTCAGTCCACTGCAGTGCACTCTCGTCTGCCCAATCTTTACCAATACTCGATACGCTGCCAAAGGTCAACATGTTCTCTCTCCGCAACCTCGTCCTCGCCATTGCCGTCCTGGGAGCAGCTCCCATGGGCCTGGCCGCGCCCTCGCCCGCCGAGGACTCGCTGGCTCTGCACGCCGAAGGCGATTGTACGTCGACACTTGCAAGCCCCCTCGCTGCGCTCCTGGAAAAGAAGGCTGACTCTTTCTCACAGTGGACGGCAACGTCGCCCACTTGGAGCAGCGCCATGAGGCCGAGGCCGCGGAAGCCGGCCAAGAGGACGAGGCCGATGAAGAAGATGTCGTGGACGTGCTCGAGGGCCGTGCTGCCGGCTGCTACACGACCAGCCAGAGGGGCAAGAACTGTCACTCCAATCAGTGCCCCGGCAACTCGCAGTGCAAGATCAACAACCGCGGCCGCTGCGTCTGGGCCAAGCCCAAGAGGCAGAGGCCCTTTGGCTGCAGCCAGTGCCGGTGTGCCAAGTTCACCTAGGCAAAGCTGCAGGCGCTTTCCAGCCGCAATCGGTCCGAGATGATCGACGCATAGCGTTCCTGTGACAGTCTTGCGGAAGTGTCAGAAGCCGACGCAGGCTAGAGACGAGACGAGGAGTGAAACGTCTGCTCAAGACGCACGTATATAAGAGGCTCAACAAGCCCGCGTAGAGAAAGCAAACGCAAGCATCTCTTACTTTTCTCCTCCATTTATTCTTCGCTAGTACTTATTGCCTCCGCCGGCGTCCATCTATATCCTCGCTCGACTCAGTTGTAGGCGACCAGGCTGTTGCTCGACTACATTCTCGTCAAACACAGATCTTTGTAATCGTCTCCTCTCGCACCGTCAAAATGGTCCGCTTCGGTTTCATGACTCTTCTTTGTACGTCACGCATCCAACTTTGGCTTGCCTTGGCTGGACTAATCTCGCCCACAGTCGCCGCGTCTTCCCTGGCGGCCTCGATCGGCAACACCAACGCCAATGGCCTCATCACTGCGCGCGACGCCGGCAACGCTCTTACGGCCAAGGCGCAGGCGTCTGCAAAGGATATACGGATCGCGGAGTTGCAAGACTTGAACGCGAAAGCAGAGAAAAAACTCCTGCTTGGACTAGAAGACGGCGGATTCGCGAACCCAGACGCGGGCCGAGCTCAGATCGGGAACCGCAACGCGCAGATTGAGCAGCTCCAGGCCGCTTAGACACTTCATGAGTCCTCGCGCCGGAAAGGAAATGATCTAAACATGTGTTTAATACTTCATACAGATGCTTTGCAAGGAGCCCCGGGCAACTGTATCGATCATCTATCCAGACATGTCCCTACCTGTCGTGGCATTGTATCAAGTGACATGTTGGAGGGTGCAAGATGCCAACCGCGGGATCAAAGGATGATGATGGACGGCAAGAGTGTTATTCAGGAGCCTGGGGCAGAAGCGAAACTGGACTGATTGGGATAAGCAGCCGGCTAGCTGGGCGAGGCGATTGGTTTGGCTGCCATCTGCGCCCTCGAGGACCAGTGCTCGACGGGTTGAAACAGCAATAAAACTGCCGCTGTGGCGTAGACACGCATCACTAATGCGTTGACCAGATCATGTGAATGAAAAGACGGTAAACCAAGCACTCGCATGGCTTTAGAACAGCTTTGGTGCCCTTGGTCGGATTGTGCCACTGGGGAGGAAAGAATGAGAAAAGGAAAAAGACTGGAAGAAAAGGGACGTGCTGAGGTAATGCTTGCGCCTGGTTGTTCCGGGTTGTTCCGGGTTGTTCCGGGACGACCAACCAACAAGCAACGTCACCTGATGATTCTCTCGTTCGGCAACGACCACGGCTGCTCCTCGTGCCCCTCCGTCCGCCTGAACCGAGCCGACGGCGACGCCACTATTCGCACCGCAGCCCCCAACAGATTTCCCGCGAGCCTCCCCACAGACGCCCACTGGATAGACGCACTGCCTTTGCGCCCGGTGACGTCAACGGCGTCTACAAGGTTGCCTGTCGTGAGAGGGAGGAGCCGGGTTTTGCTGCTCCCGAGCGGACAGAGCCGCTCCGCTGGGCAGGTGGCCGCTGGGCAGGTTGGTTCCATGGGCAGGTGGTTCCATGGGCTTGTTGGCTGGATGGCTCATCTTCAAGGGGCTCGACGCCGTCGTCGTGGCGCCTTGAAGGGGTTGCAGGCGGCAACATGTCCATGGCCATGATCCGACCTCAAAGAAAAAGCTACATGCCCTGGTCCGGTTATGAGGCGTTCTTGACTTGCTAGACTGACTGCCGGGAATCCCGCGAAACCGACCCGTGGTCGCAGATGCAACGTCATCTGATGTTGATGTCGGATGAAGCAGCAACGCCTGCCAATGACTGGGCAGCTCGCCTCCCGAGCAGCTCCGGCAGCAAAGGACAGGCGGGACGGCTTCTTGGCCAGCCTCGATGTCGTCTTGCACGCCGTACAGCTTCCGATATTTTCTCGTCGAGGCGCCACGCGTCCCGGTCTCGACCGTAAGCGTGTCAAGGAGCCCCAACAGGTGGCTTCAGGCAGCAACTCCACCGTCCAGGCTCCCTCTGGCGGGACGATCAGCAATGCCTTTCTTCATCGGGGCACATGCCTCGGAGACGAGCCACTCGGCCGACTACACGTTGCGAAGGGCACTGGGCCACGGACGACTTCTGTAAAGGCATGCGGAGGGGACGACATGAACACGTTCGTGGGTCGACTGACTGCCTTGGCCCTCATCCACATGGGCTACTGATTCATGAGTTGGATAACCTACACGCCAGGCAGACTGGAAAGCCGCAACCGAGGCAGACTGCAGGGTTGGATCTCATATTGTCCGCTCACCGGCCCAACGTGACCCGCGGGCTGCGTGGTGTCCATCCCGGCATCTTCGCTGGAGAGCAGACAGTGGCAGGGCCCATTTCTTTCCATGTTTGCCATCAGAATCACGCTTGTGTGGATACGGCAAAAGGCTGACAGTCGAGAGGCAGAAACCGTGACATTGACTTTGGCTTATTATTAGCAGTGGGAGGCCAGTGGTGAAACGGCGAGTTCGGGTCGACAAAACACAGAGTGTCAAGTCAACCGTCTCGAGTCAGCATTTGTTTGTCCTCGTTGGGCGACGGGACAGCGAGCAAAAGTGGGACGTGGGCATGGGCGTTATCTTGCATACACGCGTCGTCGAAGAGGTTATCGGCGGGCATGGCGACGAGGTTGCGCGGCCGATGCTTGGCACAGGGAAGGAGTCGATGCGAGTCAAGACAAGGTTGGCCATGGCAGGGATGGTGGTCGGTCCAGGTGGATTTGCTCCATTATTCACTGGCAGCGGCGAGTCGGTTGGGAGACTCAAAGACCACTTAGTCTCCACGGGTAAATGAAAAACAAAAGACAGGCCACCTAGATGCCCGGTGGCGGGGACCGGGACCGGGACCGGGGCCTCGCCGGGTGGGCTCCCGGGATGCCGCTCCGCCTCGGAGGAGTGAGCGGGTCGGAGGGTCGGAACCTTGTTTTGCGAGTCATGCACACAGTAGTAAAAGACGTAATGGGTTACGTGTGCGAGGTCTACTACAACGCAGAGTTTGTTTATGCGCGAGAAAGGGGACTCTGTGGCCGCTCTAGCCCGGTCCCGGCAAGGCGTGAAGGGGCGGCTCCTTGACGCACAGCCAGGGGGGGGGGGTTGGTTCCCCTTTCGGCATTTGGTCGATTTCACTCCGTGGCGGTAGAGAAGACGAGGTTAAAAAAGGAGGCATCAGACGGGTTTCCGGCTTGGTTTGGTTCGAGGGCTGGCGGGTCGCCCTGTCGCAGAAACGGGGGTCGGCGAGACGGAGTATACGGAGAGCGGAAATAAACCTTGGATGCGCGGGCAAAGTGAAGACGACAAAGGCGGCGCATGGACGCGTGTTCCAGCACGTCCTGTAACAGAGCTGGCTTCTCTTGTTCCTCCTCTCCTTCCTTTTCTTTTAATAAGACGAACAACCACCACCGGGGCCGAAACACGGCCATCCCACCACTTATAACAGGTAAGGTAGGCATCCGAGCCTTGACTCCCCTGAAGTTTAGACAACTGCCATCCATCGGCCCATGACAGGCGCGGTCCGTGTCCGGCCGGCTCGGCTGCCGACGGGCCCGCTTCCGGCCCCGCTCCCGGCCCTCCCCCTAATGTAAGTTGGAAGTTGAGCACACAGATTCGCCTTGTAGATGGCCTTTTCTTCCGGTCATGTTAGGGGGACAAAGGTCGACTGCGAGGGGACAAGAGTCGGCGTCGCCTGCGTGTGATGAGGAGCTTGAAACCGCGTTTGCTGGTTTATTTACGTCCCGTCTCGAGACGGTTAGTGTCACGATGGACCTTGAGACGCTCCTCTCCCCTAAAAACAGGCGTCCAGACACCAACTCGGTAGCATCGCTGGGGAACCGCGACGTCCCAGGTTCGGAACCCCTTGCACACCCACCCGGCCGAGGCAAGGCACGTCCCAGCGCGGCTTGGGCGATCTCTTGCCTCGGGCTGGGTTTGTGGAGTCTTTGGGCGCCCTTTTTTCCCTTGTCGGCTCCACCTGGGTGAGACGCGGAAGGGCTCTTGTCGGGCCTGGGTAGCCACAGAGACGCTCTCCCGCGGCATAGAGTTTTGCCTCGTCCATGGCGTGGAGACGAGGGGGGTCCTGATCTTCCCGGGACGGGGGGTGACAATGAGTCGCCGTCTCCAGTGTATTGTTATAGTCGTCGTCGTCCTCTTTTTTGCCTCTGTGTCTTTTTGTTTGGCCTTGATTACTCGATCCTCTTGTCTCTTTTTCGTGTCCGTCTTGATCATTACTTGATGCGTTTCTAATCTCTTCAACCTCGTCATTACCACTCTCTGAGACATCTAGAGCACTCACATCTGGCACTCACATCTGGCACTCACATCTAGAGCACCATCTAGACTCGGGCAAGAACACAACACATATGGACGGCCACGGTCCCCGGCGGTACCAGCCCTGGGCCGACTCGGACCAGTCGACGCGCAGAAACTCGACGGCAACGCACCGCTCCAGCTCATACCCCCCCCTCGACCTGTCCGACGAGAAGCGCGCCATGGGCCTGGGCTTCAACACCACGTCGACGCCCGTGCTCGAGTCCCAGAACCAGCGCCCGCCCGCCGTCGACATCTTCGACCCCGACCGGCCGCGGCTCGCCTTCCGGCAGCGCCTGCACCACTTCACCTGGGCCTGGTACACGCTGCCCATGAGCGCGGGGGGGCTCTCGCTGCTCGTCTTTGCGCAGCCGCACCAGTTCCCCGGGCTCAAGTCTATCGGGCTCGTCGTGTACATCATCAACCTCATCATCTTCAGCGTCATCACCGTGCTGATGCTGACGCGCTTCTTCCTGCACCCCGGCGACATGGCGAGCTCGCTGCGGCACCCGCGCGAGGGCTTCTTCTTCCCGACCTTTTTCCTGTCGCTGGCCACCATCATCACCAGCACGGAGCGCTACGCCATCCCCAAGAACGACACGGCGCTGGTGTGGGCGATCCAGGGCGCCTTCTGGGCCTACCTCGCGCTGACGCTGGTGCTCGCCATCGGCCAGTACAGCTTCGTCTTTGCCGCGCACAGCTTCGGGCTGCAGACCATGATGCCGACGTGGATCCTGCCCATCTTCCCCATTATGCTGTCGGGCACCATTGCGTCCGTCATCGCCGACACGCAGCCCGACATCGCGGCAGTGCCGATTCTCGTGGCCGGCCTCACCTGCCAGGGCCTGGGCTTCTCCGTGGCGGTGCTCATGTACGCCCACATGGTCGGCCGTCTGATGCAGTCGGGCCTCCCCAACCGCGAGCACCGCCCCGGCCTCTTCATGTGCGTCGGGCCCCCGGCCTTTACCGCCCTCGCCGTCATCGGCATGGCCAAGGGCCTGCCCGCCGTGGCCGGCCCCGTGCCCGGCTCGCTGTTCCTCGACGCCGGCGTCATCCGCACCATTGCCGTCATCGTCGCCGTCTTCCTCTGGGCCCTGAGCTTCTGGTGGTTCGGCATCGCCCTCGTCGCCGTCGTCCAGGCGCCGCCCCGGTACTTTCACCTCGGCTGGTGGGCCATGGTCTTTCCCAACACGGGCTTCACCCTGGCCACCATTTCCATCTCCAAGGAGATTGGCACCGAGGCCGTCTTGTGGGTCACGACGGCCATGAGCGTCATGATGCTGCTGCTGTTTGGCTTTGTGCTGTACCACAACATCCGCGCCGTCGTGGTGCAGGACATAATGTATCCAGGACGCGACGAGGACGTGGAAGATCACTAGACGAAGATGGAGGACGGAGACATTCCCTCCAACAGAACAGCATGGAAGGCGGGCGTTTTGGAAACATTGGGTTGACACGAAATTGGGCTACAAAGGGGCAGAAGTTCAGGTTTGAAGGAATCTAGGTAGTCACGAGTGTCGCAATTCGCGCACGGACCTCATTGCGTAGTCAGCAGCCTCGCGCACACAGCTTTCTTAATTCATCAAAGCATTTTCCACAACGGGTTCCTTGTCAAGGAACGTTGCATTCATATCGTGTGTGTTGAGCTACCCCCGAAAACGACAACCAGTCTTCATCTCCCCCCGAAAACGACAAGCAGTCTTCATCTACCCCTGAAAACACCCCCCCTCTCAGTCGACATTCGCCGCGTCGTCGACAATCTGCACCTTGATGACGGGCCTCGCCGAGGAGCCGTGGCGCCCGCCGACCAGCTGCATGGCGGCGACGGCGTCGTCGAGGGCGAAGCGGTGGCTGACGAGGCTCTCGAGGCGGGCCTGGTCGATGAGGCCGCCCTCGACGGCGCGCACCGCGGCGGGCCAGGTGTCGTGGTAGCGGTTGGTGAAGAGCAGCTTGATCTCGGCCAGGGACAGGTGCATAAAGGGCAGCTTGTCGATGGTGAGGCGCGGCGACACGCCCACGACGTTGACGCAGCCGCCGCGCCGCGCCGTGTAGGCGGCCGTGGCGATGGACGACTCGACGCCGGTGCACTCGAGCACGAGCTGTGGCATGTCGGACTCTTGGTGGGGGTTTTGGTCGGGCTTTTCGGCCTCGTCGGGCCCGTTTTCTTGCCCCCGGAACTCCCCCCGGAACACCCCCCCGAACATCCCCCGGATCTTGCGGCCGCTCTCGGCCGGCTCGTCCGCCTCCGCCACCAGGTACGTCCGGCACGCCGGCTCAAAGGAGCGCGCAAACGCCAGGCGCGCCGGGTCCAGGTCGGTGATGACAATCGGGTGCGCCCCCGAGGCCCGGGCCGCCGCCATGGCCAGCAGGCCGATGGGCCCGGCGCCGAAGACGGCCACGGGCGAGCCCAGGCTGACGGGGCTGGTGCGCAGCGCGTGCAGCGCCACCGACAGCGGCTCCAGCAGCGCCGCCGCCGTGAAGCCCATGGAGTCGGGCAGCCGGTGCACGTGGCTGGCCGGGTGCGTCTTGTACCGCTGCATGGTGCCGTGGTGCGGGTAGACGCCCGAGAAGGCCACCTGCTGGCACAGGTTGTAGCGGCCGCCGACGCAGAGGAAGCAGCGCCCGCACGAGACGCCGGGCTCGACGGCCACGCGGTCGCCTGGAGAGGTTAGATGTGTATATAGATGGACGTGTATAGATGGATGGATGTATATAGATGGAGGATGTATATAGATGGAGGATGTATATAGATGGAGGATGTATATAAATGGAGGATGTATATAGATGGAGGATGTATATAGATGGAGGATGTATATAGATGGAGGATGCATATAGATGGATGGATGTTGGATGTATATAGATGGACACAACTCACCCTTCTTCACGCGCGTCACGTCGGCGCCCACCTCGAGCACAACGCCCGCCGCCTCGTGCCCCAGGATGCAGTCGCCGTCGACGGTGATGTCGCCGATGCGGCCGTGGTGCCAGAAGTGAATGTCGGACCCGCACACGCCCGTGGCACGCACGTGGAGGAGCACCTCGTCGGGCCCGGGCTCGAGGACGGGCGCGTCGTGCATCTTGACCTTGCCGTCGGCCGTGACGACGAGCGACGGGTTCTTCATGACGTTGGTGGCGAGCGACGGCTTCCTCGAGGCCGAGACCGGGGCCGGGGCCGGGGCCGAGGCCGATGCGGCAGCCGGCGCGCGGGGGCCCGGCGCCGTCATGGGGCGGAAGAGGAAGAAACGGGGAGAGATGGCGCGAGTGGCTGTTTGCGCGGCTCCTCGTCACTGGCAGTCTTTTTCGTCGCAGACTGCTTCTCTCTCGTGTCGTGTGTCGTGTGCGTCTCTCACTCCTACATATGTGTACCCGGTGACCAAGACACAAGGTCCCCCCAACGGGTACCCTCTCCCTCCCCTCTCTGTCCCGCGTCTGGCCGCGCTGCGGGGTGAGAGGGGACAGCCATATAGGTACCTACATACATATTCCTCCCGAGTCCAGACAAGCGAATCAGGGAATGACGTGTCACCGCATCTCCTCCCGGTTAGGCATCCCGGACTGAGCCCTACGCATGCACAGTACCGCGCGAGGCTCACGAGCATCATGTATGTATGTATGATTGCTTATTGTCGCACCAACACCTACGAAGTACACCTTGCCACCGCCGCTCGTGCCGACTCAGAGGGTTCCCGCGTCCCGTCATGGGATGCGCCTCCGACCGTGTACCACTCTGACGGCACTGAGCAGCCTCTTGGAAAGGTAGGTGAGCCGTTTGTTGTTGGTCGTGTTTCTTTCGGATGCTCTGTTGAAACGGCCGCTTCTGCTTTGAGCATCCCGAGCCCTTTGAGCATCCCGAAGCCGGCACCGTAAGTCGTCGGTCCCGAGAGGGATTGGCTGAGACCTGCTCGTGTTGGCCGGGACAGGAGACGAGACGCCTCGGCTGTGTTGCAGTACGACGGCATGACCATCTGGTGACCATGGCAAGGGGCAACTCGTCCATGCATGTAGTTCCTGAGCAGTAACTCGTACGAGTAGTACGAAGTAGTAGATGACTCGAGTTCACGTTGTACTCCGTACGGAGTAATGTACTATTGATAAAAAAGGAAGTTAATAAAGTTAGCATTTTATTGAAGCTTGCTTAAACGGTATTGTGTCACATGCATCGGACCCTCTTACACGCATATGTATGTTGCCCGATTCCCCCGTTCCATCGAGGCGTTTTCCATCCCGCGATAACGGAGATGGAGACTAGGGCCGTGGGTCAGTCTATATTACACTGTGTGTGTATGCCTCGTTCGGGCTGTACCGATAAGCTGGTGACAAGAGTTCCAGAAGCCGACAAGGAAAGAACCGTACATCTTCGTGCCTACCTCGGTTATTGTCTGAAAAAAGAAGGAGCCTTCTCCTGCTCCATTGCCTGCCTGACCCACCACCCACGTGAGCCCCCCAAACTCAATCCCTCCAACATCTGCAACGCAAAACGCAAACGTCGAAAAAGCCATGGACGCGCGTCGACGTCATGCTCCTGTTGGCTCCCGATAGAATCGCTCGTCTTACCGCTCCGCAATAGAGCAGCAGAGACGGGGAGCAAGGCAGACGAGTCGAGCCTCCGCGACGACTTCATCGAGGCTCGGCGACGACTTCACCTCTCGTCCTCGCCTCACGACTCCCCCGTCCACCAACATCAGCCACCATGGGCTCCCGCAGACACTCGGCCGCCGACCAGGCCCTCGCCAGCCTCGGCTACAAGGGCGAGCTCCCGCGCAACCTCGGCATGATGAGCATCCTCGGCCTCTCCTTCGCCATCATGGCCGTGCCCTTTGGCATGTCGACGACGCTCTACATCACCCTCACAAACGGCCAGGCCGTCTCCGTCCTCTACGGCTGGGTCCTCGTCTCCCTCATCTCCGTCTGCATCGCCGCCTCCCTCGCCGAGATCTGCGCCGTCTTCCCCACCGCCGGCGGCGTCTACTACTGGTCCGCCATGCTCAGCACCCGGCCCTGGGCTCCCCTCGTCAGCTTCGTCGACGGCTGGCTGACCCTGGTCGGCAACTGGACCGTCACGCTGGCCATTGCCTTTTCCGGCGCCCAGCTCATCCTCAGCGCAGTCTCCATCTTCAACCCCGACTACGTCGCCACCCGCTGGCAGACGCTCCTCTGCTTCTGGGCCGTCATGCTCGTCTGCGCCCTCGTCAACGCCTTTGCCTCGCGCTACCTCGACTTCATCAACAAGCTCTGCATCTACTGGACCGCCCTCAGCGTCCTCGTCATCCTCGTCACCCTCCTCGTCATGGCCCCGGCCCGCCGCGACGCCGCCTTTGTCTTTTCCCACTACGACGCCTCGGCAAGCGGCTGGCCCGCGGGCTGGTCCTTTTTCGTTGGCCTGCTGCAGCGTGAGTCCTGTCCCGCTCGCCTGGCCATGGCCCCTCGCCTGGCCCCGTCTCCCCCGCTCACCTCTTGTCCCCCGAGCAGCCGCCTACACCCTCACCGGCTACGGCATGGTGGCCGTCATGTGCGAAGAGGTGCAGCACCCCGAGCGTGAGGTGCCCAAGGCCATTGTCCTGTCCGTCGTCGCCGCCGGCGTCACCGGCGTCATCTACATCGTTCCCATCCTCTTCGTCCTGCCCGACGTCCAGATGCTGCTGCAGGTGGCCAACTCGCAGCCCATCGGCCTCCTCTTCAAGACCGTCACCGGCTCCGCTGCCGGCGGCTTCGGCCTGCTCTTCCTCATCCTCGGCATCCTCATCTTCTCCGGCATCGGCGCCCTCACCGCCGCCTCGCGCTGTACCTATGCCTTTGCCCGCGACGGCGCCATCCCCGGCTTCAAGCTGTGGAGTCGCGTCAACACCCGCCTCGACATGCCCCTGTGGGCCCTCGGCCTCTCCACCGCCATCGACTGCCTCCTCGGCTGCATCTACCTCGGCTCCGCCGCCGCCTTCAACTCCTTTACCGGCGTCGCCACCATCTGCCTCTCCACCTCGTACGGCGTCCCCGTCCTCGTCAGCCTCGTCCGCCGCCGCCGGCACGTCAAGCACTCGCCCTTTCCCCTTGGCCGCCTCGGTCCTGTGGTCAACGTCATCTCCGTCGTGTGGATCGCCTTGGCTAATGTCATTTTTTGCATGCCCGTCTCGCTGCCCGTCACCCCGAGCTCCATGAACTACGCCGCCGCCGTGTTTGCCGGCTTCGCGGCCATTGCCTTTGTCTGGTACTTTGCCTACGCGCGCAACAACTTTACCGGCCCGCCTGTCGTCGACGACGACGCCTACGGTCCTGGCGTCACCGTGGGGAGGTTGCTCAAGGACCCTGCGGAGCGTGGGGTCGCCGGCTCCGCAGAAACACCGGCGCCCGTCGTCGAGGGGAAGCCCACGTAGATGATGTCATGGCGTACCGTATATCTGTGCCTACATACAAGCCGTCATGAATTTATTGGCTAAACCGGCGAGCGACGCCTTGCCGTTGGTTAAATCATCACCTACACTCGAGTTCTGCACGAGGGACATGTCGCAAGCGAAATCTGCAACCAAGGCCCGGTCGTAAAGGGTATATTCTGCACTCGTCGTGGGCGGCTCCCCCGAGGCACGCGCGGCCAATAATGCAGAGGCATGGCTGCTGGCGGCCTCAGACGCTAATGGTCCTGAAGACGCTAAACTCCTCGCCCGTGGCGACGAGGCTGCCGGCCATCTGCGGGTGCCAGTGCAGCTCCTTGACGGCCTTGAGGTAGTGGACAAAGAGCAGCTGCGGGGGCACGTCCTTGACGCCGGCCGTGTCCTTGCTCTCCTCGTCGTCGAGCTCGACGGCCAGGTCCCACAGGGTGACGGTGTTGTCGCCGGCGGCCACGGCCATGATGGAGTCGTCGGTCGGGTGCCACTCGACGCTGGTGATTTGCTCCTTGTGGAAGTTGAAGCTGGCGAGGGGCTGGGGCTTGTCGGCGGGCGTGGCCTTCCACTGGCGCAGGTCCCAGACGGCCCAGGTGCCGTCGTCGGCGCCCGAGGCGAGCAGGTGCGACGTCTGGCGCGACCACGATATGACGTTGACGTCGGACGAGGAGACGCCGACGGTGAGGGCGGGGGCGCGCGACTTGGAGCGCACGTCCCAGACGCGCACGGTGCCGTCGCTCGAGGCCGAGGCGAAGACGGACTGCTCCGAGGGCGACCACTGGATGTCCTCGACGCTGCCGGCGTGGCCGCGGAAGGCGCGCGTGTCGGTGACCCAGCCGCCGCCGTCGGTGCGCGTCGTGACGTAGATGAGCCCGTCGTTGTCGCCCGTCAGCAGCTTGCCGCCGGGCACCGTGGGCGACCAGTCGACGGCGTAGCCCTCGGCCTTGTGGGCGCGGATGGTGGAGACGGGCTTGTTCTGCTGCGGGGTGATGACGGTGCCCGGGCTGTCAAACGAGGCCAGGTGCGGCGTGACGTCGTGGATCAGGACGTGGCTGGACTCGGTCATGGTGGCCGTCAGCGTCGTGGGCGGCCGGCCGGGCTCCGAGGCGGGCATCTGGTGGGCGCGGATGCGGTTCGTCGTGGAGCCGAGGGGGATCGACTTGCTCTCCAGGATGGGCTCGGCGTCCTCGTCGTCGTCGTCGTCGCCGTCGTCGTCGTCGCCGTCGTCGTCGTCGTCGGACTCGCCGCCGCCGTGCCGCTCCGTCCGGCTCAGGCCGCTAAACTTGTTGACCATGAGCTGGTTCTCGTGCGCGCGGGCGTGCTCGGCCTGGGTGCCCGCGACGGTGTACATGGTGGCCGGGTAGGCCGTCCTGGCGTCGCCGAGTTGGTCGCGCACAATGTCAAACGACAGGCAGGGCCAGGGGGTGCTGAGGTTGTGCAGCATCTCGTACGTCGACACGTCGGGCGCCAGCGTCTGCCCGGGCTCGAGCTTGCTGCGCCCGACGATGAAGGTGCCCTGGTCGACGTCCATGGCCGCTGCGGCTTCGGCCCGTCAGCAAGCCGCCCTGCGCCGCCGAGCTCGTGCGCAGCCGTCGCGGTCTTGGCCCCACGAGCCCCCCCGGGGGAACCGCTGCCTCACCTGCTTTCTCCTCGGCCTCCCTCTCGGCATCGGGCCTCCCATCGACGCCGGCCTCGAGGATCTCGTCGTCGCTCTCAAACTCGTCCTCGAACTCGTCCTCGAACTCGCCCATGTCCCGGTCGCCGTCGTCGAGGTCCATCTTGTCCGGGCGATGGCCGCTCTTGAGCGGGCCGCCGACGTTTTCGGCGTCGGCCGTTCGCTTCGACATGGCGGGGGGCTGGTGGGGGGCCCGCGACTTGGGGGGTCTGCTGGAGCGACGGGGCTTCAATGGGGGGCTTTCGGGGTGTTGGACTCGGGATGCCGTCGTCGCGCCTGGGTGCCTGGTTTGTTGATGATGCTGGGATTTCACCTCCTGTTCTGGGTCTTTTTTTTTAAAAAAAAATTTTAAACCCGTTGCGACCCCTCCGTCAAAAATTCTGGCGCAACCCCGCCACTTGCAATAGGGCTGGTGTGGCTTAAGGCGGTGGCGGTGCAGCCATTAAGGACTCGGGATCGCGAGCAAACCGAAACCTGGCACACACGAGAACAGCATCCGATCCCCGCTGGCGCGGCACCACGACGTCCTGTTGCGGGCCCGGCAGTTGGCGCAGGGCCCGTCGCCATCGCACTGGCATGGTGTTTATCAGTCCGAGTTCCCAAGCCGCCTCTAGCCCTCCCAGACTTTTCTTGCAGGCCGAGCTGGCTGTCTTCATGGCACCGTGGGCTGCTGCCATCATGTTGATGGCTGGCTGCCTAGGGGTGTGCTGACTGGCCTGGCTGCTAGCTACGGTGGGCTCTTCACCATTTCATCATTGCATTTCCGTCCATTTCGCGCTGAACCTGTACAAGGATTGACAGTTGCAGCTCGCCGAGGACCGTCCATAGCCGTCGTCTCCCCGCGACCCGGCAACAAGGGACCGAATGACGAGCGACAGGCGTAAGCAGAGCATGCACATGTGTAACGAGGCAGGGCAATATCGTGCACCCTGGCAGATGGAACCAGGCCACCTTCTCTTGGTCCGCAATCGTCCTCATTCGTAGCCATATCTAGCTCATGTGATTGTGCTTTGGTATCTTGTCATTTCGACAGGCACCCATCTGCTCCGTACTATACCACGGGATTCGCCATCCTAACCAGTGACTTTGTGGGCTCGTACGTACCCAATGTGTGTGTGTGTTTGTCTTGGAGCCATGCGTGTGCGCGTCCCTGCCCTAAACGTTCGTCGTGTGACCGAGGCTGGCAGCACCCCAGCCGTGAGCAGCCGGCGCCTCAACACATACTACTACCAAGGCGCCACCGTTGCAGCTCGGGGCCGGGACAGCCGCTGCCCTTGGGAGGACGCCAGGGATGAGCGGCCGGCGGTCGCGTTGCGGCCCTGTCAGCGAACTCTCTCGAGGTATGCCTTCCAGGCCTTGGATCGATACCTCTCGGCTTCCTCTTGCGGATCTCCGGCCTTGAGGATGCCCCGTCCGACAATGACAATGTCGGTGCCGCAGACCCCTATGATCTTCTGCGGCGTGTTATACTGCTGACCCTTGCTGTCTCCCGGCACCGCGCCGTTGCGATCCTCATCATCGGGCGGCAGCTGGCAGCCCGGCGTCATGTGGATAAAGTCGTCGTCGGGCTCCGAGTTGAGGCTCTCCTGGGAGACAAAGCCCATGACGAATTCCTTGTGCTCCCTGGCGGCCTCGACGCAAGCTTGTGTGTACTCCCTGTTCATGAAGTTGCCCTGGCTCGACATTTGCGCCAGGATGAGCAGGCCTCTGGTGATGGGCGCCTCGTCGATGCCGGCAAACAGCACCTCGTCGCCCCCGGTCATGTTCTTGGCCAGGCGGGGAGAGTTGGCTGGCTCGTACTGCTGGGTGACGGTGGTGACGGAAACGATGCTACCCTTGCGCCCCTCGTCAGCCCGGCGGATATACTTTGCGTCGTCGTCGTCACCCCGGGCCGAGTTGTCGGGGTCGTCGGAGTCGTCGGCCGTCGGGGTGCCCACCGTGACCGACGTCTTGACCTCGTAGGGATACCGCTCGAACCAACGCGACGCAGCATTGGCAAGCGACGTCACCGACGCCTTGCCCGGGACCATGTTGACGTTGACCATGTGCGCCCATTCAATGATGCGAGCCGAGCCGCCAGTGTACTGCATCTCCACCGTATTGCCAATGTCGCCAAACTTGCGGTCCTCGAAGATGAGGAAGCCGTGTTTGCGAGCCAGGGAGGCAAGCCGAGCGCCGGTGCCAGTCTGGGGATGAAAGTCCCAGCCCGAGACTATGTCATGGTGAGTTTTGAGAACCACAATCGAGGGCCCGATCTTGTCGGCAAGGTAGAGAAGCTCCCGTGCGGTGTGGACGTCGGCGCTGAGGCAAAGGTTGGATGCCTTGAGGCCCATCAACTTGAAGAGGTGAGCAGTTAGAGGATGAGTAGCTGTCTCAGCCCTGGAGGCGTACGTCGCCTTGAGAGTCGGGTGCAACGCCATGCTGGCGGCGCCCGGCGGCTTGCTGTTCCGGGGATGGAGGAACTGTGAAGCCGTGGGGAAGGGAGTTTGGGGCGCTGGCGTCTTCTGGAGTAGGACGATGGCTATCTCCGGCCCGTAACGGTGGTAGCGACTGAGTTGCAGGGTTCAGTGAGAGCAGAGAGAGAGGCGAGTAGATGGATGTTGGCTGACGCTAGGGTCACCCAGGGATCCGGACGGGCGGGTTCGCTGGGGAAGCCCCAAGCCGCCAGGTGGGCGACAGTCAAGGCCCGGGGCCTGGGGAGACGGCGTTGGATATCGATGGACGTATTAAGCAAAACAAGCGTGATGGTAGACGGGCGTTTGGGAGGCCTTCGGACGAGTCCCTCAAATCGTCGAGACGCCTTGAAGCGTTGGTCAGTTCCGGCCGAGATCAAAGACGAAGAAGAAGAAATAAACAGTCGCGACGTGAGCCGAGTGATCAGCAGTTGGAGGGAGTGGCAGGAGCTCGGGCCAGTGTGGGAGGAGGGGGATCCGACGAGATCAGCAGCTGTCGAGAGGGAGGAACAGCAGGGTCAGGTGGCGGCGACACTTGCAAGTTGGTGCGGCAGAGGGCGAAAGCGAGTGGGAGGCGATCAGATTGACACCGAGAGCCGCAGAAAATTTGGGGGGGGGATACTGTAAGTTGAAACGGATCCTTAACTTGGGTTCCTGCCTGGTAGGCGGTACCTAGAGTTGTTCATCAAGTGTCCGGGCTCCAAAGTACTCTATACTCTTGTAGTACTTACCGAGTGAGAAACGGACACCTGCGGCAGCCAGCCGGTCCAGGGCCTCGACCCACTGCAAGTTACAGCTTAACAGGGGGCTTTGTTTGAAACGTCGGACGGCTGATGTCGGACGGGCTGATATCTACGAATACAATAGCTACCAAGCCCCTTTACTGGTATTACTTCGTACCTACTACCTCTAATCTACTTGTGACCACCACGGACAGGCAAGGTCCCCGTCGACAGCTCTAGATATGCCGTGTCATGGCTTGCAGCAGACAAGCAGCAAGTCGGTTGGTCGTGAAGATTGTTGTGTTGGTCGTCAAGCCAGGTTCTTGCCGCATGAAAACGGAGCCAATGACGGACAGTATGTACGAAGTACTCCGTACGGATACGGATACGACTGGGCGCCCAACCCTGTACAGAGTCGCTGCAGCTGGCACAAGACACCCAGCACGAAGCTGCCGCGGACCAAGAAGCGGATGACGTCCCATGTCTCGCAGGGGAAGCCGTGAGTCCTGGCTGCGCAGGTAAATACTCTGTGCACAGCCATAGGCGAGTCTGCACCCGAGCTCGGGGTTTCAATGTTGCGATTGCGCCTGCACAGGTACGGCAGGAATCAGCCCGAGACTCCCGCCCGCCAGCACAAGACAGAAAAAAAAGGCCCCCACGCCGGACCTTGCTGACGACGGACTTTACCCAATGTAGCGGGTACCTGATGCTGCGCCCTAGACTGCACCCTGATTTCACTGACCTCCTGGATCTTGGACAGAATATTCGTACAGAATCCATCTCTCCCGTCTCTTCTCTCTCCTTGTCCCTGCTCTCGTCACTTCTTCCGCTTCGTATCCGCTCCTTTGCCCGCCGGCTCCTGCGGTAGTCGAGAGAGACGTCACCGCCTCCGTTTGACTTGCGCCTTTGTGGCACATTGGCTGCCAATCATCTCATCGCCACGTCGTCGTCCGTCGCCCTCGCCGCCGTCCTCGCCGCCGTCCTCGCCGCCGTCCCAATCACACACCCGACCTCGAGACACGGCACCCGTCACTCGCCGCCATGCCTTCCCGCCAGAGCCGCAAAAAGTCCCCCAAAGCCCGCGACCCCTCGTTGGAAGAGGAGAGCCACGATGCCTCCGTCCACGGCAACGGCTCGGCCTTGGCTGTGACGCCCGACCGCGCTCCGGCCCCTCGCGAGAACATCTTTCTCTTCTGGCCCAACATCATCGGTATGCATCGCCCCGGAGCTCCGTGACACCATACGGCAGGACGAGCTTCTCGCTGAACCGCGCGCCGCTTCCACAGGCTATTTCCGAATCATCCTCGCCATTGCCTCTCTCTACTACATGCCGTTGCACCCCCGAACCTGCTCCGTCCTCTACAGTGTCTCCTGCCTGCTCGACGCTCTCGACGGCTACGCTGCCCGCCTCTTCGAGCAGTCGACGCGCTTCGGCGCCGTCCTCGACATGGTGACGGATCGCTGCACCACCTCGTGCCTGCTCGTCTTCCTGTCCTCGGCCTTTCCGCGATGGGCCATTCTCTTCCAGTGCCTCATCGCCCTCGACTTTTCGAGCCACTACATGCACATGTACGCCACCCTCGTCGTCGGAGGCGCCGACTCGAGCCACAAGAACATCGACAAGAGCCAAAGTCGGCTGTTGAATCTGTACTATTCCAACAAGGTGCGTGCACGGTTTGCGACGCGTGGAAATGCCCCGGTGCGGCAGCTAACCGCCGTCTCGACAGATTGTCTTGTTCATATTCTGTCTCCTCAACGAGCTCTTCTTCATCGCCCTCTACCTCCTGTCCTTCTCGTCGCCCCTCCTGTCGCCCAACCTGATCAAGAGCGTAGCGGAGTCGAGCGGCGGCATCATCCAGCCCGGCGCGCCCGTCAATGCTTCCCTCTTGAGGCAGATGTTCCCGGACCCCTTCAGCGCCGCGGCCCTGGAGATGGCCCGCGCCAACAAGATGGACTCCAACGGCCCCTGGATTGTGGCCGGCATCAGCTTCCCCGTCATGGCCATGAAGCAGTTCATCAACGTTGTCCAGCTCGTCAAGGCGAGCAAGTCGCTGGCCGAGGTCGACATCAAGGATCGCAAGGCCAAGGGTCTCCCCAGAGAGGTCAAGGTCAAGAGCGGCTGACTGCCGCCGAGGTTGTGGAACACGTGGCTCCAATAGACGGGCGATGGCTCAACAAGGGTCCTGCGCGCCACCAGTCCGGAGGCCACTCGGCGCGCATCGATTCCCTGCTCTCCGGGGCGTCCACGTTGGAATGGCCGCCAACTGGACAAGTATTTCTGCAGTGTCCATCCTAGCGATGGATCAACTTGTGTCTGCATGGTTCGGCGCAAACGGAGCGGATTTGGACGCGGATTGCCCATGCTTGTGTGATGCGGGTCGGGCTGATTTCTGCTTGGCTGGACTGTTTTCTTTCTTTCTTGCCTCTTATGCTTGTCGTGTACAAAGTGTAAAGGGCCTCCCCGAGAACACGGGTTCGTCATCTCCCCCCCGTTCTGATTTTACCCACGGCTAGAGAGACCTCGCTTTGTATGTACATATATATAACGGGGGCCTGTTGATCCGGCGGTCTCCATCTAGACGGAGCCGGCTTCGTTCTTGTTGTCTTATTGGGGGTCTTTTCTTTGTTTGCTAATACCCCGAATCGGGGACATGCCTCACGGGAGTGCGAGGGACGAGTTTGAGGGGGGATTAAAAACGTTGGGGATGTCTTTTGACGGGATATCTTTGCCACTACGAGTCTTTCAATGATGATGAGCTGAAGGTACAACGTTCGCCGCAAGCAAGCCTACATGTGTCCTCTCATCTCGCAAGTCTACTAAAGGCGGTCTCGGCGGGGGGGTCCGGCAAGGGAGAGATCGATCAGGCGTGAAGGGGGCCATCAACTGCGCGGGACCGAGTCGACGGGCTTGGCCAGGCCATACCACGCCACGACGCAGACGCCGAGGTTGCCCACCAGACAGCTAAAGACGAGGGCGACGATACCGCGGGCGGTGAATCTACCACGACAGACGTTTAGCCAACTTTGCACCCACAGTTGCCGGGAACTTTGTACCTACTGTGCCGTGAACTTTGAACCCAGTGTGCGCCGTGGTAAAGGCAGCACGCACAGGGGCACAAAGGGGGGGGGATGGGGGGGGGGGGCTCGTCCACTTACCCTTCGGGCAGGGGGGCGTGGGGCTCGTTCTGGCCGGTCAGGTCGGCCAGGTCGGCCGTGTTGCCGGCGGCGTTGCCGACGGTGGGGATGTTGGCAAGGCGGCAGACGTCGAGGTGGTCCTCGGGCAGGGCGAGGAGCTGCTTCTGCAGGTCGGCGGGGGCCTCGACAAAGGTGACGAGGAGGCCCGAGACGACGTGCCACTCGATGTGGCAGTGGTAGAGCCAGACGCCTGGCCGAGGCGCCTCGTCAGCAGGGACACGCGGGGTTGTCGCACTCTGTCACGATATCAAGGAGTCGAGATGGGGAAAGAACGTACCTGGGTTGTCGGCCCTGAAGCGCAACACAATGTTCCCGTTGGGCCAAACGACGAGGGTATCCCTCCGCATGGGCATCTCTGGAAACCGCACCTTGGCCGGGTCCGTGTCCTCAAATATGCCACCCTCCTCCTCGGAGCGGTGGATGGCCTGGAAGTTGTGCCCGTGCAGGTGAAACGGGTGGCGGCCCGGGTCGAGGTTGTCGAGCACCACCTGTACCACCTCGCCGCGCTCGAGCACAAAAGGCTGCGAGTACTCGCCGTAGATGACCGAGTTGTTGGCCTGGTGGCCGGTCGAGAGGGCGGTGTAGAGGCTGGGCACCTTGGGCTCGACGTAGGTGATGTTGTTGAAGAATGCGTAGTTTGCGCCGTCGCCCAGGTTGTCCATCTTGACGCTGAGCTTCACGACGCGGTCGGGCTCTGGCAGCAGCGTCATGTTGTCATAAGGAACCAGCGTCATGTCGTCAAATGGAGCGAGCTCGTCGACGAGGGCGGGCTCAGGCTTGGCCTTTGTGTCGTCGTAGACAAGCCAGCCGGTCGAGTTGTAGTTGAGGTCGGGGGGCAGCACGTCAAATAGCGACTACATCGGGGGGTCAGCCAAAGGTTTCGGATTTCGGACTCGGACTCTGGTCGTTCTCGGTCTTTATGCCGCCCAGACTTTCATGATGGAGGGTAAACACGTACCGAGTCCATGCAGGCGACAATGGGAAAGTTGGCGGCGGTATCGGCCTTGGTCTCGACAAGGACGCTTACGCGCTGAGCAGCGGAAATGTAGACCATGTCTGCCTCGGCGTCCCTCGTGTAGACGCCGTCGACCTCGACGATGCGCATCTTGTGGCCCTCGATCCAAAGGTACTGGGCGGCAAAGGCGCCCATGTTGATGATGCGGAACAGATACGTCTTGTTGGGCCGGACGGCGACGGTCAGGTTCTGCGTCTCGTTCATCAGGGCGGCGTTGGGCACGGGCTCGGCGCCCGTGGGGTTGCCCTTGGTCATGAATCGCGGGATGAGCGTCTGCATCTCATCGTGATACCAGTCGGACAGGGTCAGGACCAGCTCCTCGTCCACCTGGTCCCGGTAGGGGAATTTACGGTCGTGGACGACGAGGGGCCCACGCAGTCCGTCGGGGTACTGGGCGTGGGTGTGGGAGTGATACCAGTAGGTCCCAGGCTGGTTAATCTGCCGCGGCGTGTCAGTCCGAGTCTTTCCGAGGCCGAGGCAGCTCAAGGCAGAGGCAGAGGCAGAGGCAGCTCAAGGCCGAGCTGTCAAGACAAGAAAGGGGCTGTAAAGACAAGAAAGGGGCTCACGGTAAAGTTGTAGGTAAACGAGGCGCCGGCGGGGATGGGGCACTGGGTGACGGCGGCCGCGCCGTCCATGTGGGCGGTGCCGTTCATAAAGAGGCCGTGAAAGTGCAGCGACGTGGTCTGGTTGCGGAGCTGGTTGTCGACGTGGATGACGATGCGGTCGCCCACGTCGGCGTCGATGCGCGGGATGGGCCACTGGCCGTTGATGCCAATGACGGGCCGCTCAAAGGCGCCGTCCGGGTTGGCCCTCACCCAGGTGATGTTGAAGTGGTGGGTGATGGTGGCGGCGGCCGCGAGGGTCGCCGAGGCCGCGAGGGCCGCCAGCTTGGTCAGGAGAGCCATGTGCAGCGAGGGAAGAAGTTGTTTCTGCTGTGTTGATGTGACGAGGGGACGTGGAAGCCTCGGGCTATCTATAAGCCGTGTTGCTCGCGGATACTCGGCACGTATTCGTACTGCGGATCCGTCCTCGGTCCTGCCGATTCTCGGTACTGCAGGGAACGCATGGCCAAAGGCAAGGGGCATGCCGAGATGAGCTGATTGATAAGGAGCCGTCAAGTCCCATCTGATAAAATCCTTGATCCCCACCAACAACAGCCTTGACTCGTGTCCAACATTTCTTTTTAGACTCTCTGGTCCCCGCTTTGCCGCCGTTCAGGGTCGGTCGTGGCCTGATCCGCGCAGTAGCTTCCCCCTGAAGCAGGTTGTCGTTCATTCCGAGAGCACTTGGATGCCATTGTGGCATCATGGTCCGGCCGAGACTCCTGATCCCATGACCGTGGTTATAAGTTAGACATCATCTCTTGACGCCGTCCACGTGGCGCAGACACACAAACTTTTGTTAGAAACCCTGCCTGGCCAAGCTCGCACGCGCTCGTGTGACTCGGTCGGTGCCTTCGAGTTTACCCGTCAACATGACGACAGACGTCTTTTCCGTTCCCGTCTTCCTCATCGTCTTTCGCGAGACGCTCGAGACCGTCATCATTGTCTCGGTCCTGCTCGCCTATCTCAAGCAGACCCTCCATGGCCCCAATGGCAATGCTCGCGTGTACAAGCTCCTGAGGCGACAGGTGCTCATCTCCCGCTCCCGTCTTGCCATCGGCCGTTGCCACGGTGCCCTCGGTTGCTGATCCTCTCCCAGGTCTGGATCGGCGTCGCCGCCGGCTTCTTCCTCTGCATGGTTGTGGCCGGTGCCATCATCGGCGTCTTCTACACCGTGCGGCTCAACTCGTGGGAGGCCAACGAAAACTACTACGAGGGCGCCTTCTGTCTCCTTGCCTCCGTCATCATCACCATCATGGGTGCTGCCCTCCTCCGCATCGGCAAGATGCAGGACAAGTGGCGCCTCAAGCTGGCAAGGGCCGTTGAGACGCCCCGAGGCACCCATACCCGCCACTCGTGGGCCCGCTTCGCCGAGAAGTATGCCATGTTCGTTCTCCCCTTCATCACCGTCCTGCGCGAGGGCATCGAGGCCGTCGTCTTCACCGCCGGCGTCTCCTTCACGGCACCCGCCTCTGCCGTGCCGCTGCCCGTCGTGGTAGGCCTGTTCGTCGGAATCCTCATCGGATACATCATATACAAGTACGCACCCTCGTCTTTCCGTCCCGCTCCTGACCTTGGCCCGTGGAATCGTCTTCTAATAGACCGGCCAGAGGTGCATCGACGGATCGGATGCATCTGTTCCTCCTCGCCTCAACCTGTCTGCTGTATCTCGTCGCTGCCGGCCTCTTCTCCCGAGGCGTCTGGCACTTGGAGGCGCAGAAGTGGAATGATGTCGTCGGCGGCGACGCCGCAGAGACCGGAGCCGGAGCGGGCTCGTACGATATTGACAAGAGTGTCTGGCACGTCAACGTAAGTGGCCCTTCGTCTAGGACGCTCGGCTCTCGATTCAATCTCTGACGACGCCCCTGATAGTGCTGTCAGTCATCCGGCCCCGATGCCGGCGGTTGGGGCATCTTCAATGCCATCTTTGGCTGGACCAACTCGGCCACGTACGGATCCGTCATTTCCTACAACGTCTACTGGATCGTCGTCATCATGGGCTTCGTCGTCATGCGATTCCACGAAACCAAGGGTCGCTGGCCCTTCACCAAGGCCAAGACTCGACAGCCACTCCCTGCTGAGAGCGAGGGCCGCCAGGGTGTCCTCGAGACCAAGACCGCCGCGCGGGAGACTTCGACGGCCGTCGACGCCTAAGTCCAGTGGCGACGACATCTGGCTAGGATACCCAAGGACAGCCTCCGATGACCGCCTTTTCGTGTACAGTCGGCCCTCCTCAGGCTGTATTGAAGAGGGGCATCGGAAGCCAGGAGTTTGTTTGGTGTGCAGATCAAGTCTTCTAGGTTCCCTGCGATAGGTTCCGCGAGTGGCAGAATCGTGAGATGGCTTGCAGGCAATTGTAGTAATAATCACCCCTCGGGGGTCCAGTCCCACGACTCGGCCGTGAACAGTGACTTGGCCATGCGATCCGTGTGAAACATTCCTTCGTGTTGTAATCTCTGATCATTTGCAATTGCTCTCGTGAAATCAAATGTGTGGCCGCCATGGTTGCCTGCGCCATTGCCATCCCTGCGCTCGGCCCAGGCGACTTCGACCCGACGTCTAGTCCAGTCGGCATATGAGATGCTGATGACGTTTGCGGAAAGCATGGTGCGTAGGTAGTCCATGATGGGCTTGATGCGAATCTGGGGACCGCAGTTCGTGTGGTGCCTGTCCACCTGGTAGTTTGGGAACTGCTTGAGCGTGGCCATGAGCTCCTCGAGGTCGAGTTGGGACGTGTCGGGAACCAAGTCCAGCGATGCCGGACTGAAGTCGACGAGATACAGCAGCTCTTTGGAAGTGAGGAATCTGAGCATCTGCCCGAGGTGAAAAGAATCGCATGCGGCGCTTGAATCGTATCCCAGCTTACACTGCCTGTCACGCGAGGCATATAGACTGAGGAAATGGCGCTGTACCGAGGCGACAGTATTGAGAACGCACTCGCGCCTATGTTTGAGTTCGCCTAGAAACAATCAGTTTGCTGCCTGGGCAGTTTTGCGCAGACGAGTCGACTCACGTTCGAGGCCTTGCGGCAAGCTCCACCACGCAGCCGTCCGCTCGGCATCGGCTTCGGCTTCATTATAGGCACTCCAGAGACTGGAGCCGCGGACGATGAGCTCCCGCGTGGCTTGCCGCAGGCGTAGCGGCTGACCCAGTAGCCAGGAGACGAGCACCTTTTGCCGCACAGCTTGTTCGACGTCTGCTACGCGCCCCCGATCATCAACGGCGAGGGGTCTGCTGTTGGTCACAGGCCACTTGAACTTGTGGTGCCCATTGAGAATGCGAGCCACGGTGTCGACGCAGTCGAAGCGGTCGGCAACAATGGCCAGGGTCACAGCATAAGACATGACCACCTTGGCCGTCTTGATGGGTCTCCGGTGGAGGATCCGCAGCATATCCTCAAAGACGATTTCCCGGCCAGCTGCCTGGGTGGCTTCGTCGTCGTCGACGAGGGCAATGAAAGGCAAATCTCGGGCGCCTGCAGCGGAGGGCTTGACCCCCCTAGCCACGAGACCATTATGGGTCTCGGCGACGAGCCGAGCCTCGCTGAACTGAGGGTTGGAAAAGAGATGGGCAAAGTATCGAGATGTTCCCTTCAAAGCCGAGATGCTTACCCGGTAGGCCACCTTGATCGTTGGCTTGGGCGCCTTGGGCCGGGAGTTGAGGGTGCGGTCAGCCGGGGGCAGTGCCTTGCGGCTCTTGTTGAGAACGGCAGGGGACGTCTCAAAGGTCACGTCGAGGACAATGTCCCCGGCCTCGTCGACCTCGACAACATGGCCACCGGACGCGTCTCGGTCTGCAGGCAGAGGCGGCTCTGACGACATGGGCCGAACAGGGCTGTGACGTGTCCTGTGACGAGACAAGGGTGCGGCGTCTGTCACAATCGGAGTGGAGAGAGCTTAAATCACAAGCTCAGGGCTCTCGATTCGTGGAAAAGGCCGACGTTGAGAGAGTCAATGCGTGGGGACAGAGGCTGAATTGCCACTCGATGGGCAAATGTGCTTCTTTGGCTCGACCCACCGCATCCAACATCCTAGTACGAATAGGCGATCCAACTTGATGGGTACGTAGGTCGCCGTCTCGGGGTTCGTTCGCGAGTATCGAGGGTTGGCGCTTCATGCTGCAATTGCCCTGTCTCTTGCTGACGATGGGATGGAAGCTTGCCAACGTCGGGTCTCTTGTCGTCTCTGAACTGTAGAGGCTAGAGGCACGGCCAGGGCACAGCTCCCCCACGGTGCGGAGTAATAAAAGGCTCCCTGGAACTTGGTTCTGCCAGGACCAATTGCAAAAGCTCAACAGCTTAACGCTGTGTGGGGTATCTCGCGTATCTCGCTTCTCGCACGGAGACGCGTGTACCTTGGTTATCCGCGCAACTTGGGTGACTGGCGACGTACTCGGCACCCACGGCTACAGTCAGCCGGCAAGCATCTGTTAGGGTGTGATTGATGCCGCCGATAGGTCACGACGGACGACGGACCATCTTCACCGTCTGCTGCTTCTGGTTGCAACCAGCAACACCCTGCCTGGGCTTTGTTTCCCACCTCGACCCTTTGTTTCCGTGCGTTGCGCGAGCACCTCAAAGCTGTCCACAATAATCGCTTCACCGTCTTCCTCCACCGCCTCGCTGCTCATTACGCCTCAGCTACTTTGCGACGCAGCTCTCCAGCCAGACGCCCAATCCCATGGACCTGACACGCAGCGAGCCTCCACTGCTGCGACTGCGCGAGAGCTTCTGAAGCTCCGGCGCGCCATTACTCGAGCTCGTCACCCCGTGACCCGGCTCCGATGGCGGCCGTCGCCCAGAGCTCGAGGAGCTCCGCCGCTCGACTCTTGGTCCATGGCTCCTCCATACTGCCAGCCTCGGCCTCGTTCTCGGCCGTCCACGCCGAAAAACTTGTGAAATGGAGTGCTGAGGCACACCCGGCTCAACCGAGAGCTCAACCGAGAGCTCAACCGAGAGCTCAACCGAGAGCTCAACCGAGAGCTCAACCGAGAGCTCAACCGAGAGCCTCGGCCCCTGGCACCGTCGAGATGCAGCTGCTCGCCCGTTCTGCCCGGCCTCGCCGCGATTGCTCCAACTCTCGGCTCACAAGCACGAAGCGCTTCGGCCTCATCTCCATCGGCCACTCCAAAGCACGGTCGCTCCGTCAAAGGGGCTTTCATACCTACTTTGTCACCCACCTGCCGTCCTCGTCTCTCCACCCCGACTCGTCCATCCCCTGGGGCCTCAGCCACAAGATGCCGCGCGATGCCTCGACTCCCCACACGCCTGGCCCTCCCGGATCTGCTCCGGCCGTCGCTCTGCCCAACATGCCGGGCCGAGACCTCACTGTGGTAAGGATACCGTTGAGGCGAGCCAAGCATCACTTTGGCTCATGCACCTCCAGAGGAAGTCGGCCCTACAATGAGGATACGGACCAGGCTGGCATCGTCAACATCCCAGCCTTTGCCAGAAGGGCACCCATGAGCGTCAAGCAGAAGCCGGGAGAGGCCACTCCCGCCGACAGCGCATCAGGTGACCCCCAAGTCTTTTACTTTGCCGTCTTTGATGGTCACGGAGGGTCCCAGTGCTCCCATTTCTTGCGCGACGAGTTGCACGGCTACATCGAACAGGCCGCTTCTGAGTTCGGCTTGCAGAGTACCTTGCGCAAGATGAAGCCCGGGCGCCATGTGCACCGCTCTCCCTCGCCGCCGCCGAACGAGGCCGAGACTGCGGCATCGGCTCGCGGCTCAGCCAACACAAAAGAAGCCGACGAATCCGAGGTCAAGGCAAACGCCCGTCCTCGCGCCGATGATGAAAGTGGCTCGGGCAATAAGAGCGCTCAGAGCTCTTCATCACCCGGCACGCCCCCGGTCGCCGCCGAGGCTCACAGTCACACGCCGGCATTGCAGCTACAGAAAGAACTGGTCCAGGCATATAGAGACACCATCGGCGGCTACTTTCGACGATTCATGCCCGAAAACTTCCATTACCAGGATGGGAGCGAGCAGTCTGCGTCCACGATTGAATCGACCCTGACGTATGCGTTTCTGCGAGCCGATCTTGACTTCGTGTCGGCGCAGGCGAGAAAGTCGGACCCCGATGATTCCGACATGCCGCTCAACCACGACGAGATCCTCGGCGCGCCCCACGCCACCCCTTCTGGCCACGGAATCGGGGGCACGACGCGCTTCAAGGGCGGCTCGACGGCGTCGGCGGTTCTCATCTCGACGCCGACGCCCGCGCCGTTTTGGCACCCCGCCGCGCAGTCGACGCTCCTCGCGGCCCACGTGGGCGACAGCCGCATCCTCCTCTGCGAGACGGCCACGGGCCGCGCGCAGCCGCTGACGTCGGACCACCACCCGAACACGCCGACGGAGAGCCGGCGTCTCCGCCGCTACGCGCCGGCCGGGTCCATGGTGACGGGCGACAGCTTCGGCGAGGAGCGCATCGCTGGCCTGGCCAACAGCCGTGCCTTTGGCGACATGAGGAGCAAGCGCATCGGCGTGTCGGCCGAGCCCGAGACGACGCGCGTCGAGCTCGGCCCCGCGCAGTACTCGTTCCTCGTCCTCATGAGCGACGGCGTCTCGGGCACCCTGAGCGACCAGGAGATTGTCGACGTGGTCAAGGAGGCTGGGACCCCCGAGGAGGGCGCCCGCAGCGTCGTCGAGTACGCCACCGAGGTCTCGGCCGACGGCGACAACGCCACGTGCCAGGTGGTCCGCCTCGGCGGCTGGGAGCGAAGGTCAGAGGGCGGCCTGGGCAGCTTGGGCACCAAGGAGATTCGCGATGCCAGGAGGGCCGAGGCCCAGGACCCGCGCCGGGGGAAGCGCTGAACGCCACGGCGAGGGACTGCGACGAGTGTCGGGCCCCGACATGGCTTCGGACATTACTCGGATTTTTTCGCAGCTATACGAATAGGCCTTTTTGATTCTAGAAACGAAAAGCCGAGACATCTTGGCCTGAATATACTACACCGAATCGGGGTCGCCATCATCTACCTTCGCGCGCCGGGCACACTTAAGAACAAGGGGTAGGTGACCGTCATAGGGGTATATGATAGTTATACGTAGGTCTAACATCGTGTTGTGATTAGTATAACGGTGTTAGCCCGCCTATTACGGTGATAGGCGCGTATAGCTATAACAGCTATATTATAGTAACTATAGCGTAGCGGTTATACCGCCTATAATAGTTACCGTATGCGATAAAATAGTTAATACTATATAATAGTTTTTTAGTCTATTACTATATTAAGGGAATAACTATATTAGGCGGGCGTAGTATATATAGACCTATAACTACTATATATAAAAATACCGTCTTACCTTAAATAACTATAATAATGCTAGTATAACTATTAAATTATAGCAATACTATTTTATCGGGCGTATTTATAATAGCTTTTATTATCGAAGTAATATAAAGATAGTATTAAGAGTATATAACGGTATTAATGCTATATTATCGTAATAAGGACGTCTATTATTTAATATTATAATAGTATTAAGAGTATATAACGGTATTAATGCTATATAATCGTTATAAGAACGTCCGTCGTTTAATATTATAATAGTATTAAGAGCGTATAACGGTATTAATGCTATATAATCGTTATAAAAACGTCCGTCGTTTAATATTATAATAGTATTAAAAGCGTATAACGGTATTAATACTATATAATCGTTATAAGAACGTCCGTTTAATATTATAATAGTATTAAGAGCGTATAACGGTATTAATGCTATATAATCGTTATAAGAACGTCCGTCGTTTAATATCGTAATAGTATTAAAAGCGTATAAGCTTAAGCGTATCCCTCCCTTATTACATGCCTTTATTACGCGCCTGCTATTATATGCCTTTATTACGCGCTTGCTATTACGTGGCTTTATTATACGCTTACTATTATATGGCTTTATTACGCGCTTGCTATTACGTAGCTTTATTACGCGCTTGCTATTACGTGGCTTTATTACGCGCTACGCTTGCAATAGGGTTATAAAGGGGAATTATAGTTGTAATTACAATAACCTAAGAACGTAGGATCGTACTAATAGTATATCGGTAGGGCGCTAACCCTCTAAGAACCGGAAGTAGATAGGTAATAGCCTCTGCCCTAAGGTCCTATGTTTCGAAAGGTTAAAGCATAGTGCTTGCTACCTATTCAGTCTTTAGTCTAAGTCTACATTCGTATAGCTGTCTAAAGAGAAAAAACTCGAGGGTTTCTTTCGCTTAGGCGTTTACTATAATAATAAGCCGGGTGTCTAAGTTAATTAATCTAGCCTATAGAATTTAGTATACGTTTAAGCTTAAGTTTTTGCTTATTTACCTTTTTAGTATTATTCCTTCCTTCGTTACGGCGTTAAATAACTTTCCGTTTCGGTAGCTAAAAATACATAGAGTGTATAACTTATAATAATTACGTATAGCCTTATCTTAGCCTTATACCTAATCGCGTATAAGGGCCGCGCGCTAGGTAAACAAATATATACTATAAGCCCCGCCTTTATTAAGGCTTTAGTTTAATTCCCGTTTATAGCCTAAAAAGTGCTTTAAAGGCACGTGCAAATAAGATATCGTTATAACGATTAGGTATAGTTAAGGTTACACACGAATAAAGGCATAGTCTAGTCTAGCTAGCCGTCGAGCGATATTACTATAAATTAAAAGACTTATATTATTATTAGTATGTCTAATAGCAGACATTATTAATATATCTAATAGTAGATAGTATATCTAAAGTAAGACTACGATCCTATCTATACCTATAGTAAAGCCTATAACCTAATGTTAATGCGTATATAAAAAACATTAAGCTAAAATCTATTATAAAAGCAAACGTATAGTTAGTATATAAACTCTATTAACACGCGTGTAAAAGAACCTATACTATAAGGTAGAGAGTTAGTATAAGCTCGGTAGGTAGGGTAATAGCGTGCTTACCTATAGCAATATCGACCTATATCGACCTATATATAAAAGAAAGGCTATTATAATAAGGAATGCCCTTATAAAATCTAACTCCGGTAGACTAGCCTCCCGTAAACTAGCCGTTTTAAACCCGCTTTACTTATCTTCGTCGTCGCTAATAGACCCTAAAATATAGAAATTTTAACCGGCTACTATATTCTCCGGATTCTCCTTCTCTATCGTTTTAGGCTTTTTAAAGCTCCGTAGCTCCTATAGACAGAGGCTAATATCGCCGATACTAGGGCGGAGTGGTTTATACTCTTTAGTATCGCTATAAATATTAAATCGTATGCTAATAACCTATTGCGTATATACCCTCTTATCGTCGGCGGACTGCTTGCGTTTAGTTACCGTCGGGTTCTCCTTATTGTATTCTATCTTAATATATAACCTAAGGTCGACCTAGACTACTAGAGAGGAGATTAGTTATATTTATTTTATTATATCTATCTATAGACTTACGCCTACACTACTTTATTACCTTCTTAGGTAACTTACGGAGGTCGATGCTACGCTTAATAAAGTCGAAAACTATTATATAGTCGTCTAAGGAGAATTTATCCTTTAGTATATCTTAGATACGCGCGATATCCTTAAAGGCCTTAAAATAAACGTTAGATTCGTAAAGTCGAGCGATATATTTCTATCGGCCTAATATTAGATTACACTAAGATACTACGTAAGGAGGTTGCTTACGCGAAAGTTCTTAAGGGCCCGACTCTTCTATTAGTTAAAGTTGCCTATTATCCTCCTATGCCTAAGCTTTCTATACTAGTTACGGTTCGGCTATTCTAGTTCGCTAAAGTAGTAGTTAAGCGCTAGGCCGATGCGGTTCTTATTTATATCGATTAGAAAGAGCACCCTAGCTATAGTCTCGAACTACGTAAAGATATCCTTAATATCGTTATTAGATCTTATTGCGTCGCGCTTCCGCTTATATTAGATCTTCTAAGTATCGTTAAACTCTATAAAACTAACGTTGTATTTAAGTACGCCCTATAAAATAAAATATTAGCATATCTATATATACTACGCACTTATTATACCTACCGCTTTCTTAATAGCCTATTCGGCTAGCGTTTAAGGTCGCTCTTCGTTACTTTTAGACCTAAATAACGACTCTTAGGATAGCGACTTTAGTAAGTCTTAGGGCGGCTACGTCTTATCGATTTATACTTCTAAATCCGGATCGATTTCTATTATCTTATTCCTTATTAAGCGCGCTTATATAGGTTTTCGGATATAGGAACGCGTATACGTAGGTAATAGTAGTTAGAGGAAAATTAGAATAAAACAAATACTACTATATCCGGAAAAGATTACCTTACGAATCCTCCCTTTACTCTACCCTATACTATTTATAAAACCCTTCCTCTTCTACTTCTAACTAAAATACTATTGCTAAATCGTCGATTAAAAAGAAAATTATAGACTCTAAGCAACGCTCTATTAGCATTATCTATATATTAATTTATGCCTATTAGTCGGTATACTACTAATTACTTTGCCTATAGACGTCTCGGCCGACTTTAACGACGATACGTGCTTTAAGTTAGGTAAATATTACCGACTTAAATACCGCCTCCCGTCGACGCCCGGTGTCCTAATAGGTATTTCTCTTACCGTAGAGAATAGTACCTATCGCGGATAGGTTTATAAGTCCTCTCGCTATAAGGTCGAAAAGATCCTCGACGTAGGTTATACGTGCTAGTATTACGTTTACTACTTTAGTAGGGGATAGGATAGACTTAAAAAGCAGCCTAGTAGGATGCGATAGCTTTAGACTAGTAGCGCGATAATATATCCTAGCGATTTAGACGCTTCTATATAGTAGAACTAGACCTATAGTAGCTCCCCTATAGTAGATTTAGACCTATAAGGTAGGATTCTACAATAGCTAGCTATAGGGTGCTTTAGGGTATAAGCGGCTATAAAGCGGGGCTTAAAATTTACATAAGCCTAGCCTTAACCTACCTATAATACAATCGTCGTCCTTATCTACGCGTAGTAACTATATAAACATACCGCGACTTTACTATCTTTCCGTCGTAATCGATAGCCCGCGCTCGACGGTGCGCTATATAGACGGATTTATAGCCTAGACGGAGTCTTAGAGGTCCTAGAGTCAATAGAACGACGCTAACGATAGCATACAAGGTCCCGACATCGCTATCGATAACTAGATCGCTAGAGTCGATAATAATAATAGATTTAAATATCTATCGGATAGCGTCTTAGATTTCTTATAGCCTAGCACCCCGGATAGTATAGACCTTAGCGCTGCCTAAGGCGGTACTAGTCGTAAAAACGATAGGTATAATAGTAAGATCCTCCTAGACGAAGTAAATCGGATTTTATAGCTAGATTATACTACGTCCGACGAGCCGCTATATAATAACGATCCCTTAAGGGCATAAGTAGCACTATAGACCGAAGTCTTACTAGCATTTCTATAGGACGAATATATAGACGATTATAAATTCGACGATAACGATAACGATAATAACGGGTAAAGTAGCGGAAGGGTTAATAGCAACGCCCTACCCGATAGCTAGCCTACCGTTTCTTATACGCTAGGTACGATAGAGACCGTTAACGACTTAATAACAGTGCCCTTTTTATAATATCGATAACCCGTTATAGACGTTACTATAGAAGTCTACTATAAGCCGGCGTTGCCTATACTATTAGTCTTCGAGACTGCTCTTTTACTATAGGAGGAATAATATAGTATAACGCATAACGCGTATAGGCAGCTTATAGAAGTTCTTCGCCTTATATAGAACGTAAAAGAGCTTTATAATCTCTCCTTACGTAAGGACACTATACGGCGAAAGCTTTAACGTAGTCTACTACTCGTCCTACTACGCAAAAAGACACTATAACTTAATAGGGCATTACTACTATCTTAGTTAAAATTGCAAGAGGATATTCTAGTCTTTAATCTTAAGGCTATACTACGAGCGTTCCTTAGCTTAGAGGACTATAGGAAGAAGATTTACCGCGGCATAGCCTATCTTATCGACGGTAAGGTAACGGAACCTTAGTAAGCCCGCTAGTAGGGAGAGTCGATACGCACGACGTTTAGTTAATATATCTATAATAGCGAAAGCTAGCTAATCTAGCCTTTAGACTTTATGCAGTATACGTACGTACTTAGAGACTATAACGATACGTATATAGGGCGGGTGATTTATATTAGCATCGACTATCGAAAGCGTTCTTCCGTAGATAATACTAAAGGACGACCGGTAATCGAGCTTTAGAAGGTATTCTATACGGACTTACTATTAGAGTCGCTTCTCGGTAGAAGCTATTAAGCTAGATTTTCACATTCCTCCGTCCTACACTAAGAGCTAATAGTCGTCTAAGACGACTACGAGATTATTTAAGCTAGCTAGGTTATAGCGCGGCTACCGGACGTCTATATAAACTACTATTTTAACCTTAGCTAGGTCTCGCCGAGGCTATTAAGCCTTTTATTCGTCTGCTACTTTTTAACTACTAGCGTTAAGAGTTTATCCCTACGCGCTTAACGATAGCCCTACGAGGCGAAAAGGAGATTATAGCATTCGGTAGAGACTATCTCTAGGCGTACTTTACCGATCCGAATATCTTTTCGCTACCTATATTCCTCTTCGCGGACGCCTTTAGTCTTTTTCGAAATATATACCGGGCTATTAAAGGGATATACCTTATCCCGTAGTTTATCGACTTAAGCATACGAATAAAGTGTAGCAACCTACTCTTACTTACTCTTAGGCCCTTTAGCGCCGACCTAGCCGATATCTTTAAGAGTCTCTTTTACCTCTATTAACTTAACGTAGACATTAAGCTCGACGTAAACGGTAAGTAGATCTTTATCTACTCCTTTATCGGCGCTATACTTAGAGATATACCGTCTTAATAGAAGTTAGCTAGCTGTCTTAGCTATTAAGCCAATCGTCTATATCGATACTATTTTATCTATAGTAAAGACCGAGCATAGCTTAACTTTAATATAGTCGGGCGTATAAAGGCCGGAGAATAGCTTACTCTCGATTCTAAGAGGATTAAAAGCGAGTCTAGGAAAACAGTCTAGCATAGACAAGCAGTAGAACTTAGAATACATAAGAACTAGCGCCTTATAAGCGTGCTTAATAACGAATGCCCTTAATATATATATACGCAATAACTAATTATTTACTAAATACGCTATTTCTAGCCCTCGATAGGATTCGCAATCGCTTAATCAACGCCGCTTACTTAGAGTATTAGGGCCTTAGTAAGGTTATAATATCCCTAATATTTAATAATATTCTTATAGCGAGCGCGTCGGACGAGGCAAACGAGGTTTTCCGTACGATACTATTTCCCCTAACTTAGCGTCGGCTTTAGTCCTTAAAGCGATATCTCGATTCTTAGAGGATATAAGAGCTAGCTTATAAATACATTATCCTACTAGTCGTCCTTCGCTACTAGTTAAAGAAGAACTATATTACGCTAGAACTTTAATCGGCACTTAAGTCCTAGGCAAAGGATTTCTTCGACCTTAATACGCCTTACGCTATTAACTTTCGTATAGTAGAATAAGTCTAGACCGTATATCTAGTCTTCGCTAGATCGCTGCTATTTACCTACGGCCCTTACTTATTTATAAAGCGGGTGAGTTTTTATAGCGTCGTTATAGCTAAGCGGAAGGCTATCTAATTCCTCTATAACGTATATACCGATACGACTCGTCTTAAGAGTAGTAAGTAACGCTCTAACTTACCTATAATATAATATCTAATTCTAGCATTATAGTTCGGAGATTATATCCTACCGTAGCTTAAAGATCTACCGCTATTACGATAGCACCTCTAGGACTAGCATTTAGTTAGATATCGCGTTTAGTCGGCGTCCCTATAAGTATTATAGCAGTATCTATAGCTAACTTAAACGCCTTAACCTAAAAGGGTAGCGCTAAAAAGGCTTAGTAGTATAAAGATAAAATAAAGCTGCCGAATATTTACATTAGGCTATATTACGCCGAGGTCGCTAAGGAGTTTAGTAGATATTATATAGTATTTACGCTTTAAGGAGAGGATAAGCATAAGTAAGTTAATCCTAAAAAACTCTTGCCTATTATTAATTCTCACCTTAATAATATAGAGAGTATAAATCCGATATTCTCTTAATAAACTTTTAGAATATAGCGGTAATACTTATTAATCGAGAGAATTATCGCCTTACGACTATGCTTCTACTTAGCGGAGCCTTTTCCTCTCTTTATCCTAATATCTACGAAATCTTTACTTCGATCTAAAGCAACTGCCCGTACCTTACGAGAGCCCTAAATCCGACCGTAGGGAAAATAGAGATCGATAGGCATAGCGAGGCAGAGCTTTATATCTACGCAAATCTTAAGCATACTTATCCGACTGCTATCAGGCGTATTATAGCATTAAGGCTATAACGAGACGGCGAGAGTTTTATTAGCGTTACTATGCCTTATAGGCCACGAGACGATAAATTCCTATAGGGACTTAAAGCAGCGTATAACGATAACTATAACGTGCCGGTTCTACTAAGCCTAGGGAAGGCTAGGCTATAGTAGTGTAAGAAGGTAGTATTTACAGACAGGTTTAGCATCGTGCTAGACCTAGCTTAGAGTTTATATCGCTAATCGTTTTACGTAGTACTAAAGATAGAGTCTGCTTTATAGTCGGCGACTTTATACGCATTAGCGACTAATATATATACCTCCTTAGAATCTTTATTTATAAGCGGTATATATAGAAATATCTCTTCGCTATCGTAGACTTTACGACGCTAGCTGCCGGGGATAAGGGGAAAGATATAATCCTAGACTGCTTAATATATAAGTTAGATAGTAACTAAACAATTATCGGGCTTCTAAAGATATAGAGTAAGAGGGTCTAGATAATGCCTTAATCTAATAGTAGGGTTCTATTTATAGACTTTAGTATATATTTTATATAAATACGTAGGAATATTATCTTCCTAAAATCCTAGTCGTTCCTTTTTAAGCGTATATATATTATACTATAATAGCTATAAATGCTATTATATAAATGCTTTCTTATATTATATATCGGTCTATTTATATATCGCTACGATATACTCGTTACGTTAGATTATATTTAGTAAAGCTAGCGCTCCTACCGACTGCCCGCTAGGCAGTAGCCCCCCCCTCTTTATATACGTATATATATATCCCTCTTATTTTTCCTCCTATTTTTCCTCCTCCCTCCTAATCTTCCTTATATATACTAAACGCATATTCTTTACTTATTGCTTTAACTTAGCGATTATAAGAACCTCTATATACGTACCGAGCGTACGCCTACGGATATATAATAGTCGTATGCCTTAACTCCTAACTCCCGTCTTCCGCCTCTCTACTTTCTGCTCTCTACACCTAGCCCTCGTAAATACGCGCGCCCTCTCGCACCGCTCGTCGACCTTAAGAGCACTACGAACCTACTACTAGTGTCCTTAGTCTATCCTTCTAGTCTATCCTTTTAGTCTATCCTTTTAGTCTATCCTTCTAGTCTATCCTTTTAGTCTATCCTTTTAGTCTATCCTTTAGTCTATCCTTTTAGTCTATCCTTCTAGTCTATCCTTTTAGTCTATCCTTTTAGTCTACTACTTACGTATTTAATAGCTCTATCTTACTATACGGTCGGTACGACTATCCTAGCGACTTTAACTACTCGAGAAGCCTATAAAATCATACTACGGTATTACTAAGTCCTTTGCTTAAAGATATCTACTACCTCTTACTAATATTGCTATAGGCTATTAACCGATCTATACCGCCTAGTAGTTCTATATCGCTATACTATCGGTATAAAGGTTAGCGTTAATACTATCGTCTACTGCTAGAATATACTAATAATCGTACCTAGGTGCCTATAGATAACGATATACTACTACCGTAATAGCCTTTATTAAGGTAATATAACCTCCCGTCTATACTAATAGTTTATAAACACTACTCTTTAGAATACTTACTAATATTCTTAATAGCATTTACTCCTTATATAAGTAACGTAGTAAGCGTCTCTCTACTACTATTTATCTAACTACTACTAATATATCACTTATAGATATTAAGCTACGTAGCGATAAATTACGGTCGGCACTACGATAGACGTAATTAGCACGTCTTTCTAATGTATGTAAAGCACCCTTTATAGGGCATCCCGGGGCTACTTATATTAGCTATAGATTAGATAGCGGGAGCTACACTTAGCTCCCGGGCTCGCTACCTACCTTAATAAACTATCCTTCTTTACCTACCTTTCCACGCTGCTTAGTGTATTAAAATAGTAGTAACACCTTGCCTTCTTCCCTTCGGCAAGTATTAGAGGCCCCTATAAGCCCTCTACTAAGCGCCTTTTAAAGCCGTACTAAGCGCCTCTTAAAGCCGTACTAGCGACGCCTTTATTTGCGTTGCACTAGAGCGCTAGTTCGCTCGCTAAAAGCTAATAACCCTTTAGTCTACTTTCGGACGACTACCCCGCTGTTTTCGGCTTGGCCCGCGTCGAGCCCCCGATAGTAGAGCTAATCACTCCTTCTTCCGTCTTAGCGCTTTATTAACGCGCCTCTTCGATATTACGACAACCTCTCTTTCTCTTCTAGCAAGCCTAGAAACTATTAACTAAGTTTTCTCCCTTTTTCTTATTTTTTCTATGTGTGCTTAAACCTCTTTATACCTATTTTAGGTAGTTGCAAATTTTTGCATATACACTAACCGATTTTCTATGTGCCGCCCGACTTTTCTATGCGCCGCCTGCCCTACTATTACTTTAGCGCGCGTACCTACGATCCCTTTCCCTCTCGAGTTTCTCTCTTTCTCGGGCTATTTCCTCTTTAAGCTATCTTCTCCTTAAACCAATCTTTTAGCCCTTACTCGTTTTCCCTACGATGCCTCGTTACGAGCAATAACTAAGCTTTGCCTATACCTAAGTTTCCTTCGATCCTTATCGTCGCTAATAAGAGCGTTAAGAGACCTAAGCCTCGAGGGACTAAGATCCTTCTTCTCGCCGCGGTAGAACTTACTATAACGACCGACGCTACGAACGGGACCGAGAGCTTTCTTTTCGTCGCGGTAGAACCGATAACGACCGACGCTACGAACGGGAGGACGACCGCCGCCTTAACGACCGCTATAACTATCGTTAAGCCCGCGACCGACGCTATAGACGGGACGATCGCCGCCCTGCCCGTTAAGGCGAGGAATATAGTAAGGAAGAGGCGAAAGGAGCCTAATCGACGATAGCCTCGCCGCCCGTTAGCCGTATAACGGCAGCTTTGCCTCTGCCGTACCTTGTTTTACCGCCTGCCGTACGCCCTGCTAGGACGATGTCCTTGCCGCCCGCTAGCCGTATGACGGCAGCTTCGCCTCTACCGTACCTTGTTTTGCCGCCTGCCGTACGCCCTGCTAGGACGATGTCTTTGCCGCCCGCTAGCCGTGTGACGGCAGCTTCGCCTCTACCGTACTTTATTTTGCCGTCTGCAGCACGTATTGTTACGACGATGGCCTCGCCGCCTATTGCACGCCTTATTGCGATATCTGTAGCGCGCTCTGCTTCGCCGCCTGCTGTACGCCCTATTGCGATGTCTGTAGCGCGCTCTGCTTCGCCGCCTACTGCACGGCCTATTGCGCAGGCCGCCTCGCCGTCTACTGCACGCCCTATTGCGATGTCTGCAGCGCGTTCTGCTTCGCCGCCTGCTGCACGCCCTATTGCGATATTTGCAGCGCGCTCTGCTTCGCCGCCTGCTGTACGCCCGGTTGCGATACCGAAGCCCTCTTCGTGCCGAAAGTGCAAGGCACCTTTCGCCTCCCGGAACGCTCTTTTTAAGCACCTTCGTAGAGCCTATCCCGGCTAGCAGAAAGCGCCTGCCGCCGTTATTGCGATTGTTCCCGCGGCTATTGTTAATACGTCGCCTCCGGCCGAATTAAGCACTCCTCTCGTAACTGCTCTTACGCCTGCTTTAGCCGTTATTAAAGCCGTCTGTGCGACTGTTCTCGCGACTGTTATTCGCCGCCTTACAGCCGCTCCTGCCGCGGCTTCTCTTCCCGAGGCCGCCTTGCCTACTGCTACTATTAACGCCGTTAGCACGGCTGTTCCCGCGGCCGCTTCGCCTACTGCTCCTATTAACGCCGTTTGTAAGTCGTCGCCGTAGTAGCTTCTTCTTCCTGCCGGCAACCTATCGCCGCAGCAGCTTCTTTAAGCTGCCGCCTCGCAATAACGTCTTTATCCTGCCGGCAACTTATCGCCCTAGCGATGCCTTTAACCTTCCGGCAACTTACCGCCTCCGGCCGCTATCTTTAAACCGGGGCGGGATATGTTTTGCCTTCTTCGAGGTCTTTACCCTGCCGGCAACCCTCCGCCGCAGCAGCTTCTTTAAGCTACCGCCTCTTAGCGATGCCTTTAACCTACCGGCAAACCGCCGCCGCCTTAACAATGCTTTTAACCTACGCTACTAGCCGTAGCGCATAGCATAACGCGCCGGCCTTACGCTCCCTAGCGCACCGACTAGCGCCGCCTTAGGCTCTCGCAATAAGACTGTTCCGCTACGCGCTTCGCTACGCGCTTTTAGCATAATTAGAGAGCAGCCGCTTACTCCGCTGCCTAAAGAGATCGCCGTTACATGCCCCCTTTCGGCGATTAAGGAATTCGATCTAGACGATAAATAATCACTAGCTAGCGTAAGTATAACTCACGAGAAAGGAACGGAGGATCTATATAAAGGATCTACGTAAAGGATCTAGGCAATAGAAGCCCGATTAAGATTGTTATTATAACTGCTATAGTTAGTAGGTTTTTTCTTTTATGCCGGCATTATAATATATGCAAAGCACCCTTTATAGGGCATCCCGGGGCTGCTTACATTAGCTATAGATTAGATAGCGGGAGCTATACCTAGCTCCCGGGCTCGCTACCTACCTTAATAAACCATCCTTCTTTACCTACCTTTCCACGCTGCTTAGTGCATTACTTTCTCTATAAATTAAGGTATAAATCGTAGTACACTTCCTAGTTTAAGCGTACTTACTATATTTAACTCTAGAAACAAACATCACGATAGTATAATTGTAACGACGACGAGGGGTGCTATCGCGCTAATAGCAAAAGCCACTAGTGACATCAATTGTATCACTGCCCCTCACGTACACCTTATAAAGCCGGCCAACGCTACGCGCCGCCGCCTTACATTTATCCCCTCTTTAATAGCAGCATGTCCTAGGCTGCACGTGTCGCCCGACCTCGACCACGTGACCCAACGCGCCATAGGCCTCGGCAACCGCAGGCAGGGATAACCCAATGTACGTTAACCCAAGGCGTAGATGCCATCGTCGCACCACGTGCGCCGCCTCTACGGGCGGTACGTGAGCTGCGCCCACGCCGATGCACCTGCCTTGCAGCCAGCTGCCCCGAGCCCCTTTCTTCAAGGGGTCTCGAACAGGGAGGCTGTTAATTAATGTCACAATTGTAACGACGACGAGGGGTGCCATCGCGCCAATGGCAAAAGCCACCAGTGACATCAATTGTGTCACTGCCCCTCACGTACACCTTATAAAGCCGGCCAACGCTGCGCGCCGCCGCCTTACAATAATATAGCCTTACTTCCAACGAGAACTTTAAGGTACACTCTAGGCTTACGCAGCACAACTACAATTACTAAAATAGCTAACTCTTTCTTCCTGTGTTATATAGAATGAATTGCAGAGGTTTTTACGGTCGCGCAGCCGCATTCGATATCGCCTACCTAACTACTAATTTCCTCCCTAAACCCGAATATCGCGAGCCTTACGTAGCGACGAAGTCGTCTCGATATACCGACAAAAGTCTATATTATACGTCCGATATACGTCCGACACGAGTCCGACATAAGTAACGTGTCCGACACGAATAGCGTTATAGAAAATTACGTGATTAGGTTAATAAAGTACGCGAGGCCGGAAATATATAAGACTACGGCATTTATCGACGTATTAAAGGAATAATACCGTATATACGTAGAAAAGGCGTTTTATAATAATATTAGATTAACCGCGGTAATAGGCAATAGTAGTAATTATAGGCCTAGTAGGCACTTTAGGTAGTAATTGTTTTAGTACGTAGATAGCATTATAATTACAATACGTAGGTATTTAGCGAGATTAATTTTAGTATACTAGGGTTATAGTATAATAAGTATTACGTTTATAAAAGAGTTACTATAATTATAACTATAATAGTAGCGTTAAAGCGTTAAATAAAATAAGGTTACTTAGTAATATAACCCTACTAGCTATAAACGTATTATTGTATAATATAAGACTAATATACTAGTAAGCCTTATACCTACGTATAAGCTTTTCCGTAAGTAATTATATTAAATAAAATAGGATTATTTAGCAATATAACTCTAATAGCTATAAATGTATTATTGTGCAATATAACCCTAATCGTTAAGTAAGAGTTATCCCTACGCAAAAGCGTTTTTATAGGTATATGTATTTTTCTACCTATAATAACGCGGCAGCTAATATAGTTACTATACGTATGATAGTATTAGCCGGAACACGATATTGCACCGCTACAACTATAACAGCTGCGCGATTGTTATTGGCTATTTAGCGGTCACTAGCCTAACACTATTATTAGTCCACTAGAGTTGCAAGACTTACGGTAGGGTTAACACAGTCATACCGCGTATGACGGTCACCCACCCACTCACAGGAACCCCGCCCGGCGCGCGAAGGTACTACTACTTGGTATATACTTCGTACGTCCCGCGCACAGGTATTCGTACTTCGTAGATCAGTTCACTACCAGAAGCTTGCTCGTGTCTCAGCCACTCCAAGCCCCCATTTTGTCCGACGACCCCCCGTCACCTTCACGCCACTGACTGTCCAGTCCTTGCCACCCGCCACTCCAACATGGAGCATGTCGCTGGCCATTAGTAGCCATGAGGTTGGCCAGGATACGGGTTCCAGGAGGGAGGCTGCCCTTGCTGGTAGGGGGGGTACTGCTGTGAAGGCGGGCCGTAGCCTGGAGCCCCGTACCCTTGATGTGGGCGAGGCGGGTCTTGGGATCCCCATTGCCCTCCGGGTGGTGCTGGGCCACCATACCCTGGCTGAGGCTGAGGCGGGGGCGGCTGGCCGTAGCTCGAGTAGTAGGCACCAGGCTGTGGCGAAGGACCGCTGTATCCGCCTGGTGGTCCCGCCTGCAGGCTGCTCCCCTGCGAGTGATATGACGCGTTCTGTCCGTAGTCATATCGTGTCTGCGAAGAACCCTGGCTCGACGGAGGGGCGGGGGAGCTGGACATGTAATTCGCCGATGCGTCTCCGTCGCGACCTTCCATCGAGTTGAGATCGCGCGTTCGAACCTGGGACCAGAGGGATCCCGCGACTTTCCCATGACCCAGCTGGCTGAGAGACTCCATTGCGCCATGGGAATGGCCGCCCACGCTTTTTGTCTGCTGGCTCAAGATGTGATTCTTGCCCTTCTTCACCGACTCGGAGGACAGCAGCTGGTCGAGCTGGTGGCGGCGTGGATGCTCGTCTGCCCACGACTTGACGGTCCTGAACATGTCCTTCTGAATCTCAATACTGTCGTTACGGAGGGCGGGGTGGTGGAATGCGCGGAGGACGTCATTGACCACCTCGTCCACGGGAACGTTGGTGTTCTCCCACGCAAAGAGGACACGCCTTGGAGTAGATGGTTAGAGGCTCAGTCGTCTCGTCGCGAAAGTTTCAAAAACGAAAAGGGAGAGGGAGTGAAGAACTCACGGTACGGTGTACTGCAGAATGGTGGTTGCAACTCGCCCAGCACACGAGTTGAGGATGTTAGTAAAGTGGTCCTTGGACAGCATCGAATGAGTCGGATCATGGCAGCGAGGGTTGTCCCATGGCTCGAGCTGGGAGTTGGAGCTGGCGTTGATGACTCCGGACGACCCATCCTTCAAAGCCTTGGAGACTTGGTTGATGATTGGTCGAATGAAGGGGGCAAGGAGGCCGAGGACGAATGCCGTCAACGTCTCGCTAATGTGCTCGATGAGCTTCTCGAGGCCGGGTATCTTGGCGATGCCTCGGCTAATGGCCTTGACGATCTTATCCCGAAACTGGAGGATGGGATAGATCTGGCCCGCAACTTTGACGGGATCAAAGTTGGGGCTCATGCCAGGGACAAGGTTGGCATTCGCCCCAGCCCGGCTGCGAGCTTCGTTTTCTCGCTCCTGTGCCTCGGACTCGGCCTTGAGGCTGCGGGCCTGATCGGCGAAGCCATTGCCCACATCTGGCAGCTTGGAGAGGAGAGAAACAAAGTCCGTCGGCCCGGAGCCATCAAACAGGCCCCTTGAGCCGGATCCGCCGCCGCCGCCGCCTTTCGAGGCCTCTGCGTTTTTTAGAGCGACGTCGACTTCGTCCACCTCGGACTGTGTGAAGTGATCGTTGGCCTCGCCAATGACGGAGTGCAAAAAGTCGACGGCGCCAAATGTACCGGTGACGATGGGGTAGAGCCGCCTACCGTGAATGTTGGTCTCGGCCTGCGTCCCGCAATGGGGGAAGACGTTGTGATAACCAAGTTCACGGAGGGCCAGCTCGCAGTAGTTGCTGTGGGCGCCAAAATCCTCCATGCAATGCAGAGCCTGCCCCAAGCACCTCAGCGCCTCGCAAAGAGTCTCGTCCTTGCCCTTGCCCTCGGACCCGCTCGTGTAAAGTCGGCCAAAGTGGATGCTTCGGGCGAAGCTGTACCGGAGGTAGCCGGCGCTGGTCGCCCACTGTCCCGTCTCATTGATAATGTAATTCTTCATGCCCGTCCTGGGGTCGATGTCGGTCTCTGCGGGGTCGACGGGGCCGCGCAGGCGGGGGTCGAACTTGCGGGCATCGAGGCCGTCGGCGTAGCCCTTGGGATTGTCAATGTGCTCCTCCGGGCGGTAGCAACCGAGGCGCTCCTCGGTGACTTCAAACTCCTCGGTGGCATACCCAAAGGACATGAAGGAGAGAACCCAAACCTTGGAACTGTTAGTATTCCGCCGCTGGGGTCCTCGGGCTAGAGCTACTGACCAGAATTCGAATCGTGGCCGCATTGACTCCCTTTAAGCTACCGACGTCGACCGCCTGCGAATAATCGCGCAGCCAGTTACCAAAGTAGGTTCTCTTGATGAGCATAGAGGTCCATTTCTTGCCATGCAGGAAAGCAAGGCCCGAGAGCATGTCCTCGATGTCTACCAAGACGTCAGAAAGCCGTCGGGGTTCGGGACTGGACAAGCTCACCTCCGTGGCGCCAGTTGTGGCCCTCGACCTGTGTGCTCAAGGCATCAGCAATCTCGCGATGCCTGCGCGCGAGTTAATAGCACCTACCTGTGCGATTGATGGAATGTTCCCTGCACCGAACGCAGCAGCCTTGCCCGGTAGCACAGCCAAGAGCACGGCCAAGGCAAGGAGCCAGGTGCCCCGTGGCAGCAGTGGGAATGACGACATGACGCAGCCCTATCGCGGCGGATGGAGAGATGCCCGAGGAGAGGTGGGGGAAGACGAACAAGTCAAGACGGGGGAAAGGAGAAAGAAATACGAACAACTTTCACACAGTCAACGACCGGGGGCTGGAGATGCAGCTTGAGTTCTACAGCGTTGAACGCGCAGCGACAAAGGCGCAGCGACATTGCATGTTACAGTAAGGAATTAGTGCGCTCCCGCACGGAGCACTTTGCGTTTCACGCAAGATGGCGGCCCTGCGAGGTATCGGGAGCAGGCATCTCGGGACGAAGGGCACGGTGCATGCGCCAACTCACTTCGGTACGGATACTACTCGAATACCTACTACCCAGAAACAAGTTAATCCAAGAGTGGACGCTGGACAGTATTCCCGGCGCCTTTGACGGAGTCATAGGATGACGTTGGTTTTTCAAATTTTCAACTCATTTACCGTGCTTACTAAACAATAGGCTCCGCCGAAAAAGCCCCCCGAGTCACGCCCCGAGTGGGGAGGCCTGGCCCCGCCCGAGTGGGGAGAGCCAGTGGGGAGAGCCAGTTGGCTGCTGGGAAGTGAGCCCACCCCCCCCCGTCAAGCCACTCGAACCACCCTAACATCAGGTACAAGTGCCCTCTCCCTATTTTGCCCCCCCCCCCCCCCCCCCCCCCATGAAAACCGAAAGAGATCCTCGACTCCGTCCCCTCCCCTCGCCACACCCTCAACCCTATGACACCCTCCGCCGTCGCTCGCCGAGTTGAGATTTCTCAAAGCTCTGCTGCACCTTGTCTTTGTTCAATCTAGCCGCCCGCTGCGTGCCCTCGACATTGTCCTCCGCTTCGCCGGTACCGACTGCCGTCTCCCCCCCTTACACGCCTACTATACCTAGTCACGGACCCGATTTCTGCCTCGATGCCTTCCAGGACGCTGCCGACCTTTACTCGCGCCGAAGTTGAGTCGCATGACTCTTCTTCATCGTGCTATGTCACCATCGGAACAAAGGTGTACGATGTCACCGATTTCATGCAAGACCATCCGGGCGGCAGTGATCTTATCCTCGAGTACGCCGGCAGAGACGTCGAGGATATCCTCAAAGACTTTGCCTCGCATCCCCATTCCGAGGCGGCATACGAGATTCTCGACGACTCCCTGGTCGGCTTTGTGCCGCCCGTAAAGGCTGTCGCCGCCAACGGGTCCGCAGTCCATCTGAACGGCGACGCCACCGGCTCCGTCAACGGGGTCGCAAAGACGGGCCCCGACTCGGCCATTACTATTCACGCACGCACCGGCATGTCGTGCGAGGAGGATCTGAGTAAAGATACCGACTACAGCCAGGACTACAAGAAGCACAAGTTCCTAGACCTCGGCCGGCCCCTCTTTCCCCAGATCTGGAATGGAGGATTCAGCAAGGAGTTTTACCTGGACCAAGTCCACCGTCCGCGCCACTACAAAGGAGGTGACTCGGCACCCCTGTTTGGCAACTTCTTGGAGCCGCTCAGCAAGACGCCTTGGTGGATGGTGCCGAGCATTTGGCTGCCCTGCGTCGCGTACGGCACCTACCTCGCCCATCAGGGCCTCGGCAAGCTTACCGTCACTGCCTCTTACTGGGCGTTTGGACTGTTTCTTTGGACATTTGTCGAGTATTGTCTTCACCGCTTTCTCTTTCATCTCGACGAGTACGTCGAACCTCTGATTCCCGTTCCTTTGCGGCCGTGAACTGACCCTTGACGCAGCTATCTCCCGGACAATCGAGTTGGCGTCACGGCGCACTTTTTGCTCCACGGCATCCACCATTACCTCCCCATGGACAAGTACCGCCTGGTCATGCCGCCCACGCTGTTTGTCGTCCTCGCGACGCCCTTTTGGCATCTGGCCCATGCCGTCTTCTACTTCAACTGGCACGCGGCGACGGCTGTCTTTTGCGGCGGCATCTTTGGCTACATCTGCTACGACTTGACTCACTACTTCCTGCACCACGAGAACCTTCCGCTGTGGTACAAGCAGTTGAAGAAGTATCACCTTCAGCATCACTTCCTCGACTACGAGCTCGGTTTTGGCGTCACCAGCAAGTTCTGGGACCAGATCTTTGGCACAGAGCTGCAGCCCCCCATCAAGACCAAGTGAGATGCCTGGGTCAAGGCACGGCCGCAGCGTATCGAGCCTCGTGTTGCTTCTTTCGGTTCTTGCGCCTCTTCACTTGATGTTGATGGCTTGGTACAGCACGGAGTTTGGGCTCTTCTACATAGTTTGGCGGCTTTCTAGGATGGCGTCGGTAGCAACGAGCACGGGAGTCGATGCCGGCACACCCCTCTCTTGGATCATGAGTTAGCGAGCAGCGGTACTGTTTAGAAAGTGATGCATCGCCGACCACCGAGGGTTTGGCAGACGGGGGGCCGGGCTTCTCTTTGTACTCTTAATAATTACCTTAATTACCTACGAGATGCTCTTAAAATCTTAAAATTAGGTACCTTATCCTCGCATCGGACGTGGCCGATAACGTACCTCGGCGCGCTAAGATGCCGATGGGCGATGGGGGCGTATCCCGACAGCTGATTGTCCGTCACGTGACTCGCCAGCTGCGCACACGCGCCAAAAGAAAGCCCACTTTTGGTGGGCCAGCCGACACTCAAACTCTCCGACCTCCACCTTTTAGCAAATGCCCAGGTTTCCATCGAGCAACCGCCCGCTTTCCCCATAACCGCATCCTCAAACGCTCGACCAGTCATTGAGCTGATTCCTGCAACCTCGCAGCTTCATATTCGACACGCCTGGCACACTGTAGAAGTCTCTGTAGAGCGCCGAGGATGGCCAGCCTGGATGTCGAGGCCTTGCTCGAGGCTACGGAGAAACAAGCCAACGACCAGCACCAGGCCAAGCAGGCCGACGACCGCGTCGCTGACGGTCGTGCCTCGCACCCCGACGACGCCCACCGCAGCGACTCTGGTAGCACCAGTAGCCGTGGCAAGGGACGCCGCAGCAGCCAGGACCGCCGCCATGGCCATGGCCGTCGCCACCGCAGGGACGGTGACTTCTACCGCGGCGGACGCGGACGCTCTCGCTCCCGCACGCGTTCTCCTCGCCGCCGTAATGCTCGGGATGACCGCGACCGTCGCCGAGACCGTCGCCCTACGGACCAGGGCCGACCCCGAGAGCGCACCCCGCAGCGCAATGAGGACGAGCGTGATAGACACACGGTCTTCGTCCAGCAGCTCGCGAATCGCCTCCGGACCTCCAAGCTCCAGGAGTTTTTCGAGGAGCATGTCGGACCCGTGAACGAGGCCCAGATTGTCAAGGACCGCATCAGTGGCAGATCGAAGGGGTCAGTCAGGCCCCAGACACTCCTCTACATCACTACATGACAGTGCTGACCCCCTGCCAGAGTAGGCTACGTCGAGTTCAAAGACGAATCATCGGTCGAGAAGGCCCTTCAGCTCACGGGTAAACTTGTCGAGGGCATCCCCATCATCGTCAGGGTCACTGAGGCGGAGAAGAATCGACAAGTCCGCAAGACGGAGGAGTCTGGCAATCAGAACAGTTCTGCACCATTCCACCGCCTCTACATCGGCAACATTCACTTCAACGTGACCCAGTCGGACCTCGTGGCTGTCTTTGAGCCCTTTGGCGCACTCGAGTTTGCCCAGCTCCAGATGGACGAGAGCAAGCGCAGCAAAGGCTTCGGCTTCGTCCAGTAAGCGCTCGCGTGCTCCACACCCCTCGCTTCAACCGCATGCTAACGGAGATGACGCTAGGTACAAGGATGCTACAAAGGCCCGAGAGGCACTGGAGAAGATGAACGGCTTCGAACTTGCTGGTCGTCCCATCCGCGTTGGCCTCGGCAACGATCGCTCCGGTTCTGATGGGGCCAACAACCGAGGCCAAGGCCCAAACGTCAACTTCCAGGGCTCCGCCTTCTCCGGCGCGGGTGGTCGTGGTCATGGCCCTGCGTTTGATCGAACCGGGCGAGACAACGAGCGAAATGGCGGAGGAGGCGCCTTGGACGATTCCGACGTGGCTGGGGTGAACTTCAACAACTACAGTCGCGACGCGTTGATGAGAAAGCTTGCTAGAACCGACGACGCTTCGACGGGCAAAGTTGACGCCCAGGCGTCCAAGCCAAAGACGGAGGCCAAGGCCCTTCCCGTCAACGTCAGCATTGCGAGCCGCTGTGTCGTCCTCCGCAACATGTTTGATCCCGAAGAGTAAGTCGATCCCCTCCCGCCTCCTAATCATGGATACACGCAGGATCAAGTCAAGGTTGACACCTTTGCAAAGGGAAGAGGGCGAGGCCTGGGTCAAGGATCTCGAGGAAGACATCCGAACGGAAGCCGAGAAGCAGTATGGCCACGTGGTGCACATTGCCGTCGATGCCAACTCCGCGGGTGACGTCTACCTCAAGTTTGACAAGGTGCAGGGCGGCGAGAACGCCATCAAGGGTCTCAACGGCCGATACTTTGGCGGGCGCATGATCAACGCGTCTCCCGTCGTGGACGCCGTCTACAGCAGCCTCTTCTCGCGAACCCGCGCCATCTAACCTTGACCATGCCGGTTGACTTGCGCTACGCCTGAGAAGGCTCTATCTAGGTTTCCGGCAGGTTTGTAGGGTCCAATCCATGGCGTTTTGGAGCGGTTGCTAAGCTCTGCTGCTCTCATCAGCAGGCCTCGAAGCTCTGCCCGTGCTTGCCTTGCCGCATCTGCCATGTCTGCCACTCTTCGTTTGTCCGCTTTCTCACCCACCAACAACCCATCGTCCGTGGCTGAGTCTTAACATTTTTTCTCAGATGCAACGGCTCTCATGCCCACGTCAAGATGAAGTGCTAAATGGCTAGTTTTCTCGTTCCAGGTTGTCTCTCGGGGCACTGCCCGCCGAAACCATCGCCTCCCAAGCGTCGCCCAAGCAACACGGCCGGTCAAGCTGCGGCTTTGGGCCACAGTCTCGCCATCTTTGTGATGTCTGTACGAATACACTCGGGGAGAGATGACGTCGTCTTGGTCCTCTATTGGTCACGGAAGGGATTTTCTTGTTTCCAGGGTAGCTACGGAGCTGTAGGCTTGGATCATATCCAGGATTCATCCATGTTCTGTCTCTGGACATGAATGCCGGATTTCACACGATGACACGAAATTTGCACATGCTTTGACTGGTGGCTGATGTGATGTGTCTTTTGTGTGTGTGTGTGTGTGTCGAGCTTGTTGAGAGTTGAGAGTTGAGGGTTTGGGGTTGCAGGGCACGACTGGAGTCGACCACGGTGGAATCTGGCCACAGGTTGGAGCCCTAGCTGATGGGGGTTTTTCGTGGGGCGTGTTGGCCAGGTTGGACGGGCAACGGCGAGAGAAGGGCGCCCTGCTGACCGCCTCTCGCTACGGCGGGCCAAACAGGTTCGAGGACTCGGTCAAGGGCGGAAGTTGTTCTCCGAGGAGATGCCAGTTGATGGACCAGTTGGACCAGCCTGATGGACCAGTTGGACCAGCCTGATGGACCAGTTGGACCAGCCTGTTGGACCAGGGCTTGCCCTCTGTTCATGCCCTCTGCCCATGGACCAGCCCTCTGTTGATGGACCGGCCCTCCGTTCATGGACCGGCCCTCTGTTTTCAAAGGCACCCTTTCCGGTTTGTGGCGACAGTCTTGACGGGCATTCAAGGTTGGTCACTCGCCCAGTTGTCACAAAGACTGACGAGCACCAAGGGGATGCTTTCTCGCGGCGCACAATGGTGAGCTTCTCTCAGCAAAAGCCGTTGTAGCCGAAGCTCGTTTATGAGAAAGCCCTTGGGGTGCGTTCTGTCATTGTTATTGTTCTGCAGCTGTGTTTGTCAAGGTCTCTGGGCTCTCTTTTCACTGTCAACACACCTCCCGTTGCCGAGGCAAAGCCGTGTTCCCCTGAATTTTCAGGCCTCCACGCGAGCCGACGCTCACATTTGTCAAGGCCCGGGTTCCGTCACTCTGCTCTGCTCGGCTCAACTCTTCATCTCGCTGCGACCTACGCGCTCTGCTCTTCCTCCCACGCACCCGCGTTGACGTCGTCTTCTACGCCAGGGGCAAACTTGCTGACACTGGCAAATCATCAAGCTCGCTTTCTTCACTGCCAAGTCCATTGTTTTCTTTCTTTTCCCTTTTTTCTAAATCTTTCTGAATCTGTGCCTCGAAACTCGCGAGCCACGGCAGACAACCAAACCGGCTACGGCGGACATAGGCGAGTCTCTGTGAGGTTTGTTGTTTGTTTTGTTTTCCTCGTCGTGCTCCCGTTGTTTCTTGCTCTCCCTGGTCGGCGTCATTTGAAAAATGGAGGCTGAGACTGAAGACGAGCAGCACCAAGAGGGGTTCGACAGAATAGCGACGTTGCTGGTTACGTGTTGCTCGCTCGGGCTTTCAGCGAAAAAAGGTTCGACCTGCCCAAGTCCTGGCATGACCCGTTGGTTGACTGTTGCCCTCTAGCTACACGCGTCTTCTTGCTTTGCTCATTGTCCGACCTCGGGCAAAATGACCGACTCGGGAACCGGATCTTCCAGCAAGCTGCTCCAAGAGAGTCTTTCGTTTGCAGGACCATTGGCCACGGGTCCCCACACGCCGCAAGGGGCCCTGAGCTCAAGCTCGGCCATGTTGTCCGTCGACTTTTCCACTCCCCTTGGCGGAGCGGCACGCATGGAGCGCATCAAGCAGATGACGCAAAATCACGCAAGTTGCCCTCTGAAGACTGAATACCGAATACTGAACGGGATGCTAACTCGTGGCCCACAGCTTGCTTTTGAAAATTCACGTCACACACAAGCCATTCTGGTCAAGGCCCAGCATGCCCTCCGCCGCATGCCCGGCGTCTCGTCGCCTGAAGCCAACGAGCTCGTGTCTCAGCTCAAGGCCGTGGGGCAGATGATCAACCAGGAGACGTCGCAGCTTGTCGACGCCCTGATGAATGTGACTCTGGACCAGGAGGAGACAGACAAGGCCATTGCGAGGATGAGCATCGATGCGAACCTGGCGCAGGCGATGACCGATGACCAGGCGCAGACCATCAGCGATCTCCGCGCAGAGGTCAAGGCCGAGAGGGAGAAGCGTGCGAGGCTCGAGGCCGAGGCCAAGCAAGCCTTGCAGAGGATCGAGGCCTTGGGCGAGGAGCTCGACAGAGTGAGACATCATGTCGTGGAGGAGCGCCACGAATCAACCCCGCCCGACGATCTGGTCCAAGTCGGCGAATCCGCGTGCCGCCAGGGATCTCCACAGGCCATCAGGAGGGCGCAGAGCCTCGCCGACAACCTGCGGCAGATGGACAGGCGCATCGTCAGCGCGGCTCCCGCCTGGCTCAGGGATCAGCGCCAAGAGAAGCAAGTGGTGCAGCAGAAGACGGCCGGCGGCCAAGAGTCGCTCGTGGCCCATGGCGGCAGCAGGGAGGACATGGGCCGCCATTCAGTCGCCGGCATGCACGCTGGTCCGGTCCGCATCTCGCCGGCGTTTCAGGCCTTGGCCCGGACCCCGATGGCAGGGCCGATGGCGGCGCCTCCCAAGTTTGGCCCGCTCCAGGCCGGGCCTCCCCGGGGCCCCGCCGCCATGACCCACGACCGCCGCTACCAGGGCGCCTGGGCCGCCCAGGGCCACCCGTGCTCGACCGGGGCCGGTGGCGGCTTCATGAGCAGCTCCGCCTTTAGCAACCCCCCGCGCAAGGGCGGGTTCCAGCCGCTTCCGCGCTACAGGCCCACCGGCGGCGCCGACTATCCCCACTACTCGGGCTTCGCGACGCCCCAGGAGTGCCGTCGGCCCGCCAGCCGGCCCGCCAGCTCCTTTGGGCAGCGACGCGAGTACTATCCGGCCACTCCGACGTCGGCCGGGCGCAACCGCTTCGGCCGCTTCGCCGACACGGCCGGACCTCCCCTCGAGTTCGGCCCATCCATGGCCAGCCGCGGTGGCTTCGCGGGCCCTCCGATCCACCTCACGGAGCGCGCCATCGCGGCGTGGAACGAGCAGGTCATGGAGTTTTACAGCGCCATCCGCCACTTTGTTGCGCGGCACGCCAGCGAGCCCGAGCACGACATGATGCACCTCAGCCGCGGCAGCCTGTGGCCCGTCATGCTCGCCATGCACCACCCGCTGTCCGAGTCGGAGGCGGCTTCGTACCTCGGCTTCCACCTCCGCAACGAAAACTCAAAGGCGTGCGTCGTGACGCGTGTCATTGTCGACTACGTCGTCAACCGCGTGTGGGTGCCCGGTGCCTGGACGGGGTCCGACAGCAACACGACGTATGACCTGATGGACCTGCAGCGCGAGCTTGATGCGACCCAAGGTATGCCCGGCCCCCTTTACGTGACAGGTCGCCATGGCGAGTCGGCGTGACGAGTCGGTATGGATGCTCACACCTTCGCCCGCAACAAGGCCAGCCCGCGTCGGCCCGGCAGCCGCTGCTCAACCAGCAGGCGTCCATTGTCGGATACATCATGAACAAGGAGCAGGCGACGGCCTGGCACAAGCACAAGGTCGACGACATTGCTCGCATGCTGCAGACGACGGTGCAGCCGCTGCTCAACAGGTTCGCCAGCCCGGGCGAGGCGCACCGCGACGTCGAGCACGTGGCCGAGCTGGCGTGGGAGCTGTCGTCCAAGATGCTCTGCTCGCGGCTGACGTTTGACTTTCGCTTCCCCGAGATTGGCGCGCGCTTCTCGACGCAGTCGATGCTGCCCATCTGGCCTCACATGGACCCGGCCGACCTGCAGGCCAGGCACTGGCGCGTCGCCTTTGTCACGACGCCCGCCATCACCTGCCGCAACGACACGGGAGGCAGCATCTCGGCCCACTCTGTTTCGCTGGCCGACGTGCTCTGCATGCAGTAAAGGGGCTTGGGGCCTGCAGAAGGAGCTTGGGGCCTGCCGTGGCCGAGCATGACCGTCTCCCGAAATGTCCCCCCCTTTTTTCTCTTCGCCCTGTCACGTTTTCGTTTCTTTCTTGCGGCTTCGGCCCTCTCTTCCATCCGGACGGGGGCGGCCTCCGCTTGCCCGTTCACACACGTTTACTGTTTTTGACTCTACCTGGGGCGCTTGACGCCGATGCGTCGACTGAAGGGGGCTTACGGGAGGACCTGATTCTCGGCACGGGGTGGCGGGCTTCCCACGCTGGCGGCGACGGACGTGGTTCATGAGGACCCTCGGATGGAAGAGGGAGGGGCGCAAGCCTAGTTAGTTCGTCTTCCCATTGACACCAGATTCACGTCTCGCGCAGTTGAAGAGTGACGATGAAGACTTGTCTCTATTTCCACCACACTGCCCGTCTGTATACATTGGCCCGGTGCCGCCCGTCTACGTAGTCGCCCTCGTGGCGGTGCCCGTCATGGGCGCGGCGACGGCGCCAGGCGACGGCCAGGGGCCCCCGGCGGGTTTAGTAATTAGGTGGCGAGTTGCTTTGAGAGACGTCCTTGAGGTGCTCCATATACGACTTTATGATGCCATCCTGCGGGTCGTCCTTCACTCGGACGCGCAAAGGTTGGGGGGACAAAGGGTCAACAGAGTGTCCGCACCATGTCCACGCTGGACGCAGCCTGGAAGCCCTCTCTCACACTCACACACACACCAAGTCACAAGTCGTCGCGTCGTCACGGAAAATGCCTTGAACCCATCTTTAATCCTATCGACGCCCGGGGCACCCACAACCCCTTTTCATCCGCGTCTATTCCGTCTTGCGATGCCTGGATCCCTTCAGTTAGCTTGCCGTCCCATAATCACTGGCACTCTGGGCTGCCACATACTTGTTGACAACGCGCTCGATGCCGTCCAGCCCCATGCGCAGCACGTCCATGCGCGGCCCGTACGAGAAGCGCACAAAGTGGTGGCACGGGCTGTCAAACAGGTCGCGGCGGCGGGCCGGGTTGAGGTCGAAGAAGATGCCCGGCACCACAATCACCTTTTCCTCCAAGCAGGCCTGGAAGAAGTTGAGCCCGTCGGAAATGGAGTCCGGCAGGCCCTCAAGGTTGAGCCAGCTGTCGTCCAGCGGCATCAGCTTCTGATGGCGATGCAGGCGCCGAGATGGCAGCAACTCACAGGTAAAAGGTCGAGTCGGGCACGTATTTGATGGAGAAGCCCATCTCTCGCAGACGCTTCACCACAAAGTCGCGTTTGTCCTGTGGCGAGGCAGTCAGCGGGGCAGCGGCCCATGGGCGGTCATGTGCCGTTGACGAACCCGAAAGTGGCGCTGCAGGTGAACCATCTCGTTCTGCACCAGCGTCGGCTCCAGCATGGGAATGGCGGCTTCTTGAAAGGCGTGGCAGGCTCCTCCGTCGAGGTAGCTACCGCACGAGCCGATGCTGCCAATGTGTGAGCCCAAGTGCGCACGCACGCACCAACGTCGTCTACGTACGCGCTAATGTATTCCTTGGGGCCCAGGATCCACGCAATCCTCCAGCCGGGCAGCCTGAAGCGCTTGGTCAGGCCGTCAATGATCAAGACGTCGTCCTCGTCCACGTCCTCGACGTTGGCGGCCGCCGAGATGGTGGAGCCGTCGCAGTCGCTCGTGTAGTTGTAGCCCGAGTAGAACTCGTCGCTGATAAAGGTGGCGCGGCCGCGGCAGATGTCCTGGATCTCGGCCAGCTCGGGGTTGGCGACGACGCGGCCCGTCGGGTTGCGAGGGTTCGACGTCAGGATGACCGAGGTGCCGCGGGCGATTTCCTCGGCAATCTTGTCGGGGTGAATGTGATAGCCGTCCTCCTCGGACAGCGGGACGGGAATGGCGGCAAACTGCGGTGTCCGTGTCAGCCCGCCTTGATACTCGGTGGCGGCGTGACGAGAGGGCACGCACGTTCTTGAACAGACTCAGCATCTCGTTGTAGGCAGTGTAATCGGGCAGGAAGAAGCTGAGATAGGCGCTGCCCAGGACAGCGGCAATGCGGATCAGGCCGGCGCGGCCGCCAGGGACAATGGCCACGTTCTCCCACGTGTAGAGGCTGTCCTTGCCCTTGCGGTGCATCTCGTTGTAGAGCTTGGCAACGGCCTCTCGCAGGGGTCGGATGCCCGCCGTCGGGCCGTACTCGCGGGCATTGACCGAGATGCTGATGGTCTCGGGCCGCTTGAAGCAGCCGGCAATGTCGTCCTCGACCTCGGGGGCGCCCTGGCCCAGGTTGGCCCAGGCGTCGGGCTCGTCGGAGAAGCCAAACTCGGAGGCGCGCTCGGTGCACCAGACGACGCCCGTCGACGAGCGGCTGGCGTCAAGGCCGGCGTGGGGCATGTGGCCCTCGTGGGCATTTCGGAACTGGCGATGGACCTTGGACTGCACCTCTGGAGGTGGAGGGACGCGTCAGCAGGCGGCTTGTAAGGAGTTGGTTGGTGCGGGGGAGGGGTAAGGTGGTGACGATGGCGGCACCAATTTTTTTTGGAGGGGTCGCTTCAAAAGTGCCGCCGGCATTGCAGTGCAGTGCAGTGCAGACAACAGACTGACCATTCATCGACGGCTCGACATTGCTGAAGCGCCGCAAGAGGGGCTTGGGCACGCCGGTATGGCGGTTGATGGAGAACTTGCGTCCGCCGTACATGATGTCCAGAGGCAGGGAGCTGGCCTTGAAGAGGACGGGACGAGAGCCAAGGGACGAGCCGCTGTGGTGGAGAGGGGAGGGATCGGGAGAGAGCCGCGAGGGTTGATGGAGGTTGAAGGAGATGACGGTTGGGCCGTGGCGTATTTGTAGGTCCAGAACGCCGGAACCAACTCCTTGTGCCCAGAAAATTCAGCGTCTTCTAGCAAGAGAGAACGGATACAGACGCGGCGCCTTGATTGGCCACGCCGCCACGAGAAGTTTGCTCGTCATGGAGCCTCTCAGCCATGTACAGTACCAACAGTCCAAGTACGGATGGATACTCGACGTCGTCGTGTGCCTTGCGAGCCGTCATTCTTCTGTCTCTCGAGATGCCCTGAGACGCCGTGTCGGAAGAAGCGGCACGGCTGTCTCGCTGCCCGCGCGACTCACCGGTATGTACTCCGTACAGAGTACAGAGCATCCGTACTGTGCGCCAGATACATTCATCCTGTATTCGTATTCGTACGAAATTGTACCTTTTTGAATCGACGCAGAGGCCAAAAAAAAGGAGGCGCCGCCATGTTTGCCATTTCCGTAGTGCTGTAAAACGTGACCTGCCCAACAGACCTGCCAAGTGGGGCCAACGGCACTGCAGCCCGAGTTGTAAATTCAAGCTGAACCCCTTTAACTGACCCGACACACACCCTTTACGAGTTACGAGTTGTCGAATACAAGTATCAGTTGCCCCATGATATCTTATCCCTTTCTATCGCACGTGACCCTTGCTCCTTGTTCGTTGTTCTGACAGTTATCGTATGTATGTACGTAGTTGATTTACTCTTTTTGGAACCCAGCATTGCGCGTCGAGCTCACCATGACATACAAGACAAACGAGTGGTACCAGCGTTACCTGAACGGCGGCGCGCGCCTCGATTCCGCGCTCTTGCCGGAGCCGCAGGCTTGGCCGAATAGCGGGCTATGTACGGATGCAAATTCACCAGCCGGTGCCTGCCCTTCCATCTCTCCCGCGCCCTCAATGCAAACAATTCGACGACTTTATTGAAACACTCTCGTCATCAAGTCGCTCCCCGAAAGCCATGACCCGACGCGCTACCCGCCATCCAACGTCACAGCCCATCCATTCAACGTCACAGCCAATCCATCAGCTCCGCCGCCAGCTGTCGACCGACTTTGGTCGTGTGTCCGGCACACTGCCACTTGGCTCCCATTTTCCAAAACACCCTCAACGCCCAGATTTGCACGACGCCCCCGGGCAGAGGGACATGGCAGACTCGACAGTTGTGCCCTCAATCAAAAAGAACCCCCCCCAATTCGAGCACCGGTGCGGGCCCTCGTCACCGGTCCTCCTTGGCGGCCGCGGCCGCTTTGGTAGATGCCGCCCTTGTTTTTTCGCTGACGTGCTTTGTAAACTCCTTCCATAGCGCCGTAATGTTCTCGCTGCCCTCGTTTTTGTCGACGAGCAGATTCTTGAGCCACTTGTTCTCTGTCTCCAGCTGGGACACCCTCGACTCGAGGCCATTGACCTTCTCCGTCATCTCCTTGGCCGACTTTTCGAGGGCTTGCTCGCGCTGCTTCTTCTTGATCCGGAAACGGGCACTGGCGGCCGTGTTGCGCCGCCGCTTGTCCTCCTCGGCGGCGACGCGCGTCGGCTCCTCAAAAGTCACCTCTTGGCCGTCCGCTGACATGGCGTCGGCCTTCCGCTTGTCGGCCGGCCTGGAATCGGCTTGTATAAATTGCGTCTGCTGCTGGGAGACTTGTGCAGAAGCGTGCAGGGGCTGGAAGTTCTGAGCGCTATCCGCAAACGAGTCGAGGGGCGTGGCCGCATAAGCATTGAAATCGGGAAAGTTGAAGTCGCCTGTCAATGGCCGATATTAGCCAGGAGGAAGCCATGACAGCGACGGTGCGCCAGTGCCAAGAAAACAGTAAAAGAAAGAGAGCTGTCAAGCGTGAGGTGCCTGCTGAAGCCAATGGCAGCTCGGGGGCGCAAGTTGGGGGCCAAGCATCCGCATTGCAGAAGGTCACGGGATATTGCACCATCGCCAACAGTTTGTCAGCAACCCCAGCCCAGGTTGGTCAAGGCCGCCCCAGGCCGCCCCACATCCACACCCACAACCCACAGATGAAGACGTGAATATGCGAGACGCGCGGCTGGAACCATTGGTAATGGACAGCCAAGGCAGGCAGCTGAAGTTGTGAAAGCGGGGAATAAAGCAGGGGGGAGTCGAGGGCGATTTGATTTGCCGCAACTTGCGTGCAAAGTGACGGCGCGCAGTTACAGGACCTCGCATGGTGATGAGAATAACAGGAGGCTGGGATGGATGGACGAGACCAAATGAAGCACGGGGCCGGCATAACAAGAGTTCCCAGACAAGACCAGAGACGGAGAAGCAGCAAGCTGACCTGATATAAAGTCAAGATTGGGCAAGTCACTCATGACCGGAGGCGCCGAATCGTCCCCGGACGGACTCGAGTTGGCTTGGGCGACGTCATCAACGTCGGGCTTGACCGGCTGGGCCTGAAAGTCCATGTTCTGGCCCGAGTCAAAGTCGAAGAATTGCGTGTTTGTGAACAGGGCGAGATCATCCTCGATGTTGAAGGCATCGTCGGTCGTCGTGTCCTGGGGGTTGATGGTGTTGAGGTCCCGCAAGTAGTGCGACGCGTTGGCGCCGTGCCGGCCGTTGTACGTCGACATGATAATGGTGTTTGTCGTTGAAGCCGAGGCCAAGATCAAGGGCGGTTGCGTGTAGACGGCCCAGGCCGGAGAGAAGCGGCGTTGAAGCGGGCGCGAGCCAGCGGTGCGGTCCGCGATGCCGGACCCGAGAGACGAGGCGGCGCGTGCAGAGGAAGCGGTCCCGAGCGAGCAGAGAAGCGTGCGATGAGACTATCCGTCGAACAGCGAGATATTGGCACTGTCCCGGGGTTGGTTGGTAGGACGAGTCGCGACTGGCAGGCGACGTGGATGGTGGTTTGTAGATGACAGGATTTGGCGGCCAGTGCTGGTGCGGGTTTCTGGAGCCAGCCAGGCGGAATCGGGGAGGGGGCCATTCATTGGGCGGCGCCGGCGGGGAAGAGGAATGATTCCAGGTTGCTTAACAATCACCTCGGCACCCCCACCCCTTCGCCAGCGGGCCCAGCGGGCACCCCCCACCCCACCCGCTGGACAGCCAGTGAGGTGCCGATCCGGCCCGCAAGGTCCCTTATCGCCCCTCGTCATGCGCGCTGTTTGGGCGTTGCAGATGACGCCCTGACCGCGACCGGTGTAGCAGCAGATCGTGTCCAAGTGTCATCGGTCACCAACCAGTGTCCTCCTTCCCTGGGAATCAGGAATAAGAGGAGATAAGAGGCGCGAACATCGGCTAGCCGCGCCTAGACGCCGGTCCGGAGCCTGCGTAATAATCGCTCACCATCAAGATTGACGCCTAGGCTCCTTCATTCCGGGAGTGCTCACTGCGCCAATCATCTACGGTGATTGATGGGGCTAATCCCTTCGCTGGGCTTTAATGACGGCGAGAACCGGAGGCGGAACGAGCGTCACCCGTCGCCGAAAACGGCCCGGGTCTTACGGCGCGTAAAGGAGGGAGGCATCACATGACCGCGCGCCGTTCCGTCACCGCTGAGTCAGCCGGCGACAGCAGCTCCTGAAGAAATGCGGGCGACCGAGGCGGCGGCGTCTCGACAACGGGTGACAGCTTCGGCCCAGCAAGCATCTCGTCGCGCGCACTCCCGGCCATTGCCCATATCTCGGCAGGCATGGCTCGCCTGTCCGTCCCAACAAAGGCCAAGCTTCCCTCGTCGCTGCGCGTCGAGTCCTCCAACCCGGCCGTCATCAAGAGCCTAGGCCGCCTCTCCCGCGACTCTCTCGTCTCGCTTGCCCTCGACTGGCTCGACGAGAGCTCCTTGCCGAACGCGTTGCCATATCTTGCGCCAAGGCGAAACGACCATGGTGGGCCTGACTCCGACGATGACGACCCCGACGACCTCTACCCGCCGTGCCGTTCCCTCGACGACCTCCGGGCGCTCTACACGGACATGCAGACCCAAAAGGGAGCAAAACGCGACATGGTCACCCGCATACTAGAAGGCGACTGGCGGCACGGCCTGACCCTGTATCAGCTTGCCATGGTGGACTTTCAGTACCTCGACCAGCATCCCACGTCTCAGAAATGGACGGCCTATGCCATCCTGCCCTTGAAGCCTCCCTCCAAGGATGCCGACGAGCAAGTCCTCAAGGCCGACGACAAGAGCTTGACGATACCGCGCTTTCACCCCTCAACCTTTCTCCAAAACTTTCAGCAACAGGTTCTCCCCGACGTCAAGGCCCACTACCACTTCTACCGCCCAAAGCACTTTTCCGTGCTGCTGCTGCGCGTCTTCGTCATCGACTCGCCCTACAACACCAACTTGGCGCTGACCGGCGCCGGCTCCGCCACCAACTTCAGCTCCTCCCGCACCGTCTACCTGGCCTTTCCGGACGGCTCCCCGTCGCTGTACATCACAAAGTCGCAGGCTACCGGCCCCGTCAGCCTCGGCGAGTCCAAGAGCCTGCACAGCCTCATCGTCAACGGGGTGCCGAAAGCCCTGTCTCGGCCTCGCGAGCGGTTTACCCTCAAGACAACCAATCTGAGTAGTAAAAACTTGGATGCATTGCTGGACAAACGGGGTCCGGGCCGTGCAAACGCCGCCGGCGGTGGCTGGAGCATCTACGCCGATGAGAAATCCAAGAAATCGCCCCTGGACTCCGTTCTCCCCGGCGCGTCGCTTGCCAGCGAACCGTCGCATCCCGATGCTAGTCTGAAAAGGCACGGGCAAATGTCCACTTCTCCACGCAAAGGGAAACGGGCTAGGCTCGTCGCCAAGGCTCGCTTCGGCGATTCTGCAATAGTGACGGATGGAAAAGGTGTCGAGAAGATTGAGATTTTGATGCAAGACCCCTTTCCTGCGTCCGACACGCCCCAGAACCTGGAAGCGGATGACGGCGACGATGGGCAGCGACCTCTGAATCGGAGGCGGAGTAAGCTCGATGCTGCCCTTCGACAGGCTCAGGCCGACGTGGAAGACGTCGACGACGAGGCAGACGTGTCTCGGTGGACGCCGGCAGTCAGGCTTTGCTTCCAAGGCTCGCACGTATTTGCGGGAGTACGGCAGCTTGTCGAGGCCGGCATTGTGGACGGCGAGCGGATGCCCGGCTGGATGACCGGGGAAGAGGGCGTCACGATTGGTGTCGTGAGGCACGGCCGTATCAGAGGGCACAAGGGCTCAGGGTTATGACACGTCTATTTCGGCCCCGATGTACCACGGAAGCCAGCTCTATCGATGGTGCCCATGACGCGACGAGTGAAGAAAGGGAAGAGTCGCGGCAAGTCTATCTTGCTTCCCCGAGTCCGAAGACCTTGATCGAGTTGCTCCATGCCGCCTCACAGAGTTCTTGCACGCTGATTCCCTTGACGGCTGCCACAATCTCGGCCACGCGTTCAATGCTGCACGGCTCGTTGCGGCCCTTGACCATTGCGCCTTCTTCCCACTTCTCCTTCTTGACGACCTTGTACCGCTCGGGCACTTCAGGCTCCTTCTTTTGGCTCTTCTTGGGCTGCTTCGGGGGCCTCTTTTGTTGCGTCACGGTGCTGCTTGCGTCACTCTCCGCCGGCTCCTGCGCCGGCTTGGCCGGCATCAGATACTTCCAGCCCTCGTGACTGGGGCGCACCTGGCACCAAGGCCCATCCGTCTCGAGCATGATTCGGTCGAGGCGGACCTCGTTTACGACGGCGCAGTTCTCCCTTGTCTTGAGGCTGCAGCCGTTGATGCCAATGTAGAGGCCGAGGTCCATCAGCTCGACCATCTCCTCGGCAGTCCCTGTGAAGCTGTGCACAACGGCGCCCTTTTCGAGCCTTTGCAGGCCGTCTCCGAAGGCGGCTTTCAGCAGGGAGACAAAGTCGGCGTGCGCAGCCCTGCAGTGCAGAAAAAGGGGGAGCTGAGGCGAGAGAGAGGCGGCAACGTCGAGCTGGCGCGCAAAGGAGTGCAACTGGACAGCCTTGTTGCAATAGTGCAGCCGATCATAATCGAGGCCGAATTCGCCCACGGCCACGAGGTGTTTGCGGCCAGGCGACGTTGCCTCGGCTAGCAAGGCGGTGAGGTCGGCGATGATGCCAGCCGACCTGATTGGGTCTGGCTTCTGATGCTCGGGAATTGGCGCTGAAGGGTCCGGCTCGCAAGGCGGTGTATGCCCGTTCTTGTTCTCGGGTGCGTCCGAAGCAAATACCGAGCTGCTGCATGGGTGGATGCCAGCGGTGGCGTAGACGATGCCAGCTAGAAGCCGTTAGTGCACGGAATCAAGAAGGCTGGCAGCAGACGCAAGGGAGGAGCGCAAGGGAGGAGCACCGACGGTATTCCTCGGCCAGCTTGAAGGCGTCACGGGCGCTCTTAAAGTCGGAGCCCGTCACGACGAGCTTGGAGCACCCGACCTCGCGGGCTCGACGGACGACGGCATCGAGGTCGTCGGGATGTCGCTGGGTGCCACGATGGACACCCCTGAAGATGGGATCGGCCAGGTTGATCCCAATCTACTATGGCCCTGCGTCAGCTCAAGTGCCCCGAGGGTTGCTGCTCCAAGGATTCGAGTGCATACATCGACATATCTTGGCACATACGGTGGCTGGCCCGGCTCGGGACCGGATGCTTGAGCAGCCATGGCAGGGGCGGAGAGGGAGAAGTGGTAGAGGGAGGCCGCAGCAGCCCTGAGATACGGGAGACGACGGCTGGCGGGTCTGCTCAGAAACATGGCGATTCGCGGATGAGCCAAAATAGGCGAAAACGCGGATCTGCAAGTGGGGCCTGAGCCAAGACAATCCAAGTCACAGCCGCCCTTGACACGTGACCGCGCGCCGGCCCCTAGCACAGCGTGAGCGCGGCTTCCGAGCTTCTGAAAAGGAGCACCGAGCGGACTCCGAGGGTTGGATCAACGCGTTGGCCCAGCTGCTGTGGGTTGTGGTGGCCGAATGCTGTGGTGGCTCAGGTTCCTACAAACAGACTTGCGTGTAGACTCTGCCCCGCCAGAGATAAAACAGTACACAGCCAGGGCTCCCCGTTGGCCAGGGCGCTGCGCGGTGGGGAGCCTGGTTTATAATGGTCAATGGGTTTGTTGTCGCGCTTAAGTGCATGGCGTCGCGTACCCCCCAAGACGCGACGCACTTTAAAACTTGGTCCCGCCTTCGACAAGCTCCCTTCCTCCTTTCGACTCTTCCATCAACCCCCTCGGCACCAAACAGACGTCGGATTCCCGCGAGGCTCAGTCCATTCTCTCATCTGTGGCAGCTGCTTGCGCTTCTTTGCACGCCAGCAGCGACACCCACCCCGTCCTCTTCCCTCGTCTCGCATCCCCCGCTCGGCCGTCGTGCCGCGTCGCCATCATGTTCGTCCGAAAGCGCGGTATGTATCGTGTGTCGTCGGATGGCACAAAGGTCCAGTGACTCACGCTTCCCCGCCAGATGGACGTCAGGAGCGCGTCCAATACGATAAGATCACTGCCCGCGTCTCTCGGCTGTGTTACGGCCTCGATCCGGACCACGTCGACCCTGCTGCCATTACTCAAAAGGTCATCTCGGGTGTCTATAGCGGCGTGACGACGGTCCAGCTCGATGATCTCGTGAGTCGAGCCGTCCCAATGTTGGCCGCGTGCTGCTGACGGAGAATCCATGACAGGCTGCTGAGACGGCTGCCTATATGACGGTCACCCACCCCGACTATGCCATCCTGGCGGCCCGCATTGCCGTCTCAAACCTACACAAGCAGACCAAGAAGCAGTGGTCGTCGGTCATTAGCGACCTGTACCACTACGTCAACCCCAAGAATGACCGGGCGTCGCCCATGATCTCGCAAGAGACGTACGAGTGCGTCATGAAGCACAAGGATGACCTCGACTCGGCCATCGTCTACGACCGCGACTTCAACTATCAGTACTTTGGCTTCAAGACCCTGGAGCGCTCCTACCTGCTCAAGCTCAACGGCAAGATCGTAGAGCGTCCGCAACACATGATTATGCGTGTCGCTGTTGGCATCTGGAGAGACGACATTGAGCGCGTCGTCGAGACCTACAACTTCATGTCCAGCAAGTTCTTCACTCACGCCTCTCCCACCCTCTTCAACGCCGGCACTCCCCAGGCCCAGCTGTCGTCTTGCTTCCTCGTCGACATGAAGGAAGACAGCATCGATGGCATCTACGATACCCTCAAGACCTGCGCCATGATCTCCAAGATGGCTGGCGGCATCGGCCTCAACGTCCACCGCATCCGCGCCACCGGAGCCTACATTGCCGGCACCAACGGCACCTCCAACGGCGTCGTCCCCATGCTGCGCGTCTTCAACAACACGGCCCGCTACGTCGACCAGGGCGGAAACAAACGCCCTGGTGCCTTTGCCATTTACCTGGAGCCGTGGCACGCCGATGTCTTTGAGTTTCTTGATCTGCGCAAGAACCACGGCAAGGAGGAAGCTCGCGCTCGCGACCTGTTCCTCGCGCTGTGGATCCCCGATCTCTTCATGAAGCGCGTCCAAATGAACGGCGACTGGACCCTCATGTGCCCCAACGAGTGCCCCGGCATGGCTGACTGCTACGGCGACGAGTTTGAGGCCCTGTACGAAAAGTACGAGCGCGAGGGCCGTGGTCGCAAGACGATTCGCGCCCAGAAGCTCTGGTATTCCATCCTCGAGGCCCAGACGGAGACGGGCAACCCCTTTATGCTCTACAAGGACGCCTGCAACCGCAAGAGCAACCAGAAGAACCTGGGCACCATACGCAGCTCCAACTTGTGCACCGAGATCATCGAGTACTGTGCCCCTGACGAGGTGGCCGTGTGCAACTTGGCGTCGCTGGCTCTGCCCGCCTTTGTCGACTACAACGAGGGCCGCTACGACTTCAAGAAGCTCCACGAGGTGACCATGGTTGTTGTCCGCAACCTCAACAAGATCATCGACGTCAACTTCTACCCCGTGCCAGAGGCCCGCAACAGCAACATGCGCCATCGCCCCATTGGCGTCGGTGTCCAAGGCCTGGCGGATGCCTTCCTCGCGCTGCGGATGCCCTTTGAGTCCCCAGAGGCTTGCCAGCTGAACAAGCAAATCTTCGAGACCATCTACCACGCCGCCTTGACTGCCTCGATGCAGCTGGCCAAGGAGCAGGGCCCCTACTCGTCCTTCAAGGGCTCCCCCGCGTCCGAGGGGATCCTGCAGTTTGACATGTGGAACGTCAAGCCCTCGGACCTTTGGGAGTGGGAGGAACTGCGGGAGCAGGTCATGGAGCACGGCATCCGCAACAGTCTGCTCGTCGCCCCCATGCCCACGGCCAGCACGTCGCAGATCCTGGGCAACAACGAGTGCTTCGAGCCGTACACGTCCAACATCTACCAGCGACGAGTCCTGGCCGGCGAGTTCCAGGTGGTCAACCCGTGGCTGCTCAAGGATCTCGTCGACATGGGCCTGTGGTCGGACGCGATGAAGAACCGCATCATTTCCGAGAACGGCTCCATCCAGAACATCCCCAACATCCCCGCCGACATCAAGTTGCTCTACAAGACGGTCTGGGAGATTTCGCAGCGGCTGGTGGTGCAGATGGCGGCCGACCGCGGTGCCTTTATCGACCAGTCCCAGTCGCTCAACATCCACATGAAGGACCCAACCATGGGCAAGATCACCAGCATGCACTTTTCCGGCTGGAAGCTGGGCCTCAAGACGGGCATGTACTACCTGCGCACGCAGGCGGCCGCCGCGCCCATCCAGTTCACGGTCGACCAGCAGGCCCTCAAGGTGGCCGACGCCAATGTCAGCCGGGACAGGGTGCCGAAGAAGCGCACGGCTCCCGCGGGGACGAGCTACATGTCGTCGCCGTCGGGCTTCCCCCGAGCCACGTATGTGAAGGAGGAGACAGTCGACTCGGTCAACACTAGCGACGTCCCGACTCCCAGCACGACGCCGCCGCTGCCGGCCTCGACCGCTGATGGCAAACCTCGGCCCGTGGCGTCGCCCAGCAAGCCGGCCGCCATCAAGGCCGACGCGGAGGAAGGCGACAGCCCCAAGGTGCTGGCGGCGGAGCCGGCGGAGATCGAGGACGAGGAGCTAGCCGAGCCCGGCAGCGAACTGGTTGAGGGCCAGTCAGAAGACAAGGACAAGGCCAGCGAAGAGCGCGAACGAGACATTTACTCGGAAGCCGTGGTGGTTTGTAAGCAATGACGGCGTCGGCGAAACTGGAATGATGCTAACAAGGTTTCTCAACAGGCAGCATCGAGAACCCCGAGTCGTGCGTCATGTGCAGCGGCTAGACGACGGAGGAGTGGAAGTGAGTGTATAATGACGAGGGAAAACGGTACGCATGATGTGGAAACCACAAGAGACGAGGCTCGTGATGTCGAGACCAGATGGCCAGGCACATGAGCTGGACCACGGGGAGACTTTCTCTTGGCTCATACGGAGTAACGAGCATTGTATATTTGATTTACGGACGTTGGGGCATGGCTCGGGTTTGGTGTTTTCCCCTGTTGATTTCACGTGTTGCTGCGCTGTTGATGGTGGTAGCTTGGATGCGGCGTAATTATCGCTGCAGTATTCATTGACACTTTTGTCGTCATGAGAAGATGGACTGACTCGCACAGAGACGTCGCAGGGACCAACAGTTGAGGCACATTGGCGAAGGAGCCCGGTGTTGTGCGATGTGGGTAAAACCAGGAACAAAGAAGCGAGATTTCCCCTCCTCCCTCGGCAAATTGGACAAGAGGTGTGAGACAAGGACTCGGAGGCGAGGGTGGGCGGCCTCTTGTACGGCCGGCCATCTCTGACAGTGAGACGGGGCAGGTGACGGTTGCACGGTTACAGGTTACAGGTGCGCCTTGGTATCAATCAATACTCTGACCGTTGAGAGAGATCGTAGCACGTGGCGAGCTGTGGCGAGCTGAAAGAAGAGGCAGCGGTGCCATGTGTGTGCGACGAGGGGGGGATGTTGATGCTCTCTTTGTTTTCGGATGCGACGCTGTAGACGCTATTGCAGTGCCTTGCAGTGGGTACTAGCTACGAAGTACTACGCAAGGGCAGGCAGGGTGAGGGTGCCATGACGTCGGCCACGCCAAGCTCAAGCTTGAGCTGCTTGTCTCGCCCGCTTGGCAGTCTCACTGACATCAATGCCGGCTTCTTGTCTCAGCGGTCGGGCCGCGCGGGTGGGAAAGGGTGAGGGGAAAGAACAATTGGTACATACTTCGTATGTACTTGGCACAGGGAAAAGAGCTTCAGCGTCGGGCGATTCACCGCTTGGAGCGCCATGTTGGGCCCAAACCTAGACAGGAACAGAGGGCGAGTGACCGCTAGAGCAGAGCGCGCGACGGAAGCTGGAAGGACCATCTGCTGGGCCCGGCTGGTGGTGACAATTGCCCGCCGGAAGGGGATGGAGCCGATCAAGATGCAAAATTGGCGCGGATAAAGTCGCCCTCTCTCTTGCCTTGAGAATCATCCATTGGATGGAAGGTGGAGGAGGGTGGGACTACCCCCCCATTCGACCCGCCGAGGCATTTCTCCAGCGCCGTCGTTTGGTGCAGCTCGACAGGGGGCGGTTCGTCCAGGTGGACAGGGGGGGTGGGTGGGGGATGAGGACGGAACGACTCAATTGTCGAGGTTGTGATGAGGAAATGGAAATGGGGAGATTGGATGGGTTGTTTGAAAGAGAAATGCGTCCACCGCGTCATTACCGCGTGTCGACGCACTGTAGTACACTCCGTATCCGTACCGGAGTAATGAGTAATGTGCTGCTGAGCTGCTCAATTCACCGCCCACCTCGGGCGGGCGTGGCCCCTGTTCTGTGTTCTGGTGGCTGGCTAGGGGCTGAGCGGCAGTGACCAGTGACTGAGCTGTCGTGTCCTCGTGGCAATGACGCCAGTCTCCTTCCCTCTCTCTCTCCCTGTACGAAGTAGCATTGCCGGTCAGGCATGCCGAGAGACCCGCCTTAGTGCCTGTGCGTGCGACGTGTTTGCTGGTCGCTTGCTGGTCGTCGCTTGGCTAGTGTGGCTGAGCAGCGGCTCTGTGGCGGGGTAAAAGGTATACTACTTCCAGATCGGATAGTATCTAGAATCCGTGCACCAAACAAGCTATCTAGCTAGCTAGCTAAGCTCCACATCTCCTCCTCGCTCGATGCTTGCCCTTGGCTTAACCACCAAGCTCGACATCATCGTCGTCTGCGCGAGCGGCCTCCCGCAAACGGCTTCTTGCTGAGCGCACCGCCTTGCTAGCTAGCCTGGCCCGGGCGGTCGTGGCTGAACAAAAAGGTGCCGTGTCTGTGCGCGATAGCCCAGCTCAACACGACCGTGGGATTCCATGTTTGTCGATTCCAAGACAGTGCTCCCAGCGCCAGTGCGCGACCGAGGAAGCTTTCGACGCGCCCTCCATGTGTGTTGCGGTGAAGATGCTGACCTCGGTTGGGCGGAATATGATTTTACCCAACGCCCTTTGACCAAGTGCAAAGCACAAACCAACCCCCGAGATGGCTGGGGACGGGGTTCCAGTCCCCAAGGGCCAAATGGGCCCAACAAGCTTCCTTTTCCTTTTAGGCCCACGGGCCCCGCCGCGCACCAGACTCGGCTCTGCCATTCTAGCGGCGCATCCAAAAAGTAATGTTCGAAAAAGAACCAATCGGATTCAGAAACCTTGTTCCGCCGTGTTTCTTAATGGACGGGGACGTTTACACTCCCTCCACGGAGACGGATCGTCCTCGACGCTGGTGAGATCAAAGGCCGGGGTTGCAAGAGCCAGTTTTGCTCTCGGATCGCAACTTGGCGGTTGTTGGTGTTTGTCGGGTCTTCGGCGTAAAGTATGTTGTGTGGACTCCAAGAATCCAACCGGCCGAACCTGATTTTTGCCCGCCCCATGTCTATCATCATCACTGCATCATGGAGCAGCCGCTAGGTAAAGTACAGCCAGGTACTGCACATGTACAGCTCTGTATAGCGGCATCCCATGGCACTCGAGCTGCTAGGTATTGTCTAGGGTAGGTACATATGCGGAGAGACTCGGCCGACCGGGTTGAGCCGAGTTCTCTCCGTCTGCGCCAAGCAAAGGAAGCAGCTCCTTGGGTGCGTCTACTTCGTAGGTGCATGGCATAGAACCTGCCTTACGGAATTTGTACGGATCCGATTTTGTACATGTTCCCCTCGTCGCTGGGTGATGGCACACGTTGCGTCGTCTGCGCCCCCCGGCAGAGGATGCATGCCCTGTGGCTTGCCGTCACCTGTGACCTCATCGCTGTGCGCTGTTGCCGGACCCAAGAGGTCCCTCGCGGCAACCCGGAGCCGAGCCTGGCACCTCGAAGCCTGCACTCCAGCTTGATTGCTGCCTACACGCAGCAGGAACTTGACTGCACGACGCGTCCAGCCTAATGGTCCAATTGCATGCGGTTACGAACAGTGCATGTGCGTGACGTGACGGGACATGACGTAAATGACAATCAAGCCGAGACGAATTCGGTGCTCTCGAGGCCAGCAGCTCGCCACAATGGGCACAGCGACTGGTGCCCGAATACTAATAGGTAAGAGTGAGCGACGAGAGCTGCCCCAATCGCGACCGCATGCAGGTTCGGTACATATGTACATACATATGTACCTCTCTTGACCGAGTACAGTGCCGGTACCTCGCTGGAGAAGCCTGTCCGGCGTCGCGCAAGCCATCCAGATTCGCCGCAAGAATATTAAGCGGGACCCACGGGCTGTTCATTCAATCAGAAGAAAAGCTGATGAGACCGGCCAAAGAAAAGAAGCTTATTCGGTGTGGGCGGGGAGGCCGGGGGGGGGTGTGTGTGTGTGCGTGTGGGTTGCAGAGCGGAGACGCGGCCGGTACGTACCTGTCCGCAAACTGTACGCCTGGCAACTGGCGGCCCCCGATGATGCGCACCTGCCTTGCTTCGCGAGATAAATCTCTTCCCTCCTCCGCCTCGCACTCTTCTGCTTTTTCCCCTCCTCCCTCCCCTAATTCTTGAACGATTCACCTTCTCTCGCCAACCTTCACCACAACTCTGCCTCGTCAAGCAAAGCCGATTGCACAGCTTTCCTCTCGTTGCCTCTATCGACCTCGACTTTCTTCACCAGCAACACCAGGTTAGTACATACCGCCTCATTTGTTTCTCTCTTCTCGCTGTTCTCGGTCACACTGTCGACGCAATCCCACGATTGCCTCCCCCCCCCACTGGGCACGCCTGCTCGCAATCTAGATACCCCCTCGATCAAGTATCGAGGCCTCGAGGGTGCTTTATCGATGCTCGAACTCCTCGTTGGCCTCGGGTTGCAGAAACAAGACGGCTTCGTTGCCTGCAACCTCGACTCTTTCCTCCATCTCCTGTCACACCGCTTCCCCTTGTTTGTTTCGTTGCACACAATCACGCCCGTGTCGTATGGTCCCACGCTGCATGATTAGCGAGCCTCCGTCCATTTATAACACCGAGTCACGACGTTTGAGCGTGTATATGAGGCGTCGCTGCGTCTCAACACTTACCCCCTTCTGCCCTAATATGATTGTCAAACAAATACGCATATCCTCACGCTCACCGTACTCTATGCACCTCGCCCACCTGCTAATTCACCATTTAGTCGTTATCAACAAATCAATCGTCAAGATGAAGACCGCCGTCTTCGCCCTCAGCGCCCTCGTGGCCACCGTCGCTGCCCAGAACTCCCTCGGCCAGTGCCTTGTACGTTTCACCGCCGTACGAGCGATGAGCGACGAGCGACAGACTTCTGACATCGACAATAGAAAGATTGCTCGGATAGGATGATGAGCTCCAACAAGGCTCAGGAGCTTGGCTGCTCCCAGGATGATCACAAGTGTCTCTGCTCCAAGCCCGACTTCGTGTACGGCTTCCGCGATTGCGCTGCTCAGGCCTGCACCCAGGACGATGGAAAGCAGCTTGTCGACGAGGCCGTGAAGCTTTGCAGCAGTGAGTTTGACGATCGAATTCTGATTGCCCCATTCCGACTGACCATTACGTCTAGACGCCGGCGTTGTCATTGCCACTGGCGGAAGCGGTTCCAGCGGCAGCGCTTCTGTAGGTTTATTCGATCCTCCAAACGCCTTGAGTCGCAACCGCTCACAATAAACCAGTCGACCGGTACCAACGCCAGCAGCCGCAGCGGACAGGTCCGTTCAACGGAGAGGGTCGTGCAAAATTCATGATACTGACTTGAAATTTCAGGTCACTGTCAACACCATCTACACCACCTTCTCGTCTGACGGTACTATCATGAGCACCCCCATCGCCACCCAGACTGTTGGCGGTGACGATGACGGCGACGACAACGCCTCTAGCTCTACTGGCGGTGGTGCCGTTGTGACCACCATCACCTCCAACGGCTCTCAAATCGTCCGCACCATCACCTCCAGCGGCGGCTCTTCGTCGGGAAGCGCTACTGCCACCGACTCTTCTGACTCGGCCTCTGCCACCGGGAGTGACTCTGTCACTGCCTCTTCCTCTGGCAGCCCCAGCGGCGGAAGTGGTGCTTCCCAGACTGGCAACAGCGGCAGCGCCAGCTCTTCCTCGAGCGCTGGCTTCGCCGTTAGTAAACCTTTTTCTATGTGGCGCCTAGAGCATACGTTAACACACGTCGCAGGCCCCCAAGGTTACGGCTGCTCCCGCCGCCGGTCTCCTTGCTGCCGCCGGTATTGCCGCTCTCTTGATCTAGACAAGTGGAGAAAGTCCCTTTCTATTTTCATGATTCGGTTGCACATTTCTGATAAATAATACCCGTCTATAATTGTCCCTGCCAGGACGCCATTTCACCAAGCATGCCGGCGCGGATGGCGCTCAGGACTGATTTTGTGCGACATGGAAGGTTGGGCAAGTGGGCTGGACAAGGGACACGCGGGTCCATAGGGTGATGGTCAATCTCTCTCTCAAAAAGGCAATGAAGTGCATTGAGAGGTCTTGAGGATCTTGGAACGCTTTGGGCGTCGATGAAGGATGTGTGAAGAAGTGTGGTTGCAGACCTGAAGATGTCTTGCTGGACGCTCAGGCAGACGCTGCCCGGTGAGCTGGTTTCGGTTAATGATACCCCAGAACTCTGGCGCGGTTTCGTGTGCGAGGAAGGGGTTGCTTTCTTGCTCTCATTTAGGCAAACATTAATTCTATGGCTTTCGACATGTGGGCACTCCGGCGTGGAAGACGTGAGCGTAGCCTGGAATGTTCTTGGACGTTGATCCAAGTCTCTCGACCGAGACGCAGGAACAGACGAGTTGACCCGAATGGTGTATTCTAAGATGATGGAAGGCCTGCTCGGTCGAGCATGGACTGTATGAACGTACGTCGTTGGCCGTGTGGTACGCTGGTCGAGCAGCCAAGCTCCCGCAGCCAAGCTTCGGCGGGTACATGAAGCGGCTGGCACATCAAGAGCTCATCATCGACTGGCGGGGCGGAGGACCACCGCGTCGAGGATGAGGATCCAGACGGGGTGTAGGCGAGGTCATCTTCATCACGTCAAGCCGAGTCCCCGACCAACACCCACTCATCCGGCACATGTGCAGCGGCACGCCATCTATAATCTCTTGATTTTGATATCGACCCGCAACTCTCCTTTGCCCATTCACCCGAAGCGTCGTCCGTTGGACACAAATGAGAAACGGGAGTGGAGATGGTCACCCCTTTGCTTCCTATTCCGACTTTCCACCCCCCAGCCAGAGGCACAGTGGCTGCCCTGCGATGATGTCGTGCCGGCAAGTCGAGCCCAAGAACAGCCGGCCCTTACAGTTCCAGGCGCGGCAGACAGAGGGCAGCACAGAAAACCACTAGAGCCTTGATGTAACAAGAAGAAACGCAACATGCTCAACGGTCAAGGTATAACACAACCAGCCCCTCCCATCGCCGCCAGCTTCGGTGCTCTTGCCCTGTCCCCGACTCTGCCACATGGGCCGTTTCATGAAACCGAGGACCATTGGCCACAGCTCGACAGGGGAGAGTGAGGGGAGTAAGAGCTGGCTGGTGAGTGAGCAGATTTCAACGCCAAAAAAAAAGTTCCCAGGTCCCAAGGGCGAAAGCCAGACGCGGCTCCACCGCATGAGGCGGATGACGGTCGTCGACGAGGACCGTCTACTGCTGGACCTTGTCGTTGATGGCTTTTGTGGCCTCGTCCTTCTTGGCCGAGAGCAGGCTGCCGAGCCAGCACAGCGTCTCGTTGCTGACGACGAGGGCGGTGGAGACGGCGGCCATGCCCTGGGCGACGATGCCCTGCTGCTCCGTCTTCTTGACCTCTGCGGCGTAGACCTGGAAGACGTGGTCGCGGCCCTCGATACCCTTGTTGAGGGGCAGGAGGATCAGGCTACGCGTGTCCCTGTAGAGCTCGCTGGTGGGCTTGCGGACGACGGGGAAGTGCTCGTCGAAGCGGTCGAGCGTCTTGTCGCCAATACAGTCGGCCGTTTGGACGTAAGGGGAGATGAACTGATAGGGCTTGGCGAACCAAGGCATGACGGGGCGGGCAAAGGTCTGGTATGCCGAGTCGCCGAGCTTAATGGAACGCTGGCCATACTCGTTGGACTTGAAGGTGTGGATACCGTCGCTGATGAGGGGGTAGTTGAGCAGATGCTGTGGCGAGCCATTGTCAGCGTCCAGGTTGTGCAAGGGCAGATCAAGGCTGCCGGCTGGCCATTGAAGAGGGAAAGCGTACCTGGATAAAGGCCGAGTTGTGAGCCAGGCTCGAAGTGTCGCCGTTAACCTGAGAGATAGCCATTGCGAAAAGAGGAAGCGGACGAGGGGGAGGAGGAAGAAGAAGGCGATGACGACTGCTTGTCGAGGTAGATGGAGAAGAGAAGCTGGGGAGCAGGCGAGTCGTTGGGTTGGGTGGGTGAAAACGGTTGAAGGAGCTAGAGAAGGGGGAGGGTGTGAGGGGGAGAGAGGAAATGGACAGAGAGGAAGAAGAGGAGGGAGAGAAGGAGAGAGGAGGAGGCAGAGAGGAGAAGGGAGGAGAAGGGAGGCCCGAGAAGGTTTGGCGTGCGGGAGGTCGAGGCTAAAAAAGAACCATAGAATGTCTGCTGGATGTTGATACGCCACAGGATGGATCGTACACGCGGCAGCAGAGTACGGATAGTACGGGGGAGTTACATGAAGACGCAGGCATGCAAAACGTACACTGCATGTTCATATACTTGGGGGGGGGGGGGGAGAGGGGGGGGTGGCAAACAAGCTCTTGCCTCGGGCCACCACCACGTTCCTTTTTCTTCTTTTTTTTTCAATATTTCTGGGTCCGCCTGGCCAACAGCACTTGTCTGTTGTAATTTCCCCTGGAGATGCCATTTCCCTCGGTTGCTGGTCCGGAGCTTTGGCATTCTCCTCTGGCATGACGTTGGGGGGGGGGGGCAGTACGTACTACTAGGTGAGTCTGGGCGGAAGCATGTGAAAGCCCGTCCAGAGAGGCAATTGGACTCCACCTTGACAACTCCACCCGGCAGCCACTAGACGTCTGTCCTCTTTTTTTTTCTCCAGGGGGCGGTTGACATGTGAAAGGCCGCAGGGGGTTGCCGGGTGGTGACATTGAGACGCACGTGCTTTTCGTCTCCTTCTCGTCCCCCACCCTTGACCATGTCAGAACAATCCTCGACTTTGTTGCAACGCCTCGTCCCGCCTCGTCTCGCCTCGTCTCGACTTGCAACGCCTCGTCTCGACTCGCCTCGTCTCGCCTCGCCGCCGTCGAGCGCCGCCGTCGAGGGAGGCGTCTTGCCCGGCCGCATGTGCCCGCCGGCAGCAAAAGCTGGGCCGGTCCAGGCAGGCACTACTAAGCCGTCGGTGTACCTGCGATAAGGGGCGTCGGGGTACTACCGTACAAAGAAAGGTATTGCACATGATTTCCGCGCCCTCACCTCTCTCGTCTCCGGCCTCGGGCTCTGACATGTGGACGGGCTCGCGTGCCCCGGGCACCGATGCGCAATGCTCTGCCGTCGTCGCAGGGAGCTACGAGGACCGAGGCGGCTTTCTGGACCCGGCGATGCACAAGGCACAAGGAAGGGCCCGTCCCCGAGGCGGGCGGGGCGCCGGATATTCTGGTACGGGTTGGGTTACTGCCTTTGCCGTGTGGTGGAAAAGGCACCATTTAGAATGCGGCCCTGCCTTTGCTCTTGCCGCGTGCTGCGATACGAGGGCCCCGCGACGAGTGAGGACAGAGTGAGGAGTATGGATGCAAGCAAGCATGTGTGTATGTATCTATCCGTGTGCACCGCTGCACCGTTGGACTCTGCTTGGCCAACCCCCTCGTTGCTGCCCTCGTCCATCTCGTCTGCCGACTGCTCAACCTGCTCCCACGGCGCTGATGCCGTGTCAAGTGTCCATACATATATTTACGGGACCTTGGGGGGTCCCGTCCGCCTCCCGCCTCCCGTCTCCTGGGCCTCGGGTCGTGGGCCATCAAACCCGCTGCCCCCCGAGCAGCCTGCTGTGCGCCGTCGTCTGCGGTGGGCCCGGCGCACGGGATCACACGCACCGCACACGCACACACATGCCGTGCTTGACCCTCTTTGCTAAAGCTTTGACAGACTGCGGCGGCGGCTCGGGTCTGGCGTCAAAGAATGACACGGGCCAGGCAGGACAAGCTGGTAAAGGTACCTGTATGTACCTGTACCACCTGTCGGTCCAGGGTACGGATGGCCCCGGCCGGGCCCACTGATTGCCGCCCTGATCCAGCCACCTTTTTCACATGTCAATTCAAAATGACGCGCGGTGAGTGAGCGAGCCGACTGGGCCAAACCTGGCAAGTTCGCCAAAAAAAGGTGCATCGTCATGCTCACCACCAACCGTCGTCATCATCGCCTCATGGTCCGTCAAACCACACACGCGCGCGCGCGCTCCTGTCGCGTGCTCGCGGCTGGGAAGCGGCACGTCGTTGGCTTGGGCTCGGGTGGCGTTGCGGTTCCTGCATGAGCAAAGCATGCCTAGCAAAAGAGCCCCCCTCGGCCACGTTAAAGGGCCCATGTCTCGCCCTCTTGCCGTACCGTGGTATCATGGCCGTCTGACACACTGTATTCGTAGGCGCGCTTGCATGTGCCGTGCTGTAGACGAGCGAACGAGGCCGTGCGCGTTGGAGAGGAGTGTGAATTTCGAGCTTGGACGGAGATACGACGGGTCGGGGTTTACATCACGTCATGATTGGTTTGTCGTCGCTGACTCGGGCCTTGGGGTCGCTATCGTCAATAGATAAGGGCGGCTGGACCCGGGCTGCTGCAGGGAGAGACCATACATGCGCCGTACTTGACTCGCTTCGCGATGCACCACCTCGCCATGAAGCTCAACCCCCAAAAATGCAAAATGCCAAAAAAAATGCAAAAGACAAGGAAGGCACTCCAGCCCAACCCCCAGGACCCGAGGATGCGTCATCCCCTGGAAGGCTCTCCTAAGAGGATCATTTGCCTTGTAACCACCGTGTGTGATAACCCGACTCCAGCACCCCAAGCCCAGGAGTCGAACAGGCGACCTCTTGAGCAAGGGATGAAGGGGGGGGAGGGGTGTGGAGGGGTCTCCGAACAGGCCAAACCTGCTCGGAGTCCTTCCTTGTTGGAGATTGGAGCACAATTTTTGGTATATAAGGGTTGGCTCGTCGGTCGGGACCAGTGCGGTGGTGCGGTGGTGCGGTGCTGTTCAGTCTCGTGCTGTTTAGAGCGCCGCCTGCACGACCGACCTGTTCACAACCCTCGCCGTCTGTGACTCTTGCGACCGACGGTGCGCGACACCGACGCGCAGGGACAACGGGAGAGCCTGCTTGACGAGCACATTCTGCATCCACGCATCTCGCTGGTCGTTGGCGTCGACGACAAGGAGCCATCTTGAAACCTGCGCAAGGACCTTGGTTCGCGACGTCCCAGACGGGCAATTATGCGCCGGAAGCGGGCCCGGTCGGGAGCCACCACGCGCACACGGCAAGCTCTGGACTCGATCCGTGTAGCTAGCCGCAATCACGGGGCCGAGCCAAGTGTAAACGTCCACCCTGTCTATTCTATGCGAGGCTGTCAGCCAACCGTCATCATGTGCGAGACTGCGGGAGAGGCCACGAGGCCGTGTCCACACCTTGCGAGTGCTGCCAGTCTTTGCTGGGGCTTGCCAGACCGCTTGCCAGACCATTTCACGAAGCGAATCAAGTGTCAGGATGGAGTGCGGTTGCTGCTATTTGGTGAATCGCCATCATGTCTCGATTCTCGTCCATTCCCGCCTCGCCGCGCGGGCAGCCTGCATGGGGGGACGAGAGGAATAGGGCGCCAGGTTTGACCGGGTTGGGACCAAAAACATGTGATGAATAGGAGAGCGCATATACGCAAGCGACTGCCTCTCAATCATGCGTTTTCAGAGACCTGTGGCCGAGTTGGGACGCCGTTTTGTCGCGCTACATGGACAGCCCCTGAGGTGCGAGGAGACTGTCAAGATTTGACGCATAGACGTCGGCAGACAATCACGTGACCGTAGTAAGACTGGACCCGTGTAACCTTGTAACCACGGGGACCCGTGGATCTATTAAGCCTCGAAAATATGGCGCAGCTTCAACTAAGCTTAGGGCCATGAAGCGGCTTGGGGTCGCACACGAGCCGTTGAGACCGACCCTTGGGCTCCACGACCAAGGGAGTCTCCACGACCAAGGCAAGAGCGTCGTCGTGGCTGAAGTGCGGGCTTGTTTGTTGATGGCAGCTGCCCCCAACTGAGGCTTCGCCACAAGGTAAGACGACGCCTACCTGGGGATTATCATGTGGTACGGATACTACTCGCATGACGCGGCGGAAGACGGATCCTGTCAGCACGGGTCAGGTCCGCGAATGGGAGTCGAGAAGCCGAGACACAGCTCCAAAAGAGCATCTTCACATCTCACTGTGCCCCCTTGAAGCTGTTGCCTACGAATACGTCAAGGGCATCACAGGCACCCCAGCAGCGGCTCTCAGGCTCGCAAAAGCCTCTCCATGAGCATCCCCTGTCTGCCCGTCAGCACTGACTCGGCGATTGCGCAAAACGCCATGTTATAAAGATGGACTGACTCCGACCTGTTTTCTTGATCCGCCCTCGAAACCAACCACGAGACCACTCGTCGCACCAGATACTCGTCATGTTGCTGCAAACCTCCCTCTTCTCCCTCCTCCCGGCCATGGCCACGGCGTTGCTCGTTCCCGAACCATCAGGGCCCTATCCTGTCGCCATGCAAGTACGAGCCCTCACCGACACGAGCAGGCGTGACCCTTTGGACCCGACCGGCAGAGCCCAGCATCGACGCGTCCTCACTTCCACCTTTCTCCCCGTTGAGCGGCAAGGCCATGCGTGCCCTGTCAAGACCGTCCCCTACATGACGCCCTCGGTGGCAGACGCATATGGCGACGAGGCAGCCTCGGCCGGCCTCCCCAGCAATTTCTTCGGCTCCTTTGAGATTCAGTTTTGCGACACTGCCAGGAATCCTGGCTACCGGCGCCAGCGCAAAGGCTATCCGCTGGTATTGTACTCGCCTGGGTTCGGGCACTCGCGGCTTCTCTATGGGGCCATGGCCAGGTCCCTGGCCAGCCAGGGCTACGCCGTCGTGACCGTCGATCATCCTTACGATGCCAAATCGGTCGAGTTTCCCGATAGGACTGTAGTGCCAGGAGCCAACATCTCGGAAGAAGATGCGGCTGCCGTCCAGAGAGTCGTTCAGGTGAGTGAAACCGGCCCATGTCGGGGCCATGTCGCCGCCAAACTAACACGCTGCGTTGCCAAGGTCCGCAAGGACGACTTGTCGTTTGTCCTCGACCAACTTCACAACAACTCGACGCTTGATTGTCTTGCCTCCAATTTCCCAGACACCATCGACCTCGGCAAAATCGCCGTCTTCGGTCACTCCCTCGGGGGCGCTGCCGCCGCCGCCTTGACGCGGTCCGACGATAGGGTTCTCGGAGGAGTAGACCTGGACGGGATGCTGGTCGACCCCATCAAGTCTCTGGGGGTGCAGAAGCCGTTCCTGCTCGCTGGACGGGTTAACCACAGTACCACGGACCCTACGTGGAACCAATTCTGGCCGCACCTTGGCGGGCCGCGCATGGAGCTGGCCATCAATGGCACCAAACACGGCTCCTTCTCCGACAGGCCTCTTCTCTTGAGCACAATCAAGGTCCCAGACGGTGCTAGGGGGGGAATCGAGAAGGAACTGGGCACGATTAACGCGAGCAGACTGGATGCGGTGCTGAATGGCGTATTGACGAGCTTCTTCGACTTTGCCCTCCATGGAAGGCGGGATAGACTTGAAGCAATCAGCTATAAGTTCCCTGACGTCTCCATTCAGAGAGAGAACTTGTGAGGGGGAAGAATCACTGGATGCACATACTGAACGGCACGACGACTCTCTATTTGGTTGTTGCTCGAATGCTGCTTCGCCATGGGTGATTCGGAAAAGGGGGGCAGATCCAACAACAATATCAACCAAAAATCCAAGCACATGTTGAAGAGATCGGAGATTGCGGGCAGGCCGTGTTCTTTCTCGACTTTTCCACCTGTCGGCCCATCCGGGTTTATGCTCAACCAAGGACGATATTTGGCACACTGGATACTACTTCTTTGGCCTTTCCCTGTGACTAAGTTCCACCAGGCCATCCGATCTAGAGCGGTTCCTCATGTTGACGGCACCTCATGTGGCACCCAGAAGACCAGCATTGTGAAGTCGAACCAAGGTCAAGACGGGGAGAATCTCGGTCTAGCGAGACGGTAGGGGATCTGACAATTGAGCAGCGGCTAGTCGTACTGGTGTGAAATGTTTTCAAGGTTTCAACCCAAAGCACTTTGCAATTGTTGTTGGAGAGTACAGTGCGCGAACAGTGCAAGATGACATATGCCCGGATTACTGTTGATCAATGTCCGAGGCTCGAACCTCAGCGACGTTGGGTGCTTTTCTAGACGATACGTACGAAGGACGTAGATTACTCATTTCCAACCCATATTCCCCGACAGTTCTACGCGCAGCGTATCCGCACCAGTGGTCCTCCTTTGCGCGGCCCGCCTCGTCAGACGCCTTCTGTTTCCAGCGACCAGGAAACATACTACTATATAGCCTCTGCACGAGCTCGTTCTTCGCACTAACTCGTACGGAGTAGGTGCTTTAGCATGCCCTACGAAGAAGAAAGAAGAGCATCTTGAACCTCAAAAGATTAAAGATTTAGCCACACGATAGGCAACAGCAGGCAGTAGCGACGAAACCAACAAAACAGGGCACAGTCCCCCGCCGATGGCCAACTGGAAATAGTACCTATCAGGCGAGAAGAAGGAAGCAAGGCGAGAAGAAAAAAGAAACATGCATGTACGGTTCGGGCTCAGCGCTACTTGGTACGAGGTAACTCGTACATACTTCGTTGTACGAATATGCTCTGTCATATTCACGGCAGCCGCCTGCAGAAAGCGAGAGGCGGCGCCCGGGCCCGGGCCCCGGCCATGTCCGAGAGTGGCGCTCCGGACGTTAGCAAGCCCTCAGGCATGTGTTTACATAATACACACACTACCTGTACTACTCGTACTACCTGATGGCCCGAGGTTACGGAGTATGTACGAGTTACGAAGTGCTCCGTACGAGTTGAAACGTTTCCAAGTCGGCGACACGAGTGTCTGCAGGGCCTCTGCGGCAAAAAAAACATCAACAAGAAGCAGCAAAGCACCAGACGGCATCAACACCGTCAAGGCATCTGTTTGCACAGCATGTACCCACTTGTCCCGTCCGCTAACCAGGTGCCTGACTGGCCCTTGGGCTTACGTTTGACAAAAAGACACCGGCGGTGTCTTTCGGATGCCATTCTCCCGTCCTGCCGACTGACCGCCCCTTGCTTGCGTGTGAAGCTCGGAGCACCGATAAAGAGGAACAAGCAATTCTTTTGATAACCCCCGTCACTCGGGCTTGGGCCTCGCGTCCCGCTGACTGATATGTACTCCATACTCTTTGCTCTGTCAGGAGTACCCCATCCTGTATGTACCTAGTACCTAGTGCACACCAAATAAGCCCGTTTGCCCGTTTGCCCGGCTGCCTGGCGGTATGTACGAATGGTATGTCGCCATCATGGGTCATGGGCTTGGTCATGGGCTTGGTCATGGGCTTGGCTTCCAACTCAATTTTCTCCGGGCGGTGTGTTCTGTTTTAATAACAGCGTTTGGGAACGAAGGGGCAGCGAAAATCTCGACTTCTTCTCACCGTGTGTGTGTGGGCAAGTCCTGCTCCCCCTGATTCTCCCTACCTTTCAAGGTAATACATACATACACGGGCGCCCACACGCGTGTAGAGGTGCCTCGACAATTCTTATCACATTTATGCCGTCCCCATGATAATGATCTCTCCCTACGAGCGTTCGTGTCCGACAAACACAAAGGGGGGTGGGGGGGGACGGTGATAGGTACCTATGTACTACCGGCATCAGATGCCCCGCAATGAGCTCGCAAGGACCTGGCTCGACAAAAGGGCGACACGAGATTGCCAGGTCGCAATATTTGCAACGGCAAGGCAGCGCGCACACACACACGTGCATGCATGCAATTGCTCACGTCCAAGCACGCAGCAAAGGATGTGGGCACCCAATATGTCCCAAGGTATGTACGGATACCTTGAGTACTAAGTTCCTTATTCAACCCGCCAGGTACGGTACCTGAACCGTGTACGAAGTACAAACTACATACGTGGCCCAGCCCATACAGAACCCCAAGGCCTAGGTGAAAGCGGCATCTGAAACAATGCGGGCAGGGCCCCGCCGGCCATGTGCAGGGTCCTTGTCCCCTATCAAGCAGATACGGAAGTGCCGTGCCCACCTCCCAGTCAGGGGGGCCCCAGATGGGAAAAGAATGGCCGTATACCTGTTATGGGATCAACTACGAATACCCACGAATACTATCCGTACGGATACCGTACCGTACCGTTCCTCATCCCGCCCTGCTGATGTGATTACAGCTCGTCGCCGTGGCCAAAGCTCCGCGGCGGTCCCTCCCCTGTCTGCCCCCCCCCCCCCCCCCCCCCGTCGTCTGCAATATCCCTCCCCCCTCCCGCTGCCTCCATCCATCAGCTGCAGACCGTCGTCTCGGCCCCCCTCCTCTCTCTCTCCTCGAATTCTGCTCCTCCTGCACTTGTTTCCCCTTACCTTGGCCTCTCCTCTGTCTCGTCTCGGCGTCGAGCAAGCGTTTTGTTTCCAGCTCCTTCATCACCTGATTCGTTCGTGTCAATTGCAGCCACACTTGGTGGTTCCTTTTTCCTTTTCCTTTTCCTTCTTTTTCTTCTAGGGCCTGTTGACCTCTCCTTCTCCTGAGCGAGCTTTCTCAACTTTCTCCCCTTTTGTTTGTCGGATGGCTCGTTGAGCGAACCCTCTTGTCGAGCGATCGAGCGAGACACATCACAAAGAGCCAGGCTCGGCGCACGGCGCACAATCCACCTCGCAACCGCTCTCGCCGACGCTCGCCCCCGCTCGCCGACGCTCGCCCACCATGCCTCCCTCTGTCGGCACCTACCCGTCGTTGACTCGCCCTCGGACGGGAGACCGCGACGGCCGTCCAGGCACTCGTGAACAGGGCGCAAACGACAACATGCTCATCCCCAGCCGCACCTCGTCGCTGCACTCGCGCATCACGCAGCCAATCCCCTCGACCCTCACCGTCAAGTCGCAGCAACGCACCCCAAAGACGCTCACCCATGCCTACATGGTCTGCGGCGTCGGCCGTGAGCCTTCGCAATGGGTCAAGGCACCGCCTCCCTCTCAGGGCAAGATTGGCCACATGAAGGGTGCCGTCGGTCAGTTTTGGCTGCCCGAGATTCTCGGCAGCAGCCCTCGCCTGGAGCAGGACAATGAGGTTGCCCGTGCGCTCCACGCCGCCATGAGGGTGAGTCTTTTTTCTTGCTGACTTGTCGTCTCCACGCCCACGTCTGTCTCGGGCTGCTTGCTGACCGAGCTCGTCCGAGCCCAGGCCTGTTTCCCCCACGACGTCGAGATTTGCACGGGCCGGAGCCAGCCTCACTGCGTCCACCATGCCTTTGTGCTCCAGCAGGACTCTTCGCACACCCTCTACGGCATCTGTCTGCGCGTCTGGTCCCGCGCCGACGACAAGAGGGCCGAGACGATCCGCGACCTGCGAAAGCGAACCGAGCCCGACTTCTACGACAACCCCGAAGAGACGTACTGGATCCCATACTGCCTCTCCTTCCTGTCTCGGTATCCGCTGTACAACCTTCTCGGCGACTACCTGAGGGGCATGTGGATTCACTGGAACAAGGCCACGAATCTCTTCCACGCCGAGGAGGTGTCGCGCATCCTGAGCTTCCCGGCTCCGCGTCTCAACGACCTGGTCCGCATAGACATGAAGGACTATGCACTATGCTATCAGTTCCCCTCGTCGCCCACCGGCTTCCAGAACTTTGCCTTGTGGCCCCTCTTCACCTGCCTGTCCATTCCCAACATTGTGGGCGTGGTCGAGGCCGCCATTTCTCCCACGCGTCGCATCATCTTCGTCAGCCACTATCCCGCCATGCTGACCGTGGCTGCCGAGACGGTCCGGTACTGTGTGCGTGTTTACGAGTGGAGCGGCCTGTACGTGCCCGTGGTCCACGCGCGCCACGCTCAGGAGCTTGTGCAGGAGCCCGGACCGTACATTCTCGGCATCACGGCCGAGTGCCGCTCGCTCTTCACGGCACCCACCGACGCCCTGGTTGTGGACCTGGATCGCAACTTTGTCCTCACTTCGAGCCCTCCCACCGCCCTCACGCCCAGCCAGCGCAACAAGTTTGTCACACGCCTCACGCAGGCCCTCAACGGCGATGTCACCCCGTCTGGCGTCCCCCAGCACCTGCGCTCCGCGTACGGCGGCGGCAAGCTGGTCCCGGCCGGCCAGATCATCGTCATGCGTGGCGAGGTGGAGTCGATCCAGGATCCCGAGTGGTGGAACCAAGACTCGGTCACAACCGTCATGGACCACGTCTGCGAGAAGATGGGCCGCAACTCGGGCATCAAGGCAGTTTTTGGCGGCTCCGTCAAGAAGCCCCTGATGACAAAGGTGTCCATGCGGCACCTCAACGAAATTGTCCGCGAGAGGAATCAGTACTCGCGTGATGCCCTTGAGGCCTGGCAAGACTTTATCAATCTCAAGGGTCGCATGGACACGGAGCTCGGCAAGGTCAACAAGCGGAACAACTACCTGGTGGAGGAGCTCGAGAGCTGGAAGCAGCAGTTCCTCAAGTTCCAGGCCTTTGCAGAGCAGCTCACCAAGGAGACGCAGGACCTCAAGATCAAGATCGAGAACCACAAGAGGGAGAACCGTCGCCTGACGGGTCTACTTGATCAGCAAAAGGACGACAATGCGCGCATGTCGGTCCGCCTCACCGGCACTGAGAAGCAGCGCGACGATGCACTCGAGGCCCTCGTCCTGCAGCAGGAGATTGCCGAGGAGCTTGAGCGCGAGCGCAAAAGGAACAAGAAGGAGCTTTCTCAGCTCCACCACACCAACGGCACCATCTTGCGCCAGCGCGACGAGGCTCGCCGTGTCGTGCTGCACCTGCGGAGCCTGATTGGCGGCCAGAGCCACCACATGGAGCATCTGGTGCGGTCACTGACGAAGCCCGACGAGCTCACGCAAGAGATGAACCAGGATTTCGAAGCCGAGGAGGAAGATGCCGACGACACGACGGTTGACGGCAACGACAGCACCGTCAAGGCTTCGCGCACCAGCAAACGGCTCTCTCTGGGCTTCTTCGACGTCGCCGACCGCCACCTCAAGGATAAGACGGACGCCATTGCTCACATTGTCCGCAACATTGCCGACCAGTGCCAGGCCGCTGTCGAGGGCCTCCAGCTCGCCCAGGATGCCGAGACGCGGTCTCTCCGTCGGCAGAACAACCTATCTCCCGCCCAGAGCGAAGATGGCATCGACGACCGGTCCGTGTCCACCAACGACGCTGGCGATGACGCCCGCCTTCAGGCCAGCTCGGGCCGCACGTCGAGCATCCCTCCCACGCCGGATCTGATCCCCAACCGCAGCAGCACCGCCATGTCGTTTGCGTCGGCCACGACGACGCCGGAACGGTCCAGCCTCCAATACGCGGTCGGGGGCGACATCCCCACAAAGATTGTCGAGGACGACGAGGAGGTTTTTGAGGAGAGCCGAAGCGACAACAGCGGCGTCGTTGCCAAGCACACGGAGTCTTTGCTTCACCGCCCCTCGGGAGCGAGGATCAGCGCGTTGGGCGGCTCTCGATGAACAGCCCGACCATATTCCAGGCTCTCAGGCAGTCACCTAATACCCTCGTTTGGCCAGGAGAGTGGGCAATGGTGTGCGGACACGGGAGAATCAGGTTTTCGTTGCACCCCATGACGCGGGGTCGCGTGTGTCCAATGGCCAGCCTATACCTCGACTGCTGCCATTGCGGAGGAATCGGACACGGGGAGAAAATGTCAAGGATGTCTTTCGGGGGCGTTTATCTGTCGGCATGTCCAAACTTTGATTCTATGAGCGAGGATTTACTCGTCGATGATGATGGGGCTATATTAGGGTAGACCGAAAGTGCAGCTGGGACTGGGACGTTGCCGGCCCGGGATTTGGGTTGGAAAAATCATATCGACTACGTGATGCAGCGAGGTGCGCCTGAAGCCATGACCACGAAAGCTTTACTTCTTAATCTTGTTTCTAGCCGAGCAGGATAGGCCATTGCGTTCGATAGATCAAGGGGCGGAGAGAAGATAAATACCTAGGTACGTAGCTGTTGCGCAAGTCGTTATGCTTACCTAATAATCAAAGTGCGTGCATGCCTAGGTGCTACGAAGTAACTCGTACGCTAGGACGAATAAGGTAGCCGTTTAGGGTCCGCTATAGAAAGGAAAAAAAGAGGCTTTCAAACATTCGAGTGACATTTCATTCAGAGCTTTCATTCATTCTCCCCCTCACATCTCGCCAGCGACCGACGACCGACGAACGCTGAGCCCCGACACGGCGCCCGAGCACCATGGCCGATCCGCTACTGACGTCCCTCTGCGCCATCTGCCACATGTCGACGCCCAAATACAAATGCCCCCGGTGCCAGCTGCAGACGTGCTCGGCGGCGTGCGTCAAAAAGCACAAGGCCTGGTCGGATTGCAGCGGCGAGCGCGACGCGACCGTCTTTGTTCCGCGGTCGCAGCTGCACACCGTGGCCGGCGTCAACCATGACTACAACTTCCTGCACAGGATGGACCTCTCGATCGAGCGGGCAGAGAGGATGCTGGTCGGCGACAAGGGCCTCGTGCGGCACGACGAGCTGCGGCCGCAGACGGTGCAGCAGGTGCGCTGGAAGACGGGCCGCGACGGAATGAAGAAAAAGGTGCTGGTGACGGTGACCAAGGCGCCCAACGAGACAGGGGAGCGACGCTTCGAGCGTCCCTTGGCGCACAGGCTGAGGCAGCTGAACATTCAGGTCGCGCGGGCCCCGCAGGGCATGGCGAGGCAAAGGGAGAACAAAACGACATTTAACCGCAGCTCCGGGGGCGTCCGTTGGCAGGTCGAGTGGCTGGTCTGGGGCGACGACGACAACGATGGCCAACGGAGCCCGGGCACCCATCAAGTACGGGGGCCGATGACCAGATGCCTGTCCAAAGTGCTCGAGGACGTGCCGCTATTCCAGGCCTACCAGGACGCACGGGCTGAAAGGGCTCGGGCTAGCCGGGCTAGGCGGAAGAAGGGGCTGAAAAGCGGGCGGCGGCAGGAAGCACAGCGTTCGTCAGACTCATCATGGAGCCCCGGCGCCAGCTCGGCGCAGGACCCTCTGACGGGACACTGGGTGTGCTACGACGGCGCTGACATTGGCGAAAGCTGGCCGAGACAAATCGACGAGGCGCACCGTCGGCAGTTTCAGTTCTTTCTCGGAGGACCACCGACAGGGTCCAATGCCGCGACGACAATCGCTGCGCTAGAGCCGACAGACTGCCTTAGGGACATACTTGCCAACACGCGAGTCCTCGAATACCCCACGCTGTACGTGCTCAAGGCCGGTGAGAGGCTACCCGCGAGGCTCGTGGTCGGGTCCAAGGACACATTGCCTGCAGAGCTGGGCACCAAGCGCAGAGGGGCCCCAGGGACAGACGCCTGTGGGGACCGGGAACAGGCGAAGCGGAGGAAACAGGACCAAGCGGAGGGCGGCCTGGAAGAGGGCGAGGTTGACGAGGGCGAGGTTGACGAGAGCGAGGTTGACGAAAGCGGCGAGGACGAAGACGACGCAGACGCGGAGATGGACGGTGTTGAGGGGGTGGAGAGCGGTGGAGAGGGGGTGGAGAGCTGGAGCGAGGAGGATGATGAAGAGAGTGACTCTTCCACGAGCTCGTCGGGCTCGGATTAATAATTTAAAGAAAGGCTGGTTGGGGTCAGACGGGGTCAGGAACAGGTCAGGGTGAGGATCTGGCATGGCTTGTTACTAACATTGTGTGCCATTTTGTTGGCATAGAAGGCGCGATTGATGAGCATAAGGGACCCAGGCATGTCATCGACTTGGAAGTTACAGCTTTGCCTGGTTAATTGTTTGTCCGCTCCTCTCAGAAGGAGGTGGGCGACGGCCGTCAGCGGGGTTGCTTTGGTGTCTCGAAAAGTACATACATAGTGGGTGCCTCGCCGAGGTCGCTGAGCAAACAGGCTCTGACTCAGAAGCACCAGACTTCTCCCACCTCGTCGATGTCTCTCTTCAGCATGTCCGGCGTCGGCCCCCTGGACGGGGTCGATATGTAACAGAATAATCCCAATAGCAATAGTAGATAAACAGCATCTATTCGTACTCAATTCCCCCAGGCGTGCCCACCCAGCGCCATGTACTACTTTGTAATGTCGTTTTCTCCGTCAGCGGCGATACTGAGTCAGTGGCGGGGGGGGGGGGATTGGCTGACTCTTCAGAGAGAGACCCCCCTCGATTTTGTTTATTTTTTGTCCTGCTCTCTCCGTCAAGTACGAAGCCTCAATTCTCTTTCTCCCCCGACAACTTCTCTCCTCCCATCCGCCACGAAGCGCCTCGAGAACTCACTGCCCTGCCAGAATCGCCGTGACAATGTGCTCCGAATCAGCAGCCAACGGCCAGGCCACCGGGGCCACACCGCCTGCCGCCAAGCGATCCAACCCTTACCAGTCCGTCGGCGACTTCCTTTCCAACACAAACAAGTTCCAGATCATCGAGAGCACGCTCCGAGAAGGCGAGCAATTTGCCAATGCCTTTTTCGACACCGGTAAGGTCACTGTACCCGACATGGCGAAATGCTCCAGGTGACTAACTGCTTGTTTGTCCTACAGAGACCAAGATCAAGATGTACGCCGGGGCTGCTCTCCCCCCTCGAAGCCGACTCTACTGACATCGTCTCCACAGAGCCACGGCTCTCTCCGATTTCGGCGTCGAATACATCGAGCTCACGTCTCCGGCTGCCTCGGAGCAATCTCGCCTTGACTGCGAGGCCATCGCCAAACTTGGCCTCAAGGTAAGCCGCTCGCCTGTCCCGCCAGGCATTGTCTCTGCAATTGCTGACAATGCGCAGTCCAAGATCCTCACCCGTTAGTACTGTGTCTCTGGCCATCGGTCTCTTTTTCTCTAACCATTGGCTCATCATCAGACACAAGATGCACTCTCGAGGATGCCAAGCTGGGTAGGCTTTACATTGCCCAAGACTCCCGAGGTTTTGCTAACTCTTACAAGCTTGTGACTGCGGCGTACACGGCGTCGATGTCGTCATCGGCACCTCCAGGTCGGTCCATATTTCCTCTCCATGTCCCGCCTGGTCCCAGGCAGCCTCCGCTGACATCGCGCCACAGCTTCCTGAGAGAGCATTCTCATGGCAAGGACATGGTCGCCATCACCAAGCAAGCTCTCGAGGTCATCAAATACATCAAGAGGTACCTGGTCATTTGCTTGCGCACTCCTTTCTTTAGATATCTCTTCTCCTCTTGACAACGTTGGCCTCTGAAAGATATCCAAAACGCTAACGCTCTTTACAGTCGAGGCTGCGAAGTCCGATTCTCCTCTGAGGATTCCTTCCGCTCCGACCTTGTCGACCTACTTCAATTATACCGTGCGGTGGACAATGCCGGGGTCAACCGTGTGGGAGTCGCCGACACAGTGGGCTGTACGTGCATTCCGTTTTTTTTTTTCGAATGAAACCGCTGTCGCGGCTGCGCCTCGGCGTGACCCAATGGGTCCTGTGGGAGCGGATGTGGAAGTGCCAAAGAAGTGACTGAAAGGGGCGAGGAGCCGCTGCAGCCGTTTGAGCTTACTGTCAAGGGCAGGCCGTGGCGCCGCCCTGGTTATCAGTTCTCGGCTGTCTAATGCCCGTTCCAAATCGTCACAAGCGTTTGAGGAGAGGATACCGCTAATGCTTCATAGGTGCTACGCCTCGCCAGGTCTATGACCTAGTCCGGACGCTTCGAGGTAACAACAACTCAACTCATTATCGTTCCTTACCAGGACGCTAACCCGTATTTCACCAGGCGTTGTCTCTACGGATATCGAGTGCCATTTGTGAGGAAGCCCCCCCTTTTCCGACGTCGAGAGCGATGCTTTTCATGATCTGCCCTGGGGCCGGTGGTGAACATCCTCAGCTCCCCGACGGTTACATGGGACTAGTTTTCGCTTACAAGCGCAGCCACAATGATACAGGTTGCGCCATCGCCAACGCGCACGCTGCTTTGGAAGCTGGAGCGACTCGTAAGTTTTATCCCGATTCTTCGCTGCCCGGAAAGTTTGCGCCAACCCCACACCCCATACATAACCGTTGAGCCGCATGCACTAACCAGTGAGTCACAGACATCGACACCTCTGTGCTAGGTATAGGTATGGCAGCCATTCTAATTCTTGAGGCTGTCACTTTTGCTGCTTAAAACTAACTGATTGCCAAGGCGAGAGGAATGGTATCACGGTAAGCGCGGAGTCACTGCCTTGCTGTTGACAGTTTGGCTAATGTGAACAGCCCCTGGGTGGTCTCCTAGCCCGCATGATCGTCGGCAGCCACGAATACGTCACTACGAGATACAAGCTTCACAAGCTCAAGGAGATTGAAGATCTCGTCGCAGAGGCGGTGCAGGTAGGCTTCCTCGGGCTTCCTCGGACCCTCTAAGAGCTCCGTACCTAACTTGAACATCTAGGTCAATATTCCCTTCAACTCGCCCATCACAGGTGCGTTTGTTTGTGTTTTGGTCCTGTCTCCTCTGTACATGATTATAGGAACGGACGTGTCCGCCATATCACAGGCGACTTCAACACGTCGTATGTATCCTTCCAAGATGGGTTTGCTAATTGCCATACAGGCTTCTGCGCATTCACGCACAAGGCCGGCATTCACGCCAAGGCGATTCTCAACGAAGTAGGCTTTCAATTTTCGAGCCCTTTCTTCGGTCCCTAGTTGCTAACTTCTTTACCGCCCTCAACCTACGAAATCATCAATCCGGCCGATTTCGGCATGTCTCGCTATGTTCACTTCATGTCGAGGCTCACTGGGTGGAATGCTATCAGGAGCCGAGTTGAGCAGCTTGGCCTCAGCATGACCGACGAACAGGTGAAGCTGCTGTAAGTCTACCAGTTTTGTACATTGTCCGGCAATGGATGGCTGACATGATATTCAAGGACGTCCAAGATCAAGGCCATGGCTGATATCCGCCCTCTTGCCATTGACGACACGGACTCGATCATCCGCTCGTTCCACCTTGAATTGCAGGATCAGCAGTAGATGTTATAGCATGTGGCGAAAATGTTTGGGACCAGGGAGCCAGAGGGTTGCGAGGCATATCACGTGATTACGGCCGCCTTGAAGAGGAGCCAAACTCACTAAATAAAGGATTTTGCACCCCTACTTTTATCTCTCGACAGGGGATTTGTCGGCGGATAGTGGGCAGTGAAGTAAAGTGAGGTTCGCAGATGATGGGTGACGGCACGTCGGCACTAATATCCCCCCTAACGCTCCAGCAGGGGTTGAACAGCTCGCGCCCCCTTGCAACCGGCTTCTTCGTGTCTTGTTGCTCTGCCTAGGGAGTTGATTGGCCGTGTCCGATATTGGATGCCTCGACTAGGAAGCCAACGACAAACTTTGCGTGACGCAGAAGCGTGGGCCACTGGATTCTGTCCAAGGTCTGATGGCACGTTTCAGCTTGATTGTATCATGCAAGGAAAAAACTGCAAACAAGGAGAAGACGGCAGCTTACGTCGTCCGGGCTATGTATATTAGGGTCGGCCTTTTCGAACTCATCACTGGCCAGGATAGCGGAGGCTATATAGGAGAGAGGCGGTGAGCGCGCTGTCGGCGTCGAAGGCGGGACAAACTTACGAAAGCCGTTTCGGAGAGCGCTGTAGTGGTCCGAGCACCCGTAGCCACACCGCGTGCTTGTCGGGGGCATATCCAAGTAAGCAGTGGCTATGGTCCGGACATATTCGGCGAGGGTGGCGTCGACGTAGTCGGTGATGACAGACGACCGGTTGCTGGTGGAATAGCCCGTCATGTCCTGGTTCAGCATGGCGAGCACGCGCTTCCCCTCGGACTTGTATTCGGAGAAGATGTCCATGGAGCCGCGCAAGCCGGCCTCCTCGGCGGCGTAGAAGTGGAACTCGAGCGTGTTCTCGGGCTTGTAGGCGGTCTCGGCGAAGATGCGCAGGGCCTCGAGAAGGACGACGGTGCCGGAGCCGTTATCGTCGGCGCCGGGGCTCCGGGCCTCTACGGAGCCACCGGTAGAGTCGAAATGGGCACCGACGATGACTGCAAATGCGAGAGGGTCAGTCTTGGCGCGCTCGGAAGGGATGCGAGACTTGCCTAGATTGGAGCTGTTGCCCGGGATCCGAGCAATGACGGAAGGCTGGTGCCAGGAGTGGCTGAACTGTGTCACGTTGATGACGGGGTTGGCCGAGGCCACCGACTTGGCCTCGTCAAACAGCCAGACGGCAGCTTGCTTGCCAGACGGAGAGCGATAGTGGCGTGTGTGAAAGCTTAATGCGTCATGGCATGACAATTAGTTTGACTTGGTCTCTCTGACTATCTCTTTGACTGTCTCTTATACTCACTTTGTCAATGTACGCAACCAGCTCTGCGGCCTTGAAACGTTTACTTGGGAAACCAGCCTCTCCGCCTCGTCTCTATGCTCGGCCTTGCTGGGATACGACACGGCCTGACGGGGAGCTAGGACGGGCTTCACGTCCTGCAGACGGCGTCAATCTCGACCAGGACGTGGAGGGACAGAAGCGCCATACCTGTTCACGCCCGGTAATGTCGACGAAACCAATCTTGTTGGAGATGAAACGTTGAAACATCTGCTTCTCCGTGACCCATTGCCCGGGGTCGCTCTCGGACGCGGTGACGAGACGGACATCGGGTGCGGCGTGCGTGAGGCGCGGGCAGGACCATGACCCCACGAGGACGAGAGCGGCGTTGAAACGCATCTGGAGATGGCACCCGGTGGCAGAGGCGATGGAGTGTATGCAAGCGTAGAAGAGGACGATATCTAAGCAGGTGGCCGGGCTCTTCTGGGGTTGTGCATTTACGAGACTGTAAACAACGTATCCGTCCGTCTCGCCTCCAGCCTTGGTAATTCCTGTCAATGCTCTTGTATTTACTTCAAGATGAAACCAAGTTGAAACAACGGCGAAACGAAGGGTCCCCTTTTCCATTGACCGACGCGTTCAAAGGCAACTACTAGGCATGGCATATTCTATATTATGGTATTCCACACTTTCCTTTGTGTAAAGAGGCCTAGTTCGCTGCTGGGTCCAAATATGAGAGTATCGACTTTGCCTATGCCGAAGCCATCTGCACAGCAGTCAAGGAAGCGTCACGCCAGTGTTACAGACTTGGATCTACACTTCCGAGCTTCATATGATATATAGCATGTGCACCTTGGATGCCTCCCGTCTTTCACTGGCTACCACATCAATCAAGTCTCTATGCAATTCCTTTATCTCTGGCATAACCGGGTGCTCGCGAGTAAGGCAACGGAGCATGTTGGGCCGAGAGTCTACCGGAATTCACATGGCGGCATGCTACCCAATCAAACATGACTTTTAAATCTAGGTCACTTGTGAAACCTGATGTGATGACGATGATGCTTCCATCCAGGGCCAGCCGGAGTGCCCGCGACGGAAGCATGGTGGAATTTTAGAAGAATCTTCTAGGTTTATCGCGCTGTTGAGAAGGTCGAGGGCGCCCCTGAGCAGTTGTCAAGTTTCAGCTCGCCATCGGCAGGATTTGTATATAACTCGAGCTGGACTCAGAGAGAACTGATATCGGTAACTCGCTCGACCCCATAGAAGCCGAAGACAACGGCACGATGCTTACCCGACGTGCCCTGGCGTCGGCCTTGGGCGCCGCAAGCTTGGTGGCCATGGTGGCCGCACAAGACGGCCCAGCGTTCCAGCCCACCGTCGACAACTTCACAATAGACAACTTCGAGTTCAGCACGGGCGAGAAGTTGCCTCAGCTCCGGATCCACTACCGGACGCTGGGCGAGAAGAAGCAAGACGGCAACGGCAAGACGACCAACGCGGTGCTCATCATGCACGGCACCTCGGGCTCGGGCGGCAACTTTCTCAACGCCCGCTTCGGAAACGAGCTCTTCGCAAAGGGCCAGCCGCTGGACATGGAGACGCACTTCATCATCATGCCCGACGGCATCGGCCACGGCCAGTCCAGCAAGCCGAGCGACGGGCTCAAGGCGAGGTTCCCCAAGTACGGATACCGGGACATGGTCAAGGCACACCACGCCCTGGTGACGGAGCACCTGGGCGTCAACCACCTGCGGCTCGTCATGGGCACCTCCATGGGCGGCATGCACTCGTGGCTCATGGGAGGCATGTATCCCGACCTGATGGACGCCCTCTTCCCCCTGGCCTCGGTGCCGACGCAGATCTCGGGCCGCAACCGCATGATGCGACGCGTCATCTTGACCTCCATCCAAGAGGACCCAAACTACAAGGATGGCGAGTACGAGAGCCCGCCGATCCAGGGCCTCAAGGCCGCAAGAGCCGTTTCCATGTGGATGTCGTCGGTGCCCCTGCAGATGCAGAAAGATGCCCCGACCACAAGCGCTGCCGACGAACAGCTCGCCAAGACAATGAGCCGCTTCGAGTCGAAGCCGCCCGACGCCAACGACCTGTTGTATCAGTACAACTCGTCGACCGACTACGACCCGGAACCGCTTCTCCCTAGCATAAAGGCGCAACTGGTGGCCGTCAACTCGGCAGACGACCAGATCAACCCGCCGGAGCTGGGCATCCTCGAGGAGAACGTCAAGAAGATACCAGACGGAAAGGGAAAGGCCGTCATGATTCCCATCAGCGATGAGACGAGTGGCCATGGGACGCACTCGATTCCCAAGTTGTGGAAGGAGGATCTTGTGCAGCTGCTCGGGGCGACCGAGGGGGGATAGTGGCACATGAGCTAGACGAGATTAATCAAACAACCCGAGGCTGGGACTCGGCCGGCTCCTGCTCCAGTCACAGGTGTTGAAAAAGATGCTCCTGCTCCAGTGTTGAAGAAGATGAGAAGCCGATGCTAACGACCCTCCCAGACTTACAGCCGAGAGCCATCGTGTCCGTCAAAGGCGATATTGCCAACGACTCGGCCCAATAGTCGAGAGGAAGCCAGAGCATGTTTTGCCCGTTCCAAGTGATCCATTTTTCGTCGCAACTTATCCCGCAACCGTAATATTCCATCGTCTCACAAGTCTGGGCACCAGCATGAGATTGAGCCGCGTCACCAGATGCTTGCTTGTATCCCGCCTGGCCTTCTTGTCTGTTAGAGGCATCACCTCCAACAAGCAATCGTACACGGCCCTGTTCTGTGAGCAGGTGTGAGCCGTCGCTAGAGAACCTCGCCGGCCGCAACGGGTTGCCGAGATAGTCCTTGACTTTGAGCGTCCGTAGTAGCGCCCCTGTCGCCGCGTCCCAAACCTTGATCGTCTTGTCACCCGACACTGAACTCGACGCGAGTAACCGGCCGTCATCCGAGGACGCGACCGACATAATATAATCGTCGTGGCCCTCGAGCGTCCGCTGTAACGCCCCCGTCGTCGCGTCCCAAACATGGATCGTCTTCCCGTCAGACTCGCATGTCGACGCGAGTAGCCGGCCGTCGCCAGAGCAGGCAACAGTACCAACCGGGCCTGTGAGCGTCCGCTGTAGAGCCCCCGTCGCCGCGTCCCAAATATGGATCATCGTCTTGCCGCCCGACTCGGCACTCGACGCGAGGAGCCGGCCGTCGCCAGAGAAGGCGACCAGCAGCGCGTGAGGATCCTCGATGGTCCACTGCCGCGCCCCCGATTCCACGTCCCAAGCCTTGACCCTCGAGTAGTCGTCCGATGTCCCCATGACCAGCCGGTCGTCGCTCGCGAAGGCGACCAAGATGAACAAAGAACGTGTACCGCCGCTGTCGAGCGTCCGCTGTAGCGCTCCCGTTTCCGCGTCCCAAATCATGACTGCATCCGATGCCGACGCCACTAGCCGGCCGTCCCTGGAGAACTCAACGACCGGGATCCTGCCGTGACTACGGCCGAGCTTCTGTTGCAGCGCCCCCTTCGTTGCGTCCCAAACCTTGATGGTGCCATCGTTTGAGACTGACGCGAGCAACCGGCCGTTGCTAGAGAATGCGACTGACCAGACCCAGTTACCGTGGCCCTCAAGCGTTTGCTGGAGGGTTCCCGTTGCTGCATTCCAGATCTTGATGGAATAGTCGGCCGAACCCGATGCAAGCAACCTGTCGTTGCTAGAGAATGCGACTGATAAGACGTAATTGCTGTGGCCCCTGAGCGTCCATTGCAGCGCCCCCATTACCACGTCCCAGACCTTGATTGCGCCGTTCCTTGAACCTGACGCGAGTCGGCCGTCGGTGGAAAATGCGACCGGGCTGATGTGCCCTTCGAGCGTGCGTTGTAGAGCCCCTGTCACCGCGTCCCAAATCTTGACTGCCTTGTCCCTGGAGCCAGACGCGAGCCAACCGTCTTTAGAGAATGCAACTGAGCCGACCGATTCATGGCCCTCGAGCGTCCATAGCAGCAATCCCGTCGCTACGTCCCAGACCTTGACTGTCTTGTCGTCTGAGCCAGACGCGAGCCGACCGTCGTTGGAGAATGAGACCGAGTTGACCTTGTCGCCATGGCCCTCGAGCGTCCGTTGAAGCGCCCCTGTCGCTACGTCCCAAACCTTGACCGTCTTACCGCCCGCAGACGCGAGTAGCTGGCTGTCGTCGGAGAAGGCGACCGACTCGACATAATCGTCGTGGCCCTCGAGGGTCCGCTGTAGCGCCCCCGTCGCTGCGTCCCAGATGTTGACCGTCTGGTCCGCCGAACCCGACGCGAGCCGGCCGTCGCCCGAGAAGGCGAGTGATTCGACGCCATCCCGGTGACCATCGAGTGTCAGTAGGCAAAGGCTCCAATTCAGTTCCACGACAGGCTTCGTCGTTATCCAGCTAATATGTCGCTGAAATGTCTCTCTGATGACGCTTCTCTCCGGAGCAAAGAGCAGCGCCGATGAGTAGACTTGGAGGGGCGCCTGGTCAACCCCTGAGCGGCAGTGGAGGATAAACCGCTTTGCATCATCAAGGAACAGCAAGACTTGGGCACCCTTGTCAAGCTAAGTAATAACTCATCTTAGAACTCATCTTGGAAAACAGCGGCGCGGGGGCGTGGAAGCATCTTACATCCGTCAAGCTCTGCAACTCGCCAACGAGCCTGACGCTCTCTGTTATCCTTCCCATAAGACTCAACGCTTCAACCCAGTGGAGAAAGTGACGCTGAAGAAACTGGAGCGCCTGGTGCTCGTCGTGAAGCCTGGTTCTGCTGCCCTTTAAGTGATGCACCCAGTACAGGCACGCATATTGAACCTCGGGCGGTAGCCGGCTGTCGATTGTTCGTCTGTCTACATGTTCTCGAAGCGTCCCGTGCATCTGCAGGTTGCAGATATCCTTCTTGAGATGGCCACTTTTGGAGAGCAGTTGAAGACATCGGTCCGCAAGCATCTCGTGTGTAGAAATCTCATCGACCCAGAATTCGTGCTGGTCTCTCTGATCAGGATGGATGAGGAAGTCTCGGAACGATTCGTGGAATAGCCTCACAGGAGCCCCAGCATCCCCAGAGACGTCCAGGACCGAATGAAGCCGTAGCAGTCTGTTGTTGACGACTGCAGCGGTGATGCCATTGTCGAGGAGATGCGCGAGAGCGGCGGCGGGAAGAGGATTCGCAAGGGCGGCTATAGACCCCACAATCTCCTTGAACTCTTGCAGGGCTTTTTTCCGCCTCGGGCCCTTGAGACCAGACATCATTTGGGTCAAGACGGGCAGATATGTCGGGTCCAAGTCCCCATAGGCCTGATATTCGAGGATTTGCTTAAGCCTATCGTCTGGCGTGCCACAGCCTTGCCTATCGTCTTCGATGAAGAGGCAGGCGGTTGCCGCGAAAATGAAGAGCGGGATAGCCATCTTGGTGAGATTGTGGAGCTGAGACTGGCTAGGCCACCCGGAGGGCATCCGGGACTGCCTTTGAATATTTTCCAGTCGAAAGTTTAAGAAGGCGGCAATATCTCGCTCGACCATGGGCTCTGGAATTTCATGTAAAGGCAGCTCGACGTACTCGCCGTGGATACTCTCGAATCCAAGCCGGATTGGTGGCTCGAATCTGCTCGTCACAAAGAACTTCAAGCCATGTCCTTTTGAGTGACGCACCCGCGAAAGTTGGTAGATGATGGCCTTGACGTCCTGATCTCCCTCGCACTCGTCGAGGGCGTCAATGACAACTGTCATGAGCTCGAGAGGGGCGCGAGGGATGGCTTCTAGAGGCTTCAGGATGAGCTTCTCAAATTGGTCTACCAGGGCCTTGTCGGCGATGTCGGGATGGGATTCCATGGCATTCCGCATGTGCTCGGCCAAGGCAGGCAGCTGTCGGGCGAGCTGGGCAGCCATGGTGGTGAACAAGTGTCGAGCGTTGCCGCGGTCACCCTCGGCCCTCTTGAAGAAGAAGCTAGCACCAAGACGACGACGACCAGTGGAAGCGAGGGCCACGGTACGGGCAATCGTCGACTTGCCTGTGCCGGCCTTGCCCTGTAGCCAGTAGATGGCCTCACGAGCCGGGTCGCTGGCCCACTCGTTGATTTCGTCGAGAAGCTCCCTGCGTGTGCCCTGCAGGCATAATGCCTCATGCTCGTTGGCGCGAGAGTCGAAAGCGGCCCCTTTAACACTGACTAGCTTGTCCACGATGAAGAGCTGATTGGCATTGAGCGTCGGAGTGGTGGTTCTATGGCAGTCAGCAGAAATGCTCCCGCGGGAGGATGAGGGCCGTGACGTACGGTCTAAGCCGCCGCAACTGGTCTAGGAGTCTTTGATACAATTGGTCATTCCGCTCGCGGCATTTATTGAGACCAGAATGGTCTGTGTCGATCGGGATGGCTACCTCAGCAGGTCCGCGTGCAGAATCTCGGCTGACAATCTAGGACGTCCAATGTCAACCGTTGTGTCATGGAGGAAACATGGGCACGTACTACCCCGAGAGAAAGACAGCCAAGGTAGGTTGGCTTCGTTTCGTAGAATGAGGCGATTCTAGTCTTGTCTCGTCGGCGCCTTTTGTGGTTCATGCAAGCGATGAAGCGGTCTTCTAGGTCAGAGAGTTGGTTCCGGTGGCTTGCCAGGGCAAGGAGCAGGCTGGTGTCAGACCCTAGGAAGCCCGTCAGGTAGGCCGCGAGGGAGCCGGCACGCGAGACTGGCGATCCAAGATGGGGGGTGCCGAGGAAAATGATGCCGCATGTGCTATCGGCCACCTCTCTTGTCGCGTCTCCGGGCTTGCAAAGGGCCTTGGGAAGGGTCAGACTGGACAATAATACATGTAGCGTTGCGTGATTTCGTGGCTGACCTCCTTGATTATGATGCCCCCAAAGCTGTGGCCGATGAAGACGATGGGAACACGCTGCCATTGAATCCCGGTCAGTTGTGTCAACTTTGGGGGGGGGGGGAGGGTCATGAACTCCGTACGGGGCGTCTTGACCGATGCTCTGCCAGCTCGTCGAGCAGTCGATGGCCGATTTGCTGGGCTGTTTTGACGGGCCCGTCGATGAGCCAGTCGGAGTTGTGCGCAAAGCTCACGATTCTAGCATCCGGGAAGTCGTCTTTGATGAGGTGCCGAAGCAGGTGAGTCTTCTCTCGGGGCAGTGCCGGGGGTTCGTCTGTCGAGGGCCATGTGCTACACATCCACGTGTGTTCTGGGTGGGCTCCGAGGCCATGGGCAGCGACTATCCTGCGCGACAGTCTTGTCAGACGAGCCACGACGCAGGCTGGAGCGGGCAATAACTTCTCACTCAAACTTGGCATCTGGAGGGTCGGAGATGATCTGGATTCCTTCAGGGCGCGGGCTCAGACGACGCCGACGGAGCCTGGTGACGACGGAACCCGACGCCACCGTGGTCAGCACGAGGACCATGGCGACGGCGACGCCTATCCAGCCAGTCATGGTTGGGGACAGTCGGGGTCGAGTGCCTTGTTGGCAGGAAGGGGAGCCAGGTCGGAGAAGAACGACGATGTTGAGCAGGTAGAGGGGCTGTTAAGGGACAGACGCTCAGGGGACAGAGGTTCCAGGGACAGACGCTCAGGGACAGACGCTCAAGGGTCAGATGCTCAGAGGACAGACGCTCGTCGACTCCAAATCGCGGCGGGGGGGCGGGTGAATTTTGCCTCGCCCAGCAGTCTGTACGGAGGACGGAGTACGGATACTCCGTGCGGGTATGTACATAAAGTGGTATTACCACAACCTGCCGAGGGAAGGACCAAAAGGGAGGCAGGCAGGCAGGAGCAGGCTAGGAGGGACCATCAAAAGGGGCAAGGTGGCCTGTGCCAACTCTCACTTCAAAGCAGCTGTCGAGTGGGAATAACAGGCCAAAGTCGAACATGGTTCGAACCAATCCGACATGAAATAGATGAAACGACATGTGGTGACGTGGAAACATGATTGGCTTTGTCCAACGGAAAAAGATGTGCCTGCTGGTTTCGAGACTTTCATGATATGACCCGGGCTTGACGAACATGGCCGTCTAGAGCCCTGCTCGTATCTTGTCGAGCCGCCAGTTCCGATACTCGACAGCCTTTATCAAATTATGCAAAAACATGGAACAAAAGGCCAGGGTGATGAGCGCCGCTACGATGAGTGGCCCCAGTATAGAAAAGACAGTAAAGCCCCAAGAGGCAGATCGAAAGGCTTCGTTGCGGCCAAGTTCGGTGGCCAGTCCGACCTGCATGGCAGTGAGGACCACGACGACGTAGACAACTACCGTGGCCAACCAGGCAAACGTGTCGTGGAAGAAGGCGCCGTACCGGTCCCAGTGCGACATATATCCACGCAGCGGACTACGCAAGAGGAAATATATCTTGTTCAGCCGGCTCAGTCGCAGCTCTCCGTGGTAGAAGCGTCGGTCGATATGCGCGTAGATGCGCTCCGGTTCGAGCTGCTCAACGAGAACTCTCCAGTCCGGCCACTCGGTGCCCGGCGGCAGTAGCTGCTTGCTCATGGCCACGTGAAAGTCACTCTCGTGCGATATGAGCGCGGCGTAGGAGAAGAGGAAGCCGAGTGCCCGCCTCCGAAGACCTCGCTTGCCAAGTTGGTCTCCGGCACAAGCGTCTTGCTGCTGGTGGCAAGACAAGTGTGCTGCCCAGAAGCGAGGCTCCAGCAGGAAGCGCGGGATGGGCTTGAGGAACATCCTGCCGGTGGTCCAGACGAGATGCATATCCATACGCTCCGTGACCAAGATGTCGCGGCCGAGCATGAGCTGTCGATGGAGCGGGCGCGGCGGCGCGGGTCGGCCTGCGGCCCAAAGCCAGTCGTGGATATCGTTGAGCCGCCCGAGGTCGAGTTCTTGCTCGACACTGGCATTCAAATGACGGCCTGCGGCGGCCACGTCATGCGTCTCGGTGCGGTACGACGCGGGCAAGAGCGAGGCGAGATAGTTGGCGTTGGGTTGAGGAGCGCCGCTGCCGTGTCGGTCATGGGGCTTGAGCAGCTCGATAGAGAAAGGCGCCGGCTATCAACCACGGCCATTATGAGCCGACATGCGTACGGAGCGAGGAGAGCACCCTGCTTGGATACGTACCTCGACAGCTTCGCTCCATGGCCCGGGCCCGAAGTCGTTGGGCATTGTGATGTGGCCAAGAGTCTCAGGCGCCTTCGTATGCCACAGACCCCCTTGACTCTATAGGTATTGCAACGTCGATGGTCGTATGCTCTGCCGTGAGCGTGTCTGTGTCTTGGGGAATCAAACTCTGCCGCACGTCTTGTGTAACCGTATCAGCCGCAAGGAGTACTACAGGCCTACAGGGGCCCGTACTATTCCACTCAGCTTCACGGTAATTCTTCAACTCCTGACGCGAGAGATGGAACTCTGTTGGTCAGCATCAGAAGGAAACCTACCATGTGCTCATTCTTCAGTCTTAAAAGGTCCCTGTTGACCCAGCTCAGGAGCCCGGCAGCATCTGGAGCAGGGCGATTTGCTGGGGCTCGACCGCCGACGTCTGATTGCGTAGCTGTACGTGCTGTGGCCGCTGCCGTCATCGCAGTTAAGGTGGCGTGGCCTCGCAAAAGGTCGACCTGGGGACCGGATCCGAGATTGTCGACATCAAAGAGAGGTTGACGTGACGGGATGACTTGTGGTGGGTGGATCATGCGATGCACAGTATAAGTATACGCACTATATGCATCCACGGCTTACCTAACTCGTATCTCTTACTTCGGCAGGAGCGGCGTCCCAACATCATCGTGACCACCATCCATCAATGACCCAGACATCGCCGCCCTCGAGATAGCCGCCGCCTCATCCAATCGGGGCCCCATTTCCCAGGCCAGTCATGTCCTGATTGCCCGCCGACAGCAGCAGCAGCAGCAGCAAAATGGACGACGGTCCAGCACCCAAGCTGGCGGAGCTGCTGCGGCACCCCGACGACCTCGACAAGATCCCCGCCCTCAAGCTCGAGTTTTCACGCAAAAAGGCCGCCGTCGATGGCCAGCTCCGCCGCGGCCTGCGCGACCAGCTCGAGACGACGCAGGCCGGCATGACGGGCCTCGGCGACGGCCAGAAGACGGTCCAGGCCATCAAGGACGAGATGATCAACATCGACCGCCTCTGCTCCGAGTCGCAGACCATGATCCACGACTTTGCCAGCATCAACCTCGTCTCCCAAGCCCACCGCAATTTCGGCACCGTCGAGACCATGCGCCGCAACCTCGAGGCCTTTGACCAGCGCCTCGCCCGCGTCGACGACATGCTGCGCCACGACGACGACGACAAGGAAAACATGCCCAACCTGCTGCCCTGCCACTACGAGCTCACCCAGCTGCGCAATATCCGTGACGACGCCATGGAGCAGATCCAGCGCGCCGACGACGCGGGCCTCGAGTCCACCCTCGAGGACTACTTTGCCCGTCTCGACGACACCATTGACTGGTTCGACGAGCACGTCGGCATCCTCGCCATGAACCTCATCAGCCTCGTCGTAAACGACAATAACGGCCTCGTCGTCCGCTTCGCCGTCGTCATGGAGGCCGAGGAGCGCAGCGACGGCCGCGTCCTCGCCCTCCAAGAGGCCCTCAAGGACCACGAGGAAATGGCGGCCCGCTTCCGGGGCATCACCGACGGCGCCAAAAAGGTGCGCGGCTACAAGGACAAGTTCCTCCAGGCCATCCGCATCAGCGCCGAGCAGCAGTTTGAGCAGGCCCGCGACGAGTTTCTCAACGACGCCTCGCGCCTCGACAAGATCATGAAGTGGTACTTCAACGACCTCAACGCCGTCAAGATTGGCATGACGCCCCTCATGCCGCGCCGCTGGAACATTGCAAAGACGTACGCCGGCATCTACCACGGCCTCATGCGCGACTTTCTCGTCGCCATGGTGGCCGACCCCGAGGGGAGCTCGGCCCACACGCTCGAGATTGCCGGCTTCCCCGACAAGTACTACAAGAAGATGGCCAAGATGGGCCTGCGCGAGGAAGACCTTGGCCCCCACGTCATCGACAACCGCGAGGCCGAGCTGGTGCGCGACTTCCGCCAGCTCATCATCAAGTTCCTCGACGAGTGGATCGACCGCATCTTTGAGCAGGACAAGCGCGAGTTTGCCGAGCGCAACGTCGAGGGCTCCAACCTCGACCAGGACGAGTACGGCTACTTCCGCACCCGCAGCCTCGTGGCCCTGTGGCGCATGCTGCGCGAGCAGGTCGACGCCGGCGCCAACTCGCAGCGCGCCGACGTGGTCGAGGGCGTCGTCGACGCCATGTTCCTGCGCCTGCGCGGGCGCCAGCAGGCCTGGCAGCGCATGCTCGAGGACGAGGCCGTGGCCTGCGAGTCGGCGCGCGGCGCCGGCGGCGAGCTCGAGGGCTTCCAGGCGCTGCAGGACTGGCTCGTGGCGACGGCAAACGATCAGATTGCCTGCATCGACGACAACGAGGACGAGGGCCGGCTCGGCTACCTGTCGAGCTTCCGGCAAAAGTTTGAGCCGCTCGTGACGGCCCCCTACCTCGAGGGCGCCGACGAGGAGCTGGCGGCGCTGCGCGACGGCTACGTCGACTTTAGCACGTGGTGCATCACCAAGTTTGCCCATCTCATCTTCGTCGTCGACTTTGGCTCCGTCATGCCCGACTTCTTCACGCCCCGCTGGTACGCAAACACGGCCATGAAGCAGATGGTGGTGACGTTTGACGAGTACGTCGGCGACTACCGCCAGGTGCTGCACCACTCGCTCGTCGACATCTTCATAGAGATCTTTGCCGACGAGCTGCTCGTGCGCTACCTCGGCTCCGTGCGCAACAAGGGCGCCCGCTTCCGCCGCGCCGACCCCTTCCGGGACAAGCTCTTCGACGACGTGTCGACGGCCTTTGACTTTTGGGGCGGCCTGCCCAACCCGGACGTGGCCCAGGCCATCAAGCAGACGTGGCGCGTCACCGAGCCCTTCCTCAACCTCGTCTCGGCGGACCGCGACGCCGTCGCCGACGCCTACGCCGCCTTCAAGTCGGCCTACTGGGACCTGTCGATGGGCTGGGTCGAGGCCGTGCTGCGCGCCCGCGACGACTTTGACCGCAGCATGCTCAACGCCGTCAAGGCCAGGGCCGCGGCCATGGACGTGGTGCGCGGGCCCGAGACCATCATGGGCAAGGTCAAGTGAGGGCCGCGGCTGGCGGAGGGGGGCCGCGGCTGTTCCGACTGGTTTGCTCGGGCAGTGGTGGACGGAGACGGTTCCGGGGGCTCGACGCGTCCGAGCGTGGACGGCCGTCGTCTTGTTTACTCGTTGCAATACTGCCAATCAGACTCGTGAGGCCCAGAGTAGAGACGCGCCATGCAGAGCGCCTCACACTACGCATGTGACCTCCCCCTTTTGCGTATCCCCTTGCCACGTTCAATGGGCCTCTGTCCGTCTTGACTGCCCAAGCCAACTCAGCTGCCCCCCCCCCCTCCGGCGCAGGCCCTCGCCCAGTCCGCCTCACCGTGACCGAGACGCTCGCTCGAGAAGCCGAGCAAGCAACAGGCCATGATGCGATCATCAACAAACAGAGTTAACTTCGCTCTTCGAATTACGCATACAACCTAGGCAACTTCGCTCTTCGAATTACGCACTGGGCAACTTCGCTCTTCGACGCCCTCTGCAGCAGCAACAACACGCATGAATGTGATCCCTCTTCTCGCCCGCCAGCCAAGATCCTCACACGTCGTCTGTTGTCAGCCTTTCCTCATCGTCCTCGTCACGCCCTCGGCCGCCGCGTCGGCTGCGCAACCCCCGCCAAAGATCGCGCATGCGAGCCCTCGCCTGTTCCTACGAATGGCTGGCCAGGTGGTTGGCAGCCTTGTGTGCGTAAGCATGTGACGCAAACTTGCCTCGAGAAGGGGGGGGGGGGCTTACCCTCTCCAGGTTGTAATCATACTTCTCCAGCGCCGTCACGGCGTCGGCCCGCGAGTAGCCCATGGTCGTCAAGTTATTGACCATGGGGTCGTCGTGCTCCCCCTGCTCCGTGAGGGCGCGGCCGGGTGGCTGCGGTCGCAGATCCTTGTTGCCGTCGTTGCTGGTGCTCGGGTTGTTAATCCCGGGAGAGACGGCACTCGGCGAGTCGAGGCCGGAAAAGATGGCGTCCCAGTCGTGGCTGTCGGGCGCCTTTTGCTGATTGCTCCCGGCTGCGGCCGCGGCGCCGCCTGCCGGGTTCGAGGCCACAAAGTCGAAGCTGCTCTCGTTTCCAAAGGCCGTCGACTCGCTCTTGCTCTGGCTGGCGGGGGGGCTGCTGTCAAACACGGGATTGAAGTCGTCTCGAGAGATGTTAGCAAAGTCGTCATCCGCAGACCCCTCCTTGGCATCCTCGAGTCCCTCGAAATCGTCGTCCAGATCGTCGAGTGTGCCCTTTGCCGCAGAGTGGGACGGCCCTGGCGCGGCAGAACCGAAGATGTCGTCGGTAATGGTGCTCGACTTGGCGTCTGCCGCGCTGGAATCGGTTATTGTCGCGGGCGACTCGGCCCTGCGACAATGTCAGCGAATACAGGCCTCGTGCTCATGGCCCGAGAACCGCCTTACCCCTGATACAAGGGCTCGGAGGCGATTCCCTTTTCCTTGCCCGTTGCTAACAAGGGGCCGTCTGCAGCACCCGATGCCGCATCCATGGACTCTGCCTCTGGCCGCTTTTCGCCGGCCTTGTTTGGGGGCGAGGCCGGCGCAAAGTCATCGTCGAACCCTCCGCGCTCGCTGTCCGAGTCGGAGTCCTCGTCGCGTTCCAGTTCCGCGATGGGTGGAAACTCGGTGTCAAACGCGCTCTGTGCCTTGGAGCCCTCGGGGGCCCCAGCGCCCGTACTCTTGCTCGTAGCGGCAAAGGCGGCAAAGGCATCGTCAAAGTCGGCCTTGGCCTTGGCCTGGTCTCCGTTTCCAAAGGAAGCGGGTGCTCCGGGGACGCCGGCTTCACCTCGATGGGGCGCCTTGGCCGCAGACTCGCCCGCGGCGAGCCCGTGTGCGTCGCCGGGAACGGGAGTGGCGCTCGGCGTCGGGCTCTTTTCGTCGTCGTCACTCGTCGAGGCTGCTGGTGCTCCTGCGCCGCCAACGTCGGCGGGGAACGGGTTGGAGGAGCTGGCGACTGAGCCCTCGAGGCGAGAAGCCGGGGGCGACACCTGGCGGGACGAGGAGAGCGACTCGGTGTGTTGGGGGAAGGGGAGGAAGCTCGAATTTATCTGCCTCGACTCTGGCGGTGCCGGCGGCTCCATGGTGCCCTGCCGGCTGAATTGCGACTTCAACGAGGCCGCGTTGAAAGAGCCCACGCTGGCAACCGAGTTGCCCGTGTGCTGCTGCTCAAAGGTTGCCGGCGGCGGCGGCGAACTGGTCGAGCCGGGCGCAAACGACGGGCCAAAGACGTCGTCGAACGACTTGTCCGAGACACGGCGAGTCGGCGCCGAGGAATATGCCCCCATGACGTCGGTGCTCGCCGTCCGCTTGAAAAAGGGGTTGTTACCACTTGCCGTGGACGGGGCTGGGCTGGTGACGTGGGCCTGGGCCGACGCGGGCGAGCCGCCGTCGAGCTGGCGGGAGGCGTCGTCGCCCCCCTTTGCCAAGCTCTCGGCCTCGGCCATGAGCTTGTCGCGCTCGCCCTCCGTCGTGGCCAGCTGCTTCTTGTTGATGGCGGCCAGGCCCCTTTGCTGCCGGGCCTCGGACTTGAGCTTCTCGACTTGCGGCTTCATCTGCGCAATCTCGCCATTGACGACGCGAATGCGCTCCCTCAGGTTGGCATTCTCCTGTTGGTCCGCCTGCAGCGCCGCCGCCACCTGCTGGTGCTGCGTCTGGTGGTCCCGGAGCGTTCCCTCGAGCGTCATGCATTCGCCCTGGAGCTTCTGGGTGTCGGTCCGCGACTTTCTCAGCTGCTCTTCGAGAGCCCGCGTGTTCTCCGCCTCCTTCTCGTAGAGCGTGCGAAGCTGTGCTAGCCGGTGCTCAAAGTTTTGCTTCTGCGAGTTGGTCTGGTTGAGCTCGTTTTGAGTCGTGGTCCTCTTGGTCTGCACCTCTTGCATCTGCTTGGAAAGAGAGCCGATTTGGTTGGACAGATTGGCCAGCTCCGTCGTCTCTCCCGTGATCTTCTTGCTCGCCTCCGGGTCGTTGTCCTCCAAGAGGTCTTCCGAGTGCGCCGCGGGTGCCTGCTTGAAGGCGGCCCCGATGGCATCCGTCGACGGCTGCGTCGTCAGGCCCCTGCCAAACGAGGAGGACGGGATAAAGGGCTTAAAGGTGGAGCCGGTAGCAACTGGCTTGATGGGCGACGTCGGCGGCAGGGCGCTCGTGCCGCCTCCAAATGGATCGTTGGCGCCGGATCCCCCGGTAGACATTGTCGTCTGGGGCGGTGCTGGGCTCGGCGCCGACGAGTCGAGGCCAAAGAGGTCCTCGAGGGCCGACTTGGGCTGGGGTGGGGGAGGGTGTGTCATGGGAGGGGGATCAAAGGCCGGTGTTGCGGCAGGCGGGCGCGCCTGGCCGCGCATGCTTGGCGGCACCAGGTTAAGGGGCAGCGTGGCCGGCAACGTCGCGGAGCGGCCGCTTCGCATCTGTCTGATGAGGTACATGGCGACGGCGAAGCCGTCTGGCGTCAGAGTCCCTTGGCTGTTGAAGTCTGCAAGGTCCCAGATCTGGGCCAAGGCGTCCTCGGAGAGATTGGACTGGCTGAAGAAGGGAACGGCCTGGTCGCCGGTGATGAAGCCCTTGTTGGCCTTGTCCAAGCTGGCGTATAGCTGGTCGAAGCGCTCCTTGTCGGCGGGCGAGACGGCCCAGTCGCCGGCGGCGGTGCCCGAGGTCTGAGGAGCCAGGGGAGGGCGTCCCAGGGGACTCCCGGCGCGGGGCTGGGCGGAGCCGCTGAGCTGGCGAGGAATGGCAGACATGCCCGTGTTGCTGGGGGACTGGCGGGCAGCGGCCGGGCCCGAGGGGCGCTGCGTGGCGGCTTCGTAGAGGCCGGCGGGGAGGACGTTGGGCAGGGCGCGGAGGGCGCCCGTCTTCATCGAGGTGAGCAGATGCATGGCGAGGACGAACTCTGCGAGGACGAGGGCGCCGCGCTGTTCGGTGTCTGCCAGAGCCCATATCCTACCCAGGGCTTCATTGGGCAGGCCCGACTTGTCGAAGATTTGGCGCGCCTGGTCGCCCGAGAGCATGTTCCCCTGGAGAGATTGTCGCTCGAAGAGGGCCGTGTACTGAGCGACCTTGTCGGGGGTCAGGGGGGGGACGCGGACAGCACCGCCGGTTGCCTGGGCCTGCAGGGCTGGGGCCCCTGCGGGAGGGGGCGAGGCGGTCGGGCCTGCGAAGATGATGCCATCGAATCGGGGCAAGGGGCCCCGCTGAAAGGCCAACTCTGGTCTGGGTTCGTGGCCGGCCTGGGTGTGGCCGATGAGGCGCAAGACGATGCCGAAGCCCGCGGGGGTCAGGAAGCCGCGGTTCTCCCTATCCGCAATCTGCCATATCTACGGCAGGTTAGCCGGGGGGCTCGGTGGGACAGGGAGAGGGAGAGGGCACTTCTCCGAGGACACGGGAGTCGAGGCGGGTCTTGTCGAAGAAGGAGAGGGCGGCGTCGCCGGTGACGACGCGCAGGTTCTCGGGGTCGGCCTGCTTGAAGAGGTCGCCGTAGATTCGCTTCTCGTCGGGCGACAGGTTGAGGTTGGATGCAGCTGCTAAGGGGGCGACGTCAGCCGGGACGGCGAGACGCGGCGCGCCCAAGGGGCAAGATGGCGTGGGACCTACCGGAGTCGGCGGCGGCGTCGGCAGACATGATGCCGCAGACCGTGGGCCGGCCAGGACACGACGATTGAGCCGGCCGTGGTCTGGTGAGGCGACGACGTGGGTGAGCGGGTGGCCGGGCTGGCTGGGGCGCAAGCGCGGGGGGGTGCCCGGGCGAAGGGGGGGGGAGACGGTTTGGCCTGGGATAGGTAGAATAGAATGGGGGATATTATTGTTGTCGTGGCCGTCCGTCGTGTTCAGAGACGCGCCATGCAACGGTCGACCTTTGGGCCGCAGCGCGGGTATATTCGTGGTGGTGGTCAGTTATTAGAGGGCATAGGGGTCAGTAGGTAATTACTGACTTATTTAGGTACGAGAGCTAGCTCAAGCGCCCGAGGTGCACGTGTGTGGCTCGACTCTGTGGCTGACGCCGGGCGGGAGAAGGGACGACCACGGATATGTACTATTCACATACTCTAGAGTAGAGGAAGGCTCTCTCCAGCGACTCGATATAGCTAGTAGTAGTAAAGCTGCATGCCTCGTCACCTCATCTTTCTTTTTCCCTCTCCCCTCCTCCCCCAACCAACCAAACTGCCGCCAACTACAAGCTACCTCCCTCGGTAGATCATCAGATCGGCCTCGGCGACAACAAGACCTCCTTCCATCTTCCATGCAAACCCTCACCCGCGCCGCCTCGCCCTCCCTCCTCGCCCTCGCCCTCGCCACCCCGCTGCGAATAGCCTCTCTGTCCCGCCATCTGTCCACGTCGTCGCCCGCCATGGCCCCCGTCACCAAGGTCGCCGACTTCCTCGTCCTCGGCGGCGGCAGCGGCGGCCTCGCCTCGGCCCGCATGGCCAGCTCCAAGTTTGGCGCAAAGGTCCTCGTCGTCGAGGCCAAGCGCCTCGGCGGAACCTGCGTCAATGTCGGGTGCGTCGGCGGCCTACCTGCGGCCCATCCCACCTCCCTCGCTGACCTGTCCTCCCAAGCTGCGTCCCCAAAAAGGTCACGTACAACGCCGCCGCCATCGCCGAGACGATCCACGACGCCAAGGCCTACGGCTTCTCCCTCGAGCAAACCGCGCCCTTTGACTGGCCCGCCTTCAAGACCAAGCGCGACGCCTACGTCAGGCGCCTCAATGCCATCTACCAGCGCAACCTCGACAACGACAAGGTCGAGGTCCTGCACGGCCGCGCCCGCCTGCTCTCGCGCAACCGGGTCGAGGTGACGCTCGACGACGGCTCCAAGGTGCTGGTCGAGGCCGACAAGATCCTCGTCGCCGTCGGCGGCCGCCCCAAGCCGCCCCCCGGCATCCCCGGCGCCGAGCTCGGCATCAACAGCGACGGCTTCTTCGACATCGACAGGCAGCCCGGCCGCGTCGCCATCGTCGGCGCCGGGTACATCGGCGTCGAGTTCGCCGGCATGTTCAACGCCCTCGGCACCGAGACGCACCTCTTCATCCGCCACGACACCTTCCTGCGCAGCTTCGACCCCATGGTCCAGCACGCCGTCACCGACGAGTACGAGCGCCTCGGCGTCAGGCTGCACAGGCGCGCCAACCCGTCCAGGATCGAGCGCGCCGCCAACGGCACGCTCACCGTCAGCTACAAGGACGACGCCGGCACCGAGAGCTCCGTCGCCGACGTCGACCACCTCATCTGGGCCACGGGCCGCGTCCCCGAGACGCGCGGCATCGGCCTCGAGGACGCGGGCGTCGAGCTTGATGACCGGGGCTGCGTCGTCGTCGACGAGCTGCAAAACACCAGCGTCGACGGCATCTACGCCCTCGGCGACGTGGCCGGCCGCGCCGAGCTGACGCCCGTGGCCATTGCCGCCGGCCGCAAGCTGGCGCACCGCCTCTTCGGCCCCGCCCACTTCTCCAGCGCAAGGCTCGACTACGCAAACGTGCCCTCGGTCGTCTTTGCCCACCCCGAGGTCGGCAGCATCGGCCTGACGGAGCCGCAGGCCGTCGAGCAGTACGGCGAGGACAAGGTCAAGGTGTACAAGACGAGCTTCACCGCCATGTACTACGCCATGATGGAGCAGGAGCAAAAGGGCCCCACGAGCTACAAGCTGGTCGTCGTCGGGCCCGAGGAGAAGGTGGTGGGCCTGCACATAGTGGGCCAGGGCAGCGCCGAGATGCTGCAGGGCTTTGGCGTGGCCATCAAGATGGGCGCCACAAAGGCCGACTTTGACAGCTGCGTCGCCATTCACCCGACGAGCGCCGAGGAGCTGGTGACGCTCAAGTAGGCTTAGACATGACACTGGGGATGGATAGAAGAGGCGGAGACTAGTTTGGGTCGGTGCCCTGTTTGTAGATTTGCCCCCTATACAGAAAAGTGCCTTTTTACGCATACTTGGGCCACCGAGGACCAATTCTGATTCTCCGGACGCGGCAAAGCTGGGGGCGTGCGCTGTCGGCACTTTTGTCGCCCCTCTGTGAAGTGAGCTGAAGGGCGGGAACGCGTGGCCCCGGCTGCTTACTTGCTCGCTTGTCCGCGTCGAGCCAAGGCGGCAGTCAGAGCGAGCCAATGATGCCTAGGTTAGGTAGGTATTCGTAGGTAGGACTCAGCAGGTCCAGAGCGAGCTTCTCTGTCGGGCAGAGACGCACGGCACCCCGTCGCCCTACTACTACTACCCGTTGGCTCCCTCGGGCCAACGATAAAAACCAAATAAGTCGACTTGCTAAAAAAACCTGATACAAAATATTTGAACGAAGAAAGAAAAGTAGGGCCGAACGGGAAGGAGCCAACGGGTACATACATGACCCCCTCTAGCTCTGTCCCCTCGTCCACATCACCCTCCCAGCTCTGTCCCCCCGTCCACTTCACCCAGCTCTGTCCCCCCGTCCACTTCACCCAGCTCTGTCCCCCCGTCCACTTCACCCCGACAGGCCTCACAGCGCTCGCCCACGTCCTCCCCCCGGGCAAAGACCTCGCGTATCTGCTCCTGGTAGCGCTCTCTCTGCCGCAACTTTTCAGAGATCAGCTCCTCCGCCCCGGGGGCCCAGTACGGTGCCGCCAGCCGCTCAAACTCTAATGAGTCGATCCTGGTCGCTGTCCCGTAGACGGGCTGGATGTGCTGCAGGAATAGGTGGTAGACCCCGTTCAGCGTCTCCAGGGCGCACAGGTACCAGAAGCGCCCCGTCTTGAGCCCAGTCCGCATCGTGTCCGCGTAGCCAACGACGCCGCCCATGCCGCGGACCTCGGGCTTCCTCTTCTTCTCTTCCTCGTCAAATACCGCGACAAAGTCGTCGTAGCGCCGACTGAACGCGACCAGATGCTCGCCAGTCAGCCCGTCAATGGTCCGGCCCGTCAGCCAGTGCGGCGGGAGCAGCATCTCGACGGGTCGGGAACACGCCCACTCGAGGTCGACGAGGGACGTTATACGCCAGTCGGCGTCGACAAAGACGTTGCTCGGGTGGAGGTCCGTGAGCATGAGGATAAAGGGCCCGTGCCGTAGCTCCCGGTTGGTAAAGTGTGGCAGCAGAGCGCGCATGATGGCCAACGTGGAGAGCTGCGACTGGCCGTCGTCGTGGTCGAACATGGCATTGGCATGATGGCGGATCCGATGGTCGTGGCAGGCCAACAGATCCAGCAGATACGCGTCCGCCGTGGCGTACGTCAGGTCTCGGGCCATGTGAGTCTGCAGGCCCTCGTTTTCGAGCTGCTCGAGGTTGAGCGTTAGGGGTCGGTTTCCCAGGGAAACGACGCCGTTATTGTCCATTGTGAAAGACCCAATCCGAGGCAAGGGAACCCGAGCAAGCTCGAGCATGATGCGGGACATGTCTCGATATAACGTATTCCGTCTGTCGTCGTCTTCACGCAGGGCATCCCAAGACTCGGAAAGCATGCGTCCTTGTCGCACGAAATCCACCACCAAGTAGCCCGACGACAGCTTGAGGCTCAGCGGACGGATCACGTAGGCAGAAGGGCAAGGCCGGCCTAGGATCCATAGTACTGAGCGTCGTACATACCACCCGAGTCGCGAAAAAAGAGGCGCTCGATCGAGGGCTGTAAACTAGACGCAGGCACCACCGTCAGCAAGCGTCGTCGGCTCGACTTGGGGGGTCCCTCACACTTGGGCCGCCGGGAAAGCCGAACCCCCAAAGACGGGGAATCGGGACCGACGGGCAGTGAGACTGGATCCACGAGTACGTGGCAACTTCGCAGCGCAGCTTCTCTTCGGCGTTGCCCGGATGGCTTGATTCGCCCACCTTGTATGGCAAGGGGAACCTGACCATGACACGCTTCACGCCATTGACGTAGACGGGAACGCAGACATTGAAGCTACCGTAGACCCATTCGCTGACCCACGGGATCCGGCACGAGGCTTTGGGGACGTGGAGATGGTGGGATACAATGGCTTGAATCTCGCGGGCGTGGGTGTGGAGATGGCTGCAAAATTCCAGCCGCTTCCCGGGGTAAGACAACTTCTCCAGGACGTCATCTTCAGCGTCGAGGGCTTTCGACAGAGTGATTCTGCCGGTCAACAATGGAAGCGAAGTGCATGGCGACGACATTTTTCAAGCCTAGTAATGGGCGGGGAGGGTGGAGATGGTTGGTTTCAAAAGAAAAGATCTGTGCGTTGCGGGTTAATAAGGAGGGTAGTGTCACGTGTCGCGCCTCCAGTACGGAGAACCTAGGTACTAGTTAAGCAAAGCTTGCTTTGCGCTACGAAGAACACAGAATGTGTGCAAGTTGCGGCAGGGAGCTTTTTTGTTGCAAGGGTCCCCTGCCATGAAAACGAAGTACGGCCATTGGCTGCCGCGAAACAACACGCTATGATTGGATAGAGTCTAAAAATTCAGTGCGCTGATTGGCTTTAGTGGGGCCGGGGTTGAACCGGCCAAAAAATACTTGGCGCCTATTGGCTACCTGTCTAACGGGGCTCCTGCTGAAATCCTATACTGCTATTGGATGGGTCTCCTCCCGGGGATTAACCGGATTTCCCGACAAGCCCCCGCGGCATAAGCTATGTTAGGTACTTCGTACATACATATGTAGACTCCACAGTGCACGACAAGTCTTGAGTTCAACTGGCATGCCGCATCGTCAACTCGATTTGGAGACGGCTCTACGCCCTGCAATGCCCTTGGCCCAACGTCCTTCCGTGCTTGTCCCCCGCCTCGTCGTCCATCAAGCGGCGGGGAAATACACTCTGCAACGCCTCATTCCTTCCACGAGCTCCCATCCATGGCTCCAATGTGTATCGGCTCCAAGGGATGCCTATTTCCCATCCTTCTTCTTTCCAGGGGCCGCGGCAGCTTCCGCCTCCTGTTTCGCCTTCTCCAGCTGCTCCCTCGCCTCCCGCCGCTTGTCCCGGGCCTCTCCACCCGACGACGAGAGCTGTGCAATGGTCTTTTGGTCGCAGAGGGCCTCGTTCAGGCGTCTTTTGTCTTGCCGGTTCATGATAAAAGACTTCCGGTAGGGGCTTCGACAATTCACTGTGGCAACAGAGCGGGATAGGGAGTCAAAGGTTTGCGTTGCTTTGTGCTTGGACTGCGCCGAATCGTCATGTCGAGGGGTCACCCCCTAGATATACACACAGTATCCGTACGGATACATTTGTATATGGCTCGGTGATTCCATCGCGCCCCCGTCGTCCAGAGACCCGTGATGACCGTGGCCTGGGCATAGAATGCGGTGCATCTTGTAAAGCAGGTTTATGCTGCAGACGGGTCGGGGCGTTGCTTCTTTGTGCGTGCTCGCGGACCGCTACCTACTCGAGGCCCACACAAACATGCCTCTCGCCGTCTCCATTGTTCATGGCGAGCCAGTGCATCGTGAAGATGCGTGCGATGTATCTGCGTACTCAACGTCGACGCGTCTTCGTAGGTGGTACACATGTAATGGCCCGCTCTCCTCTTTCCGCAATGCGTTATGCGTTTCTCTTGCTCGTGTCGAGGCGTATGCACCAAGCGGGGTGTCGGCCAACAAGGGCTGACGGTGTGACAGCGTTCGCCCGGCGCATCCAATATGCCCTCAAGGCAAATTTTCACCCCGGCAGAAAGGCCAGCCACCCCGGGAGGGAGGGGACCCACAGGCGCCGAGGCAACCTGTCAACTTTCCTCTCATCTCACACGGGACGTTCCAACGGTGGCGGTGGCGCTGCTTGCCTGGGTCGTCGACGCCACCTCCGCAGACAAGACACAGTGGCGGATGGCACAGCATCGTGGCCACGATGCAAGTAATCCACGATGCAAGTAATGGGATCGGGGAATCGGCTGCAGCCACTTGGCCGAGAGGGGGCGGCCACCAATACACCTTGCTCGTTGGCTCGACATCAGCCCACACGAATCCTCTTGTTGGTCACATATCGCTCGGGGGGGGCTTGCGACGCTCGAGTCTGGGCCCAGGAGCTGACCGACGACGAAACCATTCCGACGCTGTGGCTCGATTCGAGCGCCGCTCGATTCGAGGCGTTGCCGGGTCCTTGTTTCTGTGCGAGGGGCGGAGTGATTGAGAGTGGTGGAGCTGCCAGAGTTATCCGCCCATCATCATCAGCAGCAACCGAAAGCAGACGACGGAGCGCGGCCAGCGGCAAACAGTGACGAGACGCTCAGGACGAGGGGCACCAGGGGGGGGGCAAGGAGCTCAGGGATGCAAACTGGTTGCTACTCCGTAACGGCGCGCAGTCGTACTTGTAATCACGGGCGCGGCGCATGAGTGTACATGCGTGCAGTTGACAGGCGCGGTAGGTATCCGTACGCTGCACAAAGCGCTGCGTTGCTCTGCAAAAGGCGGTGCCGTCGCATCGTGTGCGAGCAGGGCGGCGGCCATTGGCCAAGGGCGAAAAGAGAAGCTGGCGCCAGTCTCTTTGTCGTGTGCGTAGCATCGTTTGTGCGACTGCTAGAAGTGCGCTGCCGTCATAGCTCCTCGGACGGCGAGGCCGCCTCTTGTCCAGAGGGTTGGAGTCGCCTCTTGTCCCGTTATTCGCCCGCGCAGGAGACGGGCGTCGTGGTCTGGGGGGCTGGGGTTGCTAATGCGGCGATAGCTCGGAGCGGCTGGACGGCCTCGATGCAGCCTGGCCGTCGATAAATGCGTTCGAGGGGGGGGGAGAGTGGCGACAGGAAAAGAAGGGTTCATGGTGGTCGTGGACCCTGAATATACACGGCACGGGCAGGCACTGCCCATGTGCAAGGAGCCGGACGGCGTACTCTGTATTCGTACAATGTGACGAGACGCGGTGCGTGTGTGTGTGTGTGTGTGCGTCGTTCAAAGTAGGTTGGTTGTTGCCCGCCTGCTGCCACCATCACCACCATCACCACCACCACCCAATGGCGGGTCGCTCGCCCGCCCGCGTCCATCGTCCATCAAAAGGCCGGGGGTGGCGTGATGTTCGCCCACGGCCGGCGGCGCCCAGTCGACGATGCGAATCGGGGCACGCCCTGGACCACAACATTTTGGCCCCAGAACAGATTGTCATGTGTCACACAGGCTGCCCTGGCGCGAACGACGGGGCGTCTCTGGCGGAAGCCGGTGGCGGTTTCGAGCAGAGAGGGCCTCGTGACAGGTTATGTCGTGGTAGCGGGCAGGGTTTCTGACGGCAGATGGGGGCAGAGCATGATGCGGGTCGTGGCAGTTTGGTGAGTCCTCCAGAGGGGGGGGGGGGGGGGGGGGGTCGCTGCCCTGACTGGCTGGCTCCCCCGCTGTTCCGATATCCGGTACCCCCAGTGTCATCCAGATTAACTGCGTCTTGTATGGGCAGCGTGGTCAAGGGAGGTTACTCGGTACATGCGAGGTTATTCAGTCGGTGACTGGTACGAAGTATGAAGTACAAATATCCATTTTGATGCACGTATGTATAGCGTGAGGGATTACGAGTATATATCGGTTCTTCACATAGAACATAGAACGGGAGCGTCATGGAGCAAAGCGCAGCGGGAATCACGGGAACAATGAGGAAATCCGCACGCCAAGGAAAAGTGGCGTAAATGCTGTCCGGCAACTGGTCAGACGAGATACGTATCAACTTCCTCATGAAGCTGGAGATGTGGGCGTCATCATAATATGGGCCGGTTGTGTGGTGTTGAGGAAGGAAGCCCGCTACATATAAGCATTACGCCCAGTGACTTTACTTACCTTTACTTAGTCGAATGATTAGTATCATCTGCACTTCGTATAGCTGTCACGAAGCAGGGCTGGCCCAGGCGGGCGGGCAGGCTGGAAAAGGGGCTGGACAGAAAAGGCAAAAGGGGCGGCGTCCCAAAGTCAGGTTGATCGTTCGGCTCTGTACGGAAGTCAGAGATCAAGGTGGAAAGCTTAAAGGGGCTACAAATCTAGGAGGGACAGACTGCCTATAATCACTCAATCACTTCTCTACTACTTCCAGAGCCTACAGATTCAAACCATTGCACGCATACCATCCCAGTCTGCGACCCCCTTTTCACACGTCTACTCTTACATACACGCCGCATATCTCTCTTCTCGAGAGTAGCTAAAACCAAATGAATACGGGGCAGGGCTTTTGGCTTATGGCCCCTCACGCCAGGCTGATCCTGGATTACATAAGCCAGCCTGGATCAATACTCTTTGACTACGGCCTCGGCGAGTGCCTCGTCAACCTGCTCGCCATTCCCGTTAGGCGCACGATTGACCTAAAGCAAGCCCCAGTTAAGCCTCGGGCTGCATCACAACGTGGCCATGCGCCGAATTCTCAACCGGCCACGGCCACCTTGTCCGGTCTCCCTCCCGAACTCCGTCACCTTATATTCTATTATATTGAGTATATCGAAGACATTATAAGCCTCGGATTAGTCAATCAGCGCCTCGGCGACATCGGTCGAGAAGAGATACGAGCCCATTTTTGCAACCGTTTTGGAACATGGGCTCATAAAAAAATTGTCCTTGCGGGAGAAAACACCATGGACTTCCCCCCCGGACTATTCTCAGACGAAGAGCTAAAAGCTCTCAGGAAAGAGAGAATCAAAGTCTTTGACGAGTTTGCATATCAGTATATCGACAGGGCACCATCTACCCTTCACGACCTCCAGTTACCCGGTGTTTCGCGGAAACAGGAAGAGCCTGATGTATTCGTATGGTGTCAACTACGCCGGTTAGAAGATTACGTCTCTAAACTACCGGCTTCCGAGCACGCTGGGTTGAGATATCTAGACCTGCCTCAGTGGGAGAACAAGGGCAGGGAATACTTCCCTGCAAACGAACCATGGATTCTTCGAAACCTCACCACGAAGCAGATTGTCCGTGCAGAGGCCATCGCCATGAAGCCGGGATTCATCCATGGACCGTATATTAACGTTCTAGGCTTTGGCGAAGTTATCCTATCGCGGATTTGCTGGTCATCATCCCCCCCTCGGGATATGATGGATCCAACGAATATCTGCAGAGGCGTATGGGCAGGGCACTGTTTCGACATTACAACGCTCGCTCGACACCAAGACGAGACTAGAGGAGGGGGAGGGTGGACCGATGCAAGCGATGAAGTTGCAAAGGAGCTTGCCACTATATGGGAAAGTAACTTACCTTTGCACGAATGGCTGTCACCTGTCAGGCCTGGAGGGTTCAACAAAAGCCTCTTCGGGATGCCGCAACACCTTAGAGAGCCGCGGGACCCGGATGCATTTCGACAGAGCATTCAGTGACCGGACAATCCATAGATGCCCAGCAGAGAGTGGAGATGGATGCGTCATGGCCTCACAAGGCGCCTGGGCAAAGACGGCAAATGCGACGCAACATCTGCCGCCAAAACAAGCGTCCTCCCCTCCTTGACGGACGGCATTGTGCTGCAGAGCATGGAGCATGTAGGTACGTGGTCGGCTGTGAGACAGCCAGGTCACGTTGTCTCGGCGGCCTGCGCACCACGATGCGTTTTTCGCGCCACGATGCGTTTTTGCTTGCTCAGCTGCGGCACCGGGTCTCGGAGGGGAGCCGACGGTGACGGCGTTGCGTCGTCTGTGACTGGGGTAGATGCAGGCTGGGGGCGGCGGCGACGAGACTGTGTTTGCTTCTTTTCTTTTATCGAGGCCGGCGTGGGAAAAGGGCTTTTTGCTCTTGACGGCCATGATGTGGGAACAGGCAAGTTACGGCGTCGTCACACGGCGTCTCCACTGAAGATGGCGGTGCAACGTCAGCGTCGGTGGTCGGTGGAGCGGGGCAAAGGAGAGCCCTAAATGCCCTGAATGGGGCAAAGGAGCCCTAGAAGGGAGAGCCCTGGGCTCGTACTTCGTATCAAAAGTAAACCGAGTGCTCATCCTCCTGCCATCGCCATCGAGTGCGGCAATTACAAGAAAAAAGCAACGTCATGGGAGAGAAATAGGGGAGACCCCCATCGGCCTGGAGATGCATTTCCCAAAGCAGACGACCCTAGACCAGGCCTGTCCGGTTCCGTAGACATGATCCAGAAGGAGTGCCCGTTGTGGACGCATCCTTTATGCATCATCATCAAGGACGAATGACCACCACCATCATCGATAGCGCCATTCTCCAACTCTCCGTATCATTCAGCTTACTGCCTCACCCGCTCGCTCACTTCCTCGGAGGAGTTCCTCTATGGCCGAGTGGCCAAATTCTCCCGACGCTCCCGCCGTCCTCTGCCCGGAGGAGGGTGCGCCATGTCCAAGCCACGCGCAAACCACGGCCTTGGGATCAGGAGGGCGTTCGTCCCGCCTCTGCTCTCCATTGGCCGCCTTTGCTCTCCATTGGCTGCAAAGGCCCCGTGATGCGGCGAGACGATCCATCTGCCCATTCGGCCCATTCATCCTTTACTTACTTCGTATCCGAACACGACCAAACCACGGGCGCCCTCACCCCCCTTCTCCTCTCCCGTCACTCCCTGGTCCATGTCCATCTAGACCTACATATGAGAGAGGACAAGGAAGCCCACATGGGAAAGGAGAAAAGAAAGAAACACGGCCAAGATGACGCAGGCCAGACATGTAAACTAGACCCGGGGGGGGGGGGGGGGGGGCTTTCCCACCACGAGGCCATGTGGACGAGATGGGCGATATACTCACCACCTTTAAACGGCCATCTCTCGACATTCCTCCTTCTATTTCGATCCCAGCACACATTCACCTGCCGAGACCAAGGGAGCGAGGCATGCTGCGACTCAGACGGGCACCAGGCCGTGGCCCTCGATAGCAACTCCCCCGGGCCCCAACCCTGCCATGCCATGGTCACGGACGAGAGCCAAGGCAGCGCGAAACCCTCCGAAGAGACCCATGACCGAATCTCATCATCGTCGACGCCGAACCCCCCACCAGAAAAAGAAACAGCTAGCCAAGGCGCCGCTCCCATCTGCGCCTTGCTTTTTCTGACCCCGTCGCCCGTGCCGCTGCCGGGCGGTCAACTCCGGAGGCACTTGGGCTGCCCAGTCCATGATGCAGTGGCCCCCCGTTGGTGTTCCGACTGCTGAGGGCCTCTGCTGTGCGAGGAAGAACAGAGAGGGCCAGGGTTGAGAAACAGCCATGCCGAGAGGGGCTCGGTGGCCGTTTCTGTGTCGGCGCCTCGTCTCGTTCCTTTCTCTTAGTTGCGTCTACTACTGGCCTTTGACTCTGTGTGTGTGTGTGTGTGCGTGTGTGTGTGTGTGACTGAATGTGTGTGTGTGAGGGCGTCGTGCCGATACTGGCCTCTCCACCCTCCCCCCTTTTCACCTCTCAACCTCGAGCGCCGAAAGGACATGGAGGCCTCGTGTCCAGGTCCCGCGGCGCAAGACGAGAGAGCACGGCGGGA